>CM024266.1:18200025-18212478 GCA_013621005.1 Aeschynomene evenia
ATGAGCTTGCATAGAGGGAAAATAGAGTAGTGATTCATGTGATTTGTTTACGGGGAAGAGAAAGGGATTTGTAGAGTAAATCTCTGTAAGTTGCTCAACAAACTCCTATTCTTCCTCTTCCTCTTCCCCTCCAAAAATCTAACTTACTAGCACATCTAGATGTAAGGGAGTAAGAGTAGGATATTAGGTGGGGGGTTATTTGCTTGGTCTTGGAGAGACTTAGCTACTATAGTGCTTGGAACATATATTCTCGTGTTTGTTCATATTATATGTAAGAAATGAAAGCATAAGAGTGAGACTTAGATGGTGGAATCTCGTCTTATATGGTACAGTCATGTGGAAAGAAGACTAGAAGAATATCCCATCAAGAGGGTGGACCAGATGGAGATACCACGATGACTAGGAGTAGATGGAGACAAATAAGAATATATGAAAGGGGTTATCGAGGAGGATTTAAGAGTTAATGACCTAAATCCTAACATAATCCACGATAGAGCATAATGATGTCGTTTGATCATGTAACTTACTCCACATAGTGAGATAACAGATAAGGCTTGTATTTTTGTTGTTTGTTCATATTATCTGTAACCAAGTTTATGTTACCCCAAATATAGTAGCTTCTACAGCAGCGAAATTACGGAAGATTTTACTTAACTCTCTTGCACCTTTACACTGGCACCTATCAGGATATTGTGCAGATGGAGAACATAGTATTTTTCTTCGCAGAACTAGGTCTTTTACACTATGAAGCTGTTTTGTACTGCCCTTCAGTGATAGCTGCTGCAGCTGTCTATGCTGCTCGTTGTGCACTCAATTGGAGTCCCTTCTGGACTGAAATTCTAATGCACAAGACTGGCTACAGCACAGAACAGATCATGTATGTTTTTCGGCTTTTCGCATTTTGTTAACTCATCAAGACTTCTCAAGTAGCTTGTGATCATATGAGGATTCAGCTATTGTGAGATTTCAATACTGATAATGAAGTGCTTTCCATTTTTTTGTTATCAACAGATGCTGTGCCAAGCTATTAGTCAGCTTAAAGTCAAGTGCTGCTGATACTAAATTCAATGTAGTGTTCCGGAAATACTCAAGTTCAGACAGAGGGGCTGTTGCTCTTTTACCCCCACTGAAACATCTTAATAATGTTGAATGACTTTATTTTCCATTTCTAATGCCTTGATTACTTTGCTTTTTGTGCAAGCAAATTCAAATTTGCTGGCTAAGTTTTTTATGTGTTTATACTTCAAGGATTTATATTGTGAAGGGTAGTTTTTTATTGTGAAGGGTCCACTATAATAATTTGAATGTTACTCTTTGGTATTTCTTTTCGTTTATCAGGATCAGGACTATTATTTGGTATCCTTAACCTTAAGATCACTGGTTAGCTTTTTGGTGGCTACTCTCAGGAGAGTCGAAGATAGTGTGACTCCAAAAGTTGCCGAGAAAGCATAAGCGCCTATAGCAAAGTGCTAAATCTACATTGCGATTGAAGTTGCAATTGAGTCCTGTGTTCGAGACACTGTTTTCACTGTGTGTGACAAAAAAAGAAGTTGCTGAGAATGATTATTATTATAATATAGGTTCCGAGAATGTGATAATAGCATAGTTGCCTCATTTTCCTTGCAGGATATGTATTAGTATCTAAGAAGCATGTACACAGGACACGACACGGACACGGAGACACATCAAATTGAAAAATCACAGGACATGAACACGGCATATATATATATATATGAATATATAATAAATATTTTTTAGTAAAACTTCTCTTACTTTACTTTGGGTTAAAAATATATATTTAATTTGAGTTTTTTTTATTCAAGTAAATTTAGGTTGGATTTGATTTAAGTTTCTTCATAAAGTATGAAAAGATCAAAAAAGAAAAAATGTGTCATGTCTACGGTGTTCCCGACTTGTGTCTATAGTGTGTCACGATGTGTCTGATGCGTGTCAGACAATGTTTACCGTATGTCCAACACGTGTCTGATCTAAAAAAAATTATTTTTTCACGGACGCGTATAGATGTGTATCGGAGACATGTCCACCGCGTGTCCACCGAGTGTTGATGTCCATCTGGTGTTGGACACGTGAACACGCCTTAGCATTGGTTTGTTCATGAGATTAGTACAATGCGGACCTTTAATCTCAAACTGTGTAAGCTATACCACAGTTCCTATATCCCACCAAAGTAAAGTCGCACACTAACACCAAATGGATTGAGCAAAATATAACAAGAGTTAAACTTCAAATTATTCCTCCACTTTGCATGCGTGAATCAAATTAGTATTCTATTTTAATTTTCGTTCAAAATAGTCATTCACTTGTAATATGTGAATCAAGTTAGTCCTCCTGACATTCTTTTGTTATAACTCCGTTAAATTATGCTAATGTGGACGGTTTAATACCAACTTAGCAAGTGACATGTAACCCTATAAATACATATAACTCATATTAGTCCTCCATTTTACTTGTTTTTAATCAAAATAATCATTCACTCTTATTTAAAGATAACTATTTTTATTTAAAACAAGTAATTTGGAGAACTTATAGGAGTTATGAATTTTTAGGATCACATGTTACTTGCTAAGTTAGCAATAAACAGTCCATATCAGCAAAAATTAACAGAGTTATAACATAAAAAATAAATTGAGAACCAACTCGATTCACAAAGTGCAAAGCGGAAGACTATTTTAAACAAAAACTAAAGTGAATGACTAATTTGATTCACGTATACAAAGTGGAAGACCAATTTGAGATTTAACCCTAACAAGAGTTAAACCTCAAATTTGTTTAACTAATGCAGTGTCCAACGAATCATGAACAAATCTGCGTATAAAAAATTACTTTCGTCAATGAATTGGAAAGCCAAAATAATATTTTTAGCATAGAAAATTTTTATCTGAATTGATTACAAATAATTGGCTTGAAGTAACTACGATTCATTCATACAGAGCGGAAGCCATTCTAATCGATACAAGTAAATCCCTAAGAAAGACAAAACAATGCTCTGTGAGTCCCACATTTTATGCCCTCTCGTCCCTAATTCTGTGAACAAGCTGACTATCTTGATGAAGGATTCGTTAGAGTCCCTTAATTTGACTCCAACATAGATTCCCATCATATTATAAAGTTATTTAATAATAAAATTAAATTAAAATATTAAAAAATATATTTTACTTTTATATATATAATTCTTTTATTTATTTTTTACAAAGATAGTCCAATAATCTCCCTCATTGGGACCATCAATATCACCCCAAATTAAATTTTGATCTAAAGCAAACCCTTGTTTTACCTAAGTTTCGCTACTTCAATTATCCCTAAACACTTCTCATCCCACAAGATCAGCTTCTGGAAAATTATAGTTCAAACCATAGGTACTGTTACAACAACGAGTTTCAACTTTGTTTTCACCTTGTTCTATCATCTATGTTTAGAAATTCACTATTTTTATTGCTCAAAACCTAGTATTCATTGCCATGAATCAAAAACAAAATTCAATTGTTAACTACAAAATTTATCGGATAAGGATATATATCAAGTTTGAAAAATATCTAAACTTTGTAAACAATTCCCAATCGGAAGCTTCAATATTTTCCCATATATGTACGGAAAATTGAATGAAAAAATGAATTAGGGTTTTTCGTACAAATCATTAAATTGAAGGAAGAATATCAAATAGATTTGTTCAGAGATAGGTTAAATCTTATATTACATCTAAAAGTCAAGAGGGCGTTTGGACGTTTACTACGAGACAACGTGGACAAATTACCGGTAATCTTGCAATTAAATTATTTGGTAATTTAGATTGATTCGTTTGGTTTGATAAAGATATTGGTAATGTGAATTACCTAGTAATCCACATTACCTCCAAAGTGGCAATATGGATTACCTCCATATCAAGTGACAATTTAGATTACCACCCCTAGGTAATCTCTAATTTATTTTATTACATAATTACTCCTCTAAACAATTATACTACTATTCCTAATTTAATTTTTTCTAACCGACCGTGACGAAAAGGAACCACTGTAACACAATAATTATTTTATTGTATTTTATTTTTGTTAAATAATTATATCAATATCAAAACTGAAAATATTGATATTAAATTCAAAATATAAAGACTAAAGTAATTATTCACTCAATAATTATTATCAAAATCAAAGAAAATAAAAATTTATATATAACATGTTATGTATTATAGTATATAAATAATTAATTAAATATAAAATTGTTAAAATTTTACTTAATAAAAAAAATTTAGAGAGTAAAACTAAAAATTAGAGGGTATTATAATCATATGTGTATTTTTAATAATATATGTAACATAATTATATTTGATTAATTTATTTTTATAATTATTTAGAGAGTATTATAGTAATATACATACATTACTTTGTAATCTTTTTAATATACACCAAACAAGGTAATGTAGATTACAAATAATATTATTTATATATATCAAACAAGCAGGTAATGTATGTGGATTACCAGTAATTTAATTAGAGGTAATCTATCTACAAAATAATCTAGATTACCGGTAATCTTCCACGATAACGTGTAAAACGCCCCTAACAGTAATCTTTTTCAAAATTCAGTATTTCATCAACTATTGGTAGCTTTTTTATTTTAATTCAATACAGAAAATGAGGATATAGATGCAAGCAATTGTTAAGAAGCAGCTAGTTAGGGTCGAAAGTGCACTGCCTCCAATTATGATCATCATCACATATATCTATCATAAAATAAACAACATAAAAGAACAAAGTCATAACCATATTGTTTGTATCACCCTACTAGATAGTCCTTAATATTTAAGTCATTTTAGGTCATTTCATAAAGATTACCTCCTGTTATCATACTTATACTTAATTTTTCAAATACATATACGCGGAAAATATGTGGGAGAAATTTTCATAAATGTTTTGCGGAATAGAAAGTAAGGGCCTTGTGAAATAATACAACGTATATAGGTGCGGAAAAAAATAATCCTGAATAAATCTCAATATAATAAAATAACAAATATAGTCTCCCAGAACATACAGCAGAAAATAATAATAATAGGTGTAATCTCATGAGCCCCAAAACCAAGACTCACAAGACTACACTAATACAATCTATTAACATAAGTATTTGCCGGCTAACATAGGTCCGGACTTAGGAAAAGTAAATGGAAATAAACAATAATCAGAGACATAAACATAAATGAAATCAAAAGACATGATAAAATCTAAAGCTGTGCGGGCTCCTCATCCGCTCCTGTATCCTGCTGAATCTCATCATCTAAAATGGGGGGAAAAACGTGGGGTGAGTACTGGGAAGTAACTTAGTAGGGGAGCCGCTCCGGGTTTATTAATTAAATAACGTTTAGAATGCCTAACCCCTACCTCTTGAAGATAAATCCTTGTTTAGACGGAAACCTAGTTTCACGAACGGCCCGACCAACAATGACCCTTCCGGAGAAAAAACCGGTAGAAAGGTCCGGCTTGGTGAGAGGATCAAGAATATATAATTATTTTTGGGATTGGGTGAGTATTTGTGGGTTCTCTTGACGTGAAATGGCTATGGCTATGAGGGTTCTTGAGAGAGAAAGCTATGGAGGCTCTGGGATGTGAGAGAGAGTGTTTCTGACCAAATGAGTGGAAAAATAGGGTTTACCTTTTTATATGCTGAGCTATTAGGGTTTAAGAGTCATCATGGGGCCCACCCGTCACTTAATACATCAGAAAACTCATTTTTCGCGCTGTGTAATCGATTACATCGAATTTGTAATCGATTACAGGCCTCCGAAAAAGCCCAAATCTGAAACTTGACTTGCTGTAATCGATTACTAGGCATGAAAAATGCCCCAAAACACTTCCAAAGTGTCACAACTCATATAATAACATCCATACACCCACTATGACTTAATGTAACATCAAAGCACACATAAATACACATAAATACTCATAAAAACACATAGCATAGATACTTTTAAACCAGGGGAAACATGTTCACTCAATCCAATTAAGTTCCAATTAAAGTCCATAACCCTTAATTTCCCTTAATTAGGACTTAATAAAGATCGGGGTGTTACATTTCTCCCCTCCTTCAAAAGAATTTCGTCCTCGAAATTCGACACTACTACCACAACAAAGACACAAGACATGACAACTCCTACCCTCGCGGAGACTCGAGGGGAGGCTCACATACAAGCATATAACCCGAGTGAACAGGTTGTGCGGAAGACAAGTTCAAGAAAAAAACATGTGTTGCAGAAACATAACGGCAACCGAAATACATTTTACTTTATAAAAGCATGATTCCATAATCTTACAAGGCAGGTCGATCCTTATGTTCCTAGGGTCCATGATCCAAAACAAATGTTTTCCTCAAAAAGCTTTACCCCTATATTCAAAACATCATCTTAGAAATTTTTTCAAAAACCCAAGTTAATTCCCAATTTCTACTAGTTCGAAACACGTTTACCTCGTCTTTAGAACTAAACATAAAGCTCAAAACCCTTTTTAACTTGCGATCAAAGGCAATTCTATATTATCAAAATAGATTTAAGATTCCTCACAACCACTCCAGCGAAAACATATTGTCTTTACTCTTAACCCTTTGATCACATAAGTTTTCACAAGACATAAAAAGAAAGCACTTTCGAAAACTTTATTCAACCTATATGTATCTCTATCTTAGAAATCATCTACCCATGCCCAAAACAGATGATTCTTTTGACCACATAAAAACCACAAGACACTTTGGACCCTATGACTCATAATTACAACTGGCACAGTAAGAAATCCCCAAAGTATTTTCAAACAGCACAAAAACGATCTTTACGTCCATGACGAAAACAATTTACGAAAAGGGGCCTTAAGGAACTTCCTCCATTAAGGTCGATGGGGTATGGAATCGTTCTTTAAAAACCAACGTTGAAAACCAAACATCGTTTTAACAAACTTTTGCAATTACTTGAAATACAAAGACAAGGAAAAAGGCATTAACATCTTCGACGTACATCCAAAGCCACAAGGAGGAAGGTGCCTATGGCAGCATGATGGGGTAAGGTAGAACCGGCTCACATGTGGCTCCTCAAGGGTTCCCTCAGGTCTCACGAAGGGGAAAGGTTATCCTTAATCTCCTAGCGGTAGAAGCATAGGGTTTGGGATACTTCTAGATCTTACTAATGATGTACGTGTAACGGAAAACTCTTTCTTGACTCTTAACGGTAGGAGTGTGGTGTTTAGGAGTCTACTATACCTTAAGGTTCGGTAAGATTGGAACATATGGGGTAGCTTGTAATGATAGTGTTCGTGTGGGTACGTGTGTGAGTAGCCGAAGGGTTCCCTACAAGGGAGTGGGTTGCGGTTAGGGAGTGTGGTCTCTCTATAGTTGTGCATAATGTCTTGGGAGCTCGGAGTGAAACGGGACAAGACGTAGTCAAGGAATATCTTTGGTAGCTGACAGTGAAGGGAATCTTAAGAGTGTAAGGGTTCGTATGTTTCAAGGTGTGTGAGGGGAACAATTGCTTTCCTAAAGAGAGGGGATCCAACTAGAAGAGTAAAACCTTCCCTAAGGGCAATCCCATCGAGGCTTTGAAAGAAGTCGAAGTGAAAGACACTTGTGTTTACTGAAATCAATTGTTGCAAAATGCCTTTTCGAAAACATAAGCGGAAGACAAGTCTGAAAACAAATCCTTTAACTTGCGTGCAAAACCTTTTCAAAAACACTTTTTATTTTCTAAACCAAACCAGGGTGCGATCGACGCACAAGAAACCATATAGAGGCCAAGGTCAACCGGATATGTACAACCATCCGTGGCTAACTAGTTAAGACAGTCAACTCTTAACTAAGGTTGACTACCCTTAACAAATCTTGACTAGGCTTCAGCAAAACTATGAGTAGTTTGACCTCGCGCCTAGACATGCATCACATAACACCCACCGTACACACACACTAGATGGGTTCCAAACAATGATGATTAAGGCTAGTCATCACCACAAACATGATAAAACAAAACTTACATATAATCCACATACTTAAAACAATAGGCTTACCCCTGATAAGATTGTCTGACCGCTCTGTATCCTCTGCACAGACTGTGATCACGCGTCCCTGCTGCTGTGGCCTAGAGGAGGAAGAAGGTTGGAATCCCATCCACTTGCAATCCTTGACATAATGGCCTGACTGGCCGCAGCGATAACAAACATTCTTACCGAGGCGACAAGTCCTAGTGTGAAGCTTGCCACACGTGGCACATGGTGGTGAGGCGGGTAACGCCCAGGGTTCTACTACGGCTAGGCGCTTCTGCTGTTGCGGTGGTCGAGGATGAGACTTGGTCCTTGGTGACTGACCATAGGGTTGAAAACGGGTGCGGGGATGGCGCCTAGACTGTGAGCTCTGGCCTGGTGGGTCTGCGCTTGCTACCACTCCTTCGGTCTCGGTGTACTTGATCACTTCCTGGACGCTCTCCAGAGCACAACACCCTGCCACCAAATCGGGGAACTCCTGAATCTCCAAGGGAATCATCATGCTCCGTATCTCAGGCCTCAACCCACACAAATACCTGCTACATCTGGTGGCCTCAACCAAATCACTCGACGGAAAATGGGAGAACTTAATCAACTCGTTAAACCTCTCAGTATACTCCGAGACTGACATCGTACCCTGTTGTAGTGCGAGGAACTCCCTTTCCTCGGCGTGCATGATTGATTCCGGAAGATACTTCTCGTGAAAGAGGACCTTGAATTGTTCCCAACCGATGGAGGTACTGACAACCTCCAAGACATTGCACACATCTGACCACCAAACTCCAGCTTCACCTACTAGCATAAGGGTGGCATGCACAACCTTCTGTTCTTCTGGATATGACATATCTGTAGCCACCTCTTCCATCTTGAGGATCCAGTTGATAGCCACACTCGGATCTGGAGACCCGGCGTACATGAGGGAATTAACCTCACAGGGACCGGAGAATCGTAGGTGCTGAGAACCCTCTTCCCGACTGTAACAATCAGGCTGCCTATGCTGACTCTTGCACTGCATCACGTGCTTCTTGCCCTGAGATGTCCTTGCTGGAGCGCCTTGGTCTTTCATGGTAGAAGAAACGTTCCTAGTACGTCTGCTAGGTGCCATGTCCCTGTGCACACAAAACAATCAACATCGAGTTGATCAAGCTCCATATCAATGCTAAGTATGCACAGTTACTCTGACAGTCAAGCAAAACGGTCATGCACCTCAACACTAACTAAGACACATAAGAGGATTTACGCATGACATAGCTACCGTATATGCCATAATAGCATAACAGGTCCATTACCCCAAGCCCTGTAGGATAGACCTGCTCTGATACCAAAATGTAACACCCTACTAGATAGCCCTTAATGCTTAAGTCATTTTAGGCCATTTCATAAGGGTTACCTCCTGTTATCATGTTTTATCTTTATATTTAAAATATATATATATACGCGGAAAATACGTGGGAGAAATTTTCATAAATGTTTTGCGGAATAGAAAATAAGGGTCTTGCGAAATAATACGACGTATATAAGTGCGGAAGCTAATAATCCTGAATAAACCTCAACATAATAAAATAACAAATCATAGTCTCCCAGAACATACAGCAGGAAATAATAATAATATGTGTAATCTCATGAGCCCAAAACCGAGACTCACAAGACTCCACTAATACAATCCATCAACATAGGTATTTGCCGGCTAACATAGGTCCGGACTCAGAGTAAATGCAAATAAATGCTAACATATAAAAGAAAGCGTAATTCGTAATGTAATAACAGAAACTGATAAATCTAGAAACGAAAAGAACTCCATGAAACTATAGCTGTGCGGGCTCCTCATCCGCTCCTGAATCCTGCTGAATCTCATCATCTAAAATGGGGGAAAAACGTGGGGTGAGTACTGGGAAGTAACTCAGTAGGGGAGCCGCTCCGGGTTTATTAATTAAATAGGTGTAACATGAATGAATTCCATTTCAGTTATAAGTTCTAAAACCATATTTCCCGGAACGACTTACCTAAGTGCCTCTTGTTCATTTTACATCATTTATACATCATACTTAATCATGTCAGTCGTGTGTGTGCTCTACGTGCCACCTAATCATATAGGGAAACTTAATCATACATCATACTACGTTTACTCAAACTTTACTGTAATAAACTTTCATAACTTTTATCTCTTTATTATCTCTTATGGCCTGTCCACCCTCCTGTAACCTCCGCTGCACCGACCCCTAGGCATGAGCTCATCCTAAACTAATGGGGAGAAGGGGATATTCACCTACTGCAAGTGAAGGATCTGTAGCGCCGATGATGCCAACCCCCTCCTACAGCCTCTCAATCACAAGCGCTACTATGTATTCTTGCGCCACCCAGTGACGTCTTTCTTATTTACGCGCCACCCGGTGACGTCTCAAACAATGTTTATGCGTCACCCTGTGACGTCTTAGCATTATACATGCGCCACCCAGTGACGTCTTAGTTCACAACACATACCACACATAACTCATATAAACATCCAATAACATCATATATCTCATGCGATCAACTCATATCAACATATCATCATTCAAACAACATCTAAACTCGCATACAAACCATAATTAACTCATACATATCATCTATATTGGTTGTAGAACGCATTAGGGTGCATAAAGGGTCAAAACGGTTCATTTTCGCACAAGCAGCACTGTTGTAATCGATTACACGGGCTGGTAATCGATTACACGAACTGGTAATCGATTACTGTAATCGATTACGCAGCTCTGTAATCGATTAACAGAGAGCAGCGTTTTCTCGCGATTGGAAATTCAGACTTCGTAATCGATTACGAACCCGTGTAATCAAGATTACGACGTCGTGAAACACGACTTGGGAGTTCCAAAAACACGATTTTCAATAGCCAATGGCCAAAATATGAACCCAACATCGTCCCAATCGATAGAAAACATAGCCATAACATTAACAAACATAAAGATACTTTTAAAACGTTTCTCAATTCATAAAGCCCTTTTCTTTCTTAAAGCCAATTTCATAAATCAACCCTTTCATGAACCCTAATGGGAAAAACAACGTACGACATTCAAAACTCCATTAATTCATCAATAATCATGAAATTACATAACGTTTAGAATGCCTAACCCCTACCTCTTGAAGACAAATCCTTGTTTTAGACGGAATCCTAGTTTCACGAACGGCCCGACTCCAACGATGGCCCTTCCCGGAGAAAAACAACCGGTAGAAACGTCCGGCTTGGTGAGAGGATCAAGAATATATATTATTTTTGGGTTGGGTGAGTATTTGTGGGTTTCTTGACGTGGAATGACTATGGCTATGAGGGTTCTTGAGAGAGAAAGCTATGGAGGCTCTGGGATGATGAGAGAGAGTGTTTCTGACCAAATGAGGTGGAAAAATAGGGTTTACCTTTTTATATGCTGAGCTATTAGGGTTTAAGAGTCATCGTGGGGCCCACCCGTCACTTAATACATTTGAAAACTCATTTTGCGCGCTGTGTATACGATTACATCGAACTTGTAATCGATTACAGGCCTCCGAAAAAGCCCAAATCTGAAACTTGACTTGCTGTAATCGATTACCAAGAAGCTGTAATCGATTACTGGGCATGAAAAATGCCCCAAAACACTTCCAAAGTGTCACAACTCATATAATAACATCCATACACCCACTATGACTTAATGTAACATCAAAGCACACATAAATACACATAAATACTCATAAAAACACATAGCATAGATACTTTAAACCAGGGGAAACGTGTTCACTCAATCCAATTAAGTTCCAATTAAAGTCCATAACCTTTAATTTCCCTTAATTAGGACTTAATAAAGATCGGGGTATTACACACATTGCACCGAGATCCACCACCATCATACATTTTTATTTTATTTTTTAAAACACTAGAATTTATTAGAAATATTATTGTATGAGTGTGAATACTAAAATAACATTTTTTTTCATATCCACATTACATAACAGTATAGATTAATCAAGTCTCATGATATATTTACTATTTGAAAAAACCCTATTTAACATAATATTTTTTATAAATTAAAGAATGTCTATAGAATCACATGAAATATTTTATTAACTTTAACGTTTTGTAATTAATACTAGCTTTATAGATAGATTTAAGAAACTAATTGAAATTTCTCTTTAGAGTACAGAGACCTAATTGAAATTTTTTAAATAGTATAGATGAAATTCAAAATTAGATGATATATATGACATCGGTGATTGTAATCTCATAATGTTGAATTAGAACCTTTTGGAAAACAGTTATGAAAGATCAGGTTAATTAATTTACAGCATAGCATGCACAATTATGCAAGCTGTAATTGCTGTAAATACACTACTGCTTCTTTGAGAATGCTTGGAAGCAAGAGAAAAATACACATTCATTCATCCCTTTACGCTTTTGTATAATTCT
>CM024266.1:18219792-18247471 GCA_013621005.1 Aeschynomene evenia
TAATCAAGAGTTTTAGCGCAAGAGTTTCGTCACATTGCTCTGGAATTGAACTCATATATATAGGCATCAAAGAGCCGCGAAATTAGAAGCTTTCACTTTGCTTATGTGGCTGTGTCCTTTTCAGAACGGCTCCCTGCTACAGTCAGCGCAAAATGAGGAACTTTTCAGAACTGCACAGTGCGCGTGTTCCCACTTCCTTGGCTAGTTGTAGCGAGCTTTCTGAGACTGTTTGCACTTCCTTGAGTCCAGACACTTGGTGCTTCTGAGTCCAACCTTCTAAGAGTTGTACGGACTTCTGAGGCGAACCTTCTGAGGGAAGACCCTTCTGAGAACTCTAGTCGCGAGGTCTTCTGAGACCTTTCTGAGGCGACAGTGTTCTTTCCTCAGAAACATGTTTTCACCTTCTGCGCTTCTGAGACATCCTTTCTGATATCTTTGCGCTATGATTTTATCAATTGATTTCAAGGCTACTTGATGTTTTGTCTTGGTCTTTGCTCATGGCATTGCAATAATTTAAAGCTTTCTGAGACACTTAGCGCACATATTAGCAAAACCTTAAGTAAATTTTATACTTATGGCTTACCTTGTTATCATTAAAACTTTCATAACTCTAAGAGAATTATGCTTAATTCTCTCAGAAGGGTTCTGGAGCTTACAATCTCCCCTTTTTGATGATAACAACTTAAGTCTTAAGATAATAATTTTGCTTAAGTTCAGAAGTGTTTCTGAGTAAGTTCATAACTTATTCAGAATGCACTTTTGCTTTCTTAGAGACTAACTTAGCTTTCTGAGAGAAGGCTTCGTTATTTTCTTAGAAGGCTGTGATAATCAACAGTTCAAGTATGCAATGTATGATCACTGTTTGAGATTATCAATTACATAGCATGTATTTCATGATCATGTATGTATGAAATTCAGAAATACCAAGCTAAGTAAATCAGAGATGCCAAAAATAAATAATAAAAGATAGCATAAAATATGTAAAACATGAGATGCCAAATAATGATTTTTCATTTATGGTTTTGTAAAGATACAAAATATTTGGCTCCCCCTAAGTTGTTGCTCCCCCTAAGTTCTAGCCTAGTGTTTACGATAGCCAATGTACAAAAAATTTATCATTTATCTACTCCCCCTTTGTTACATCAAAAAGGGTGGCTAAGACATAAACGCCATCATTGACTTAGAACTACTGTCTTCTGGCAATGTAGCGTAGCAGCTGGCATCTCTGAGTCGCATGAGCGCATTCTGGAGGGAGTTCAGAGGCAGTGGAAGGCTGTTGAGAAGATGAGGGTTGAGATGAAGGAGGGCGAGAGACTTCAGCCTCAAGTACTTCATCGATTATATCCCTTGTTTGATATTCAGGAGGTTCTTCTTCTTGGACAGCTTTACCTTCAATAGCAGCAAGGTCAATGGAAGGCTGCCTTTGAGTGTCCTCAGAAACTAGAGTAAGATCTAGATCAGAGGGTTGCCTAGCTGATGGTTGCTCCATAGCACCAGAAGTCTGAGCATCGTCGGAGAGGTTGAAGGTTGATATTTGGCTATGCATGGCTTCAATGCACTTCAACTTCTCAGTTCGACCAAAGAAAGGCCGAAATTGCACAGAGGGTGGGGTGACTACCATCCTTCCCAGCTGAAAGCCGGAACCAATCATTGAGTCCGTTATGGAGAAAGTGGGACCTTGTTGATCAAAGGATGTAGGAGGAACCTCTGTTATATCTTGAGGAGGAACCTCTGGTTCCTTCTGAGAGTCCTTCTCAGATAGAGTTCCTTCTAAGGAACTGTGGGCAACAAATGCCTCAACTGCTGCCACTCCGGCAGCCATGGTAGCGTCAGCGCCCACCTCTGAGCTGAGCCCAGTGCTGGTGGTCCCTGGCACTACGTCATGTGTTGAGACATGAGTTTCCTCATGTTCCAAAGGGATCTCAGAAGAGAGGAGACCAGCCTCAGAAGTTGGTTCAATTAAGGCTTCCTCATGCTGTAGTTGTTGCATCTGAGCAGCTTCTGGAGTCTCAGAAGGTTGATCCAGCGCCTTCTGGACGTCAAGCATCGTCTGAGCCAATGACTCAGCATTCACAGTGGCAACTTCAGTTGTGGTTGCCTCAGAAAGTTCCACCATAGAAACCTCAGATGGCTTCTTCTGGGGCTCTTTCTTGGAGCTTCCAGCATCTGGAGTGCGATGCTCAATGCGAAAGCTTGCGCATCTTCTTCCTCGGAAGAGGAATCAGCAACATTTCCTCCATGCCCTGAATGTCTTCTCTGTAGGGGAGACATTCCAGATGGGGAGGAGTGATGAGAAGCTTCTGCTTCTTCTTCAACAGTAGCAGCAGTAGCGGTAGCGGTGGTGGCAGCAGTAGCAGCAACTGCTACAATTTCTTTACCCGTCGTCTTTGGCGGGCTCTGTTTCTTAGTGGTTTTTATCCCCACTCCTTTGTGAGTTTTTCCCTGATAATTCAAGGAATGTAGGAGTTTAGTTTTAAATTTGGTGGGTTTAAAACCAGCAACAGAATCAGAAACAGGAATTGAAGTAGAAGAAGATTTAAGAAATGAAGGTGGAGTTTTAGAGTTAGCTTTTACCAAACGACCACGTTTCTTTTTCCCTTCTGGTGGCACGTCTGGGACTTGGAGAGTTGGAGGTGCTTTCCTTTTCTGGTCAGGAGTTGCTCAGAAGTTGTTTCTTCTGAGTCTTCAGCAGCCTCAACAACCTCAGGTTTCTTCTGAGGAGTCTTCTGAGCTTCCTCAGAAGCCATACTCCTTGTCACCCTTGTTGGAGAAGGATGAGTTACCTTTTGCTTCTTCTTCTTCTTTTCTGAAGGATCGGAAACCTTTTCCTTTCCTTTCTCAGCCTTAGAGGGCTGGTTTGAACCAGCAGCTCCCTTAGAAGGCTTTGCTTCCTCCTTCTTCTTAGGTGCCCCCGTCTCTGGTATTTCTTCTTCTTGATGTTGTTGAAGGTGACCATGGAGAATTTGCTGTGGTTGAAGACGTATTCATAGTCTTCAAGTGGGAAGGAGAAATGGTCGAGGATTCTGGTCAGAAGGCTTCCGTAAGGTAGACTTGTGAGAGCCCTCTTCGGATGAGCCTGGTGCATCATGTAGTTGAGCACCATCCTCCCAAAATCTACTCTTTCCTTCTTCAGCAGGTGGTACAGCAGGCAGGCATCCATGGTGGTAACGTTCCCCATGTCTCCAATCCGAGGGAGAAGGGTGTGTTGCACAACGGAGAAGATGATTCTGGCCTCTTGCGTGAGATGAGGCACCTTTACCCCTTGAGTGGTAGGCTGTTGCTACCAGTCAGAAGTGTCACGACTTCTTCTTCTGAGTCATCTACCTCCTTGACCCATTCTGGGTCGTCGGCGATGACAGCACCACCATTCAAGGTCTTGAAGACTTTGTTGATGTCAGAGGAGGAGAAGCGGATCTGTTGGTCACCAATCTTGCTCTTGACCCCTTTGTTGGTGAACCTTTCTATTTGCGAATAGAAAGCTCTCACCACATTTGGGTAGCACACATCCTCGAACTCATCATGGCTGGCCATCCAGGTTGCTTGAGGAAGGTGAATTGAATTTCGTCCACCTGATTGTAGACATTGAGAGGCAATACCCTTCCCATGGCTAGATTCCGTGGGAGATAAGTCTTGTGGAATAGGGATTGCATTTCCTCATTGTCATAGAGAATATCTTCGGATATCTCATTGAGATTGTTTCTCATTAAGCCCTTGATTTCTCCAGAGATGGCCATTTGGAAGAAAGGTTTGAGGTTTGAGAAGAGATAGAGAAGAACAAGAGAGAGAGAGAGAAGAGCAGATGAAGATTAGAAAGCGAGGAGAGGTTTTGGCAGAGTTTTGGTAAGTTTTTGAGCGTAAAGTGCTCAAATGAAACAATGCTATGAGTATTTATAGACATGGCTTGTAACTAGCCGTTTCCTGCCACTTATCCAAAAGTTACCGTTGGTAACTTGTTTCTCGGAAGGTACCTTTCTGAGAGAGGTGGTCCTTCTGAGAAACCCTCCTTCTGAGAGATGTTTCAGAAGATCTCCTTTCTGAGAGATGAGTCTTCTGAGAACAAATTTTCTCAGATAGAGTTTTTCTGTGTTTCCTACTTCTAGTTCAGAAGCTTAGTTCTATTGTTCGTCTCAGAGTCTAAGCTAGGACTAAGGGAGTTTCTAAGAAAAAGTTTTTAATTTCAAAGTACTTAAAAACGTCTTAGATTGAGAAATCCTTTCAGAACATTGAAACGATCCTCGGGTAAAGGCTTTGTAAATATATCTGAGATTTGATCCTCAGTATTTACAAATTTGAGTTCAATGTCGCCTTTTTGCACATGATCCCGAATAAAATGATGTTTTATATCAATGTGCTTGGATCGAGAATGCTGAATAGGATTCTTAGCTAAGTTGATAGCACTTGTATTATCACAGAGGATAGGGATTTGGTGTACCTTATTTGATAATCAAGTAGCTGATTCTTAATCCAGAAGCATCTGAGAACAGCAATTCGCAGCAGATACATATTCAGCTTCAGCAGTTGATAGGGCGATCGTATTTTGCTTCTTGCAGACCAGGTGATCAAGCATTTTCCAAAGAAGCAGCAGCAAGCCACTTGTGCTTTTGCGATCTATCCTATCTCCAGCATAGTCGGCATCACAGTAACCTACAACATCAGAAGAACAACCTTTCTCGTACCAAAGACCAAGATTAGTAGTTCCACTTAGATATCGTAAAATTCGTTTAACTGCAGTTAAATGTGATTGCTTAGGCTTAGACTGGAATCTAGCACAGATCCCAACACTGAGTTGGATATCTGGTCTAGAGGCAGTTAAGTAGAGAAGTGAGCCAATCATCCCTCGATAGTTGCTTTCTGAGACTTTCTCACCATCTTCATCCAAGTCAATTACTTGAGAGGGATGCATGGGAGTGCTCATGGGTTTGGCCTTATCCATCAGAAACTTCCTCAGGAGTTCCTTGGTATACTTCTCTTGATGAATAACTGTCCCTTCTGACTCTTGCTTGATTTGCAATCCTAGGAAGAATTTTAATTCTCCCATCATGCTCATCTCGAATTCACCTTGCATAAGCTTGGAGAATTCTTTGCAAAGGCATTCATTGGTTGCGCCAAATATTATGTCATCAACATAAATCTGGACAATCAAGAAGCCAGAGTCTTCTGAGAGTGTAAAGAGAGTGGTGTCCACTTTCCCTCTTGAGAATCCGTTTTTAAGCAGGAAAGAGCTCAATCTATCGTACCAAGCTCTTGGAGCTTGTTTCAGACCATAGAGAGCCTTTGTAAGCTTGAATACATGATTCGGGAATGCATCATTCACAAATCCAGGAGGTTGTTTTACATAAACTTCCTCAGAAAGGTATCCATTCAAGAAGGCAGACTTAACGTCCATCTGATAGAGTTTGAAACCTTTATGTGCAGCAAAAGCTAGCAACATTCTTATACTTCCAATCTTGCGACTGGAGCAAAAGTTTCATCATAGTCTATCCCTTCTTGTTGGTTGTACCCTTGAGCAACCAATCTGGCCTTGTTTCTCACGACTTGACCGTTTTCATCAAGTTTGTTTCGAAATACCCGTTTAGTCCCAATGACACTTTTGCCTTTGGGTTTCTGAGTCAGTTTCCAAACTTGATTTCTCTCGAATTGATCAAGTTCATCCTGCATGGCATTTACCCAGCTAGGATCATCTAACGCCTCTTCTATGGAATCTGGTTCAAGTTCAGAGACCATAGCAAGATTTGTATAGTTCCTTCTGGTTCTTACGCCACTTTCTGGATTGCCCAAGACTTCATTCTGAGAGATGTTCTTCAAGTCTCTTGAACCTCTGATCCCCTTAGGAGTAGGGTTCTGAGAACGAGACACAAAAGGTTCTCTTTCTGAGTCATCAGAAGCTTGTCCTTCTGAGAATCTAGGTTCCATTGTATTTGGAGAAGTAGATTCTCTAGGTTCTGGAGCTTCAATGATGTTACTAGATTTTTCTTTAGATGAAGATGATTGATCCATGGGTTGGATGTCAGTCTCATCATCTGTAAGAATTTTTCTTTTGACTTTCTCGGAAGAGATGTTGAGTTTCTCAAACTCATCTTCTAAGTTAGCATCTTTCTGAGACAGGTCCTTACTAAGTTCTTTGAACTTAATATGGATTGTCTCTTCAACACATTTAATCCTTTTGTTATATACTTTGTAAGCTTTAGAGGCTGAGGAGTATCCTAGGAAGTATCCATCATCGGATTTGGGATCAAACTTGGAGAGTTTGTCCTTTGTGTTGAGAATAAAACAGGAAGAACCAAATACATGGAAATAAGAAATGTTTGGTATTTTATTCTTCCATAGCTCGTAAGGTGTCCTTTTCAGAATTGGTCTTAGAAAGACTCGATTCTGAATGTAGCATGAAGTATTTACTGCTTCAGCCCAGAAACCTTTCGAAAGTCCACTTTCTAAGAGCATTGTTCTTGCCATCTCTTGAAGGCTTCGATTCTTTCTCTCAGCTACTCCATTTTGTTGAGGAGTTCTGGGAGAAGAGAATTCGTGTGCAATGCCCAGATTTTCACAAAGCTTTTCAAAAGCATGATTCTCAAATTCACCACCATGATCTGATCTAATGGCATGAATGTGCGAATCCTTTTTTGTTGAAACTCTTTTCGCAAATGCTTTGAACTTCTCAAAAGTTTCTTCCTTAGAAGCTAGAAAGAAAACCCAAGTGAATCTGGAGTAATCATCCACTATGACAAGACCATAGCGTTTTCCAGAAGGGGAAGCTGTTCTGGTTGGTCTGAAGAGATCCATGTGGAGCAGTTCCAGTGGTTTCTGAGTAGAAATACCACTTTTACTGGGAAAGGAAGCCTTGGTCTGTTTCCCTTTTTCACAGAAGTCGCAGGTTGCATCCTTCTGATACTTAATTCTGGGAAGGCCCTTTACAAGTCCTTTCTGAGAGAGTTCAGAAAGAAGTCTCATATGGGCATGACCAAGTTTCTTATGCCATAGCCATTTGTCTTCTTGGATAGAGACAAGACATTCCACACTTTGATCCTTTAGATCATCCAGATGGATAACATAGATGTTACCAACACGTTTTCCTTCCAGAACGATCTTGTCAGTTGTGAGATTAATCACATGACAATACTTGGCATAAAACTCAACCTTTAAGCCTTTGTCACAAAATTGACTAATGCTTAATAGATTGTGAGTTAAGCCATCGACCAAAAGTACATCTGAGATTTGGTGAGAGGAATCCTTACCAACATCTCCGATTGCAGTGACTCTCCCCTTAGCGCCATCACCGAATCGCACTGTTCCGCCTTTCTTGGGCTTGAGACTTCTGAACCAGTGCTTGCTTCCAGTCATGTGCCTTGAGCAGCCACTGTCAAGGTACCACTGCTCATCGTGGTGGTGGAGCAGCGCTTGATGATGCACCTGCAGTCACAAAGTTAACAGATTTAGGTACACATTCTTTGTTGGGTCCTTGCTTGTTAGCTTTCTTGGACTTTTGCCTTCTTTTCTTAGGGGGGTCATGGTTTTGAGAGTCAGAGACCTTTTGTTTTCCCTTTTCAGAAGCACTTGCTTTCTGAGAAGTTTTTCCCTTCTGAGAGGGGTTAGTCTTCTTAGAAAGCTTAGCTTTCTGAGTTTTCTTTTGAGCCTTCTGAGGCTTAGAGATTTTTCCTTTTTCCAACATAGGACATTTTTCAGAACCATGGCCACTCTTAAAACATGCTATGCACGTGCGAGGTGATTTAGTTAAGGATGGATCAATATCATTTGGTTCGAAGATTTCTTCATAACCAAGTCCACTCTTATCCTTGTAAGGTCTTTGACCACCAAGCAAGAGTGTCATCATTTTTTCACCCTTGACCATCTTAACCAAGTCAGAAGTGAGAAGCTCATTTGTCTTTTGTAATTCTATCAAAGCCAGTTCGGCTTTTTCAACAGTTACAGAAGACATTGTTTCTAAAGCTTGATAGAGGTTGTGACTTTCAAGATATCTATTTTTAAAGTCATCTCTTTCAAGCCTTAGGTTCTCTACTTCTTGAATTAGTCTAGCATTTTCAGCTTCTAAGGATTTAAAAGACTTTCTTAGTTTGCTGAAATTGTTAGCTAATTCGTTTGAGTCTCTCAGAAGCTCTTCATAGAGTTCTGAGATCTCATTGTATGAGTATGAGAGAGGAGGAGAGTTTGGTACCTCTTCTGACTCAGATTCTGTTTCCAGAGTATAGTCAGTACCGGCCATGAAGCAGACATTAGCTTCCTCTTCACTTTCTGACTCAGAGTCTTCCTCTTCTGAGTCACTCCATGTAGCAGCCATTGCCTTCTTCTTCTTCTTGGGAATGAACTTCTTCTTTCCCTTGTTCTGAGGGCACTCCGTTCTGAAGTGGCCCTTTTCTCCACAGCCAAAACATGTGGCATCAGAAGACTTTGACTTTCCTTTTCTAGGTGTGATCTCTTTGTCTTTGCTTGGTCTTCTCTTCCAAGCTTTCTTCATTTTCCTTACTAGAAGAGAGATGTCATCTTCATCGGAATCTGAGTTTTGATCGTTTTCAGACTCAGATATTTCTTCAGCCTTTAGGGCTTTTGAAGTCTTTTTGATCTGACTTTTCAGAGCCAGAGCTTTCTGAGGTCTTGAGGATGAAGATGGTCCTCCAAGTAGTCCTTCAAGCTCAATCTCGTGAGTTCTGAGTGAGCCAAAAAATACATCTAAACCCAGCTGATTTAGATCCTTTGCTTCTTGGATTGCTGTCACCTTTGGGCGCCACTTGGCAGAGAGGCTTCTGAGAATTTTCCTCACCATCTCAGCGTTGGAGTAGGTCTTTCCCAAGACCTTTAGCTGATTTATGATGTGGAGAAATCTTATTGACATGTTGTCAATAGTTTCCTCAGGTTGCATGCATAAGGACTCGTACTTATGTACGAGCATTGATACCTTAGTTTCCTTGACTTCATCATTTCCTTCGTGCAGCATGTGTAATCTCTCCCAAATTTCTTGAGCGGTATCACACGACACAATCTTGTCGTATTCTACCTTGGGCAAGGCGCAGAGAAGAATGTATTTAGCTTTGAAGTTGAGTTGTATCTTCTCCTTCATCTCTTGAGTCCATTCATCCTTAGGGACTCGTCTTGTATAGGTTCTGAGTGCTGGAGGTGCCGCTCCTGGCTCAGCGTCTGTTGCAACTACAGCATCCTCTGTAATTGTCTGCAGAGGCTGATAGTCTCCATTCTCGATCCTATCCCATAAGTCCAAACTGGTGTGCTTGATGAACAGCGTCATCCTGTCACGCCAGTAGTCGAAGCTGTCTCCGAGAAACATCGGAGGTCTGTTTATTGAAGCCCCATCTGATATGAATGCAGCTGGTGAGTTCATATTTCCCTTCGTGGATCTTTTTCCTTGACACTGCGAAGTGCTCAACCCCTTAAGGACCGAGCTCTGATGCCAATTGAAAGTGTATGTTTGCACGAGAAGGGGGGGTTGAATCGTGCAAGTTTTAAAATTGCTTGTTAAAACTTTTACTTAGAAAGCTGTTTTTACTCAGAAGGTATGATTAAGAGTTTGCAGCGGAAAATGCTTTCTGAGAAGATTAAGTTTCTGAGAACTTAGTCTTTCTAAGAAAGTTCCTTTCTGAGAGATTTTAAGAAAACGACTTAAGGTTTGAGTTTCTTAAAAGCTTTCTGATTTTGATCAATAAGGTTTTCACGAGACCTCTTAATTAAAGTTGTGATAGAGTTTTTCTCAAAGATTTGGACACGTAATGAGTTAGGGAGAAAAGCTTAACACAAGGGATTTTATACTGGTTCGGTTATAACCAACCTACTCCAGTCCTCAACCTTCAGTTGAGAGTTCTTAGATATTCTTCTTAATGTGCCTTCCCAGACAACACTGCCTTTACCAAGTAAAGGACTTCCACCACTTCACAACCCGAAGTGGATTTCCTTGCCTCACACTAGAGGACTTCCTTGCCTCACACTAGAGGACTTCCTTGCCTTAAACAATTAAGGACTTCCTTGCCTTAAACAATTAAGGACTTTGAACTTTGCCTCAAACACTAGAGGACTTAAAACTGCCTTCACACAAAGAAGGACTTAGCGTTTTTCGAAGGTTTGTTTTGATCGAAAACAACTACCAAGACTAAGTTACAAACCTAGTTTTACACTTAGTAGACTTCTAGAATTAACTTACAAATGTAAGAATTTACACCAATTCTGAACTAGAAGATTTTGCAAAGTTAGAAGAACAATTTCGTAAAAATTGTCTTTCTGAGAAAGTTCTAAGTTTTCGCAAAATGATTTTCAATTCAACAGAGTTTTGGCACGTTTAATCAAGAGTTTTAGCGCAAGAGTTTTCGTCACATTGCTCTGGAATTGAACTCATATATATAGGCATCAAAGAACCGCGAAATTAGAAGCTTTCACTTTGCTTATGTGGCTGTGTCCTTTTCAGAACGGCTCCCTGCTACAGTCAGCGCAAAATGAGGAACTTTTTAGAACTGCACAGTGCGCGTGTTCCCACTTCCTTGGCTAGTTGTAGCGAGCTTTCTGAGACTGTTTGCACTTCCTTGAGTCCAGACACTTGGTTGCTTCTGAGTCCAACCTTCTAAGAGTTGTACGGACTTCTGAGGCGAACCTTCTGAGGGAAGACCCTTCTGAGAACTGCTAGTCGCGAGGTCTTCTGAGACCTTTCTGAGGCGACAGCGTTCTTTCCTCAGAAACATGTTTTCACCTTCTGCGCTTCTGAGACATCCTTTCTGATATCTTTGCGCTATGATTTTATCAATTGATTTCAAGGCTACTAGATATTTTATCTTGGTCTTTGCTCATGGCATTGCAATAATTTAAAGCTTTCTGAGACACTTAGCGCACATATTAGCAAAACCTTAAGTAAAATTTTATACTTATGGCTTACCTTGTTATCATTAAAACTTTCATAACTCTAAGAGAATTATGCTTAATTCTCTCAGAAGGGTTCTGAAGCTTACACTTTTGAGTCTCGCTATCGATTTATCGTTTATGTGGGTTACGAAAATATATTTTACTTATACGTTTAAAAAAAAACATGGGGTTTTTGGGTGTTATGTAACATTGCAAATTGTTAATTATGTCCATGGCATAGTTAATAAATTGGGATGTTACAGATAATAACAAAACTCATGTAACTTTGTGAGTTAGTATTCAGAAGCTACTGTGAAAATGACTGTAATAAGTTTAGGAAGCTTCTGTGTATTGAGAAACCAAGTTAAGAATGTAAAGTTGTATATGCTTCGTGTATCGTATCGTAACATTTGTAATAACTGTAATAGAAGCATAGATGATAGGACTAGAAGTGTATTAGGATTATATAATGTATGATCTTTGTAATATACACGTAAGAAAGTCTTGGAAGAACTTCAGAAGCTGAGAGAAGAGTTTCAGAAGCTGAACGAATGATCAGAAGCTGAACATATGATCAGAAGCTAGAACAGAAACTGGTATAGGAACGAGCTCAGAAGCATGTTCAGAAGCATGGCTCAGAAGCCTGTTCAGAAGCTGCTTTCGAAGCTTAATGAGTTTCGAATCATAGTTCAGAAGCTGGTACAGAAACTCAATGAGTTTCTCAAAAGGGAATTAGTTTCAATATGTAAATGGATAAGGTTCCATTTTATTTGTTTTCCCGCCAATTAATAGAGCTGTTAATTGTAACACCCTGACTTTTATTAAGTCCTACTTAAGTGAGATTAAGGGTAATTGACCTTGGTTAGGATTTAATTCGGTTTGGGTGGATAAGTTTCTTCTAGTCAAACCCTTATGTGTGACGTGATTTAAGGGTGTATATATGTGTTCATTCTATGCTATGTGAATTACGTGTGTAAATTATATGTCATGATAATTATGTGTATTTATATGTGTTACATGATATTATTAGATAATGTTAGTGTTATATATTATTATTTATTTTATTTTATGTGCCTATATGTGTATTTTAATTTATATTTAAATATTAGAAAAATTATATGAGCATTATAGTATTTTTTTGGGAGGATTTGGAGTGTTTTAGTAATTTAAGTGACGGTGGGCCCCAGAATGACTCTTGACCTAGTCACTCCCTATATAAACACTAGTAACCCTCTCCAATTGAGAAAACACTCTCCTCCTTCTTCTGAGCCGCCATAGCCATCTTTCTTGAGCTCCCTAAGCCATTGATACTCCAAACCGCGAAACACCCATCAAACCTCACCCAATCCAGAAAATAAATTCATATTCTTAATCCTCTCATCAAGCCGAAGCTTTCTACCGATTTTGTTTCTCCGTTAAGAGTCTCCGGCGTCACCGGACCGTTCGTGGGGCTAGAGAGAGAGGTTTCCAACGAGAGCAACGTCGGGAAAAAAGGGGTTTCTCTTTGCATTCTAGCATTTTGTCTTCAAGAGGTAGGGGTTAGGCATTCTATTTTCATGCATATTGATGATAATTTTATGAGATTAATGTGATGGTCGTTTCTCCCATTAGGGATTTTTGTGACTTATTATTATTATTATTATTATTATTATTATTATGTTACTTAGATATAGCGCATATATATATATATATATATATATATATATGCGTATGGCAGCGAGACGGCCGAGAGTGCTTGGTTTCGCTTTCCTGGCAACATGAGCATTATATATATATATATATATATATATATATATATATATATATATATAAATAAAAAGAAGAAAAAAAAAAGACAGTAGTGTATGTATATTACTATTATATATTATTATTACATAAACTTATACATATTAGCATGTATATTAGTTAATAACAGGTAGATAACAGGTAGAAATAATAATAATAATAATAAAAGAATAATACAGTAAGAACAACAACATGTATAATATATGATATGTAATGATAATAGTAATAGTAACAATAATAGTATAGAAGACAAGATTGGTGATGAATAAAATATAAGAGTTTACAAGATACTTAAGAGTAGAGTACAAAGTACAAGTAAAACTATAATAAAGTATATGTAAGAAATAATAATAAAATAAACGAGATCATATGACATGAAAGGTATAGAAGCACTGAGAATAATATTTATAAGTAGTTGTATATCATGTTTATTTGATAAGGAGTTGTATTTATTTATTCTCCATGATGTCAGAGTAAGTAAGTGTATGTGCTATGTTTATTCCATGATGTTAAAGAGTATAAATTGACATGTTTTTACCCTTTTATGCTCCCTAATGCGTTATACGACTTGTGTATTTGAATATATAATTATTTATGAGATATATATGTTATACTGAGTATATGTGTTGTTTTTATGATGAGTTAAATTGTTGACATGATTATATGATTTATATAATGATTAATGATGAGATATATGTGATGAATGTTATATGCCTATGATTATGTAATGTTAAAGTTTAATAACCAAAACGTGCTCAGTGACGCTATGTTAAAACGTCACGAAGTGACGCTATGTTGAAACGCCACTGGGTGACGCTATGTTAAAGGATTACCCCCTCTCCCCATTAGTTTAGGATGAGCTCATGCCTAGGGGCCGGTGATGTGGAGGATAGGACAGGAGGACGGTTATGTCTCACAGTTAAAGAAAGATAAAGATGTTTAACGTGTTGAAATGTATTTTATGATTTATTTATTGTTTATGACTTAAGGGCACTAGTACACGACACTGAGACATTTATTTATTTATGCGATGATATATGTATTAATAAAATGAACTAGACGCACTTAGGTAAGACGTTCCGGGACAAGATTGTTTTGAAACTAATAACTGGAATGAACTCATTCATGCTTCACTTATTTTATAATTAAACCTGGGGCGGCTTCCTCTACTGAGTCACTTTCCAGTGCTCACCCTATGTTTTTCCCACCTTTTAGAGGAGCAGACAGAGCAGGATGTCGGAGAACACGAGGAGCCCGGACAGACTTAGTTTATGATATAGTTCCCTAGATATCAGAGACATGTTTTATTTCCTTATTGGATATTATGATTTTTATGCTTCCGCTACGTTTATTCATTTATTATGTTTTCTGAGTCCGGACCCTTGTTAGCCGGCAACTATTTATTTACTCGTATTTATGGTGGAGTCTCATAGGTCACAGTTTTTGGCTTATGGGGCGAGACCTAGTATTTATTTCATGTTTGTAACTTGATGGGAGTTATTTATATATGATGAGGTATTTTCAGTAGATGTTTGTACCGCTTATATTATCGCTTATCATATGCGCAAATCCCTTGTTTTCTACACCACGAATGTTTACGAAAAATCTACTCCCGCCTATTTTCCACGTATTATATTTTAAATATAAAAATAAAACATGATAACAGGAGGTAACCCTTATGAAATAGCCTAAAATGACTTAAGCGTTAAGGGCTATCTAGTAGGGTGTTACATTAATGACAGCTGTGTGTTTTCAATTTGAAAGAGCTCCCTATAAAAAGAGGAGTCTCGAGTTGTAAAAAAGGAGAGAATAGAAATAATCATAATGGTAATCAGAGTGATAGAAAAATCAGTCTGAGAGAAAAGAGAAAAAGAGCTTAAAAGAAAAGAAAAATCTGAGAGAGACTCAGATACATTGAAAAGAAAGAGAAGAGTTGTGAGATAGAAAAGAGAGAAAGAAGAGAAAAGAAAGGCTCAAGAAAGTGTGAAATCAGAATAAAGTTCTGATTCATTGTGCGAATTGAAGAATAAAAGGAGTTTCTGAAGTTAAAGAATTTAGAAGCTGATCAAGCTTAAAGAGTTTGAGGCTAGAGAAACCAAGACCGAAAAGTTGAAGTCAATTTCTCAAGGAATTGGTTCATAGAAAGGGTGATCAGAAGCAAGGTTCTGAAAAGTCCTTAGTGTGATTCAAGGCAGGAAAATCTTTCAGGAGGGGATATCTGGAGAGTGAAAATCTTTAGAAGGGGTATTCTAAAGTGTCGAACCTGAGAAGGTTGCAAAAGATATCTTTGTATTGATACCTGTGTTTCTGATGCATTTCTAGTGGAACTCAATCATTGAAAGATTGAAGAACTGGATGTAGGAACACATTGGCCAAACCAGTATAAAATTGGTCTAATCTCTTTAACCTCTCACTATTTGCATTAATTGTTTGATTGTTAAGAAACTGTGCATTTAATTTGTATATTTTGATTTCTGGTGAATATCTCAAAATAAAACTTGAAACAACAATCTGAAAGTTAAAGAAACTAAAGCTAAAGGAATCTTTATGTGTTTAACTTTTTGATATATGATATTTGTGTTTTGAGTAATTGAAATCTGAAATAAACAATTTAAAGAACATATTATAGAAAGAGAAATTCGTGTTTTGAATTTTGTAACTAGTTTTCTCGAAGAATATTTCTTCAGAAGCTGTGTTGTTTTTGTTCTTTGTATAATTGTTGTTGTGATTTCTGATTGCATATGAAAGACATATCATATTACTAATTGATTGATTGATTGTATGTGAAATAATTGTTCAGAAACACATAGGTTCTGAAACAAGGTTCTGACACACATTCTGAAGTGAGTTCAGAAGCTAGATCAGAAAGTGATTCATAAATTGTATTTTTCTGAAAGGGTTATTTTTTATATTGATCATTTGTTTGTTGAGAAAGCTTGATATATTAAGTGTTGTGATATTTGTAATTGATAAACCGCTGTGCAAATTAAATCATTATCATTGACATATTGATTTCTGTGTATGTCACATAATTGATTGAGATTCTGCTATCACAAATAATATTGTTGATTCTTATTGTTTTGCCTAATTCTTGACAAGTATCAAAGACTTGATCAATCTTTGAGAATTGTAGAAGTGTTAGAATAATAAAGATTTGTAAAAAGTGTACACAACCAATTCACCCCTCTCTTGGGTTGTGTGAGTATAGCTTGGAGGTGTTTCTCAAGAGATACCTCACATCATCAATACGGTCATAACTCTATCGTATACAAGACACGATTTTCAGGGTGTTACAAATACTTCTTATTTTGTTCTTATTATTTCGAATAATTTTATTTGTTAATCATTTTGTTTAGGTATAATAATTTTATCATGTTCAGATATTTTAACTGTCAAGTTATTAAGATGTGCAAATTAGCATAATGTATATTTATGCTTAATTGGATAACTAAATCAGAATTAACCCCGTGCATCGCACGAGCAAAATGTACTAGTATATAGATAAAAGAGACCATTATGGGCATCATAAAGGTTGATTTTATAGTTTGTCTTTAGTTTATAAAATTCACACAAATCTTTATATCCATCCATGATGATAACTCTTGTTACTCCAAACCCAATCTTCAATTTAAAACAGTTATCTTTTCTGTCAATAGAGTAAACCACATTGCTGAATTCTCTATCAAACTCTTTGACAATACTCAAAGGAAGGTCTGCAGTATCCTATAAAAGAATATCCTATGATTAATAATGGACCATATAATAAGTATCATTTATATTTTTGGTATATATTAAAAATATCAATAAAAAAATTATAAATTGATAATTTATATTCCTCCTCCAAATTTACTACAATTTGGATATTTCTTTCCTTTCCAACTTCCCAATTGTCACTACAATATCGAAACATATTGAAATTATGCATAAAAAGATTATTCACTTTTAGACTTTCTTGCTATAACAAAATTGTAAAGAAAAAATATTTTATATTCGTATGTTTATATGTATGGATAATTAAAAACAAATAAACACAACCAAGTAGAAACTCTACTTGTTTAAAATACATTATACTTAAATAATATATTGTTCTGTACAAAAGACTTCTATAAATCAACAATAATCAAAGAAATATCACAATTATGAGTGGCTGAGTTTAAATTTATGTGTGTATCACATGAAAAGTTTATAATGTTTATGCACCTATGAATGATTTTATGTTTTCACATCACACACAAAAAAAACTAAGTATTCCAAAGACTACATTCCAATATTTATGTACTGCATATTGATTATAAGAAAACTGATAATAAAATTTTTAAAAACATAAAATATTTAAAATACATGCATCAAAATAGAGAGAACTAAATTATTAGATTAGGGTTTTAGAAATGAATCATAATAAATTAAAACAAAAACATAATAAAATAAAGGTTAGTAAGAAGTCACAAAAATGCACACTCATATTGTAACAGAAAAAATTTCAGATTTGAAATCAGGGTTAGATTCATAGGCATGTCGATGAATGAGCACATTTAAAATAGAGACAATACATAAATAATTTGTACCATTGTGAGAAAGAAAAGATAAGGTTAATATACAGAGTACATTGTATCTTAAAATCTAGGGTTTTTTAATTTTGTTATTCAACATGATCTTTCTAGAAATGTCTAAACAAACTAGGTATTTACCTGTAATCGAGAACCTAGGCATGTAAGATTGCTTGTAACCCGTAATGACTTCGACGATCGTTGTACTCCTACTCCGTCGGCTACTATTCAAGTTTCCATTTCTTCCTCTTTTATGTTCGTCTGAAACTTCTTTCTTTTCGCAGAAGAAGTGAAACGCGAGAAAATGAGAATGCTTGATATTTTAATTGTTGAACACTTTATTGGTACTTTCCATATATTATATATTGGGCTTATAGTACTTAACTTTAGTGGACTATCAACATAGTAGTTGCAATGGTATTATTCTATTAAACACAACTTTTTGCTCAGATGTCAGTTTAGACATAAGACTACTATGTTGATCACTTAGTAATATTTTATCATAACGAAGCTCATCTAGAATGAGTCTATGACATCCATGCACTATTCTCTCATGATCATTGTCTGAAATATTAGGAAACGACATCTTAGAAAAATCACGAAGACTTTTGTTATTACTTCTGAGAAAGTGCTCAATATCAATGAGGCACAAATTGCAGATTTCTTCAGCAGAAAGATCAAGTTCTACAAAATAGAAGTAAATTATATAAATTATACATATATAATTATTTATCCTCATTTCATCATTTAAAATAAATAATGATTTGATTTATCAAAGATTAAAAAGATTTGAATACAATGTTGATTATAATAGGTGCATTATTTAAATATTAATTAAATATGTTTGTTTTTTTTATGAAATATGAAATTATTGGTAATTAATTTATTAATTTAGTAATATATATAAATGAACAAATTATATTAAAGCAATGATAGAAAATTTGAAAAAGTTAAATTGATCGATACCTGGATGGTTGAATAATCGCCTTTGATTAGTAATTATATCCTCAGACAAAATATTCTTAATTCTATCCCAGACAAATTCAGGTCTAGTCATTGAATTTGACAACAATAGGATAGCAAATAGCTTACGAAGATACATTCCCGATCCCCAATGATAAGCCTCTTCAATTGCATCAACATATTCTTTATCATCATCTAACAAACTCGTGCATAGCAAGCATCCCTAAATGTATCATAAGTAACACCATTTACAGTCCTTTATCTTCATAGCTAGTTGCTCTTTTAACAAAATTCAATAGTAACCTCATATAATATAACTCACCAGATCCTGGAGGTACAAAAAATATTCTTCCCAATTTGTATTGAGAACGTCTAGGCATCCATTTTCTCAAAGATGGCTTCCAAACAAATCTTGTTGGGAACTCTGCATATGTCAATTTCTTTGCTTCTGTATATATTTTATTTTCTTCAAACCAAGCTAAAAACATTGATTGATTAACAGTAGGACGATTGGCAACCAAATCGATTGGATCATCATCATGAAATATGACAGTTTGCTCATTTGGCAAGTGAAAGCCAAATCGTTCAACTGATGGATCTCTATAGTGAATTTCAAAACCAAAAATTCTCCATGAAGCTTCACATGGAAAATAATATCTGCAATCATAAAACATGTTAATTTTATCCACCATTGTTTGAGATTCCTCTTCAGAAGCACTACGATAAAATGATGCAGTGACTCGATCATGACCTTTATTAACATATTTGAAGAGATATTTTATGGACCTAGACTACTTACACCATTCAACTCAATGTGAGCTCCATATTTAAGAAGAGGAAAATGATTGTGAGGAACCACATATCTATTATCTAAGTCAATGCCGGACCTCTTTATTGTTCGACCATCATCTGTTCGTCTATATATTGGATAATCATCTTCATCAATAGTTGTAGCTTCAAATAAACCTTTTAGGAAAGTTTCGTGCACACTTACCATTTTCCATGCAAGGAGAATTAGTTTTTGCTGCACCACATGGTCCATGCATCATCAAGTTTTTCACGGCATTATAGTATGCATGATCATCATCTTTCTCTGGAATTTCAGCACATATATCATATCAATATCTTCACCTGTTGAAAACTTGTCTTCTCGATGTAAAAAAATAATATATGAGCATGAGGTGTAACATCCCAATTTATTAACTATGCCATGGACATAACTAACAAATTGACATGTTACAACCAACCAAAAACCCCAATTTTTTTTTTATATAGAAGAAACCCTTATCACGAATAAATAACATTGTCGAAACTCGAGAGCCATGTCCTTTGGAATCATGCACGAATGGATATCCTGGATAAGCATCTAACCCAACAATAATGGATAACCAAAATATAGGTGAAGACCCATACATACATGGCCACAAAATACATATGTGTTTGTATTACAAATACTTGAGAGTTCAAAGCTTAGTTCAATAGTTACAAGATATAATAATAGGAAGTTACTCAAACAACAATAATGGATAATAAAGTCCTTGGCCCAAACATACAACAAAAGGGGCTTCAAGGTTGAACTGATGAGAACGGTCCATACAAGATATGCAAGGCCGTCAGTACAACTGATATCCACATAAAAGAAAAGAACGAGACATTGCCCATAGAGTTACGCTTGATGATGTGAGGGTCTCTTCAGAAACACCTCCAAGCTATGCTTCACACAACCAAGAGGGGGGGTGAATTGGTTGTGTCCAACTTTTTCGCAAATGCTTCTTTATTATTTAACACTTCTTGAAATTCTCAAAGATTGATCAAGTCTTTGATACTTGTCAAGAGTTAGTAAAAACAAAGAATCACAATTCAATTTGTGATCTCAGAACCTTAAATCACATATGTTGACATACACATAAATCAATATGTCAATGATTTAATTTTATCTTGCACATCGGAATATGATCACAAATATCACAACTCAATATTATCAAGCTTCTGAAACATAAAATCAAATATCCAAAATAACTTTCAGAAAATCAGCTTCTGAACACTATCTGATTCAGCTTCTGAACTTTGTTTCAGAACCTGCTTCAGATTCTGACTTCAGAACTATTAGCTTCTGAACTAGTATTTCAAATACAATCAATCAACAATATGCAATATGATATATGTTTAAAATACTCTCAGAATTTAAGCAACAATTATGCAAAGAACACAGACACAGCTTCTGAATTAATGTTCTTTAATTGTTTATCTCAATTCAATTACCCAAATGATCAATATCACATATCACAAAGTTTAATCAGATAAAGATTGTATTTACTTAAGTTTCTTTAACTTTTAGATTGATTAAGATTGTTCTTGAAATATTCCAGAAATAGAATTAACACACAAATAGATTCAGCTTCTGATGTTATCACACCAGCTTCTGAGCAAACAATCAATTAAATGCAATCACAACAATTAAATGCAATTAACACAAACAATATAAGGAGATGAAGGTAAGAAAATTAGACCGATTTTTATACTGGTTCGGCCAATGAGCCTACATCCAGTTCTTCAATCTCTTAAGATTGAGTTCTACTAGAAATTGTAACACAATACACAGGTATCAATACGCGATATCTTTTACCACCTTCTCAGGTTCGACAAGCCAGAATATCCCCTTCTGAAGATTTCCACTCCCTAGATATCCCTCTAGGAAGATTTTCAGCCTTGATATCCCCTTAAGGACTTCTCAGAACCTTGTATCTTGATCACAAAATCCACGAACCAATGCTTCAAGAATCGATTTAAAGTCAGGTTCTGATCTTCTCTAAGACTCAAACTTTTTTCTAGCTTGATCAATTTCAGACTCTTTGAGCTTCTGAAATTCCTTCTCCTTGTTTACTTCTTCGATCTTGTAACACCCCAATAATTAATCCTCCATGCTATAGTCATTTCGGACCAACTATTCGAGTGTCACCTCTTGAACATCATAGGATATTTTATGTTTTCTAAAATAGATACTATGAAAATACGTGGGAATTAATTTCGCAAACATTATACTTCAAAATAGGGGCAACGTCATACATATATCGTTCTATTACATCATACATCAGTAGTACATAGTAAAATACATACAGTCCTCTACTTTATCAATACAAATAGTTTCCCACATCATATATCAGACATGTAACTAGTAATATAAATAATAATACAACTACATAGAAACCCCGGCTAACATGGAACCGGAAATAACCTAATATACATGACTCGTAGAAAACTAAACAGGGCGGAAGCTTAAAGCATCCGTCTTCAAGTCACCTGGTGTCTCCGTCTCCAAGCTTACCTGATTACCTAAAAATACATATCCACGATAGGGTGAGCAACTAAAAGTTACTCAGTATAGGCGCTATCTCGGGTTTATTATAAAAAGGTGAAGTATGCTAAATCCAATTCAGAAATTAGTTCATAAAATCTGTATCCCGAGGTAACCTCATCCTAGGTGCGTCTTGCTCATTTTATTAATGCGTACATGTATCATAATATATATATATATATGTCCATATCCATGTGTAGTGACCTATGTACATTTAGCATCCAAAACACATAGTTTTAATAATACTGAATATGAGAATACAATCTAAAACATGGTACATAATTTCCTTAGTTTTCATGTGTCAAGATCTCTTTTACTTTGAGTGGCACCGCCCTCTCTCTTACTATCCTCCATCCTGCCTGGCCCCAGGTCATGAACTGATACCTCTCTAGTTTCTACTAGACATCTGTGGGGAAGAGGGGGTTTTCACCTTCCCTTACTAGTGAAGTCAGTGACCGAGGCTGCCAACCCTCCCTTACTGACGACACCAGTGACCGAAGGTTACTATCATTTCCTCTGACATTTCAATGCATTTCCATCATACTTAGCAATCATATCTTTATCTCACAACTTGTCATAGTATTACAGCATATATGCATGTACATAAAGTTAAACATCATCCTTGAGTCCTATGCAAGTCATGCATAACATTTGTAACTTATAAATCACTTGAAACATGCCATTTATTAGTACTTAACTTTAGTGGGCTTATAGTACTTAACTTTAGTGGACTATTACAAGTAGAAAGTCCACATTTATTATAAAAAAAATATTTTTAATGTATAAAGAGTGTTGCAATAAATAATTTCTTACACTTTGTTTCTATTTGGTGGGCTTGTTATTTAAAATGAAGTCGATACAAAAATTTTAAGATATATCAACAATATATTCAAGTCTAATAATAATTATTATATTTTATAGCAATTAAAAAATGCAAATGAGTTATTTAAGAATTAGGTTGCTATTTGAAATTTCAAAAGTACCAACAAATATTAAAATATAAATATTACAAATAATTAAATACTCAAAATTAAAGATTTCTAAAAACTTGCTTATATACAACATTGTAGTCTCATTCTTATTTTGTGAATCTTCATTGCAAATCAAAATCTTCAATCCATTTCTATTTGTAACTCGCGAGATTGCAACATATAACTGCCCATGACTAAAAACAGGTTTTTTCAAAAGCAATCCAACTTTACACAAAGATTGCCCTTGACTTTTATTAATAGTCATTCCATATGAAACCATAATAGGAAACTGTTTTCTTTGGAATTTGAATGGTAGTCTGCAATCTGATGGAGTCAAAGTCATTTTTGGTATAAAAACTCTTTCACCTGAATGATTGTTGCTAAGAGTTTTTGCTTCAATAACATATTTACCAAGTTGTGTGATGATTAATCTAGTACCATTGCATAAACCTGCAGAATGATCTATTTTCCTAAGCAACATAATGGGAGTTCCTACCTTCAAAATTAGCTCATGATTAGGCACCCCAGAACATTTGATAGTATTCAAAAATTCAGGTCTGTGAATACTATCAAAGAAATCATTGGTTGAATCTGATGGACAAGCAAAATCAAAATTAAGAAATGTAGTACTATCATTCAAATTCAAACCAATCATGTGCTCATTAATGGCATCCACTATGTTTAATGCAGGAGCAAGTATAGCCCTTCCGAGCAAATGATGCTCACCACATGAACTATTCAAATATTCACCATAAGTATCCTCAACAATAGCAGCTATAGGATCATCCCAATCATGTATTAAGAGATCATTTGGGATTCTAACCTTGTCCATACCATCATCAGAATCTCCAATTTTTCCATCACCAACTTTCAAAATCCAATCTGCAAATTCTTTTAGTTCATCAGTGGTTGAACCCAAAGAATTTGATTGGAGTTTCATATTTTGGGTCAAAGTTAAAATCTGACAATGATCCCAAATATATGATGAATTGATTGTGGCATTAACTATATCTTGTCTACTTCCTTTTGGAATAACTGAAAGTATTTGTCTGAAATCACCGTCAAGTACAATTGTCTTTCCACTAAAAGGCAAATTTAAGCTATTTGAATTTTTAAATCTCATCAAATCTCTTGATGTTCTATCCAAAACTTCAAAACAAAATTTGTTCATCATTGGAGCTTCATCCCAAATAACTAGTTTTGTCCTGATAATCAAATCAGCTAAAGGAGTACCTTGCTTTATGTTACAGGTTGAGAACTCATCGAGATTTAATGGAATTGAAAACCTTGAATGAGTCGTACAACCACCTGGAAATAAAAGAGCAGCAATACCACTGGATGCAACAGTTAAAACAATTTGTCCTTTGGACCTTAAAAATGATGCTAAAGTATTCCAAACAAATGTATTGCCTGTACCTCCATAACCATAAAGGAAAAATACACCACCATTCCCAGCTTCAACTGTACTTATTATTCTATTAAACACAACTTTTTGCTCAGATGTCAGTTTAGACATAAGACTACTATGTTGATCACTTAGTAATATTTTATCATAACGAAGCTCATCTAGAATGAGTCTATGACATCCATGCACTATTCTCTCATGATCATTGTCTGAAATATTAGGAAACGACATCTTAGAAAAATCACGAAGACTTTTGTTATTACTTCTGAGAAAGTGCTCAATATCAATGAGGCACAAATTGCAGATTTCTTCAGCAGAAAGATCAAGTTCTACAAAATAGAAGTAAATTATATAAATTATACATATATAATTATTTATCCTCATTTCATCATTTAAAATAAATAATGATTTGATTTATCAAAGATTAAAAAGATTTGAATACAATGTTGATTATAATAGGTGCCTTATTTAAATATTAATTAAATATGTTTGTTTTTTTTATGAAATATGAAATTATTGGTAATTAATTTATTAATTTAGTAATATATATAATGAACAAATTATATTAAAGCAATGATAGAAAATTTGAAAAAGTTAAATTGATCGATACCTGGATGGTTGAATAATCGCCTTTGATTAGTAATTATATCCTCAGACAAAATATTCTTAATTCTATCCCAGACAAATTCAGGTCTAGTCATTGAATTTGACAACAATAGGATAGCAAATAGCTTACGAAGATACATTCCCGATCCCCAATGATAAGCCTCTTCAATTGCATCAACATATTCTTTATCATCATCTAACAAACCTCGTGCATAGCAAGCATCCCTAAATGTATCATAAGTAACACCATTTACAGTCCTTATATCTTCATAGCTAGTTGCTCTTTTAACAAATTCAATAGTAACCTCATATAATATAACTCACCAGATCCTGGAGGTACAAAAAATATTCTTCCCAATTTGTATTGAGAACGTCTAGGCATCCATTTTCTCAAAGATGGCTTCCAAACAAATCTTGTTGGGAACTCTGCATATGTCAATTTCTTTGCTTCTGTATATATTTTATTTTCTTCAAACCAAGCTAAAAACATTGATTGATTAACAGTAGGACGATTGGCAACCAAATCGATTGGATCATCATCATGAAATATGACAGTTTGCTCATTTGGCAAGTGAAAGCCAAATCGTTCAACTGATGGATCTCTATAGTGAATTTCAAAACCAAAAATTCTCCATGAAGCTTCACATGGAAAATAATATCTGCAATCATAAAACATGTTAATTTTATCCACCATTGTTTGAGATTCCTCTTCAGAAGCACTACGATAAAATGATGCAGTGACTCGATCATGACCTTTATTAACATATTTGAAGAGATATTTTATGGACCTAGACTACTTACACCATTCAACATCAATGTGAGCTCCATATTTAAGAAGAGGAAAATGATTGTGAGGAACCACATATCTATTATCTAAGTCAATGCCGGACCTCTTTATTGTTCGACCATCATCTGTTCGTCTATATATTGGATAATCATCTTCATCAATAGTTGTAGCTTCAAATAAACCTTTTAGGAAAGTTTCGTGCACACTTACCATTTTCCATGCAAGGAGAATTAGTTTTTGCTGCACCACATGGTCCATGCATCATCAAGTTTTTCACGGCATTATAGTATGCATGATCATCATCTTTCTCTGGAATTTCAGCACATATAATCATATCAATATCTTCACCTGTTGAAAACTTGTCTTCTCGATGTAAAAAAAATAATATATGAGCATGAGGTGTAACATCCCAATTTATTAACTATGCCATGGACATAACTAACAAATTGACATGTTACAACCAACCAAAAACCCCCAATTTTTTTTTATATAGAAGAAACCCTTATCACGAATAAATAACATTGTCGAAACTCGAGAGCCATGTCCTTTGGAATCATGCACGAATGGATATCCTGGATAAGCATCTAACCCAACAATAATGGATAACCAAAATATAGGTGAAGACCCATACATACATGGCCACAAAATACATATGTGTTTGTATTACAAATACTTGAGAGTTCAAAGCTTAGTTCAATAGTTACAAGATATAATAATAGGAAGTTACTCAAAACAACAATAATGGATAATAAAGTCCTTGGCCCAAAACATACACAAAAGGGGCTTCAAGGTTGAACTGATGAGAACGGTCCATACAAGATATGCAAGGCCGTCAGTACAACTGATATCCACATAAAAGAAAAGAACGAGACATTGCCCATAGAGTTACGCTTGATGATGTGAGGGTCTCTTCAGAAACACCTCCAAGCTATGCTTCACACAAAAGGGGGGGTGAATTGGTTGTGTCCAACTTTTTCGCAAATGCTTCTTTATTATTTAACACTTCTTGAAATTCTCAAAGATTGATCAAGTCTTTGATACTTGTCAAGAGTTAGTAAAAACAAAGAATCAACAATTCAATTTGTGATCTCAGAACCTTAAATCACATATGTTGACATACACATAAATCAATATGTCAATGATTTAATTTTTATCTTGCACATCGGAATATGATCACAAATATCACAACTCAAATATTATCAAGCTTCTGAAACAATAAAATCAAATATCCAAAATAACTTTCAGAAAATCAGCTTCTGAACACTATCTGATTCAGCTTCTGAACTTTGTTTCAGAACCTGCTTCAGATTCTGACTTCAGAACCTATTAGCTTCTGAACTAGTATTTCAAATACAATCAATCAACAATATGCAATATGATATATGTTTAAAAATACTCTCAGAATTTAAGCAACAATTATGCAAAGAACACAGACACAGCTTCTGAATTAATGTTATTTAATTGTTATCTCAAATTCAATTACCCAAATGATCAATATCACATATCACAAAGTTTAATCAGATAAAGATTGTATTTACTTAAGTTTCTTTAACTTTTAGATTGATTAAAGATTGTTCTTGAAATATTCCAGAAATAGAATTAACACACAAATAGATTCAGCTTCTGATGTTATCACACCAGCTTCTGAGCAAACAATCAATTAAATGCAATCACAACAATTAAATGCAATTAACACAAACAAATATAGGAGATGAAGGTAAGAAATTAGACCGATTTTTATACTGGTTCGGCCAATGAAGCCTACATCCAGTTCTTCAATCTCTTAAGATTGAGTTCTACTAGAAATTGTAACAACAATACACAGGTATCAATACGCGATATCTTTTACCACCTTCTCAGGTTCGACAAGCCAGAATACCCCCTTCTGAAGATTTCCACTCCCTAGATATCCCTCTAGGAAGATTTTCCGCCCTTATATCCTTAAGGACTTCTCAGAACCTTGTATCTTGATCACAAAATCCACGAACCAATGCTTCAAGAAATCGATTTAAAGTCAGGTTCTGATCTTCTCTAAGACTCAAACTTTTTTCTAGCTTGATCAATTTCAGACTCTTTGAGCTTCTGAAATTCCTTCTCTTGTTTACTTCTTCGATCTTGTAACACCCCAATAATTAATCCTCCATGCTATAGTCATTTCGGACCAACTATTCGAGTGTCACCTCTTGAACATCATAGGATATTTTATGTTTTCTAAAATAGATACTATGAAATACGTGGGAATTAATTTCGCAAACATTATACTTCAAAAATAGGGGGCAACGTCATACATATATCGTTCTATCATTACATCAGTAGTACATAGTAAAATACATACAGTCCTCTACTTTATCAATACAAATAGTTTCCCACATCATATATCAGACATGTAACTAGTAATATAAATAATAATAC
>CM024266.1:18249937-18389240 GCA_013621005.1 Aeschynomene evenia
TGATTTTTCAGCAGAGTTTTGCACGTTTAATCAAGAGTTTTTAGCGCAAGAGTTTCGTCACATTGCTCTGGAATTGAACTCATATATATAGGCATCAAAGAGCCGCGAAATTAGAAGCTTTCACTTTGCTTATGTGGCTGTGTCCTTTTCAGAACGGCTCCCTGCTACAGTCAGCACGAAATGAGGAACTTTTCAGAACTGCACAGTGCGCGTGTTCCCACTTCCTTAGCTAGTTGTAGCGAGCTTTCTGAGACTTCTTGCGATCCCTTGAGTCCAGACCTTGGTTGCTTCTGAGTCCAACTTTCTGAAAGTTGTACGGACTTCTGAGGCGAACCTTCTGAGGGAAGACCCTTCTGAGAACTACTAGTCGCAAGGTCTTCTGAGACCCTTCTGAGGCGACAGTGTTCTTTCCTCAGAAACATGTTTTCACCTTCTGCGCTTCTGAGACATCCTTTCTGATATCTTTTGGCGCTATGATTTTATCAATTGATCTCGAGGCTACTTGATGTTTTGTCTTGGTCTTTGCTCATGGTATTGCAATAATTTAAAGCTTTCTGAGACACTTAGCGCACATATTAGTACAACCTTAAGTAAAATTTTTTATACTTATGGCTTACCTTGTTATCATTAAAACTTTCATTGCTCTAAGAGAATTATGCCTAATTCTCTCAGAAGGGTTCTGGAGCTTACAATCATTCCCTTTTGCTCCTTAAATCAACACATGGTACTGCTGTTAGGAAAAGGAGAAGGTTTAGATTCCAAGAAAGGTGGTGCGGGAAGGAGGAGGTTAAGGAATTATTACTGAGGCTTGGAAGTTGGAAGGAAGAGGCTCTCACATGTTTAACTTGGTGCAGAAACTAAAATTATGTAGACATAAGTTGGTGCAATGGCAACAAAACAGCAATTCAAATTCTAGCAGGAGAATGAATGAACTAAAAGATGAGCTGCTGAAACAAAAAGAAAGGGGAGAAGGGGCTGATAGAAGAGAAATGATCAGAATTGAAAGAGAGCTAAATGAGATTATTATTCAAGAAGAGAGGTTTTGGAAAGAAAAGTCCAGAATCAGATGGTTGAAGCATGGAGATCAAAATACTAGGTTCTTCCATTCCAAATATAAAGAGAGGAATCGGAAGAATAAGATACACAACTTAAAGAGGAGTATAGGGGATGTTGTCTCAGACCAGAAAGGCATTGCAGAGGTTGTTGTGGAGTTCTTTGCAGATTTGTTTAAGACAAGCAATCCAAGGAGCCCTAGGGATATCTTTGAAGAGTTCAATCCAAAAGTAACAAATCAAATGAACTAGTGGTTGACTAGGGCTGTTTCAGCAGAGGAAATCAAGAAGGCAACTTTTTCTATAAACCCAACTAGTGCACCAGGTGATGATGGTTTCAATGCAAAATTCTTTCAATTCTATTGGGAGGTGGTAGGGAAGGATGTATGCACAGCTGTTAAAAGTTTCTTCTCAGGAGGAAGGATGCTAAGAAGTGTGAATCACACTCAAATCTGCCTTATTCCAAAGGTGAATGATGTGGCTGATATGACACAAATAAGACCTATAAGCTTATGTACGGTTTTGTATAAAATCATATCTAAAGTATTAGTACATAGGCTTCAAAGGTTTATGAACAAAATTGTCAGTATTAATCAAAGTGCCTTTGTTAAAGGGAGATTAATATCTGATAATATTCTAGTAGCCCATGAATACATGCATTTTTTGAAAAACAAGAAGGTGGGGAAGAACTTTGATATGGCTGTGAAGATTGATATGAGCAAGGCCTATGACAAAGTAGAGTGGAGCTTCTTATGCTTCATTATGCAGAAAATGGGATTTCACAGGAGGTGGATTAAGTGGATTAAGGAGTGCATTACTACTACTTCGTTTTCTGTGTTAGTGGAAGGGCAACCTTTTGGGTATTTTAATCCCCAAAGGGGTTTGCGTCAAGGAGACCCTTTATCACCATATTTGTTATTGTTTTGTGCTGAAGGGTTATCATTTCTCCTCTATAAAGCTGAAAAGGAAAGGAAATTACAAGGCCTAAGAATTGCCAGTCACTGCCCAACTATATCGCACTTATTTTTTGCTGATGATTCTATCCTTTTTAGCAAAGCATCTCCTAGTCATTGTGACAATTTGTTAAAAGTGCTGGAAACCTATGAAGCGCTAAGTGGACAACAAGTGAATTTAAACAAGTCTGCAGTTTTCTTTAGTGCAAACACTCCCCAGAGGTTAAGATCCCAATTAGCAAGAAGAATGCACATCAACAATGTGGGGACCCAGGACAAGTATCTGGGGCTCCCATCGGTTGTAAAAAGATCAAAAAAGGAGACTTTCTTATACATTAAGGAAAGAGTGGCAAAAAGACTGATGAATTGGAAGAGAGGCATGCTCTCTGCTGGAGGGAGACAGGTGCTTATTAAAGCTATTGGCGAAGCGATTCCAATTTATGCCTTATCCTGTTTCAAGATGCCAGAGAGCCTTATCGATGAACTGCATAGAATGATGAACCAATTTTGGTGGGGGCAGAAAGGAGGCAAAAGGAAGATGGCATGGATTAGCTGGGATAAAATGTCCCGGCCAAAGAGAGAAGGAGGTCTGGGAATTAAGGATTTAAAGGCACTGAACCTAGCCTTGTTAGCAAAACAGGGCTGGAGGCTTTTAACTGCTAAATCATCTATGTTGTATAAAGTCTTTAAAGGAAAATACTTTAGGAACGAGACTTTTCTCACAGCTGCTACAGGTCATAATCCATCATGGGCTTGGAGAAGTCTTTTAGAGGGAAGGAAAGTTCTTGAGAAAGGAGTAAAGTGGAGAGTGGGCAGAGGAAACAATATAAGAACCTTTGAGGATCCTTGGATCTCAAACAGTTACCCGTTCAGAATTCCAGAGGGAGCTCATAGAGATGAATCATTAGGATTGGTGCATAACTTGATGAATCAAAATGAGGATTGGAATAGGGAACTAATCTTTCAAAAATTCCCGAACCCCATTGCAGAAGATATTATGAAGATTAAGATTACAGGGAGGGAAGATGATTTCTTCTGGTGCAAAAGCAAGGATGGGAAATTTACTGTATCCTCAGGGTATGATGTGGCTTACCATTTCTTTCATGAAGACAGAGAAGTTCTACCAATACACATGAAAATTCCCAAATTTGGAGGAGCATTTGGAAGATTAAAGTGCCCCATAAAGCAAAGCTTTTCATGTGGAAAGCCTTGCATGATGGAATCCCAGTAAGGAGAAAGATCAAAGAACGAATACCTGGAATTTCTGAAATGTGCCCTTGGTGTGAAGATAAGGTGGAATCTGTTGAGCACTGTCTCCTAGAGTGCAAAATGGCAGCAACAATGTGGTCAGAGCTGGAAGTTACTCATTTAACAGCAACACAACCCTTAGCTCAGACATATCAATGGTGGCTGGAGGTTCTCTTGAAGCTGAGGATGGAGCCTGAGAGAGAGGATAGACTTAGTACAATAGCAAGTGGATGCTGGAATATTTGGAAAGCTCGAAACAAGAAGATTTTTGAAGGAGAAGTATCAAGTCCAAGAGAGATTGCTCTCCAAACAAGGTTGCTGGTGGAGGAATTGAAGAGTGCAGGACTACATTTCTTTTCTTAGTTTATCTTTCTTTGTGTTTTGTGACCTACCATATGTGTAGTGTCCTTGGGCTGGGCCCATTTTTTCCTTTTCTTGTTAAGTTGTATGTGTCCTAAAAAGACCATTCTCATTTATTTTTATTAATAAAATTATCTATCTTTGTTAAAAAAAAAAATACTACACCATTTCAATATTTTTTTCTTCGATCTCTGTATCTTTATAGTTCAATATTCATATCAATAGGAGAGTCTAGTGCACACCATATTAATAACAATATTGACCTTAACGCTCCATATATTGAGGTTTGTTCAATTTTCTTTTACACATACTGAATTTAATTGGTTTAGGTATGTGTAATTATTTTTATTTGGTATGTGTAATCTCTTTTTATATGATATGTGTAATCCTCTTTTTTTTATATGTATAATCCTCTTTGTTAGGTATATATAATCCCTTTACATAGTATATATTATGTGTAATCTCTTTTATTTAATACTAGTCTTGTACCCATGCGATACACAGTGATTATATCAAATTTTACGTTTAAGATATTGAATAATTAATAAAAAAAATATTTGTATAAAATGAAGTTAAATGAAAATATGTTATTCATAAATTTATTTTGTAAATATAACAATAAAAATACATAATGAAATTATTATTATATTAGTGGATGCCAAATAAAATTATTCAATCACATAATTAGTTTTCATATTTTTTCAATATCAAATTTGTATTTATAAAATATTTATAATTATTTTCTTCAACAATCAACCAAAAATAATCATAATTTAATAGATTATCAATCACTAAAAACTATCGAAATCATAGAAAATATTCCAAATATAATAATTATCCATGAATAATTACTAATTATTTATATCTATTCTCGTCCAACAATCAATAAAATATTAAAAATTACTAATTCATGTTCATAATTATTCCTAATTAACAAAAAGTATTAAAAATATTGTAATATCAATCACTAAAATTCTCTAAAATATTCACTAATTATGAATCACTAAAAATCACTAAAATTACAGGTAAAATATATATTCAAATATCACTTATTATCAAACATTAATAATTACTAATAATTCGTAATTATTCTCTTTTAAAAAATATGTTCATTATTTATGTTTTACATTTCCCGTGAGACAGTTAATCAATCATGTCAAATATTAAATTATGACAATTAAGTTGAGGTAATTGAATTCGGTAATTAACAAAATCAACCTTATCTAAAACAAAATTATAAATAAACTATTTTTTAATGTAGGATTTAATGTAGTGAATAATCAAATAATTAGGTAAAAATTATTTTAATTTAGATATATTATAATTCAAGTTAATCTTATGTAATATTGAAACCTTTCTTCTATTAATAATTAGATATATTAATAATTTAAGTTAATATTATAATATTATTTAAAATATTATAATTCAAGATTTATTATGATAGTAATATGAATATTTTCAATATTTACATTGTAAGATTAAATAAAATAAATATTAGGAGGATTTTGATAGTATCACATGTTACACGGTTTAGGAGGATTAATATAAGGGCTAATCAGTAAATAATCATTACCTGTCTTTTAATATATTAATAGAGATTCAGTATATCTTAAACAAAAATTATTTCTTTTTAAAATATAAATTATTAAATATTTATAAAAAATTTGTAATCATTAATAAAAATAAAACTGAAATCAAACTCAATCAATCAAGATACACGTAGAAAACTAACAATAATAGTAAAAAAATTATGAAACACAATCTTTTATGCATAATATTTTTTCTTGATGTTATATCAAATTGCATTTAAACTTACCATCTTAAATATTTTTTTGTTTAAAAATATTCGAATTGATATGTTTCTCTAATTACATTAACTTTCCAAAAAGGGAGTCATTCAAATTAGAATATAAAAAAGTTAGAATATAAAAATTATTTATTTTAAAAATACAGTAGTAAAAAATAGAAAATTTTATTTAATAAATTAAAAAAACAAAATGCAAATTCATAGAGAAACTGATTGAATTTTCTCATTCATTATAAGAAAATAAAATATTAAAAAATAAAAAATCATTTGATAAAAAAATATAATAAAAATAGTAGAGAAAAGAAAATATAAAATATCAAAAAACTCTTTCGCAGTCTTAGACCCAAGCCGCTGTCACCACCTACCTGAACAAAGAAAGAAAAAATTAAATCTTTTTAAAAAATAAGAAAAATAAAAATAATGATGAATAAAAATTGATTGTAATATTCAATGATAATACAAAATATGAGGAGTACAAAGATATTAAATGTAAAGTAAAAGACACACAAAAAAAAGGAAGAAAATAAGATAGTAAAAAAATAGACATAAGAAGAAAAAATGTGTAGAAGATGGATGAAGAAAAAGAATATGGAGAATAAAAAAGAAGAAAAAATGAAAAAAATAGAATAAACAGAAAGAGAGAGAGAAAAAAATGGAGGAAGAGGAAGAAGACAGAAGGAGGTGAGAAAAAATTTAAAAAAAAAAGAAAAGAAAAAGAGTTGAAAAAAATGAAGAGAAAAGTGAAACAATAAAAAAGTATAGAAAAAAGATGAAGAATAGAAAATGGAAGAAGAAGAATTAAAAATAAATTAAAAAATTGAAAAAAAATGAAGGATGACTAAGAAGGTAGATGAAAAAAATAAAATAAGAAAGAAAAAAAAAAGAGAGCAAGAAATAGAGATGACAAAATAAGAGAGGAAGAGAAAAAAATGAAGTTGAAAAGGTTGACAAGGTGGAAAGAAAAAAATAGATCTGAATGAATGAGTAGATATTTTACAACAAAATATGTATATATATAAGTATTTGATAGAGAAATTTTCTTCAATATTTTTAGTTAAAAATAGAATAATATTTTTAATAAAAATATATTGTTCAATATTGCATCAATTTATTAATTTCTTACTCTACTATTTAAAAAATTGAATTTCATGTCATTCTATTTATTAAATTAGAAATATGTTTAGAATATGAAAGATAATTAATTAATCTATATTATACACAATTATTTTAAATAGTATAAATCAATTATTTTAAATAAAATAAAAGATATATATATTAGAATATAATATTTAAAAAGATTCATTAAAGATTTGTAAATATTCTGGAAGAAAAAAATAAAGGACGCCTAAATTAGCATACATGTCACATTTATAGAGACTCAATTAATGGATAAATTAGTAATTAACCTTAACCTCTTTTTTACAATATTATATAGATATAGATATAAATGTATAATCCATTTATATAGTATGTGTAATTTTTTTTATATAATACGTGTAATCTGTTGAGAAACATGTTTAAATTATTCAACAATCCATTCTGAATATTTGAACACGATATGTGTAAACAATAATGCTATATGTACACTCTCCCATCAGTCACCCTTCACTTTTTTATAGTGGCCCCATCAGAATGAAAAGTAATCTTTGATGAAATTGATGGAGTGACTGATGATGGCTGCAAAATGGTGTACAAGAAGTATTGTTGATGTGTAAAATTCAAAAGATTGTGTGAGAGAATTATTTTTTAATTTTGATAGAAAATTTCTTTATGAATGTGAAATCATTTAATAGTGTAATTAAAAATTGTGTAATAAGAACATTAATTACTCACAATTTACATCTACTATATTTATCTGGTTAGCTGATTTGATGGTTACCACATTTATCATGATTATTGATGTAAATAATATTCCAATATGCAGAGATAGGTAATACATAACTGCTTTTAACTAATGATCTTTTAAAATAGAAAATGCTAAATGTATATAGTACAGTACTTCTCCACTCATTTTTTACATCATTCTAATATTGACAACTTTGATAATGTGTTTTTAACTTGTGAACATATTCATCAAAGTTATGAACATTTGAATGAGTGAAAAATGAGTGAAGAGATACTGTGTTATGTTACCAATAATACTCCGTTTTAAAATTCAATCCATGGTCAAATAAAATCCTTCACTTCCTAGTTCCTACCTTGCACCTAACTTAATGAACAACACATGATATGGAAAGTATAATCTAGATGGAAATAATGGTTGTTCTGCAACATGACAGTGTGAATTATTTTCTAACCATGCTGCAGCAGTTTGGAATGGAATCTATGCGGACATGGGAGATGCATCACTGTATCTCCAACCTTGATTAACTCCAAGCACACAGCACACTCTTCTTGTTGTAAGCCTTCCAGATCAATTTGGTCCAACTAAACCTCCTTAAACAACTTTTCTTTGACCCAAATACATCTCTCTGCGACTCTGCTAATATCTTTGTCCTTCTGCCCTCTGCAGACCCTATGCTGTTTTCCCCCACAAATAATTGATTACAACTTCAAGAATAATTAAACTGAGAAAAAGATCATTAGCTTATCAACGATTCATGTTCTTAGTTCTGACAGATCTGAAATTAATGGTCTATGTTCATAAATTCTTTGATACCTAATAAAATTCATGAACACTAGTACTCATCATCAATCATTTGGTTATAAAAAAAATTTATGTTTATTTTTAAAATTTATTAAGTAAATCATCAAATCATAGAATATATATACCACAAATGCTTAGCTAACAACATTTTTTCCGTCAAAATAGTCAACAAAGCTCATCTAACATTTTATGACCCAAATAGCATTTTAATTATAAGTATATTTTTAATGGGCTGGGTGATTATAACCAAAATTCCTATTTATGGGCTATTTTGACTGATTTTTTTGTTGTGCCTCTAGCAATTCTCTATACGATAATGGGTAAAAAAAACCTTATTTTCTTTTTGTTTTCGTTGTACCTTTTGTTTTCTGATTTTCTTTGTGATCTAAACTTATCATCCAATCTCCGTCTGGCTTCTCTGGCAGCTTCTGCCGCATCCTTATCTGGGTGTGCTCGGTACAATATGCTGCTATCCTGTTTTAAATCCAAAAACAGCGACAAAATTAATGCATCTCTGGGTCAACAGTAGCAATGAATAACATGTACATGCCACTTGAAAGAAACACAGACATTTTTTTTAGTGAAAACAACCAACAAACTCTTTTTAACACTTTAAGGCTCAAATAACACTTTTAATCATGAGTATATTTTTAATGAGCTGAGTCATTGTAACCTAAATTCCTATTTATGGACTAATTTGACTGATTTTTTGTTGTAACTCGTGGAATGCTCGGAAAGAAATAGAGATGATGGGTTGGATACTGACCAGTGAAGAGGGCCAAGAAAGAACAGAATCATTTTTGCTTGAATACAAACAGAAAGAAGGGCGCCTTGTGGATTTATGGTTAGAATCCAAGCATCCTCCACTCTGATGGAACCGTCTCCTTCGAGCACATTCAACTCCCGGAAGCATTCCAGCCATATTGTACTTGTCTGTGTGGTTGAAGTATGAATTAGATTCTTAACCTGTAAAAGACTTGTTCTCTATTATATGCTGTATTTTGCCTAGTATACCGTGTTGACAAATTTACAGAAAAAAAGAAAAGTGAATGCTAGAGTTCAATGAGCAAAGCATCGCCTCGAGCCTCGGCTCATTGGAGATGCGGATTAATTAGTAAAGCAGATTTTGTATTGCTTCTTTAAAAACAAAAAATAGAAAGAATACATAAATAGGAGTTAGATGGGATGCTTCTTACTGCATCGAAAAATTTCTCTTTTAATAATTAGTGCTTTAGCCTTTAGACTAGAGTTTGTGGACAAAATTGGGCCAGAGTTTGGCATATTATGTGTCATTGTGTCAATTGTCATCAATCCTCTGATTCATAAAGCTGCACATAGATTATTAGTTAATTAATGCTAATCAGTAAAAAACACAAAATACATTAGGTAAGATGTATATTATATATTACATGTATTAATGAATATAAATTATTTACACTAATGTCTTGTTGGCACTTCGTGTCCGTCAAGTCGTATTTTTATTTTTTTCCAAGTCGTATTATATATATATCTTTTAATTTTTCTATAAAGATGTAGAAAAAATAAAAAAATAGTAAAAGAAATAACATGGAAATAGAGGTAGTTATCAATTATATTTATTTTTATAATTTTCTAATTTTAATTTTAAAATTAAAAAATAACTATCCAAATGAGTGTGGAAACAAAAATTTTTTAATTTTTTCCAATCTTCTTTATATACAGTATAGATCTTTAATTTTTATCCACTAACAATGCACCATCTTTTTACACAGTCATCCAATCATGTGCTGCTACGTCAACCATTATTGTGTTTTCCCTCTCCCACTACTTGAAAAGTCATACAAACGGAGCATTTTGATTGGAAGATAGTGTAAAATATCTTTACATTGTCGGTGCAATAAATTAAACTCTTATTTGTAGTGATTAATATTTGTGCATTTATATATGTTATGTGATACAATTTTATTTTTATTTTTATATATTATGTGTTAATTTATATCACATGAAACATGGTGTACACTATATAGAGTAATGCATATGCATTATACATATTAATAGTGTAATGTTTATACATAATAAAAATACGTTAAACTAGTATCTAACGTGTGTTATATATAACACGTAATGCGTGCTATATGTATAGTACATGTACGATGACACATATTATATGTTATGTATAGCACACATTGAATATTAGTTGAACGTATTGCTGTTTAAGAATAAGCATTACTGTATTAATAATTGAGCATCTATATTGATTGATGTTGATTAAATATTTGTTTTTGACCTATTCTTCTAGTTAATTAGTATACATTAAAGTGAGGATCTATCTAGAATAGAGGAAATAAAAATGATGATATTTTTGTAGGAATGAAATTTATATATGACTAGTCTTATACCTGTGAGATGTACATTATTATATCAAATTTTACGTTTAAAATATTATACAATTAAAGAAAAAATATTTATATAAAAAGAAGTTAAATGAAAATATATTATTCATAAATTTATTTTGTAAATATAATAATAAAAATATATAATAAAATAATTATGAGCATTGCTAGAGGCACAACAAAAAAACCAGCCAAAACATCCAACAAATAGGAATTTGGGTCACAATCACCCAACCCATTAAAAATATACTCATGATTAAAAGTGCTATTTGGGCCATAAAGTGTTAAATGAGCTTTGTTGGCTGTTTTGGCTGGTTTTTTGTTGTGTCCCAAGCATTTGTGAATAATTATTATATTAGTGGATGCAAATAAAATTAAAATGAGATATTGGAGGATTGTCTAAGAACTACTTATCATATAATATGAATATGTAATTTTTAAATTACTTCTGTAAATGGATCATGTATATTATTAAACCATCACATATCAAACATATTTGTCATACCTTTTTAGCTATATTGTCATATCCTATTTAATGAATTTCTATCTAATTATCCTAAAATATGATTTTTCCTTCTATTTTATTATTACTAATATTCTTAAATAAATCTAGAATTTTAAAAAATATTTAATCTCTAATCAATCACTAAAAACCACAAATTATCCATAGATTATCAAACACTAAAAATCACATAAAACATTAAAAATTACTAATTATCATTGAATCTGATTCATATTCATATTATTCAATCACATATTTATATTTATAATATTCAATCGCGTAATTAGTTTTCATCTTTTTCAATATCTAATTCGTATTCATAAAATATTTATAATTATTCTCTTTCAACAATCACCAAAAATAATCATAATGTACATATTATCAATCACTAAAAACTACTGAAATCATAGAAAATATTCAAAAAAATACTAACTATGAATCATGAATAATTACTAATTGTTCATATCTATTCTTGTCCAACAATCAACAAAAATATAAAAAATTTATTAATTCATGTTCATAATCTTTCCTAATTAACAAAAAGTATTAAAAATATCTAATATCAATCACTAAAATTCTCTTAAAAGTTCACCGATTATCAATCACTAAAAATCATAAAATTACAGGTAAAATATTCAATATCACTAATTATCAAACATTAAGAATTACTAATAATTTGTAATTATTCTATTTCAAAAAAAATATGTTCATTATTTATGTTTTACATTTCCTATGAGACAATTAATCAATCATATCAAATATTAAATAACGACAATTATGTTGCGGTAATTGAATTCATTTAATTAACAAAATCAACCTTATCTAAAATAAATTATAAAATAAAACTTTTTTACGTGGGATTGAATGTAGTGAATAATCAAATAATTAGATAAAAATTATTTTAATTTAGATATATTATAATTCAAGTTAATATTATGTAACATAGAAACATTTGTTCTATTAATAATTAGATATATTAATAGTTTAAGTTAATATTATAATATTATCTAAAATATTATAATTCAAGATATATTATGTAATATTAAGATAGTAATATGAATATTTTTTCATATTTACATTGTAACATTAAATAAAATAAATTTTAGAAGGGTTATGATATTATCTTATGTGGCACATTTAGGAGGGTCATATAGGGGCTAATTGGTAAACAATCATTACCTATCTTTTAGTATACTAGTAGAATTCAATATATCTTAAACAAATATTATTCCTTTAAAATATAAATTATTAATATTTATTGAAAATTTGTAAATCATGAAAAAAAATAAAATTAAAAATCAAACTCAATCAATCAAGATACACATAGAAAACCAACAATAATAGAAAGTTCATGAAACACAATCTTTTATACAGAATATTTTTCTTGAGGTGATATCAAATTGCATTTAAAATCACTATCTTATTAAATATTTTTTTTATTTTAAAGATTTGAATATCTCAATTGATATGTGTCTTTAATTACATTAACTTTTCAAAACCGAAGTCATTCAAGTTAGAATATAAAAAAGTTAGAATTTAAAATCTTATTTTATTTTGAAAATATTGTAGTAAAAAGAATTTATTTTATTTAATAATATAAAAACAAAAAAGCATATCCATAGAGAAACTGATTGATTTTTCTCATTCCTTATAACAAAATAAAACATTAAAAAAAATCATTCAATGGTAATAAAAAAAAAGTTCATTTGATTAAGAAACATAATAAACATAGTAGAGAAAGGAAAAAGTAAAATATCAAAAGACTCATCTGCAGCCTTAGGCCCAAGCCGTCGTCACCATCTACCCGAACAAAGAAAGAAAAAATTAAATCTTTTAAAAGAATAAGAGAAATAAAAAAAATGATAAATAAAAACCGATTGTAAAATTAAATGATAATACAAAATATGAGGAGCACAAAGATATTAAAAAAAAGTAAAAGACACACAAAAAAGGAGGAAGGAAATAAGATAGTAAAAGAAAAATAGACATAAGAAGAAAAATGTGTAGAAGATTGATGAAGAAAAAATATGGAGAATGAAGAAAAAAAAAGAAAAAATAGAATAAACAAAAATATAAGAGAAAAAAATGGAGGAGGAGGAAGAAGATAGGAGGAGGTGAGAAAAAAATTTAAAAAAGAAGAAAAAGAGATGGAGGAAAAATGAGGAGATTAAGAAAATAATAAAAAATGTATAGAAGAAAGATGAAGAATAGAAAATGAAAGAAGAAGAATAAAAAAATAAAATAGAAAATAGAAAAAATGAAAAAGGAATAAGAAGGTAGACGAAAAAAAAGAAAGAAAAAGAGAAAAAGAGGAGGAGCAAGAAATAGAGATGACAAAATAAGAGAGAAAGAGAAAAAAAATTAAGTTTAAAGGGTTGATGATGTGAAGAGAAAACATGGATCTGAATGAAAATGAATGAATAGATACTTTAAAACAAGATATGCTCATTAATTCAAGTTGTGAGAGTTTAGAGGCTAACCCAATAGAGAAATGATACTTGTACACCCCAAATCAGCCACCAATGTATTTTATACAAAATACGTATATATTAGCATATAAATTCAAAAGTAGGATTATTTTTACCCACTCGCTTGTTCATTTTAATTTCTTCGCCCACTCATTTGTTCATTTTAAGCTCCTTTAAGAACCCCATAACCCTCTTGCATATAAATAAGAGAAACAAACACACGAAAAACAGAATAACTCTGTAATTTCCCACGCACACACAAGGCTCTGTCTTTGTTGGCTTATAGTTAAAAATATATTGGATTGTGGTCTTTATTTATGTTGGATTGTGGTCTTTATTTATTATGTTGGATTGTGATCTTTATTTATTATGTTGGATTGTGGTATTTATTATGTTGGATTGTGGTCTTTATTATGTTGAATTGTGGTCTTTATTATGTTGAATTGTGGTCTTTATTTATGTTGGATTGTGGTCTTTATTTATATTGAATTGTGATCTTTATTTATGTTGGATTGTGGTATGCTTGTCATCATTCAGAATTTCATCTTTTGCTCCAACTCTGACCTCACCATCTTTGAACACTTTTGGTTTGCTTTTACTTTCATCATCATTTATAATGTGCTTGTCATCACCTCATATTTGGCAGTATCAAGTGAATGATCTTGCTTCTTTTCTTTATTGTCATTTTCAATTTGATCTTTTGCTGCAATTGTTCTATTTACTGTCTTAGCTTCAGAAAGCATGGTAGTGATTGGGATTTCAAGACGGTGCTTCAATTCTTGTATTTTAGCCTCCTTTTGCTTAAGATTCTCTCTCAGTGCAGTTAGTTCAGATCCTTCTTGTCCCAAATTGACCCCTTTTGCTTCCATTTTTCTAAACTCGTTTTGTTTCTCCTCGAATGCGAATTCCATCACTTTCTGCTCATCACGTAGGGAATCCATGGTGGATTGTGGTATTTATTTATGTTGGATTGTGGTTTTATTATGTTGGATTGTGGTCTTTATTTAAGTTGGATTGTAGTTTTTATTATGTGGATTGTGGTCTTTATTTATATTGGATTGTGGTCTTTATTATGTTGGATTGTGATCTTTATTTATGTTGGATTGTGGTTTTTATTATGTTGGATTGTGGTCTTTATTTATGTTGGATTGTGGTTTTTATTATGTTGGATTGTGGTCTTTATTTATGTTAAATTGTGGTCTTTATTTATGTTGGATTGTAGTCTTTATTATGTTGGATTGTGGTCTTTATTTATGTTTGATTGTGGTCTTTATTATGTTGGATTGTGGTATTTACTTATGTTGGATTGTAGTCTTTATTATGTTGGAGGAACAAACAAAGCAGCATGGCACAACATGAAAGCATATATTAAATATGACTTTTTGTGTGTCCATATTCACCCTCTTGGATGTTGGATTGTGGTCTTTATTTATGTTGGATTGTGGTTTTTATTATGTTGGATTGTGGTCTTTATTTATGTTGGATTGTGGTCTTTATGTTGAATTGTGGTCTTAATTTATGTTGAAGTGTGGTCTTTATTAATGTTGGATTGTGGTCTTTATTTATGTTGGATTGTGGTATTTATTTATGTTGGATTGTGGTCTTTTATTATGTTGGATTGAATCTTATTTTTATTTAGGGTTCATATTCACTCCTAAAATTATGTTGGATTATTCAGGCGCATGAGTTTCACTCTTTCAAATGTGAAAGTAGATGTTTTAAAATTAAATTATACAAAATACGTATTTTAGTCACAATGGCTGATTGGTGGCTGATTTGGAGTGTACATGTAGCATATCTCAACCCAATATTGCAACTAAACATAAAGTGTTAAAAACAATTTTAGTATAAATGTATTTCTATGTTCAGAGGCATATCACAAATTTATTTTAGTTTGTTTTAAAGACATTTTGTAAGACCCCAGATTTCAATTACATCTTAATTAAGGTTAATTAGTGATAATTAGCCTTGGTTGAGACTTAATTGAAATGTATGTGTACTGTATGCCTATGTCTGTTGATGACTTGTTTGATATATGGATTACGTGTGTGGATGATTGAGTAATTGCATACATGATTTTCATGCATTATATGATTTAACGATTTAGAAAATGTATTGCAAAAGTTTATATTTCAATAAAATTGGTTTTAAAAAGGTTATATGGATTTAGATATGTATTTGAGTTTTGAAAATGAAAATGAGGATTTACAATGATTTTGGTAGTTTAGAGAGTGAGGCCTGGTTAGAAACATTTTAGATAGAGTGTTAGCAGATTTAGAGGAGTTCATGCATGCATAATGGAAAATTAGAAGAGTTAGTAATATAATTAGTGTTGAATTGAGTGTGTGGATGATGGATTAGGATATTACGGATTAGAATATGATGTCCCCAAGTATATTTAAGGTTTAGATAAGGTTTGAATCATGTTTGGATCAATGAGGATGAATAGGATGTATGTTGGGACAATTAGGAGAATAATTCTGCATAACCTGCATTCTGCCACAGGACCAGCCGCTAGCGCATAACATGTGTGCGCTAGCGCGTGGCCGGTCGCTAGCGAGTGTTGTTGGGCGCTAGCGACCAAGTCGAGACAGAACAGCAAGTTCTGCATTTTTCATTTCAGTCCTTGGTCCTCCATCTTTTTGATATTGCATATAGGTCCCTCGACCCTAAGTCGCCCTATAACTGCAGGAGACACTTAAACATCATCAGAAACTCATCCTTCCCCATGTGGTAAGCTGCTCAAATATTCTCTCAAGTTCCTAGCACTCCAACTTAGATTCCTATTACCAATCCTCATAGAATCTGAAAATAAATCATATATTATCAACCCTCACAAGGTTCTCTATCTTTCTAACCGATTAGAAGTTAGTAGCAACCTCAGAATCATCATCACCATCATTTTAGAGAGCTTTGGGGGAGTGTTCATCAAGGATTTGAAGAACAAGAGAGGATTAGAGCTTGATTTGGAGGTCTACAAGAGGTAGGGGTTTAGTAATAAAGTTATGTTTCAGTATATGATGGATTTCTGAAAACTAAATGATCAAAAACTGGATTTTGGACTGCTTTTGGTTGTGTTCTGTTTTGTTGTTCTTGAGTCCAGAATCGAGCTACTCGCTAGCGACCACAGAGCATCCGCTAGCGAGAATTCATGTGCTAGCGTCCATCAGTTAGGCGCTAGCGACCGTGTTTCACCGCCTCAACCGCTAGAGACCAGCATGTACGCGCTAGCGGCCGAGTGCAGAACAGAACTGAGAAAATATGTTTTTGACGATTCTTAGCAGTTTTTAAACAAGTTTATCATGGAAAATCAAGTCTTCAAGTAATACTCTGATGGCTATTTATGTATTTACGTATGTTCTTGTATATATTCATGTTAAATTCACTTTAAGTGAAAAATGGTCATTGCTTTAAAAGCTGACTCAAGAGCAGATTCGGAACACGCGCTAGCGGCCATATTATAATCGCCAGCGCGTATGCACGCAGCGCTAGCGGGTGTTTGCACCGCCTTGGGCGCTAGCGGCCACAGAGAGCGCGCTAGCGACCAAGTCGCAAGATTTTCTGCAGAATTGTTTCAAATGCTGCATTTTTGTGATTTTCGCATTTTAATGATTTCTAACCCTCTTCTTAGAGTCTAAACGACTGTAACATGTTTATTATATGTGGTTAGAACAGAAAAGGCTATTTATGAAGAAAAATTAATGATTTAAAGGGAAAATGACATGTAAATGCAACTATGTGCATAAATGGCATGATTCATGTGATTTATAAGTTAAAGATGTTATGCATGACTTGTATATGACTTAAGAATGATGTTGTAAGTTTATGTACATGCATATATGCTGTAATACTATGACAAGTCATGATATAAAGATATGATACCTAAGTATGACGGAAATGCATTGAAATGTCAAAGTAAGTGATGTGTAACCTTCGGTCACTTGTGTCGTCGGTAAGGGAGAGTTGGCAACCTCGGCCACTGACTTCACTAGTAAGGGAAGGTGAGAACCCCCTCTTCCCCACAGATGTTCAGTAGAAACTAGAGAGGTATGAGCTCATGACCTGGGGCCAGGCAGGATGGAGGATAGTAAGAGAGAGGGCGGTGCCAGTTAAAGTAAAAGAGATCATGACATATGACATCTAAAGAAATTATGTTCTTATACTTACCATTGCATTTTCATATTCAGTATTCTTGCAATTATGTATTTTAGATGTTAGACGCAGAGAAATCTTCACACACTTATATTGGCTGAGATATATATATATATATATATATATATATATATATATATATACAAGTATACATGTATGTATTATTAAAATGAGCAAGACGCACCTAGGTTGAGGTTGTCTCGGGATACAGAATTTATAAACCAATTATGAAATTGAATATAGCATGCTTCACCTTTTATAATAAACCCGAGATGGCCGCCCCTACTGAGTAACTTTGAGTTGCTCACCCTATCGTGGATATATATTTTTAGGTAATCAGGTATACTTGGAGACAGAGACACCAGGTGGACTTGAAGACGGACGCTTTAAGCTTCCGCCCTGTTTAGTTTTCTTCCAGTCATGTATATTAGGCTAATTCCGGATCTATGTTAGCCGGGATTTTTATGTAGTTGTATTATTATTTACCTTACTAGTTTCAGTATTGATATATGATGTGGGAAACTATCTGTATTGATAAAGTAGAGGACTGTATGTATATTATTATGTAATACTGATGCATGATGTATCATAACGATTATATGTATGACGTTGCCCCTATTTTCAAAGTATGATATTTGTGAAATTAATTCCCACGTATTTTCACAGTATCTATTTTAGAAACATAACATATGCTATGATGTTCAAGAGGTGACACTCGAATAGTTGGTCCGAATGACTATAGCATGGAGGATTAATTATTGGGGTGTTACACATTTGATAATATAAGAGATAAATATTTCAAAACTGAAATTTAACTTATGCAAATAATAAATTAAATGAGATAAGGGAAGAGAAAATAACACACAAACATTTTATACTGGTTCGACCAATTATGCCTACATTTAGTTCTTAAGCAACATGCGTAAGTTCCACTATCTTTAACCAAGATACATATATTCTCAAGCCTTCTCAGGCACTTTGATATTCTCTAAGCCTTCTCAGGCTACTCACTCCCTCCAGAAGCAAGACTCCCTTGCTCACCTCCTCTAGAGGCAAGACTTCTGCCCACTCTTCACTCAAGCAGGACTTTTGCTCACTTCCTCCAAAAGCAAGACCTCCACCTTCCAACTAGAAGGATTTTTCATTTTCTTCCTCTGACTTGAGAAAGACTTTTACAACAAAGGATGATTGAATAAATGATTAAGAACTTAGATGCAACTAAGTTCTCCTCTTAATCAACTCCTAACTATGAGTGTCTTGCTAAAGCAAGGATCTTACATTTAGGTATAATATAGGAGATTTACAGAGTTCTTTCCAGAGAAAGAATAAAAAGAAAACTCTAAAAATATAACTCACATGGTGAGGATATTGGCTAAGAAAGGATAAATGAGTGTTTTAATTTTCAAGAGGAGAATTTCTCGGAATGCAACTCTCATAAGTGTATTCTATTTTTCCCTTTAGTTGCTCCAAACTACTTCATTATTTTGTGCCATATTTATAGCCTTCAATCAATTGTAGCCGTTTGCACTTGGGTTTGTATCTGTTGAGTGCTTGCTCAGCAAAATGTATTTTTAATACATTTATTTGTCTTGAAAACAAAATCCTCGAAGCTCACTTCCAGGATCCAATGGACATGCTTTGAGAAGTATGAGTGAGTGTTATGCCACGGTGTGTCCTGCAGTTTGCTTTGCTAGAAATGTACCAATAAACATTAGAATATTAATAGTTCTCCGCGCTAGTGGTCTGTTTGTACTGCCCCATGTCTCGACAAGAATAAAAATGCTCCACTAAGAATAAAATATAATATCTTTTGTTTCTTTGAAGCATATGAGTGGAGAAATATTTAAAAATAATTTTTTAAATATTTTGAGCGTGAGATTTTCATTTCTTTACTTTCCTGAGTGTATCTTGTAGCTTCTCAAGCAATTCGTGACTCTGAAGCCTTCTTTATGGCTTCTCAAATAATGTTTCTTATGGTAGTGCTTCTGATTGTATTCTTCATGATTGATCTTTGCTTCTTGCGACTTCTTGAGTAAAGTATGTTGCCTCTTGATGCTTGTAAGCTAGTTACATATTTTTCTCAATTTGCTTGGTGTTATAAGCTTTCTCTAATAGTATCTTGAGATAATGGAATATGAAAGCTTTCTTGTTCAAATAATAACGCAATTTGGTGTCTTTATTATTTGTTGAAGTTCTTCTTTATTACCTTGCTTCTTAACTATTTTAAGTTTTTCAAGTGTGTCAGCTTCTCAAGTATGTCAGCTTCTCTTAGCTTCTGAAGTCAAGAATTTAATTTCTCAGCTTTTCCTGTATTGTGCAGCCTCTTATGCCAATATTGCTTCCAATGAGTGATTCTTAGCCTCTGAACATTAATCCTAGCTTCTCATGAATGAACTTTAGCTTCTGAACACAAGTTCTAGCTTCTCATGAGTGAACTTAGCATCTAAACGTAAGTTTCAGCTTCTCATGAGTGAACATTAGCTTCTGAACATTAGTTCTAGTTTCTCATGGGTGAGCTCAACTTCTGAACATAAGTTTTCAGCTTCTCATGAGAGATCTTAGCTTCTGAACATTGTGCTTTTGGCCTTTGTGCTTCTGGACATTGATCCTAGCTTCTTAACATGATGAAGGCATCTCTTTGCTTCTGAACTTTTCTTTTTGCTTCCTAAGCTTCTAATCATGAGCTTCTTGAGTGCTTCTTTAGAATGGTAGCCTCTCAAAAATGATAGCTTCTTGATCTTTTATGCTTCTAAACATATCTTCATTAAACCTCTTGGATTATGCTTCTTAGATGTATATTGCTTGCATCATATATATAAGTATTTGTGTGTTGTTTTAAATAAAATAAACTTTCCGAAACACTTAACACATATTAGTACTTTTCTTACAAAATATTTTCATGTATTGATTTTCATCATTCAAAACCAACCCAATATGATTGATCATGTGAAACTGGTCTAGAAGGGTTCTAGAGCTAACAGTTTGATGCTGAGGATAACCGTGAGTAAAACCCATGAGAAAGAGCCCGGTTAATAAGGTTCCAAATCGAACGAACGAACGGTTCCAAATCGGAGAAGGACGATTCCAAATTAAACAAGAACGGTTCGAATCGAAAGAACAGTTCTGAATCGAGAAGAAATATACTGAACCAAAGAGAATAAGTTCTGAATCAAAGCACAGAAAACATGCATGTCAGTCTTCGGGATCAATGGTTCACAAGCGAATGCACCAGCGAGGTTGGGTTCTTAACAGTGATTAATCCTGAAATGGTGTTGCATCATTCCTTGGGGTCACCCATGGTGCTAACCTCCATCTCCACGGTCCCTTTCTCTGTTAGGGCAGATCCACACCCTGAGTTGAACAATGGATCTGTTTCCAATTCCCTCACGATGGGTTAGAAAACATCGATGGCGTAGAAAATGGAATTCAAAGTAGAGATGTCGAGAATGGAATTGATGGCAAGAGCAATGGTGCACGCCTCCGGTGTTACCGCGACCTCCAGAGTGCTTGTGGTGCTTTCCGAAATGGCCATGATCGGCGCTGATGTGGCCGCACCTTGTACGGTTCTTCTTGAAATCGAGTCGCCATCTTCGATAAGGTTGCAGTGGCGAATCAACTATGCAAGAGGCAGAACCAAAAGAAAACAAAAAAAAGAAGAAGTATGAACGGCGCACAATAAAATGTGAGACGTGAAGGAGCGCTGTTGTGCTAGGTTTCCAAGTTATGGGCCTAAATAGGGTTACGAAACAATGGGCCCAAAAGAAAAGAAAAAGAAAAAAGCAAACAAAGTACTCAAACAAACCAAGCTTACGACGGCAGAATAAAGACGCATATGAAGGTTACTCAATGTTTAAAAAGTATAATGGGACCCAGCGAGAAAGCAATCTCCTGGAAGTTCAAACTAAAGTACTACACCATGTATCAAAGTGGATATTTATGGCTCATGTATGTACCATAAAGATACAGAAATGTTATTGTGACTTCCAAAAGGTTGTCCAATGAGAGACAACCTAGGCACCATGAATGTTCCCTAAAAAAAGAGGTGTACACTAAAAGATATTTTTATTTCATTTTCCTCCATCCTGATCTCCTCTTTACCTCTCTCTCACTTTGACTACCTTCCCTCTTCCTCTGTTTCCAACTCTCAACTCCCTTTCCGCTTCAAGATTGAACCTACGATTATTACTTTCTACCCAGCACCACCATCCTTTGTCTAGAATTATCAAACTCAATTATGTTTTTCATTTTTCCTTCTTTGATATCACAATGTATCGAATCTTGTAGAACTCATTTCACAATTTTTATTTATCTCACTCTTTCTAAAATACATTTCATCCACTCAACTGTTGCAAACTCTCACTCATCTCACAATCTTGAACTAATTTAATTTATCCCTTTAAACCACCATTTTCTTCTCTCTAGTCATCTTCTTTTCAAACTCTCACCCAATTCATCACCTCAAATTAAATTCTCTTTTAAAATTTAATTTTCTTCAAAACAAGATTTTTTTTAATTTAGTAATTTTAGTCTATTATATATATGCATATATTTGGAAATGGGTAATATCGAAAGTGTTCATTTTTTATTTTTTTTGTATTTATGCTGAAGAACATAATTTGAATTACTATTTAAGAGGATTGTGTTTATTTTCATTATTCAGTACATGATTATTTAAGCTTGTTAGTTAGCTTATTTTTTTTGATAAATGATTCAAATTCTACTTATAAGTTTTCTTATGTTCTGGTAGAGTAATTCTTCTATTAGCAATTGATACCTTTAACTTATATGTTGATAATTTATATTGATTAAATTGATTAATTTTTCAATTTTCTGGTAATTGTGCTGGTTCCAAAGTTTTATGTATTTTAAATATTATAATGATGTGTTTGTGTGTTTATGTATTTGCAAGGTGAGCCTTACATATCTATACAATACTTGATTCAAAATTAGGTAGTTGACAAGTGAAAAATGGGTTGCTTGAAAATGGATTTTTATTGGAATAATGAGTATTTGCAAATGGGTACGTAGTTGAATGCAATTTGTTTATTTGGAAAAATTGTAGTTTATGAAAATGGGTAGTAGGATTAAATTATGTTTTTATAATTGAATCAAATTACTTGTTTGATGTAAAATTTTGAGTTTGAAATTATTGGTAAATGGTAAATGTGAGAGCTTCAACTTATACATGTAGGGGTGGAAGTAGGCTAGGCCGCCCGTCGGGGGCCTATGGCGTAGCCCGCATTAGGCCTGGCCTGGCCCGGCCCATTTATTAAATGAGCTGGGCTAAGGCTTTTTATAAAGCTTGTTTAGTTAAATAGGCCAGGCCATAGGCTACTAAAAAAGCCTATATAGCTTGACGGGCCGGCCCATTTATTATTATTATTATTATTATTATTATTATTATTATTATTATTATTATTATTATTATTATTATTATTATTATTATTATTATCTACTCTACATACTTATAATGTAAGTCTATTAGAAGAGAACTACAGAACACAAACATTTAGAGTAACCCTAATTCCCTAAAACATAGAAGAGAACTACAAAAGCTGCTAAGTAAAGCAGCCGTCGCCACCAGCCTCTGAATGCCGCCCCCCGCAAGCTGGCCAGCCTCGAGCGCCTCCGCCTCTTCGTGCACCTCCGGTTGTGCTTGCGGGACACGAGTCCAGCCTTGCTCGCGCCTCCGCCTTTGCTCGCGGATCCAGACTCCAGCCGTACGTCCAGCCTCGCACGCCTCTGCCTCTGCTCGTTGTCCGTCCAGCCTCGCGCGCCTCCGCCTCTGCTCGTTGTCCGTCCAGCCTCGCGCACCTCCGACTCTGCTTGTGCCTACGCCTGTGCTCACGCCTCCTTCTCTGTTCGTGCCTCCGCCTCTGCTCGCAGGTCCAACAGTCTGCTAGTGGTCTGTGCTTGCTGTCAGTCCGCCCTCGCGCCTCTGCAGTTTGCCCAGGTATGGTTCTGAACCTTTTGGATTTTGATGAGTTGATTTTGGTTCTGGATTTTCTGGATTTTGGTGGGTTAATTTTGGTAGGCTCTTAGATAGGCTTGTAGGCCAGGCCAGGCTTTTAAAAAGGCCAGGCCGAGCCTTAAAAAAAAGCCCATGTCAGGTTATAGGCCTAGGCTCAGGCCATACATTCACACTACAGGCCAGGCTTAGGCCCGCCAAAGCCTGGCCTGGCCTGGCCTACTTCCACCCCTACATGTAATCAATGATAACTTTGTTGCATATGTTGATAATTGTCTTTACATAAGTTGGTTATTTGTGAAGGAAGCTGATAATAGACTGTAACACCCCGCTACTTAGGGGTGTCCGTGCGAAGGGCACTATCCCAACGAACACGCTATAAGGACCTTAAAGCTAGATAAGATAACTGAAATAACTGTTAACTGAAATAACTGTAATAACTATTCAATATCATAAAACCTTAACTGTTACTGTAACTGGAACTGGAACATATAACTGAAAGGAATCCTACCTCTAGTGTCTGGAGCAAAACTAAACAGAAAAGAAGACTGTCCGAAACATTACATCTTAAACTGAAATAAAACCTAAACAAATAAACTGGAAGACTCCACGTCAGAAGCGGAGCTCACCGAAGATAACTGCTACAACCACTACTGGATCAGGGGCTCCTCGTCTGCGATGGGATCGTACTCTGAAAAACGTGGTTGACGAGGGATGAGTCGTCGACTCAGAGATGGGATAATGCATGCAATGCAACACTCACAACATATATAACACATATTGGCATGTTATCATCCAATCAAACAATCCCGTCGAGTTATCACACTAAAGCAACCCAAGCCTACATCTGTATAGCTGTATCTGTATTTGAATCTGTGAACTAACTCTCAGCATGCAACTAGAGTATAGTCCTAACTGTCCCACGAGGGGTATATCTGTCACCAAGCCGTCCGGTAACCGGGATCGGAACATGCTTGGCGGGCTTGGGCGCTCACTCTTAATTAGCACAACATACTAAGATACCGGGATCTGACCTCCGGCCATAGCGTCTGACGTATACTAATCAGGGCGGTGCGATTACTCAAGACAGTCAGCATGTAGTACAATCAACATACATCATGCATATCATAAAGCTATATCTATAGTTCAGTTACATTTCTTATCTTATTTAGTCACATGTTTTCATGGCATATCAATACGTAAACAACCAGCAATCATCACACAGTCAGCATATAACATAACTTAGAAAATAAATCTCTACCATCATCTATACTAAAATTCCTAACCACCTAGCGTATCACTATTCCTAACCACCTAGCATGTTACTAACTACTACTACTTCTACTACTACAAACACATGCAATATTACTCAACTTATTATTATCTTACCTAATTATCTAGTGATCAAACATATATATGTTGTAAATGCTGAACTACATACAAGATCTCCACTCACCTGGATAATCTTGAGACTAGAAAGCACCGCTAGCTCCGGCCTCGGCTATCGGCACCGTATTTGCACCTGGCGTGCAAAAGACACATCAGAACCGCTAGAAAAAGAGAAAACGAAACTTTGAACTACTGCTGCGGAATACGCCGTCGCTAGCGAGCTACTGCCTCTCGCTAGCGAAGGGCCGGTCGCTGGCGAGCTTCTCTTGCTCGTTGGCGAGCTTCTCTTGCTCGTTGGCGACCATCACGCAGAAAGGGACATAAAAGACTTTTTACACTCACCGTCGGGAACTTGCTCACGCAGAGACATCCCCAAGACGTCAAACTCACACTATCCTCAACAATGAAGGATGCCCGAAGCACTGCTTTGAAAAGGCGAGAGTGTGAGGTGTGAGGGAAAAGCAAACATATCCTCTCATATATATAGGGTGAGAAAGGAAAGGTTGAACAAGCTGTGAGCGATGTGGGACTTCGGTCCGGTCGCTAGCGACTAACATATGGTCGCTAGCGACTAGCTGCTCACTAGCGGGAGGTGAATGCTCGCTAGCGAGCCCCATCTGACAGCAACTATCTGTCGTTTTTCTGACATGACCTGAGAAGAGTCCTTCCTAAGGAACACTATGATACGGGGTATCACATAGACTTTTTTTTATTATGTAATGGTTGATTTTGTAACTAATTAAAAAAAGGAAAATGAACATTGTTGATTGTTGATATAAAAAAAAACAACAGTTCCATGAAAAATGGAATGTATAACAAGTAAAGGTCCTTTAATCGTGATGGATAATCTAAATTGTTGATTGTTGATATGTTTACATTTCCAATTGCCAATATATAATTATTTCTTCTTGCTAGTTAAAATTTGTTATAGTTTTAATAGTTATCGAACATATGTACTAACTAAGTTTTTTCAATTTGTTTGAAAATTTTAGGATTCAACACACATGCAACTGTTGGTTCGCATGAGATGAACAACTTATGTGTCTGTAGAGACCAGTGTTGAAGTAATAAATGATCTAATTTTCAGCAGGAAGATAGCGACGATCCATGTCTATACGAAATTTCATTTTAATTCAACCCAATAATAATTTTTCCTTTTTCAATTTGTGACACAACATTTTTTGCCATGCAACTCTCATTTGCATTATATGTGTTAATTTTGTTTGTAGGTCGTGCTTTAACATCACTTGAGTTATGTACTCAACTTTAAGACATGAAAAGAAGAATCAATTACATTTCAGTTAATATTGAAGACTTTGATAAGGATAAGGATGAACAAATTACATTTCTCTAAGTTTGTTATATTGGGTATAGGTGATTTTTATTGCCCGCTGTCTTCAGCTTAGATATGGGTTATATAAATTTGTATTAGCTGAGGCATGGTAGAGGGAGATACTCTTTTCTTTCTTTTAGAACTTTCACTCTAATTTTTGTACAGAGAAGGATTATACTCAAGTGAATAAAGAGAGTTCTTTTCTTGTTCTCCATTTTCCTTTTTTCTTTCTCCTTCTTGGTTATTCAATAATTGCAATAAACTTGAGGCATAAAAAATAGAACCAACGCAACTACCAACACATATATAAAATTATCAACTCCTAAAGAAGGAGTTACCAGCTAATTACACACAATAATGCTTCTTGTACACCATTTTGCAGCCACTATCAGCCACTCCTTCAATTTCATCAAATATTATTTTTTCATTTTGATGGGGCCCACTATAAAAAAGTGAAGGGTGGCTGATGGTGGCAAATAGGAGAGTGTACATATAGCATTATTTAATTACACACGGTTACAAGCCACCTCGTGTAATTCATACATTCACATATTCTACTACTATTTATTCACATGTTACACTCATGCACAAGAGTTAGTAATAAAAAAAAGTAAATCCAAATATCTTACTACATGCCAAACATTATATAAGTATACAAGGGACCATTTTTCCTTCTCCCCTAATCATTTACAAACACTAATTCCTCACAACACGTACACTCAAAATTAGAACATATTGGAATTGGACGTTCATGCAGTTTTAATTTTATTTTTTTACTGACTTGTACAGGAATGTAACATGTGAATGAATAGTAGAAAGATATGTGCATGCATGTACGAGTTTATCTATTTTGGTTTGTAATTTTATGTAAGTAGTTGGTGATGCCTTGACATTTTTATTTAATTTTTAGTTTAATTTTCAATAAATTGTGTTAGTTTTGCTATTATTATGTCTGGTTTTAGATTAAGTTAACTAGGTTAGAATAAATTGGAATTTCTTGAATTATGTTAAGTTTTTGGTATTTTTGTGGTATTATTTTCAGGAATTGTTGAAGTAATTAGCACTGAAACAGAGTCTCAGGCGCGATTATAAGGCGCTTCGCCCCTCAAAGATTATTGAAACTCACGCCTTGTTCCTGGAGGACGCTCCGCGCCTCAGAAACAGAACCGAATGGAAGAAAAGACACGGATTCAGACGCCCCGCGCCCACCTAGCGCGCAGCACCCCACACGAGTATCCATCTCAGGTGCATCGCGCCTCATTCGCGCACCGCGCCCGACGGGTCTCCATTCCAGGCGCCTCGCGCCAACACCCCGCATCGCGCCAGCATTCAAGACAACATCCAGGCGCCCCGCGCCCCATTGAGACTCCTTCATATCTCTTTGAATTTATCTCTAAACTTAATTCTCGTTGTTTTAGGGATTGGAACAATTTGAATTCTAGGTTTCCTTTGGTTATAAATAGGAGTAGAATGCAAGTTTAGAATCTAGTCTTTTGTTTACTCTACGTACTCTGTTCTTTGGTTATTTTCAGAAATTAATTCAGTTATTCGTTCTTAAAAATATCTTCCACTTGTTATGCTTTGTTTTCTTCATTTATGAGCAACTAAACTCTTTGTTAGGGTGAGGGGGATCGTATTACTATGAATTAATATGATATTTGTGAACCTTTGAGTTTTATTAATTCAATTCAAGCAATTACCTTATTCGTATTGTGTTGTTCTGAGGATTGGAAAATCACTTTTCAACTTATCTTGAATTCATGTGTTTATTTGGAAAAATAAATTTGTGAATTAACTTGAGGGAAATTGCCGGAAAGATTGATATCTAGGAATAGAATCAAATTTTTTGTGAACTTTGGATCAATAACAAAACTTTATCTTTTCTTTGAAATGATTTGATCAAGGGATTGACTAATTGTTCATAAAAAAAATGTTAAATTACCAAGGAATTGGAATTGACAACTTAAGATTCGTTCATTGAATTGAGATTTTAAAATACAAAGGCAAGCAAATGTTTTATTAACTTCAGAAGATACGTGAACCAAATACACTAACATTTCATTCATTGAATTTTCATTAAACCTTTACTGCATTTTTACATTCTATAGCTTTTGAATTCATATTGTGTTTTCATTCATTAAACTTTATTCGATTCGTCTAATTAGAAACTTATTCAAAGAAATTTTTGCTCGGTTCTTTCATCCTCGTGGGAAGGATACCCACTCATCGTGGTTTTATTACTTGAACGATTCGGTGCACTTGTCGATAGCCTATTAGCTGGTAAGTCTTGCTTTTATAACTTATAATTCTCTAAATATGTTGGTAACTTGTTTGCTTTTCTTTTGTTATGTCATTAGTCTTCAATATTTACTGACATTTTTTTTATTCTCCTCCCCATTAGTCTTCAAGATAAGTACATAAGATTTAACGATTATCCAAACCGTAATTTATGCAATGCTCCTAAAAAATACTCATCCCTTCTTTAGTTCCAAAAAATATATTGAGCTTTTAAATAGAGTTTTTAAAAGTTATGTACAATATAAATCTTTTTAATAATGAAATGTCTCAAAATATGACTACTTGGTTTGATGTGAAATATTGAAGAATTTATTTCAAAATATAGTCTTCTAGTAATCCATGTACATAATGAATAAAAAATCCATGTATGCATATGTAGAGATCACCTTGCAAATACATAAACATACAAACACATCACTATAAGATTAAAAATACTTAAAAATTTGGAACTAGAATAGTTACCAGAAAATTGAAAAATTTATCAGTTTAATCAATATAAGTTATCAAACTTTTTGGCAGAATTTGAATCAGTTATCAACAAAATAAGCTAACTATGCTTAAGTAATCGTATACTAAATAATGAAAATAAATACAATCCTCTTAAATAGTAACTCAAATCATGTACTTCAGCATAAACACAAAAAATAAAAAATCAACACTTTTCACACTACCCAATTCCTAATACATTTATATATATAATAGACTAAACATACTAAATTAAAAAAAAAATTGTTGTTTTGAAGAAAATTACATATCAAAAGAGAATTTAATTTGAGGTGATGAGTTGAGTGAAAGTTTGAGAGGAAGATGACTAGAGAGAAGAAGATAATGATTTAAAAGAACAAATTAAATTAGTTTAAGATTGTAGGATGGGTGAGGGTTTACAATGGTTATGTGGGAAATGAATTTTAGGAAGTGAGTGAGATAAATAAAAATTGTGAAATGAGTTCCACAAGATTTGAGATATGGTGAGATGAAAGAAGAAAAAAAAAAGGGAAAAACATACCTGAATCTGGTGGTGCTGGACAGAAAGTGATAATCGTAGGTTAAATCTTGAAGAAGAGGAAATAGAGTTGGGAGAATTGGAAACATGGGAAGAGGGAAGGTGATCAAAGTGAGAGAGGGGTAAATAGGAAATCAAGATGGAGGAAAATGAAATAAAAGTATCTTTTAGGGAACATTCATGGTGTCTAAGTTGTCTCTCATTGGACAACCTTTTGGAAGTCACAATAACATTTCTAGTAAAGATATTTGAAGGATCAGTATCTACGGCCAAATACAATTACAAGTCATAGCCATGCAAATCACGTGAGAATCACATGACCCATGATTTGAATTAATTTTATTATTCAAAATTATAATTTGGCATGATGTATTTATACTTGCTATAAGTTTTTCCAACCATTTAATAATTTATTTTATAAATATTATTGTGCCTAACATCCATTTTGAGAATTGTCACATGAGAAACACTGGCATAGAGTTTATCATTTTATCATTCGAGAATAAAAATTGGATGAAAATTGAAGACCAAAGAAATTAAGTCAAAGGCACAAAGTTATCACTAATAACCACCTCGGTACTGCGAACCCGACGTCAGTCAAGGGTGAAGCGATATACGCAATCCTGACGTACGAGGTTCGAAAGTTATCCCGACATAAATTAAACCAAGGGTGAAGCAGTGTACGCAATCCCGATGTACAAGGTTCAAAGGATTGACCCGACGTCATTAAGGGTGAAGCGGTGTACGCAATCCCGATGTACGAGGTGAAAATTATCCCAACGTCAGGGGTGAAGCGGTGTACGCAATCTCGAAGTACGAGGTTAGATTTATAATTACGTACCCCCGACGTCAAGGAAGGGTGAAACGTAGTACGTGATCCCGACGTACAAGGTTAGATTTACAATAACCCCGACGTCAATGAAGCGTGAAGCGTAGTACGCGATCCCGGTGTACAAGGTTAGAGTTTAATTATCCTAACGTTAATAAAGGGTGATACAGTGTATGCAATCTCGACGCACAAAGTTCAAAATTATCCCGACATCAATGAAGGGTGAAGCGGTGTACGCGATCCCCAAATACGAGGTTCGAAAGTTATCATGACGTCAAGGGTGAAGCGGTGAACTCGAACCCGACGTACGAGGTTCAGAATTTATCCCGACGTCAATGAAGGGTGAAGCTTTGTACGCGATCCCGAGGCACGAGGTTCAAAATTTATCTCGACGTCAATGAAGGGTGAAGCGGTGTATGCGATCCCGAGGTACGAGGTTCAAAATTTATCCCGACATACGAGGTTCATAAGTGATCCTGACGTCAGTGAAGGGTGAAGCAATGTACGCAGTCCCGACGTACGAGGTTAGATTTAAAGTTATCCCGACGTCCGTGAATGAAGCGTAATACGCGATCCCGATGTACGAGACTATTTTAGTAAAAATTTATCTCGACGTTAAAAGGGTGTAACGAACATAAAGTTCGAAGTCTCGACGTTCGAGGTTGTGTTAACACACCTAAATGCGATTGTTCTAAGTTAAAAATGCGCAAAGTACAAAGGAAGCAAGCCATGCATAACTATACTCGGCAAATGCACTAAGTATAAAAGTGACATCCTAAAGTGACTCGATTTCACACAAGCTCGACGTGAAAACAAAGCAACGAGATCGTAAATGACTTGATTGCAATAAAGCCCAAGATGGCAATAACAAGCTCATGACTATATTTGAGAAATGACTTGATTGCAACAAAGCTCGATATGGCCACTTGGCAAAGCAATAAGATCGTAAATTAGCTCCGGTGAAAGAAAGCTTAAAATAGCTATAACAAACCGCGAGAGAGTAATGTGTGAACACTTAGAAACGAAACGCAGAACATTTCAAGTTAAGCCCGGACATCGGGAAATACATTGAAAACATGCCCAAGAAGAGCAAATGTAAGAAAATCGAGCTCCGGTCGAGGCCGAGCTCCGGCCAATGCTGAGCCCCGGTGAAGGTCGAGCTCTGGTCAAATACCAAGCTACGGTAAAAATTGAGCTCTAGTAAAAAACCGAGCTCCAATGAAAGCTGAGCTCTAGTAAATTCCGAGCTCTAGCCAAATACCGAGCTTCGGTCAAGGCCGAGCTCCAGTCAACTTCGAGCCCCGATCAAGGCCGAGCACCAGTCAACACTGAGCTCCAGTCAATACCGAGCTATGGTGAATGTCGAGCTCCGGTGAAACCTGAGCTCCGGCAAAAATCGAGCTCTGTTGAATACCGAGCTCCCGTGAAAGCTGAGCTTTGGTGAATGTCGGGCTCTGGTGAATTCTGAGCTCCGATTGATATCGAGTTCCGGTTAACGCTGAGCTCCGGTTAATGCCGAGCTTCAGTCAATGCCGAGCTTCGGTCAATACCGAGCTCCGGTCAATGCAGAGCTACGGTGAATACCAAGCTCCGGTGAATAATGAGCTCCAGTGAATGTTGAGCTCTGATCAAGGTCGACTTCCGGTCAATGCCGAGATCCGGCCAATACCGAGCTCTTGAAAGTACCGAGCATTGGTAAATTCCAAGCTCCGGTGAATGCCGAACTCTGGTGAAAGCTGAGCTCTGGTGTAGGTCGAGTTCCGATAAATCCCGAGCTCTGGTCGGATACCAAGCTACGGTAAAAATTGTGCTCTGATGAAACTCGAGCTCTGGCCAAATACCGAGCTCCGGTCAATACCGAGCTATGGTGAATGTCGAGCTCCGGTGAATACCGAGCGAAGGTGAAAGCTGTGCTCCGGTAAATACCGAGCCCCTGTGAAAGCCGAGCTCCGGTGAACGCCAGACTCCGGTGAATTCTAAGCTCCAGTAGATAGCAAGTTTCGGTCAACGCTGAGATCTAATCAATGTCGAGCTCTAGTCAATGTCGAGCTTCGGTCAATACCAAGCTCCGGTCAATACCGAACTCCGGTCAATGCCGAGCTACGGTGAATGCCAAGCTCCGATGAATAACGAGCTCTAGCTAATTTTGAGCTTTGATCAGGGCCGACCTTCGGTTGATGCCGAGATCCAGTCAATGTTGAGCTTCGGTTAATACGAGCTCTGGTCAATGCCGAGCTACGGTGAATGCCAAGCTCCAGTGAATAACGAGCTTCAGTGAATGCTGAGCTCTGATCAAGGCCGACCTCTGGTCAATGCCGAGATTTGGCCAATACCGAGCATTGGTAAATGCCAAGCTCTGGTGAATGTCGAGCTCCGGTGAAAGTTGAGCTCTGGTTAAGCCCGAGTTACGGTAAATCCCAAGTTCTGGTCGAATACTAAGCTACGGTAAAAATTGAGCTCTGGTGAAAGTCGAGATCTTGCCAAATACCGAGCTGCGGTCAATGCCGAGCCCCAGTCAAGGTCGTGTTCCAGTCAATACCGAGCTCTAGTAAAAGCCTAGCTTCGGTAAATGCCGAGCTTTGATAAAGGTCGAGCGCTGGCCAATGAGCTCTAGCAAATGTCGAGCTCCGCTAAATACCAAACTCTGGTAAATACCGAGCTCTGATAAGAACCGAGCTTCGGCCATTGGCAAGCTCTGGTAAGTGTCGAGGTCCGATAAAGCAACAATGACACCTAGTAAAGGGGCATGTAGTGCCGAGGTCATGCTGGCCGAGCAAAGCCAATTGTTTTCCTCAACCAGTGCTTCAAAAGGTTGCTCAAAGGATGAATAACAAAACCACTTCGCCCTGAGATATAAGAAGACGGGATAAATGAGGTCGGTTAATTGGAATAAAGCTAGATAGACTCGTAACATTAACAAAACATTGACCGAGGAACCCTAGAAAAGGCCCTTAGTCATGAATGAAAGAGATGTATTGAAACGTCTCCGGCATGGATTTCAGAGTTGGTGACGCACATCAAACTCGGGGTCCTCTCGGACGATGAGAAAATTGTCAAGATTGTAGTAAGACGCGCCCTGTGCTACACCATAGTAGTGGTCGTACCCCAATCCTACGACCTGGTTAGAAGGTCCAAAGGGTAATTGATCCAAGTAGAAGATTGTACAATAACTGTGACCTGCACTCGGAACTCGATTGGATAAGCCCATAAGGGAACCCGAATATACACTTCTTGTTTTGGGAACGATCTCCGATCTTAAAGGAAGGAGTGGAACCAAACAATAGAAAAGAATTCTCATATTCAAACCATAAGATCAGATCATGGTGGTGAATTCGAGAATCATGCTTTCGAAAAGTTTTGTGAAAATCTAGGCATTGCTCACGAATTCTCATCTCCCAGAACTCCTCAACAAAATGGAGTGGCTGAGAGAAAGAATCGAAGCCTTCAAGAGATGGCAAGAACAATGCTCTTAGAAAGTGGACTTTCAAAAGGTTTCTGGGCTGAAGCAGTTAATACTTCATGCTACATTCAGAATCGAGTCTTTCTGAGACCAATTCTGAGAAAGACACCTTACGAGCTATGGAAGAATAAGATACCAAACATCTCTTATTTCCATATATTTGGGTCTTCTTGTTTTATTCTCAACACAAAGGACAAACTCTCTAAGTTTGATCCTAAGTCCGATGATGGATACTTCCTAGGATACTCCTCAGTCTCTAAAGCTTACAGACTATATAACAAAAGGAGTAAATGTGTTGAAGAGACAATCCATATTAAGTTCAAAGAACTTAGTAAGGACATTTTTCAGAAAGATGCTAACTTAGAAGATGAGTTTGATAAACTCAACATCACTTCTGAGAAAGCCAACAAGAAAATTCTTATAGATGATGAGACTGATTTCCAACCCATGGAACAACCATCTCCATCTAAAGAAAAATCCAGTAGCATCCTCGAAGCTCCAGAACCTAGAGAATCTACTTCTCCAAATGCAATGGAACCTAGACTCTCAGAAGGTCAAGCAGAAAGTGTATGTGTGCACGAGAAGGGGGGGTTGAATCGTGCAAGTTTTAAAAATTGCTTGTTAAAACTTTTACTTAGAAAGTTGTTTTTACTCAGAAGGTAGGATTAAGAGTTTGCAGCGGAAAATGCTTTCTGAGAAGATTAAGTTTCTGAGAACTTAGTCTTTCTGAGAAAGTTCCTTTCTGAGAGATTTTAAGAAAATGACTTAAGGTTTGAGTTTCTTAAAAGCTTTCTGATTTTGATCAATAAGGTTTTCACGAGACCTCTCAATTAGAATCGTGGTAGAGTTTTTCTCAAAGATTTATGCAAGTAAAAAGCAAGGGAGAAAAGCTTAACACAAAGAATTTTATACTGGTTCGGTTATAACCAACCTACTCCAGTCCTCAACCTTCAGTTGAGAGTTCTTTGATATTCTTCTTAATGTGCCTTCTCAGACAACACTGCCTTTACCAAGTAAAGGACTTCCACCACTTCACAACCCGAAGTGGATTTCCTTGCCTCACACTAGAGGACTTCCTTGCCTTAAACACTTAAGGACTTCCTTGCCTCACACTAGAGGACTTCCTTGCCTCACACTAGAGGACTTCTTTGCCTTAAACACTTAAGGACTTTAAACTTTGCCTCAAACACCAGAGGACTTAAAACTGCCTTCACACAAAGAAGGACTTAGCGTTTTTCGAAGGTTTGATTTGATCGAAAACAACTACCAAGACTAAGTTACAAACCTAGTTTTACACTTAGTAGACTTCTAGAATTAACTTACAAATGTAAGAGTTTACACCAATTCAGAACTAGAAGATTTTGCAAAGTTAGAAGAACAATTTCGTAAAAATTGTCTTTCTGAGAAAGTTCTAAATTTTTCGCAAAATGATTTTCAATTCAACAGAGTTTTTGCACGTTTAATCAAGAGTTTTAAGCGCAAGAATTTCGTCACATTGCTCTGGAATTGAACTCATATATATAGGCATCAAAGAGCCGCGAAATTAGAAGCTTTCACTTTGCTTATGTGGCTGTGTCCTTTTCAGAACGGCTCCCTGCTACAGTCAGCGCAAAATGAGGAACTTTTCAGAACTGCACAGTGCGCGTGTTCCCACTTCCTTGGCTAGTTGTAGCGAGCTTTCTGAAACTGCTTGCGCTCCCTTGAGTCCAGACACTTGGTTGCTTCTGAGTCCAACCTTCTAAGAGTTGTACGGACTTCTGAGGCGAACCTTCTGAGGGAAGACCCTTCTGAGAACTACTAGTCGCAAGGTCTTCTGAGACCTTTCTGAGGCGACAGTGTTCTTTCCTCAGAAATATGTTTTCACCTTCTGCGCTTCTGAGACATCCTTTCTGATATCTTTGGCGCTATGCTTTTATCAATTGATTTCAAGGCTACTTGATGTTTTGTCTTGGTCTTTGCTCATGGCATTGCAATAATTTAAAGCTTTCTGAGACACTTAGCGCACATATTAGCAAAACCTTAAGTAAAATTTTATACTTATGGCTTACCTTGTTATCATTAAAACTTTCATAACTCTAAGAGAATTATGCTTAATTCTCTCAGAAGGGTTCTGGAGCTTACAATCTCCCCCTTTTTGATGATAACAACTTAAGTCTTAAGATAATAATTTTGCTTAAGTTCAGAAGTGTTTCTGAGTAAGTTCATAACTTATTCAGAATGCACTTTTGCTTTCTTAGAAACTAACTTAGCTTTCTGATAGAAGACTTAGTTATTTTCTTAGAAGGCTGTGATAATCAACAGTTCAAGTATGCAATGTATGATCACTGTTTGAGATTATCAATTACATAGCGTGTATTTCATGATAAATGTATGTATGAAATTCAGAAATACCAAGCTAAGTAAATCAAGAGATGCCAAATAATAAATAATGAAAGATAAGCATAAAATAAGTACAACATGAGATGCCAAAATAATGATTTTTCATTTATGGTTTTGTAAAGATACAAAATATTTGGCTCCCCCTAAGTTGTTGCTCCCCCTAAGTTCTAGCCTAGTGTTTACGATAGCCAATGTGTAAAAAATTTTATCATTTATCTACTCCCCCTTTGTTACATCAAAAAGGGTGGCTAAGACATAAACGCCATCATTGACTTAGAACTACTGCCTTCTGGCAATGTAGCGTAGCAGCTGGCATATCTCCATGAGAATCTCGCTCTGAGTCGCATTCGGAGCGCATTCTGGAGGTAGTTCAGAGGCAGTGGAAGGCTGTTGAGAAGATGAGGGTTGAGATGAAGGAGGACGAGAGACTTCAGCCTCAAGTACTTCATCGATGATATCCCTCGTTTGATATTCAGGAAGTTCTTCTTCTTGGATAGCTTTGCCTTTAATAGCAGCAAGTTCAATGGAAGGCTGCCTTTGAGTGTCCTCAGAAACTAGAGCAAGGTCTAGATCAGAAGGTTGCCTAGCTGATGGTTGCTCCATAGCACCAGAAGTCTGAGCATCTTCGGAGAGGTTGAAAGTTGAGATCTGGCTATGCATGGCTTCAATGCACTTCAACTTCTCAGTTCGACCAAAGAAAGGCCGAAATTGTACATAGGGTGGGGTGACTACCATCCTTCCCAGCTGAAAGCCGGAACCAATCATTGAGTCCGTAATCGAGAAGGTGGGACCTTGTTGATCAAAGGATGTAGGAGGAACCTCTGTTATATCTAGAGGAGGAACCTCTGGTTCCTTCTGAGAGTCCTTCTCAGATAGAGTTCCTTCTATGGAACTGTGGGCAACAAATGCTTCAACTGCTGCAACTCCGGCAGCCATGGTAGCGTCAGCGCCCACCTCTGAGCTAAGCCCAGTGCTGGTGGTTCCTGGCACTACTTCATGTGTTGAGACATGAGTTTCCTCATGTTCCAAAGGGATCTCAGAAGAGATAGGACCAGCCTCAGAAGTTGTTTCATTGAAGGCTTCCTCATGCTGTAGTTGTTGTTCTGGTTGCATTTGAGCAGCTTCTGGAGTCTCAAAAGGTTGATCCAGTTCCTTCTGGACCTCAAGCATCGTCTGAGCCAATGACTCAGCATTCACAGTAGCAACTTCAGTTGTGGTTGCCTCAGAAAGTTCCACCATAGAAACCTCAGAGGGCTTCTTCTGGGGCTCTTTCTTGGAGCTTCCAGCATCTGGAGTGCGATGCTCAATGCGAAAGCTTGCCGCATCTTCTTCCTCGGAAGAGGAATCAGCAACATTTCCTCCATGCCCCTGAATGTCTTCTCTGGTGGGGGAGACATTCCCAGAGGGGGAGGAGTGATGAGAAGCTTCTGCTTCTTCTTCAACAGCAACAGCAGTAGCAGTAACAATAGCGGTAGTGGTGGCGGCGGCAGTAGCAGCAACTGCTACAATTTCTTTACCCGTCGGCTTCGGCGGGCTCTGTTTCTTAGTTGTTTTTATCCCCACTCCTTTGTGAGTCTTTCCCTGATAATTCAAGGAATGTAGGAGTTTAGTTTTAAATTTGGTGGGTTTAAAACCAGCAACAGAATCAGAAACAGGAATTGAAGTAGAAGAAGATTTAAGAAAGGAAGGTGGAGTTTTAGAGTAAGCTTTTACCAAACGACCACGTTTCTTTTTCCCTTCTGGTGGCACGTCTGGGACTTGGAGAGTTGGAGGTGCTTTCCTCTTCCTGGTCATGGGTTGCTCAGATGTTGTTTTTTCTGAGTCTTCAGCAGCCTCAACAACCTTAGGTTCCTTCTGAGTAGTCTTCTGAGCTTCCTCAGAAGCCATACTCCTTGTCACCCTTGTTGGAGAAGGATGAGTCACCTTTTGCTTCTTCTTCTTCTTTTCTGAAGGATCGGAAACCTTTTCCTTTCCTTTCTCAGCCTTAGAGGGCTGGTTGGGACTAGCAGCTCCCTTAGAAGGCTTTGCTTCCTCCTTCTTCTTAGGTGCCCCCGTCTCTGGTACCTTCTTCTTCTTCATGTTGTTGAAGGTGACCATGGTGAATTTGCTGTGGTTGAAGACATATTCATAGTCTTCAAGGGGGAAAGAGAAATGGTCGAGGATTCTGGTCAGAAGGCTTCCGTAAGGTAGACTTGTGAGAGCCCTCATCGGATTACCCTGGTGCATCATGTAGTTGAGCACCATCCTCCCAAAATCTACTTTTTCCTTCTTCAGCAGGTGGTACAGTAAGCAGGCATCCATGGTGGTAACATTCCCCATATCTCCAATCCGAGGGAGAAGGGTATGTTGGATAACTGAGAAGATGATTCTGGCCTCTTGTGTAAGATGAGGCACCTTTACGCCCTTGAGCGGTAGACTGTTGCTTCCAGTTAGAAGTGTCACCACTTCTTCTTCTGAGTCATCAACCTCCTTGACCCATTATGGGTCATCGGCGATGACTGCACCTCCATTCAAGGTCTTGAAAATTTTGTTAATGTCAGAGGAGGAGAAGCGGATTGGCTGATCAGCAACCGTGCTTTTTACCCCTTTGTTGGTGAACCTTTCTCTTTGCGAATAGAATGCTCTCACCATATTTGGGTAACATACGTCCTCTGAGCTCATCATGGCTGGCCATCCAGGTTGCTTGAGGAAGGTGAGTTGAAGCTCATCCACTTGATTGTATACATTGAGAGGTAGTACCCTTCCCATAGCAAGATTTCTTGGAAGATAAGTCTTGTGGAATAGGGACTGCATCTCCTCATTTTCGTAGAGAATATCTTCGGAGACTTCATTGAGGTTGTTTCTCATTAAGCCCTTAATCTCTCCAGAGGAGGCCATTAGGAAGAAAGGTTTAAGTTTGAGAAGAAATAAGAGGAGATAGAGAGGAACGAGAAAGAGAGAGAGAGCAGATGAAGATTGGAGAGCGAGGAGAGGATTTGGCAGAGTTTTGGTATGTTTTAAGCGCAAAGTGCTCAAATGGAACAATCCCATGAGTATTTATAGAAATGGCTTGTAACTAGCCGTTTCTAACACTTATCCAAAAGTTACCGTTGGTAACTTGTTTCTCGGTAGGTACCTTTGTGAGAAACGCTCCTTCTGAGAAATGTTTCAGAAGATCTCCTTTCTGAGGGATGAGTCTTCTGAGAACAGATTTTCTCAGATAGAGTTTTCTGTGTTTTCCTACTTCAAGCTCAGAAGCTTAGTTCTATAGTTTATCTTAGAGTCTAAGCTAGGACAAAGGGGGGGTTTCTAAGAAAAAGTTTTTAATTTCAAAGTACTTAGAAACGTCTTAGATTGAGAAGTCCTTTCAGATCATTGAAACGATCCTCGGGTAAAGGCTTTGTAAATATATCTGAGATTTGATCCTCAGTATTCACAAATTTAAGTTCAATGTCGCCTTTTTGCACATGATCCCGAATAAAGTGATGTTTTATATCAATGTGCTTGGATCGAGAATGCTGAATAGGATTCTTAGCTAAGTTGATAGCACTTGTATTATCGCAAAGGATAGGAATTTTGGTGTACCTTAATTGATAATCAAGTAGCTGATTCTTAATCCAGAGCATCTGAGAACAGCAGTTTGCAGCAGACACGTATTCAGCTTCAGCAGTTGATAGGGCGATCGTATTTTGCTTCTTGCAAGACCACGTGATCAAGCATTTTCCAAAGAAGCAGCAGCAGCCACTTGTGCTTTTGCGATCGATCCTATCTCCAGCGTAGTCAGCATCACAATATCCTACAACATCAGAAGAACAACCTTTCTCGTACCAAAGACCAAGATTAGTAGTTCTACTTAGATATCGTAAAATTCGTTTAACTGCAGTTAAATGTGATTGCTTAGGCTTGGACTGGAATCTAGCACAGATCCCAACACTGAGTTGGATATCTAGTCTGGAGGCAGTTAAGTAGAGAAGTGAGCCAATCATCCCTCGATAGTTGCTTTCTGAGACTTTCTCACCATCTTCATCCAAGTCAATTACTTGAGAGGGATGCATGGGAGTGCTCATGGGTTTGGCCTTATCCATTAGAAACTTCCTCAGAAGTTCTTTGGTATACTTCTCTTGGTGGATAACTGTCCCTTTTGACTCTTGCTTGATTTGCAATCCTAGGAAGAATTTTAATTCTCCAATCATGCTCATCTCGAATTCACCTTGCATAAGCTTGGAGAATTCTTTGCATAGGCATTCATTGGTTGCGCCAAATATTATGTCATCTACATAAATTTGGACAATCAAGAAGCCAGAGTCTTCTGAGAGTGTAAAGAGAGTTGTGTCCACTTTTCCTCTAGAGAATCCGTTTTTAAGTAGGAAAGAGCTCAATCTATCGTACCAAGCTCTTGGAGCTTGTTTCAGACCATAGAGAGCCTTTGTAAGCTTAAATACATGATCCGGGAATGCATCATTCACAAAACCAGGAGGTTGTTTTACATAAACTTCCTCAGAAAGGTATCCATTCAAGAAGGCAGACTTAACGTCCATCTGATAGAGTTTGAAACCTTTGTGTGCAGCAAAAGCTAGCAACATTCTGATAGCTTCCAATCTTGCGACTGGAGCGAAAGTTTCATCATAGTCTATCCCTTCTTGTTGGTTGTACCCTTGTGCAACCAATCTGGCCTTGTTTCTCATGACTTGACCGTTTTCATCAAGTTTGTTTCGAAACACCCATTTAGACCCAATGACACTCTTGTCTTTGGGTTTCTGAGTTAGTTTCCAAACTTGATTTCTCTCGAATTGGTCAAGTTCATCCTGCATGGCATTTACCCAGTTAGGATCATCTAACGCCTCTTCTATGGAGTCTGGTTCAAGCTCAGAAACCATAGCAAGATTTGTATAGTTCCTTCTGGTTCTTACGCCACGTTCTGGATTGCCCAAGACTTCGTTCTGAGAGACGTTCTTCAAGTCTCTTGAACCTCTAATCCCTTTAAGAGTAGGGTTCTGAGAAGGAGACACAGAAGGTTCTCTTTCTGAGTCATCAGAAGCTTGACCTTCTGAGAATCTAGGTTCCATTGTATTTGGAGAAGTAGATTCTCTAGGTTCTGGAGCTTCGATGATGCTGCTGGATTTTTCTTTAGATGGAGATGGTTGTTCCATGGGTTGGAAGTTAGTCTCATCATCTATAAGAATTTTCTTTTTGGCTTTCTCAGAAGTGATGTTGAGTTTCTCAAACTCATCTTCTAAGTCTGCATCTTTCTGAGACATGTCCTTACTAAGTTCTTTGAACTTAATATGGATTGTCTCTTCAACACATTTACTCCTTTTGTTATATACTCTGTAAGCTTTAGAGACTAAGGAGTATCCTAGGAAGCATCCATCATCGGACTTAGGATCAAACTTAGAGAGTTTGTCCTTTGTGTTGAGAATAAAACAAGAAGAACCAAATACATGGAAATAAGAAATGTTTGGTATTTTATTCTTCCATAGCTCGTAAGGAGTCTTTTTCAGAATTGGTCTCAGAAAGACTCGATTCTGAATGTAGCATGAAGTATTAACTGCTTCAGCCCAGAAACCTTTTGAAAGTCCACTTTCTAAGAGCATTGTTCTTGCCATCTCTTGAAGGCTTCGATTCTTTCTCTCAGCTACTCCATTTTGTTGAGGAGTTTTCGGAGATGAGAATTCGTGAGCAATCCCCAGATTTTCACAAAGCTTTTCGAAAGCATGATTCTCAAATTCACCACCATGATCTGATCTAATGGCATGAATGTGCGAATCCTTTTCAGTTGAAACTCTTTTCGCAAATGCTTTGAATTTCTCAAAAGTTTCTTCCTTAGAGGCTAGAAAGAAAACCCAAGTGAATCTGGAGTAATCATCCACTATGACAAGACCATAGCGTTTTCCAGAAAGGGAAGTCGTTCTAGTTGGTCCAAAGAGATCCATGTGGAGCAGTTCCAGTGGTTTCTGAGAAGAAATACCACTTTTACTGGGAAAGGAAGCTTTGGTCTGTTTCCCTTTTTCACAGAAGTCGCAGGTTGCATCCTTCTGATACTTAATTCTTAGAAGGCCCTTTACGAGTCCTTTCTGGGAGAGTTCAGAAAGAAGTCTCATATGGGCATGACCAAGTTTCTTATGCCATAGCCATTTGTCTTCTTGGACAGAGACAAGGCACTCCACGTTTTGATCCTTTAGATCATCCAGGTGGATAACATAGATGTTACCAACACGTTTTCCTTCCAGAACGATCTTGTCATTTGTGAGATTAATCACATGACAATACTTGGCATAAAACTCAACCTTTAAGCCTTTGTCACAAAATTGACTAATGCTTAATAGATTGTGAGTTAGGCCATCGACCAAAAGTACATCTGAGATTTGGTGAGAGGAATCCTTACCAACATCTCCGATTGCAGTGACTCTTCCCTTAGCGCCATCACCGAATCACACTGTTCCGCCTTTCTTGGGCTTGAGACTTCTAAACCAGTGCTTGCTTCCAGTCATGTGCCTTGAGCAGCCACTGTCAAGGTACCACTGCTCATCGTGGTGGTGGAGCAGCGCTTGATGATGCACCTGCAGTCACAAAGTTAACAGATTTAGGTACCCATTCTTTGTTGGGTCCTTGCTTGTTAGCTTTCTTGGACTTTTGCCTTCTTTTCTTAGAGGGGTCATGGTTTTGAGAGTCAGAGACCTTTTGTTTCCCCTTTTCAGAAGCACTTGCTTTCTAAGAAGTTTTTCCCTTCTGAGAGGGGTTAGTCTTCTTAGAAGGCTTTGCTTTCTGAGTTTTCTTTTGAGCCTTCTGAGGCTTAGAGATTTTTCCTTTTTCCAACATAGGACATTTTTCAGAACCATGGCCACTCTTAAAACATGCGATGCACGTGCGAGGTGATTTAGTTAAGGATGGATCAATATCATTTGGTTCGAAGATTTCTTCATAACCAAGTCCACTCTTATCCTTGTAAGGTCTTTGACCACCAAGCAAGAGTGTCATCATTTTTTTACCCTTGACCATCTTAACTAAGTCAGAAGTGAGAAGCTCATTTGTCTTTTGTAATTCTATCAAAGCCAGTTCGGCTTTTTCAACAGTTACAGAAGACATTGTTTCTAAAGCTTGATAGAGGTTGTGACTTTCAAGATATCTATTTTTAAAGTCATCTCTTTCAAGCCTTAGGTTCTCTACTTCTTGAATTAGTCTAGCATTTTCAGCTTCTAAGGATTTAAAAGACTTTCTTAGTTTGCTGAAATTGTTAGCTAATTCGTTTGAGTCTCTCAGAAGCTCTTCATAGAGTTCTAAGATCTCATTGTATGAGTATGAGAGAGGAGGAGAGTTTGGTACCTCTTCTGACTCAGATTATGTTTCCAGAATATAGTCAGTACCGGCCATGAAGCAGACATTAGCTTCCTCTTCACTTTCTGACTCAGAGTCTTCCTCTTCTGAGTCACTCCATGTAGCAGCCATTGCCTTCTTCTTCTTCTTGGGAATGAACTTCTTCTTTCCCTTGTTCTGAGGGCACTCCGTTCTGAAGTGGCCCTTTTCTCCACAGCCGAAACATGTGGCATCAGAAGGCTTTGACTTTCCTTTTCTAGGGGTGATCTCTTTGTCTTTGCTTGGTCTTCTCTTCCAAGCTTTCTTCATTTTCCTTACTAGAAGAGAGATGTCATTTTCATCGGAATCTGAGTTTTGATCGTTTTCAGACTCAGATATTTCTTCAGCCTTTAGGGCTTTTGAAGTCCTTTTGATCTGACTTTTCAGAGCCAGAGCTTTCTGAGGTCTTGAGGATGAAGATGGTCCTCCAAGTAGTCCTTCAAGCTCAATCTCGTGAGTTCTGAGTGAGCCAAACAATACATCTAAACCCAGCTGATTTAGATCCTTTGATTCTTGGATTGCTGTCACCTTTGGGCGCCACTTGGCAGAGAGGCTTCTGAGAATTTTCCTCACCATCTCAGCGTTGGAGTAGGTCTTTCCCAAGACCTTTAGCTGATTTATGATGTGGAGAAATCTTATTGACATGTTGTCAATAGTTTCCTCAGGTTGCATGCAGAAGGACTCGTACTTATGTACGAGCATTGATACCTTGGTTTCCTTAACTTCATCATTTCCTTCGTGCAGCATGTGTAATCTCTCCCAAATTTCTTGAGCGGTATCACACGACACGATCTTGTCATATTCTACCTTGGGCAAGGCGCAGAGAAGAATGTATTTAGCTTTGAAGTTGAGTTGTATCTTCTCCTTCATCTCTTGAGTCCATTCGTCCTTAGGGACTCGTCTTGTATAGGTTCTGAGTGCTGGAGGTGCCACTCCTGGCTCAGCGTCTGTTACAACTACAGCATCCTCTGTAATTGTCTGCAGAGGCTGATAGTCTTCATTCTCGATCCTATCCCATAAGTCCAAACTGGTGTGCTTGATGAACAGCGTCATTCTGTCACGCCAGTAGTCGAAGCTGTCTCCGAGAAACATCGGAGGTCTGTTTATTGAAGCCCCATCTGATATGAATGCAGCTGGTGAGTTCATATTTCCCTCTGTGGATCTTTTTCCTTGACACTGCGAAGTGCTCAACCCCTTAAGGACCGAGCTCTGATACCAATTGAAAGTGTATGTGTGCACGAGAAGGGGGGGTTGAATCGTGCAAGTTTTAAAAATTGCTTGTTAAAACTTTTACTTAGAAAGTTGTTTTTACTCAGAAGGTAGGATTAAGAGTTTGCAGCGGAAAATGCTTTCTGAGAAGATTAAGTTTCTGAGAACTTAGTCTTTCTGAGAAAGTTCCTTTCTGAGAGATTTTAAGAAAATGACTTAAGGTTTGAGTTTCTTAAAAGCTTTCTGATTTTGATCAATAAGGTTTTCACGAGACCTCTCAATTAGAATCGTGGTAGAGTTTTTCTCAAAGATTTATGCAAGTAAAAAGCAAGGGAGAAAAGCTTAACACAAAGAATTTTATACTGGTTCGGTTATAACCAACCTACTCCAGTCCTCAACCTTCAGTTGAGAGTTCTTTGATATTCTTCTTAATGTGCCTTCTCAGACAACACTGCCTTTACCAAGTAAAGGACTTCCACCACTTCACAACCCGAAGTGGATTTCCTTGCCTCACACTAGAGGACTTCCTTGCCTTAAACACTTAAGAACTTCCTTGCCTCACACTAGAGGACTTCCTTGCCTCACACTAGAGGACTTCTTTGCCTTAAACACTTAAGGACTTTAAACTTTGCCTCAAACACCAGAGGACTTAAAACTGCCTTCACACAAAGAAGGACTTAGCGTTTTTCGAAGGTTTGATTTGATCGAAAAAAACTACCAAGACTAAGTTACAAACCTAGTTTTACACTTAGTAGACTTCTAGAATTAACTTACAAATGTAAGAGTTTACACCAATTTAGAACTAGAAGATTTTGCAAAGTTAGAAGAACAATTTCGTAAAAATTGTCTTTCTGAGAAAGTTCTAAATTTTTCGCAAAATGATTTTCAATTCAACAGAGTTTTTGCACGTTTAATCAAGAGTTTTAAGCGCAAGAATTTCGTCACATTGCTCTGGAATTGAACTCATATATATAGGCATCAAAGAGCCGCGAAATTAGAAGCTTTCACTTTGCTTATGTGGCTGTGTCCTTTTCAGAACGGCTCCCTGCTACAGTCAGCGCAAAATGAGGAACTTTTCAGAACTGCACAATGCGCGTGTTCCCACTTCCTTGGCTAGTTGTAGCGAGCTTTCTGAGACTGCTTGCGCTCCCTTGAGTCCAGACACTTGGTTGCTTCTGAGTCCAACCTTCTAAGAGTTGTACGGACTTCTGAGGCGAACCTTCTGAGGGAAGACCCTTCTGAGAACTACTAGTCGCAAGGTCTTCTGAGAGCTTTCTGAGGCGACAGTGTTCTTTCCTCAGAAACATGTTTTCACCTTCTGCGCTTCTGAGACATCCTTTCTGATATCTTTGGCGCTATGATTTTATCAATTGATTTCAAGGCTACTTGATGTTTTGTCTTGGTCTTTGCTCATGGCATTGCAATAATTTAAAGCTTTCTGAGACACTTAGCGCACATATTAGCAAAACCTTAAGTAAAATTTTATACTTATGGCTTACCTTGTTATCATTAAAACTTTCATAACTCTAAGAGAATTATGCTTAATTCTCTCAGAAGGGTTCTGGAGCTTACACAAGCTTCTGATGCTCAGAAAGAGAACCTTCTGTGTTTCCTTCTCAGAACCCTACTCCTAAAGGGATTAGAGGTTCAAGAGACTTGAAGAACGTCTCTCAGAATGAAGTCTTGGGTGATTCAGAACGTGGCGTAAGAACCAGAAGGAACTATACAAATCTTGCTATGGTTTCTGAACTTGAACCAGACTCCATAGAAGAGGCGTTAGATGATCCCAGCTGGGTAAATGCCATGCAGGATGAACTTGACCAATTCGAGAGAAATTAGGTTTGGAAACTAACTCAGAAGCCCAAAGGCAAAAGCGTCATTGGGACTAAATGGGTGTTTCGAAACAAACTTGATGAAAACGGTCAAGTCGTGAGAAACAAGGCCAGATTGGTTGCTCAAGGGTACAACCAACAAGAAGGGATAGACTACGATGAAACTTTCGCTCCAGTCGCAAGATTGGAAGCAATCAGAATGTTGCTAGCTTTTGCTGCACACAAAGGTTTCAAACTCTATCAGATGGACGTTAAGTCTGCCTTCTTGAATGGATACCTTTCTGAGGAAGTTTATGTAAAACAACCCCCTGGTTTTGTGAATGATGCATTCCTGAATCATGTATTTAAGCTTACAAAGGCTCTCTATGGTCTGAAACAAGCTCCAAGAGCTTGGTACGATAGATTGAGCTCTTTCCTACTTAAAAACGGATTCTCAAGAGGGAAAGTGGACACAACTCTCTTTACACTCTCAGAAGACTCTGGCTTCTTGATTGTCCAGATTTATGTTGATGACATAATATTTGGCGCAACCAATGAATGCCTTTGCAAAGAATTCTCCAAGCTTATGCAAGGTGAATTCGAGATGAGTATGATGGGAGAATTAAAATTCTTCCTAGGATTACAAATCAAGCAAGAGTCAGAAGGGACAGTTATCCACCAAGAGAAGTATACCAAAGAACTTCTGAGGAAGTTTCTAATGGATAAGGCCAAACCCATGAGCACTCCCATGCATCCCTCTCAAATAATTGACTTGGATGAAGATGGTGAGAAAGTCTCAGAAAGCAACTATCGAGGGATGATTGGCTCACTTCTCTACTTAACTGCCTCCAGACCAGATATCCAACTAAGTGTTGGGATCTGTGCTAGATTCCAGTCTAAGCCTAAGCAATCACATTTAACTGCAGTTAAACGAATTTTACGATATTTAAGTGGAACTACTAATCTTGGTCTTTGGTACGAAAAAGGTTGTTCTTCTGATGTTGTAGGATACTGTGATGCTGACTACGCTGGAGATAGGATCGATCGCAAAAGCACAAGTGGCTGCTGCTGCTTCTTTGGAAAATGCTTGATCACTTGGTCTTGCAAGAAGCAAAATACGATTGCCCTATCAACTGCTGAAGCTGAATATGTATCTGCTGCGAACTGCTGTTCTCAGATGCTCTGGATTAAGAATCAGCTACTTGATTATCAATTAAGGTACACCAAAATTCCTATCCTCTGTGATAATACAAGTGCTATCAACTTAGCTAAGAATCCTATTCAGCATTCTCGATCCAAGCACATTGATATAAAACATCATTTTATTCGGGATCATGTGCAAAAAGGCGACATTGAACTCAAATTTGTGAATACTGAGGATCAAATCTCAGATATATTTACAAAGCCTTTACCCGAGGATCGTTTCAATGTTCTGAAAGGACTTCTCAATCTAAGACGTTTCTAAGTACTTTAAATTTAAATATTTTTTCTTAGAAACCCCCTTAGTCCTAGTTTAGACTCTGAGACAAACATCAGAACTAAGCTTCTGAACTAGAAGTAGGAAAACACAGAAAAACTCTATCTGAGAAAATTTGTTCTCAGAAGACTCATCCCTCAGAAAGGAGATCTTCTGAAACATTTCTCAGAAGGAGGATTTCTCAGAAGGACCACTTCCCTCAGAAAGGTACCTTCCGAGAAACAAGTTACCAACGGTAACTTTTGGATAAGTGTCAGAAACGGCTAGTTACAAGCCATTTCTATAAATACTCATGGCATTGTTTCGTTTGAGCACTTTGCGCTTAAAACTTACCAAAACTCTGCCAAATCCTCTCCTCGCTTTCCAATCTTCATCTGTTCTTGCTCTCTCTCTGCTATCTCTTTCTCTTGTTCTTCTCTATCTCTTCTCATCTCCTCTCAAAAACTTAAACCCTTCTTCCAAATGGCCTTCTCTGGAGAGATCAAGGGCTTAATGAGAAACAACCTCAATGAGATATCCGAAGATATTCTCTACGACAATGAGGAAATGCAGTCCCTATTCCACAAGACTTATCTTCCAAGAAATCTTGCTGTGGGAAGGGTACTACCTCTCAACGTATACAATCAAGTGGATGAACTTCAATTCACCTTCCTCAAGCAACCTGGATGGCCAGCCATGATGAGTTCCGAGGACGTGTGCTACCCAAATGTGGTGAGAGCATTCTATTCGCAAATAGAAAGGTTCACCAACAAAGGGGTCAAGAGCACGATTGGTGACCAACAGATCCGCTTCTCCTCCTCTGACATCAACAAAGTCTTCAAGACCTTGAATGGTGATGCAGTCATCGCCGACGACCCAGAATGGGTCAAGGAGGTAGATGACTCAGAAGAAGAAGTAGTGACACTTCTGACTGGTAGCAACAGCCTACCACTCAAGGGGGTAAAGGTGCCTCATCTTACGCAAGAGGCCAGAATCATCTTCTCTGTTGTTCAACACACCCTTCTCCCTCGGATTGGAGACATGGGGAACGTTACCACCATGGATGCATGCCTATTATACCACCTGCTGAAGAAGGAAAGAGTAGATTTTGGGAGGATGGTGCTCAACTACATGATGCACCAGGCTCATCCGAAGAGGGCTCTCACAAGTCTACCTTACGAAAGCCTTCTGACCAGAATCCTCGACCATTTCTCTTTCCCCCTTGAAGACTATGAATATGTCTTCAATCACAGCAAATTCACCATGGTCACCTTCAACAACATCAAGAAGAAGAAGGTACCAGAGACGGGGGCACCTAAGAAGAAGGAGGAAGCAAAGCCTTCTAAGGGAGCTGCTGGTCCCAACCAGCCCTCTAAGGCTGAGAAAGGAAAGGAAAAGGTTTCCGATCCTTCAGAAAAGAAGAAGAAGAAGCAAAAGGTGACTCATCCCTCTCCAACAAGGGTGACCAGGAGTATGGCTTCTGAGGAAGCTCAGAAGACTCCTCAGAAGAAACCTGAGGTTGTTGAGGCTGCTGAAGACTCAGAAGAAACAACTTCTGAGCAACTCCTGACCAGAAAGAGGAAAGCACCTCCAACTCTCCAAGTCCCAGACATGCCACCAGAAGGGAAAAAGAAACGTGGTCGTTTGGTAAAAGCTAACTCTAAAACTCCACCTTCATTTCTTAAATCTTCTTCTACTTCAATTCCTGTTTCTGATTCTGTTGCTGGTTTTAAACCCACAAAATTTAAAACTAAACTCCTACATTCCTTGAAATATCAGGGAAAGACTCACAAAGGAGTGGGGATAAAAACCACTAAGAAACAGAGCCCGCCGAAGCCGACGGGTAAAGAAATTGTAGCAGTTGCTGCTACTGCTGCCACCACCGCTACTGCTACTGCTGCTGCTGTTGAAGAAGAAGCAGAAGCTTCTCATCACTCCTCCCCCTCTGGGAATGTCTCCCCTACCAGAGAAGACATTCAGGGGCATGGAGGAAATATTGCTGATTCTTCTTCAGAAGAAGAGGATGCAGCAAGCTTTCGCATTGAGCATCGCACTCCATATGCTGGAAGCTCCAAGAAAGAGCCCCAGAAGAAGTCATCTGAGGTTTCTATGGTGGAACTTTCTGAGGCAACCACAACTGAAGTTGCCACTGTGAATGCTGAGTCATTGGCTCAGACGATGCTTGACGTCCAGAAGGAACTAGATCAACCTTCTGAGACTCCAGAAGCTGCTCAAATGCAACCAGAACAACAACTACAGCATGAGGAAGCCTTACTTGAACCAACTTCTGAGGTTGGTCCTATCTCTTCTGAGATCCCTTCGGAACATGAGGAAACTCATGTCTCAACACATGAAGTAGTGCCAGGGACCACCAGCACTGGGCTCAGCTCAGAGGTGGGCGCTGACGCTACCATGGCTGCCGGAGTTGCAGCAGTTGAGGCATTTGTTGCCCACAGTTCCTTAGAAGGAACTCTATCTGAGAAGGACTCTCAGAAGGAACCAGAGGTTCCTCCTCTAGATATCACAGAGGTTCCTCCTACATCCTTTGATCAACAAGGTCCCACCTTCTCGATTACGGACTCAATGATTGGTTCCGGCTTTCAGCTGGGAAGGATGGTAGTCACCCCACCCTCTGTACAATTTCGGCCCTTCTTTGGTCGAATTGAGAAGTTGAAAGGCAGTGAAGCCATCCATAGTCAGATCTCAACTTTCAGCCTCTCCGAAGATGCTCAGACTTCTGGTGCTATGGAACAACCATCAGCTAGGCAATCTTCTGATCTAGACCTTGCTCTAGTTTCTGAGGACATTCAAAGGCAGCCTTCCATTGAACTTGCTGCTATTGAAGGCAAAGCTGTCCAAGAAGAAGAACTTCCTGAATATCAAACGAGGGATATCATCGATGAAGTACTTGAGGTTGAAGTCTCTCGTCCCCCTTCATCTCAACCCTCATCTTCTCAACATCCTTCCACTGCCTCTGAACTACCTCCAGAATGCGCTCCGAATGCGACTCAGAGCGAGATTCTCATGGAGATATGCCAGCTGCTACGCTACATTGCCAGAAGGTAGTAGTTCTAAGTCAATGATGGCGTTTATGTCTTAGCCACCCTTTTTGATGTAACAAAGGGGGAATAGATAAATGATAAAATTTTTGTACAAGAGCTATACGTAAACACTAGGCTAGGACTTAGGGGGAGCAACAGCTTAGGGGGAGCCAAATATTTTGTATCTCTACAAAACCATCAATGAAAAATCATTATTTTGGCATCTCACGTTTCACTTAATTTTATGCTTAGTTTTTATTATTTGGCATCTCTTGATCTACTTAGCCTGGTATTTCTGAATTTCACATATATATTCATCAAGAAATACACGCTATGTAATTGATAATCACAAACAGTAATCATACAATGCATACTTTAACTGTTGATTATCACAGCCTTCTAAGAAAATAACGAAGCCTTCTCTCAGAAAGCTAAGTTAGTTTCTAAGAAAGCAAAAGTGCATTCTGAATAAGTTGTGAACTTACTCAGAAACACTTCTGAACTTAAGCAAAATTATTATCTTAAGACTTAAGTTGTTATCATCAAAAAGGGGGAGATTGTAAGCTCCAGAACCCTTCTGAAAGAATTAGGCATAATTCTCTTAGAGTTATGAAAGTTTTAATGATAACAAGGTAAGCCATAAGTATAAAATTTTACTTAAGGTTTTGCTAATATGTGCGCTAAGTGTCTCAGAAAGTTTTAAATTATTGCAATGCTATGAAGACAAAACATCAAGTAGCCTCAAGATCAATTGATAAAATCATAGCGCCAAAGATATCAGAAAGGATGTCTCAGAAGCGCAGAAGGTGAAAACATGTTTCTGAGGAAAGAACACTGTCGCCTCAGAAGGGTCTCAGAAAACCTTGCGACTAGTAGTTCTCAAAAGGGTCTTCCCTCAGAAGTCCGTACAACTCTTAGAAGGTTGGACTCAGAAGCAACCAAGTGTCTGGACTCAAGGGATCGCAAGCAGTCTCAGAAAGCTCGCTACAACTAGCTAAGGAAGTGGGAACACGCGCACTGTGCAGTTCTGAAAAGTTCCTCATTTCGCGCTGACTGTAGCAGGGAGCCGTTCTGAAAAGGACACAGCCACATAAGCAAAGTGAAAGCTTCTAATTTCGCGGCTCTTTGATGCCTATATATATGAGTTCAATTCCAGAGCAATGTGACGAAACTCTTGCGCTAAAACTCTTGATTAAACGTGCAAAAACTCTGTTGAATTGAAAATCATTTTGCGAAAACTTAGAACTTTCTCAGAAAGACAATTTTTACGAAATTGTTCTTCTAACTTTGCAAAATCTTCTAGTTCTGAATTGGTGTAAATTCTTACATTTGTAAGTTAAATTTAGAAGTCTACTAAGGGTCAAATTAAGTTTGTAACTTAATCTTAGTAGTTAGTTTTCGAAGCAAAAACAACTTTCCTAAAAACGCTAAGTCCTTCTTTGTGTGAAGGCAGGTTTAAGTCCTCTGGTGTTTGAGGCAAAGTTCAAAGTCCTTAAGTGATTAAGGCAAGGAAGTCCTCGGTTGTGAGGCAAGGAAGTCCTTAAGTGTTTAAGGCAAGGAAGTCCTCTAGTGTTGGAGGCAAGGAAATCGACTTCGGGTTGTGAAGTGGTGGAAGTCCTTTACTTGGTAAAGGCAGTGTTGTCTGGGAAGGCACATTAAGAAAAATATCTAAGAACTCTCAACTGAAGGTTGAGGACTGGAGTAGGTTGGTTATAACCGAACCAGTATGAAATTCTTTGTGTTAAGCTTTTCTCCCTTGCTCTTTACTTGCATAAATCTTTGAGAAAAACTCTACCACGAGTCTAATTAAGAGGTCTTGTGAAAACCTTATTGATTTAAACCAGAAAGCTTTTAAGAAACTCAAACTTTAAGTCATTTTCTTAAAATTCCTCAGAAAGGAACTTTCTCAGAAAGACTAAGTTCTCAGAAACTTAATCTTCTCAGAAAGCAATTTCCGCTGCAAACTCTCAATCCTACCTTCTGAGTAAAAACAGCTTTCTAAGTAAAAGTTTTAAGAAGTAATTTTTAAAACTTGCACGATTCAAACCCCCCTTCTCGTGCACACATACACTTTCAATATCATAGAAAACGAATTACACATACCTCATAATAGGTATTACACAAACCTCATAAAGCTCATTTATTGTGAAATTATACAAATTTTATTGCACATTTAAATATTTAGTCTATCTAAAAAGAAAATTTTCAATTAAAAAAATTAGTAAACCCCCAAACTGGTCCCTGCTAATTTTCGCGTCGGACAAGTTGGTCCCTAACAATTAGAAATACCCTACCCAGTCCCCCACAATGTCAAACCTCGGACACGCTAAGGTCCCTAGACGGATTTCGTAACATTTGTCCTACGTATCAGTCCAGCACAGTGCACCCGTGTTGACTTGGCCGTTTAATGCTTGAAACAACGTCGTTTCGTTAGAAATAAACATTAAACATCTTTTACTACTGAAGTTGGGGTGATTTGTGACTCAAATCCAATAACAAACATGTTTAATGTTAATTATTTCTAACGAAACGATGTCGTTTCAAGCATTAAATGGCCAAGTCAGCACGGGTGCACTGTGCTGGACTGACACGTAGGTCAAACGTTACAGAATCCGTCTAAGGACCTTAGCGTGTCCGAGGTTTGACATTGTGAGGGACTGGGTAGGATATTTCTAATTGTAAGAGACCAACTTGTCCGACGCGAAAAATTGTCAGGAACCAGTTTGGGGGTTTACTCTAAAAAAATAATAATCCGCTCTCAAATCTTCTTGATATACAACAAATTACACATATCTTGTCCAAAAATCTAGAAAGAAAAAAAATGAATTTAAATGGATTATGCGTGTCAAGTAAATGAATTACACGTACGAAGTAAAATGGATTACGCATACCGTACAAAGGTGATTACACAAACTAAACTAAGTAAATTGAATTACACATACTAAATAAATTGAATTACACATGCCGAGTAAAAGAGATTACACATACCAATAAAAAAGATTACACATACCAAACAAAAGAGATTACACATACCAAATAAAATGAATTACACATACAATATAAAATGGATTACACATACAATATAAAATGGATTACACATACCATGGATAAAGGATTACACATACTAAGTGATAGGGATTTCACAACCTAAATAAGAATATGACATCATTCTATACTAAATCTATTAAAATAAATATGTGTAAGAAAAAATTGAACAAACCTCAATATATGGAAAATTGAGATCAATATTATTATTAACATGGTATGCGCTAGACTTTTCTATTAGTATAAAAAGTTGAATGATGCATATTTGAGATTAAATAAAAATAACGTTGGATGATATATTAAATTTCTTGTAACAAAATAAATAAATAAATAAATAAAGTAAACTATGACTTATTCTTGTTCAGCCTAAACCTTAATAAGAAAAAAAAAATAGGAATAGTGTGAATGAAAAATAAGAGTAATCCATCTACTTACCTATTACTTTTTTGCATTAGAGATGAAACAATGGTGATGGTAGATAACTAGATACGAAGCATGCATTCTGGAAAAAAAAAAAAAAAACCTTGCTTAACAGTATTTTTTATTTAATTTTGTATAATATTAGCTCATAATTGCACAATATCTCATAATTACATAATTTTATTTCTGAAAAATTGTTAGTTGAATTTAATTGATGACTGATTGTTGGCTGATAGTTGATGTACAATCAGACTTTTTGTAAATTTTATATGTGAATATATAAATTTTGTATGATTAATATTTTGAAGATATCGAACTAAAACTTTAAATATTGAGCATGCTTGAGTACAATAAAAAATCAGCTAAAATAGTCAACAAATAGAAATTTGGGTCACAATCACTCAGCCCATTAAAAATATACTCATAATTAAAATATTATTTAAATCATAAAATGTTAAATGAACTATTTTGATTAAAAAGAATTGTTGTCCCTAGTGCATTTGTGTGAAATAATTAAACTTACGACGGTGAGAAGAAAAAATAGAACTCGAGAGAATGCGAAAAGAGTGTGAACGGCGAATAAGACAAAAAAATATGACTCATGCAAAGAAGGAAGCTTCAAAGCAGGTCCCTGGCTGAGTGGCTGTCCTTCAATCTCTATGGGGCCATAACTTTGGTATAAACTATTATCTTTTTCTTGATTTTTATTCATGCATACGTCATTAATAAATTTAATATTCCAACTCATAGTGAATCAACGAGAAAACAATAGTTTTCATTCATCAATTCAATTCATGGTAGAATAATGATATTAATTCTTTCATCTATTATAAATATTTAAATATTTTATTTATAAAATAGACGTGCTTCGTTTTTTTAATTTCTTATCTTTTCTGTTAATTTATTTTGTCTTCATTATTATTTTCATTTTTATAAAATCTACGTCCAATCTATAAATATTTTTTTTCATCCGTGGTGACTGTGCAACAGAGAAAACAAATTCGTAGCATTGTCATCAGCACGAAAATAAAGTCGCCTAGTGTGACCCACCAACCTTGACGTAAAATCTATATTAGACAAACGCAGCCTAATAGTTGATACTAATACCCAACTTGATCCTGATAATTTTAAAAATTGAACACTAGATAATCTGTAAATGAAAAATATTAATAATATTAGTAACAATTTTATTGTTAGACATAATACTTCTGACAAAATTATTATAAGAAAAATTCATCCTTCACTCTATTTACACAAGAAAAATCAGCTCTCATTATATTTCTTTCTTTATTCTCTTCATCCTCACCACTGTCACCACATATATAAATCTAGCAGAATAACTAAAATAGTAATTCATCTCAACTCCAAATATCATTAAATCATATATATATATATATAGTTAGGTTCAAATGAGATCATTGTAACTTTAAACAATTGTTACACCGTTCAACAACTTTTTATTGGATTAATTTTTTATTAAATTAACCATTAGATTAAAGATTCATATCATATAGATCATACCTATAAATTTTCAAGACAATATAAAATTATTTGATATAGTTTTGATAGACATAAAAATCAACGTAATACATTTGTTCAAAATAAACAAGAATAAAAGATACATGAATACATTCTAATGATGTTCAATTTTAATAAAATTTGACATGGATGATCTTTACAATTTGTTATTCTAATGCAACAGTTGGATAGACAAAAAAATTATTTTATATTAAGTTATAAGTGGTGTAATTTACTTAAAGTTACATCGATGTCATTTGAATCCAACTCATATATATATATATATATATATATATATATATATATATATATATATATATATTGTTGAGCAAGCTGGAGATAAAAATATTATTTTATTAATAATAATAATATTATAACTCAGTACGCCTCATAAGAGCAACTCCAATGACAATCAACCTGCGTCCCCATTTCTGCTTTTGGACAAAGAAGGACGGACATACCATGGGGGACGTAGCTCGTGGACCGAAGCAGATGAGTCCCTCTGAATAGGGACTCAAATCAACAAAGAATATTTTGACATGTGGCATTTTAAGTCTTTCTAAAATAAAAAATCTTATCAAATTTAATAAATGTTAATTAATAATTGAGTAATGTTATATGTACATTATAAAATCAGCTATCACCAGCCACCAAGTATAATAATCTAACATTTTAAAACTAGTAATCTAACTTTTATCAAACATTTTTAAAAGTTGGATTACTAATTTTAAAATGTTGGATTATTACACATGGTGACTGATTTTATGGTGTACACAAATCATTTCTCTTAATAATTTAGTAACCATTGTAATATATTTTATTTGTTTTCTAATAAATGTTAATTTTACACTTTTTTCTAATAATATTTGTCCATTTAAAAATTCTACACAATATTATTTTTTTTTCCTTTTGATATCCCTATAAGAGAGAGAAAATTAAGATATAAATTAAATATGAGAGATAATATTAATAAGAGTAATGATGTATATTATATTAAATATTACCTACTTCAAAATTCATTCAATCATTTCCATAATAAATGTGAAAAATAAAAAATGAACATTTATTAATTACAAGTTATTTTTTAGTTATAAATATTGAAAAAATTATCTCATAACACATTATAAAAATAAATAATAACTATATTAATTTATCTTTATTTTAATTAATTAAACACGTGGGACCACAATAAAGATTCAAATTAGTCTCTATCACTGAAGAGGAGAGTAACTCCTTGACCCCCATTCTTTCTTTTATGACGCAATGTATATGTGGCAATACTTTTATGACATGTGCGGCCTAAATGGGGACCAAAATTGACCCCCCATTAGAGTTGCTAGCTCTAACATTCAGTACATACAAGACACTCACTTACAATTATTTTTCTCACACACGAGACACCCTTTTAAGTGCACTAGTATGCATTACACTTGCTCCACTAGGCCACTCACTCACCTTTATTTAGCACTTCACTCATCGCACTCTATTTTTGTGACTATATCATCCAAGGTTCTGAAAATCGGACCGGAAATCGAACCGGCTGAGAGAAAGGTTCAGAGGTTTAACTGGTTTAATCGGAGGTTCAACCGGATGTTCAAAATTGGGATATAATAACATACAAAATTTATAAAACATATTCAAGTTTTTATTTGGGTCTTCTTTATTTTATTTTTATGATTGCTTTTTTCTTATCTAATATGTTTGTTATTGTTTGTTTTTTATTTTTGGGCTGTGAAGGCCCATTTCCTATCTTAAATTAAAAAACCCTACCCTTATTTACTTTACTCCCTTCTCCATTCTTCTATAGCCGCATCCCTTCTTCTTCCTCTGTTACCCTTCTTTTTTTCTTTGTTAATGGGTTCATGTATTCTTGCCTCCATGTCTTTGCTTCCTCTGTTTTTGTCTCGCTGTCTCTGCTTTCTCTATTCTTACACCGCCTACGATTACCTTCTGCTCGTGCGTGTGGCTCTTGGTGGTGCTCTTTGTCGGTTTCAATGCGGACGCGGAAAAGCTTTGACAAAGGATGAAGATAGGACTGTTTAAGCCACTGTTCACCTTTGTCATGGTGGTGTTCTTTTTGAGAGGCAGCGACCGAGAAAGAGAAAGGTGTGGACGTGGAGACTGTCGGTTGCTGTCCGCCTCTGTGGTAGTGGTGTTGTCGGCACTATTTTGGCTCTTCAATGAACATTTTCTCAGCCGCTTGACCGCCGATTTTGGGCCGGTTCGCCGGTTAATCGGCAGTTCGCGGCGGTTCTTTCCCGGTTCCCTCTTCTGCGGTTTTTTGTCCCAAATCGGACCGGATGCCTCACCGGTTCGCGATCCGGCCGGTCGGACCGGCCGGTCCGGTCCGATTTTCAGAACCATGATATCACCCCTTTCTTTTGCTACACACTTGTTCGTTTGATCACTCACTTTCTCACCCTCTCCACACCCCCACCATCATGACAAAAGGCTTTATATAAGCTTCAAAGTCAGCGGTTTACCTCCTAATCTTAGCTAGAATTCTCTAGCAAATGTATTATTATATTACATATTTAAATTATTGTGCTAATAATATCTAGATATTTTTGTTACTTAATTAAGTGTGAGTTTGGTAAAGTTTATTAATCAAGTGATCCTCATCTCAAAAAGTATAAAATCTTTTTTTGTGTTTGGTAACTCAAAAAGCCAAAGAATTTTTGTTCCTAGCTTTTGAGAGTTAATGGTGCTCCTAAGAGCCACTAGGAGTAGCTTTTTGAGAGTTCAAAAAGCTCAACAACGTTTTGAGAGCCACAACATTACCAAACCAAGCCTAAAAGAGTTCCAGACTTATTAAGATATTATATTAGGATTGCAGAACTTTCTAATGCTTTCTTTCATTTCTCACTCACAATATTAGTTCTAGCTTGCATTCTCATATGTTCGCGAAATTCTAAAAAATTTATATTACTCAATCCTTTCGTGAAAATATTTGCAACTTAATCCTCAATATTAATATGTTTCATTTGTATTTCGTCATTTTTAGAATCTTTTTTCTTAAGAAATGATAATGAACCTCCACGTGTTTTGTCCTTGCATGAGTACTGGGTTTCTGCCAATTGAATTGCAAATTTTTGTCGCAATGCAGTGGAGTCGTGCCTTTGAATGGTTGATGAAGACCCTTCATTAATTGTGCCAACCATGTACATTCATGTGCTGCCATTGCCACGACTCTTTATTATGCTTCTATTGTTAATAATGAGATTGTCAGTTGCCTTTTGTTGCACCATGAAACTACTCCTGATCCAAGAGTCAACACATATCCAATTGTCGATCAATGAGTATCGTGATCTCCAGTGTAGTCGGCATCAAAATATCCGACCATTTCACATGTGTCATATTTTCTATCAAGTATTCCATAATCAATTATACCTTTGCCTTAATATTCTTCGAACAACTTCAAGATGAGGCTTCTTTGAATTTTGCATATACATGATCATAACTCCAACATCATATGAAATGTCCAGCCTCCACAATGTTAGGTGGATAAGACTTCCAACCAATTTTCAGTACATAGTTACATGTTCTAGATCTTTTCCTTCATGTGTACAAAACGTAGCATTTGCCTCCATTGGGGTTGATATTGACTTACAGTCAAGCATGCTAAACCTCTGCAACAGATCCTTAGAATACTTCTGTTGATACAAGAAAAATCCTCCTCTGGTGTGATCCATCTTCAATCCCAGAAAGTACTGCTTTAGTTCTCCAAGATGCTTAATTTGAAATTGAACTGACAAGTTCTCTTTTATTTGACGAATCTCCTTGATATCGCCGCTTGTGATGATTAAATCATCAATGTATACCAACACAATATCTTGTTTATTATTATCACGTACCTTTACGAATTTGATGGCGCCAATTGAAATACACTCTAAATTAAGAACTTTGCAATCTTCCTGTACCAAGCTCGGACAGGGTGCTTACTTTAGCCCATACAATGTTTTCGTTAGCTTGCAGACATGATCCAAATGAGTCTTGTTTTCGAATCCTCCTAGTTCCTCCAAGTAAATTTATTGATCTACCTTTCTATGTAGAAATGCATTCTTCACATCCATTTGCATAACTTCCATGACTTGCATGCTACCAATGCAACCAGAACTCTCACGATGGTAATCTTTACGACCAAGCTAATTGTCTCGTCATAATCCATTTCATTATGCTGAGAGAATCCTCGTACGACTAGTCGAACCTTGTACCTTTCTATTGACCCGTCTAAGCACCCGCATCTTGATCTTATAGACTCATTTTCAAGAAGTGGATTTTACATCTTTGGGTCTTAGCACCAGCTCCCACGTTTGATTTTATTCTAGAGTTGCAATTTCTTATTCCATTGCCTTGACCCATTTTTCCTTTTGCAAGATATCTTTATAGGTTTTAGGCTGCTTGACTTCCATGGCCACCGCAACATTGACATACTTTTGATTTGGTTTTCTTTTCCAAGTGGATCTCCTGAGTTGCGGTTGTTCTTCATCTTGTTCATCTTTAGCCTCTACGTGTTCTCTTTGATGAATTCTTATTTGCCACAGACTTTGCTTTTAGTTCTCAGTTTGAGTTTGACTTGAAGGTTGTTCTATTTCACCTTCACTTTGCTCCTCCGTCTTTTCATCTTTCCTGCCTACAATATCCTTAGAGTCAAGTAGAACTACTTGTTGTGGTGACCACTAAGAGAAAGCTTCTTGGAACACCACATTTCGTGATGTATAGTGTAACACCCTGATCTTTATTAAGTCCTAATTAAAGGAAATTAAGGGTAATGGACTTTGATTGGAACTTAATTGGATTTGAATGAACATGTTTCCCCTAGCTTAGAGTATCTATGCTATGTGTTTTATGAGTATTTATGTGTGTTTTGATGTTATATCAAGTTATCATGGATGTATGTATGTTGTTGTATGAGTTGAGACACTTTGGAAGTGTTTTGGGGCATTTTTCAGGCCCTGTAATCGATTACAGCTCATTGGTAATCGATTATAGCCCAGTCGAGTCTCATCTTTGGGCGTTTCAGTGGTCTGTAATCGCTTACAGAACCGTGTAATCGATTATGGTAATCGATTACGAAATCGATTACCACGTGCGCAGAGCGCGTTTTTATATGTTTTAAGTGACGGGCGGGCCCCACGATGACTGATGGTAAGCGTCGCAACTCCCATAAATTTAATTATTTTTAAAATCAAGTTCCCCTAATATAGTTTAGTGGAAATCAGGGTTGTCTCTCACAAGGAATGGCTAAGGAAGCAATACACAAGACTAGCCGTATGAGGGTTGTCACAAATTGGGGGTTTTTGTTTGAATGCAGGAATGTAAAATTGGAATGATAAAAACAGTGGTTTATGAAGTAGAACATTCATTAGGGCGTTTATCATTGGCTACAAAAGAATGCATGAGTTGATTAATTACGCTAGAGTTAGATCTAACCCTATTGTTGTAATTCTAATGATTGATTGCCTAGAACAAGATTAATCAGTGAGATCTCACATTTAGTTTCGTTTTCAACAATCTTTAAAGCCAATCACATTAATCTAATCAAAGAGACTAATCAGCCAATTAATTAATCATTACCAATTCCTAATATGCCATGTATCAATTAATCAACTAACACATGAACATATGCCAATGAATTAGCCTAACTCAATCGAGTAAGCCAAGACAAAAGGTAAACACACACAATTTAAGATCTCAAATTATATGCCAGGAATGATAATGAAAACTTATGCAAGATTAAGAACAAAGCCTCAATTTTCCCAAATGATTTTCACACCCTCATAAACCAACAAGAGACTTAGTTACTCATGGAGGAAATATAAGGGCAGAAATAAATTTGATTTAAAAGCAAAGATGGAATGAAGAAATAAACTTGACTTGAACAATAAAGAGAAAGAACAAAGAAAATAAAGACTAATGGAATGTAAATGCAAATTGCAAAGATTAAAGAACGAATAACTGAATTAATTATAAAAGTGACTTACAAAACCCAAAGGCTTGACGAATAACGTTAAAGGTGAACAATGGAGGAAGCTAGAGATCAACTAGGAAAAGAAAGTGAAATCCTAATGGAAGAAATAAACTCTAACTAAAAGCCTAGGGTTTGAAAAGTAATAAACTAGGAAAAGAAATAGTAAGAGATGTCAAAGAAGCTAAGAGATATTGAAAGATATGAAAAAGATGTGTTTCTGGATGTCTAGGCACTGCTTTATATAGAGGGAGCAGTCTCAAAACCCTAGCAATTGGGCCTCCAACTCGGCCTTGCAAATTGGTCCATGTTGTAACAGTAGAATTGCGGCGTGGCGCTGGGGCGCTAATATCGCCCTACGGCGCCGGTGTTATGCCCGAGCTAGGTTCTGATGTAGCTCGGGCGCTGGGGCACTTCCTGGGCGCTGGGGCGCTCGAACCTGGCCTGGACTCCACTGCTCCGCTTCTTACTCAGTTCTTGATGCCTATTGTTCCCATAATTCCTATGACTTGCACCGAAAACGCAAAATACCCAAGAACAAGTGCAAAAGTCATCATTGAATTGCAAAAACATCATAAAACTTATTACTTTAGCCTTTAATTCCATTAAGTCCCAATTAAATCCAAATTGTATTAAATGAAATAAAAGGCTAAAATAGAGTAAAGAAATGCATATAATCACTCAAATTAAGGGCATAAAATATTGGCAAAAACCACGTTATTAAATATCCCCACACTTGAACAATTGCATGTCCTCATGCAAAAGCAATGATTCCATGCACAAATAAAGCAATGGCAAATTCATCCTAACACCTATGTCCTAAAAGAAAACAAAAGAAACTACAGATGATGAAAAGTTATTCAAAACAGCACACATTGGTCACAATTATGCAAAACCCACAATCATATTACAAGTTGGCATTCAAAGAAAATCATGAGTTAAGAGAATCAGTTCATGTTATGTAGAGTTGGTTGATTGGCCCTCACCAGTGTGTTTATCTCTCAATCACTCAGTGTTTTGGTTAAGCACTCAATTAATAAAACACACAAGACTCGCATTCCATAAATTTGCTATACTCCTAACATTGCAATTCCACAAACATGGTGCATCAAGAGGTCTTTTCAGGGTTGTAACGAGGCTTGGGACATGTATGGCATATATGGGAAGTGGACTTAATTCCAAGAAACTAAAAATTCATGGTTCGACTGATCCTAGATGATTTACAAAAAATAGAGAAAGAGATGGAGAGGGAGAGATGGAAAGAAGAGAAACACCCAAAATCAATGAACCCATACAATCCCCAGCAAGATAATTCCCATGATTCCCAAATAAATTAACAATGATTCCCAGGAACCCAACAACCTTTATTTGAGAGCAATGACATATTCTTGTTGAATTTTTTGAATTATTTTTGTTTTTTTTAATATATTCCTCATCCCAATTCCTTTGATAATTGAAATGAGACAGAAAAAGAAAAGAACAATTAACCACTTATGTACAAAAGCACTACCTTTACAATTTATTCCCACATCTTACAGTTATTCCAATGTACAATTCAACCCAATTTCGCCACACTTAAGACTTTTGCCCAATAATCAAACCATGTCCTCCTAGTTTCTCAGAAGGGATATTCATTGTTTTACGTTTCTTGGCTTGTAATGAGCTTAGTAAAGAATAAAGGGATAAAGGCTCAAATTGGCTACAAACAATGGGAAATGTGTATCGCTTGGCTATTTGGCTAAGTGGCTTACAAATGTAAAACAAAATTATGCCTCAATCACACGCAACATGTATAAAACGCAAAACAAGAATCAAGCAAAATCAGGAATAACAAATACAAGTGTGTGTGTGCTCACAAGAAGAAAGTGATCAATTGATGTATTTAATCACAATAAGGCTCAAATCTCACAGGTAATCCAAACAACCAATCAGAGATAACACAAACAATTCAAACTCATATAGGAATGTTATGCCAACAATTTCTGAGTTAAAATCAAAGGATAACAGCAATTTCAGACCAAAAGGTGCTATAAAGAAAACTAACCAATCATCAACCTAAAAACACATAAAAGCAAAGAAAACAAAAGAAAAGAAAAGAGATTTAGGCATGAAAAATATTTACAAAAGCCAAAATTTCTACACCCTCCCCGCACTTGAATGAGACACTGTCCCCAGTGTCAACAGTTAAAAGAATAGAGAAAAGGGTATAGAAGGGACCTGCGGAGGCCTCAATCGTCCTCTGAACCGTCATCACCCTCGTCCTCATCCTCCTCCTCCTCGGCCTCATCATCCTCATCGTCGTTGTCTTCCTCTTCCTCCTCGACATTAATAGGAGCTTGGGAATATCCCGGAGCTCCATAACCGGAGGAAAAACGCTGGTCAATGTAGGGTCGGAAATCCCTCTGTGCTTCAGCGAACCTCTGGTCATAGTAGCCTTGCATGGCCATGTAATCCCTCATGTTGACCTCCATCAGGGTCAACTGAGCAGTGATAGAATCTAGAGGATTCCCCGTTGGTTGGCTCTTGTTCTGAGCTGCTGCATCCTTGGTAGAGAGACCAGCAGCGGTGAGGGTGGTATGTGGCCCTTGCCACTCGTCATCAGCGAACTCTGGCACACCACACTTGATAGCCAAAGAAGTAACAAGAGAAGAGAAGGGGAGGCATCGGTTGGCCTCAATGTGGTGAGCTTGATGCATGGTACGCTGCAGACGAGTGGGTAAGTCTACCCAGTGGCCCTCCACAATGCAGTACAGGTAAAGGGCTTGCTCTTTGGTGAGGTCGGAGATGTGGGAGACTGGATGAATGTGGCTGAAGTAGATGCGGGACCACGCTCTGGCCTCCAGGTTGAGCGTGTAGATCTTCAGTGTGCGGGGAAGCATATTAGTTCCCAGCGTCCAGTTGCTACCCGGAAGACAGAGGCGGTTCTTGATCACCTCCAGATCCGTGTTTGCCATAATCTGAATGGCATCTGGCTCACCAAATGCGTAGTCGGGCTCTGGGGCGATCTGAATGTGAGTGGCTATGCTTGCCACGTCGACTGGAATGATTTTGCCCCGGAGGAACACCTCAGTGGCAGTCCGGTCATGGAAGTTGGCGTAGAACTCTCGCACCCACGTGATGTTTGCTCTGACGGGGGCATTGAGGAGATAGTAGGCCCACCCCCGCCTCTCAATTTCGACAATGACCATGTTGAGCCTTCCTTGGCCCTCATCGTGGAATTGGTATCCCAACTCAAAGAGTGGTTTCCTCTTGTGGATGGTGGCATGGAAGGCCAACTCGGCGGTGACTTCTAGGAATCGCACTGGGTCATGAGGCTGATCATATGAATGGTCATCTTCCTCGGTGTTGCGTACCCGCTTCCCTTTGCTGCCTCTGATTCGTGGTGCCATGCCTGCAGAGTAAAAATCAAGACAATTAAATTTTCATGCAGACATGATAATTATTGGCTATTGCTTTTTTCTTTCTATGCCATTATTAAATGCAAATGCAAAATAGGAAACATAGCAACAAAACAGAGAAAGGGAATATCAAATTATTCAGCATCTCAGCAAAACAGGGTTCGACCAATTTTCTGCAGCAGGGTGGCGCTAGGGCGCGGTAGGCGCGCTAGAGCGCACGACCCACAACAGAAATGGATTGCGAGCGCCAGGGCGCGTCCAGCGCGCCGGAGCGCTCGAGGTCTTCGTCAGCAGCAAGCAACAATGCAGAACAACGCAGTAACGTGAAAAAATTGTAACAAAAACACCATTTTTTCCATCATAGAGTTCGGTTAAAGCATTCAACATGTAAAACTAATCGATTAACTTCACAAAAAACAACCAAAAATCACATTTATCATCTCTCATTCAAGAAAAACCGAATTTCCACCAAGAACAAAGAAGAATATAAGAATTAGAGCAATGTACCTTGATACAATGTAATGCTAGGAGTAGATGAATGAATGTGTGGAAGGATTTAGGAGTGTGTGTGTGAAAAATGGTGAGGGAGGGTGAGAGCACCGAGCTGCTGCGCCTGGGCTATGAGAGGGATGAAATGAACCGAGTGAATTTGCAATTTGGGGATTAAGGGTTTTAAAGAAACCCTCTCGTGCTAGAGCGCGAGCAGCGCGTGATCAAGTGTCGAATTGAATCAAATTAAAAACTAGATAACTTGTAGACAAGTGGAATACCTAGGTCGTTTTCCCAAGGAATTCAAGAAGTGAAGAGTGATTATGCAAGGTTAGGTTTGGGGATTTTAGCATAGAATTTCAGAAATGAGAAAATTCAAACAGGATTTTAATCAAATAGGTAGAAGATATTATCTCAAGGAATTCGAATTGTAAAGCATATATTATTGATTCATTATCCTCTCATGATCCTTTCAAGAATTAAATTGAATTTGAAATCCAAATTCAAATCTGAATTTAGATCAAGTCTTATGAAAATCCTCAAACATTCATCTTAACACACTTGAATTAAATCTGAAATCTCAAAACCTAACTCAAGGTATCAAGATTGAAGCTCAACAATTCAATTCTCTAGATCAGAAATCTCTAAATCTAGATGTTCTCTCAACTTAAGTTTATTGATCAATAACTCAGAAATCTCTAGAATTATTAATCAATTGGATTCATAATTCAAGAATTAGAAAATCTTCATAATTCTTGAATCATAAATCAAGAAGAGGTGAGAAGAGAGAATTCGAAATTCTTGAATGAATCATGAAAGAAATGCAAGAATACCTCAATCACATAGCTAATCTCAATATCTTTTACAATCCTCCATCCTCAAGCTAGCTATGAGCTTAGTTCTCCATGATCATGGAGAAATCAGCAAGAAGAAAATGGGAGAAGAGAGAAAAACGAAAATGAGAGAAACTAGAGAGAAAATGTAATTCTAAAACTTGAATTGTAAAAAATGAATGTAAAGTGTTCCCTCCAAGTCTGATGTAAGACTTAAATAGACATAAAAGAAGGTGGAAATGTCTAAAAATCCCATACACTAAACAATTACAACACATAAGGCAAGGGTACAATGGACAATGCACAAAATTATGACACTTAAGGCAACACAGCAAGGCTAAGCTTCTGCCCGAAATATTGAAGCCAATATCTGAAGCCTATAATGGATGATTCTGCCCTAGAGACCTGAAGCAAAGTTGTAGCTATATGTCTTAGCTTTCCATAGCCACCAAGATCATCCAATTCCAGTAAGTATAGCTCCAGATATAAGCAAAATACTGACTGCTGCTCCAGATTGCTGTCACATTCGCTGCAGCAACTTTGAGTCAACTTTTGAGCTTATTAGAGACTTCAATTTCTTTCGAGCTCTGAAGATGAAATGAAGCTTTGTGCCTTAGCTTTCCAATGCAACTAAAATGGAGTGATTTCAACATCTGTAGCTCCATCTATGGCTTCTGCAACACTTGCTGTCCAGGATTGCTGTCCAGAATGCTGCAGCAAGATTGACTCAACTTGAAGCTCCAATTTGGAATCCTTATGGTCCGAATCAGCTTTCGAGTTCTTCATCAACTTTGTAGACCTGTGTCTAAGCTTTCCAAAAAAACAAAGAACACAAAATTCCAATTTCTAGAACTCAAGTTATAAGCAAATTACAGAATAGTGTCACAAAGCACGAAATGCTGAGAAAATGCACAAAGTTCCAATCAAGTACCAAATGCCTAATATGATGCAAAAGTAGCTCATTCATCTCAAAAGTGGTCAAATTACATGCATACAAGAGGGAAATAATCAATACAATTATTGCTATATCAGCGCGCTGACCCGAAACGCGGCGTTTCATTAAACGAACGCGCGTGCGCTAGGGCGCGTATGGGGCGCCCGGGCGGTGCTTTGTGATGCAGAACAGGGATTTTGCTGCTATTATCCTAAAATGCATGAAAATTATCCTAATTAACCTAAATGCATGCAAAATTAAATATGCAAACATGGAAACAAAATACGGAATATGAAATACGAAAATTAAATTGAAATACTGAAAAAATAAAGAGGGTTGTCTCCCACGAAGCACTTTGCTTTAACGTCCCTAAGTTGGACGGTTGACCGCCTCAATATCACTTTGGCCCCTCCATGTGAGGAGTATCAACACCAGTTGCTCTGGTCATGAGGTGGATAGCACTCACATTCCCCTTAGGATTAGGGATTGTCTGAGATGGAATTTGTGAGGTGCCAGCTTGTTCATAGGCTTGTGTGGCCGAATTTCCTTTCATTTGGTTGACCTCATTCTGCAAATTCAGCATCATCTTTTGTTGCTCCATGATTAGTTTCATCACATCACCGAGAGTTGGCTCATTAGAGTTTGGAGGTGCAGGCAAAGCCAATTGTTGAGGTGGTGGAGGTAAGGCCATTGGAGCCTAGTATGGAGCCTGGGGTTGCCTTTTATGAGGAGGTTGGTACCAATCCTGCTGAGGTTGCTGGACTTGTTGTGGCTATGGATTATTATTCCACCTCAGGTTCGGGTGATTGCTCCAAATTGGGTTATAGGTATTCCCCGTGGGTTGATTTTGTTGCTGAAATTGGGGCTTTCCCGAGAAGGTGTTTGCACCTGCCACCATTGTTGCTTCTTCTTGAAGGTGTGGGCACTGATCAGTAACATGGGAGTCCAATGAACATATCCCGCACACCATGACTTGGCTTGGGGTTCCCGGTTTAGGTTGGTTAATGGCCAATTGCTTCATGAAAGTTGCAATTTCATCCAGCTTCTGGTAGAGGCCACCATTCTCTTTTTGAGCTACCTCATTCACCCCTTTGGTCACGGCAGTAGCCCTTGTGCCAAATTGTTGTGAGTTCACAGCCATATTCTCGAACAGGATTCTCGCATCCGCCGGAGTCTTGTCCATCAAGGCACCACCGCTAGCAGCATCGATCATGCACCGATCCATTCCCGTCAGACCCTCGTAGTAGTACTGAATCAACAATTGCTCTGAGATCTGATGGGTTGGAAAACTAGCCACTAGCTTCTTGAATCTCTCCCAATATTCATGGAGAGACTCACCTTGGAGTTGTCGGATGCCACTGATGTCCTTCCTTATGGCAGCTGCCCTCGAGGCTGGGAAAAATTTCTCCAAGAATATTTTCTTCATGCCAATCCATGTGGTGACAGCTCCGTTTTGAGGTTCAAGAACCATTGCTTCGCTTGACCGTCCAGAGAGAACGGAAAAGCTCGAAGCTTCACGTGCTCCTCGTTGACTCCTCTTGGCTTGAGAGTCTCACACACCACATGGAATTCTTTCAGGTGCTGGTGTGGATCCTCTCCGGCCAACCCGTGGAACTTAGGAAGCAGATGGAGAATAGCTCCCTTAAGCTCGAACTCAGTGTCCAACCTTGGGTAGGTGATTCCCAAGGGCTATTGAGTGAGGTCAGGGACTGCGAGTTTCTTCAAGGTAGGCTGATAATCTCCCATGGTTGAACTTGGACCTGAAACACTAACAGACTAATCAGAAAGTTCAGGGCCAGTGAAAAGCAAAGTTGTAAACGGTGGACCTTCCGGTTTCCCTTGAGACTCACTAAACCCTTTCCTAGCTTGCCTTATTCTTTTCAAAGTATTTTCAATTCCAGGATCAAAAACAGCAAGCTGGGGATCCGGTTGAGATCGAGTCATGCAAAACTGCAACTTTGCAGTCGCAGTCGCAGTCGCGTGCTGTATGGGCGCTAGGGCGCGTATGACAGCAGCAGACTCAGCTGTTCGTGGAACAGCGAGTCTGGGAAGAACAAATAGAAATTAAAATGCGAAAATAAAATGCAGTATGCAATGCAAAATAAAATGAAAATCTTTTTGTTGTTTTTATTTTTAAAAGAAACAAGGAAAAGAAAAGAAAACAGTTATGTACAGCATGCACAAATCACACAACTAGAGATTACTTTCATCGCAATTCCCCGACAACGGCGCCAAAAATTTGATGGTTAGCGTCGCAACTCCCATAAATTTAATTATTTTTAAAACCAAGTTCCCCTAATATAGTTTAGTGGAAACCAAGGTCGTCTCTCACAAGGAATGGCTAAGGAAGCAATACACAAGACTAGTCGTATGAGCGTTGTCACAAATTGGGGGTTTTTGTTTGAATGCAGGAATGTAAAATTGGAATAAAATTGGAATGATAAAAACAGTGGTTTATGAGGTAGAACATTCATTAGGGCGTTTATCATTGGCTACAAAAGAATGCATGAGTTGATTAATTACGCTAGAGTTAGATCTAACCCTATTGTTGTAATTCTAATGATTGATTGCCTAGAACAAGATTAATCAGTAAGATCTCACCTTTAGTTTCGTTTTCAACAATCTTTAAAGCCAATCACATTAATCTAATTAAAGAGACTAATCAACCAACTAATTAATCATTACCAATTCCTAATATGCCATGCATCAATTAATCAACTAACACATGAACATATGCCAATGAATTAGCCTAACTAAATCGAGTAAGCCAAGACAAAGGGTAAACACACACAATTTAAGATATCAAATTATATGCCAGGAATGATAATGAAAACTTATGCAAGATTAAGAACAAAGCCTCAATTTTCCCCAATGATGTTCACACCCTCATAAACCACCCAGAGACTTAGTTACTCATGGAGGAAATATAAGGGCAGAAATAAATTTGATTTAAAAGCAAAGATGGAATGAAAAAATAAACTTGACTTGAACAATAAAGAGAATGAACAAAGAAAATAAAGACTAATGGAATGTAAATGCAAATTGGAAAGATTAAAGAACGAATAACTAAATTAATTGTAAAAGTGACTTACAAAACCCAAAGGCTTGACGAATAACGTTAAAGGTGAACAATGGAGGAAGCTAGAGATCAACTAGGAAACGAAAGTGAAATCCTAATGGAAGAAATAAACTCTAACTAAAAGCCTAGGGTTTGAAAAGTAATAAACTAGGAAAAGAAATAGTAAGAGATGTCAAAGAAGCTAAGAGATATTGAAAGATATGAAAAAGATGTGTTTCTGGATGTCTAGGCACTGCTTTATATAGAGGGAGCAACCTCAAAACCCTAGCAATTGGGCCCCCAACTCGGCCTTGCAGATTGGTCCCTGCTGTAACAGAATTGCGGTGCGGCGCTAGGGCGCTAATATCGCGCTAGGGCGCCGGTGTTGTGCCCGAGCTAGGTTATGATGTAGCTCGGGCGCTGGGGCGCTTCCTGGGCGCTTGGGCGCTCGAGCCTGGCCTGGACTCCACTGCTCCGCTTCTTACTCAGTTCCTGATGCCTATTGTTCCCATAATTCTTATGACCTGCACCGAAAACGCAAAATACCCAAGATCAAGTGCAAAAGTCATCCTTGAATTGCAAAAACATCATAAAACTTATGACTTTAGCCTTTAATTCCATTAAGTCCCAATTAAATCCATATTGTATTAAATACAATAAAAGGCTAAAATAGAGTAAAGAAATGCATACAATCACTCAAATTAAGGGCATAAAATATTGGCAAAAACCACGTTATCAATGACTCTTAAACACTATTAACTCAGCCTATACGGAAATAAACCCTATTTTCCACCTCATTTGATCAGAAACACTCTCTCTCATCATCCCAGAGCCTCCATAGCTTTCTCTCTGAAGAACTCTCATAGCCATAGTCATTCCACTCCATGACACACTCACAAATACTCACCCAATCCCGAAAACGATCACATATTATTACTCTTCTCACCGAGCCGGACGTTTCTACCGATTGTTTTTCTCCGGAAAGGGTCATTGTTGGTGTCGGGTCGTTCGTGAAGCTAGGGTTTCGTCTAAAACAAGGATTTGTCTTCAAGAGGTAGGGATTAGGCACTCTAAATGTCATGTAATTGCATGTATGTTGATGAATTTACGAAGCTTTGGAATGATGTTGTTTTTCCCATTAGGGTTCATGAAAGGGTTGATTTATGAAATTGATTTTGAAAAAGAAAGGGGTTTTACGAATTGAAAAGTGTTTTAAACGTATTTTCATGTTTGATATTGGTATGGCAATGTTTTCTATCGATTGGGACGATGTTAGGTTCATATTTTGGCCAATGGCTATTGAAAATCGTGTTTTTGGAACTTTAGAATCGTATTTCATGACTTCGTAATCGATTACACGACTTTGTAATCGATTACGATGTCTGAATTTTCAATCGCGAGAAAACGCTGTTATTTGTTAATCGATTACAGAGCTGCGTAATCGATTACAGTAATCGATTACCAGTCTGTGTAATCGATTACAATAATCGATTACCAGCCTGTGTAATCGATTACGACAATGCTGTTAGTGCGAAAATGAACTGTTTTGACCCTTTATGCACCCTAATGCATTCTACAACTAGTACGGATGATATGTATGAGTTAATTATGGTTTGTATGTGAGATTAAATGCTGATTGGGTGATGATGTGTTGATGTGTTATGCTTACATGAGATATATGATGATAATAGATGTTTATATGAATTATGTGATGTATGTGTATGTTATGTGTTGTGAGCTGAGACGTCACTGGGTGGCGCACATATGTTGTTAAGACGTCACCCGGTGGCGCGCAGTTAATAAAGACGTCACTGGGTGGCGCAAAGATACATAGTAGCCTTCGGCCTGTGATTGAGAGGCTGTAGGAGGGGGTTGGCATCCTCGGCGCTACAGGTCCTTCACTTGCAGTTGGTGAATATCCCTCTTTTCCCCATTTCATTAGGATGAGCTCATGCCTAGGGGTCGGTGCAGCGGAGGTTACAGGAGGGTGGATAAGCCATAAGACATAATAAGAGATAAGATGATATGAGAGTGCATTACAGTAAAGTTTAAGAAAACATAGCATGATATATGATTAAGTTTTCCCTATATGACTCGATGACACATAGAGCACACACACGAAGGATATATTTATGTATGATATATGTATGATGTAAAATGAACAAGAGGCACTTAGGTAAGTCGTTCTGGGAAAGATGGTTTTAGAACTTATAATCGAAATTGAACTCATTCATGCTACACCGATTTTATTAATAAACCCGGAGCGGCTCCCCTACTGAGTTGCTTCCCAGTACTCACCCCACGTTTTCCCCCCATTTTAGATGATGAGATTTAGCAGGATACAGGAGCGTATGAGGAGCCCGCACAGCTTTGGTTTCATGGAGTTCTTTTCGTTTCTAGATTTATCAGTTTCTGTTATTCCGTTACGGATTACGTTATGTTAGCATTTATTTGTATTTACTCTGAGTCCGGACCTATGTTAGCCGGCATCTACTTTTCAGTTATGGTTTGTATTTGTGGAGTCTTATGAGTCTCAGTTTTAGGCTCATGAGATAACACCTATTACTATTTGCTTTCTTGATTGCATGTTTGGGGAGATCATATTTGTTTATTTTCATTTATTTTATGAGGTATTATTCAGACCATATCGCGTGTTATATATTATCGTTATATTATACGCAATGCCCTTATGTTTATATTCCGCAAACGATTTTCGAAAAATTCTCCCATGTATTTTCCGCATATATGTTTTTCAAAAACAAGTATAAGTATGATAACAGGAGGTAACCCTTATGAAATGACCCTAAATGACTATAGCACTAAGGGCTATCTAGTAGGGTGTTACATATAGCATCGGTTGGTTATAGGATCACAACATCTCCAGCCTTTTCTTTGACTGTCATATCCCATGAAGATGCAACAAATCACCTTCTTATCCATTTTTCTCCTCAGATGTTCTTGAATGACGACATAACACACGCAGCCAAATACTCGGAAGTGACTTACAGTGGGCTTCAACTTCCATAGCCTCTTGAATAATGAGACGAAATTCAAATTGGCTTACGGAAGCAGATTTATTACATGTGTTTCATGTTAGCTCAAGAACCCTTCTAAATGTTTTGAGTGATTAAAATTATTTTGAATGATAATTTTTTTAGTTAAAGTATCTAATGCTTGCTCTATATGTCTAACAATATTGAATCTAGAGCAAACTCGGTTTGAAAGCATGTTAGAAACATAAGTAAGTATTGAGAAGCATGTTTTATCATGTTTTAAACGTTTAGAAGCATGTAGACATAAGTTATCATCTTAAAACTACTTCAGAATAATGGATCTTTAACAACTAAACTAATATGAAACATCATAAACATATATGCAGAAGCTATTGGCTTCAGAAATCTTCAGAAGATGAGTAGTAAAACTAAAATACCTTCAGAATGTTAAATATCTAAATTAGAATATTATAAAAGTATAGAATAAAGTTTGGTTCAAGTTTAACTACACGAGACATTAGTGACAACAAAAGCAAAAGTTAGTGCTCATTATATTGTGAGGCATAAATCGTTTTCTTTAAAGGCAAGTAAAAGTCTTCAAGTGTTAGAGGCGAAAGTCCTTAGGAATTGACTAAGGCAAGGAAGTCCCCCTCGGATTGTGAGGCGGCAAAAATTCCTTAGTTGGTTGTGTAAAGGTGGTATTGTCTGAGAAGACACGATAAGAAGAATATCAAAGAAACTCTCAATTGAAGGTTGAGGACTGGAGTAGGTTAAGAAGTAACTGAACCAATATAAAATTCCTTGTGTGTTGATCTCTTTCCTTAAACTCTTTTATTATTTTATAAACTTGTGAAAACTAAAGAATTGAATCAACTTTCTAAGACAAAAACTGTCTATCTGAGTAAGTTAGAAGTATCTTAAAACATAATCTTCAAAACAATCTTCACAATTACTCAGAAGAGATATCTTTTAAGAAAACGATCTATTACACAGAGCCTACATCCAGTTCTTCAACCTTCTTCAAGATTGAATTTCACTATTTGAATTCGTTTGCAAAGATTACAATACCAGATCTATTTTTCAACCTTCTCAGGTTCGCTACAAGCCTCAACTTGCAGAAATTGCTTTACAATGTCCCTCTTGCAAAGACTTATTGCTCCGAGATGTACACTCCCAAAGACTTTTACCCGCTTCAAGATATGCCTCTCTTGAAGACTTTTCCTTGCTCCAAGATATCCTTCTTTTAGAGACTTTTTCTTGCTCCAAGATATCCCTCTCTTAGAGACTTTTCCTTGCCTTGATCACAAAAGGACTTTTTCTGTAATCTTGCTTTGAAAACAAATATGTGATAGATGTTTTGTTGTTGTTTCAATCACTCACATCAATTCTCCAATAATCACAATCTTCAACTTGAGTTTCTGATTTTCTAATTTAATTGTGATTCTCTCTTTCTTTTCTCTCACTTTTCAAAGTGCATTTTCAAATCTTGCTCATGGCTTTTTCTAGACTTTCTTTTCAAAAAAAATTCTGCATTTTTCACTCTTTCTTTTTCTTGCGTCTGATCTTGTTTTTTCTTTTTTTTTTTTCACTTTTCAATCTTCTTCTATTTTTTATTCTACATTGTCATACTATTACAACAGAGAACCAACTCTAATATAGAGATGTTTTTACAAGCTGAAGTGCCAATTGAAAAACATAATCTATCTTCTCAATTACACACGTGATCTAATAATAAAACTAACAAAACTTCTAAAAAGAATATTCTCAAGCTTCTTGAAGTTTTGTATTTATCCTTTTGAAATGACTTTCATACTTCTGATGTGCTTCTGAACACAGAAATCATTCTTCTGATATATTCTTTTATCTTCTGAAGAATATTGCATGCTTCTGATGCGTCCTGCATGCTTCTGATATGTCTGGTCAAACTTCTTATGTACTCAACCAAGCTTCTGATGTACTTTTATATGCTTTTGATGTATTTTACAATACTTATAACAAAAGATCTAATCTAATACATCATCTAATCTAGTCTAATTACATTTAACTAACCTAGATTACATGATTTACTAATTACAAAACAAAAGATCTTATATAAAAAGATATATCTAAGCTTCTCATGTTATTTACATAATTACAATCAAGCTTCTGAAACTATTATTTATATAACTTCTAAAGATAATACATCAAATATAACAAGAATATTTACATTAGTTTTGTTATGTTCAAAACCAAAATAGGGTTATTACACTAACAACGACGGCATGCTCGCCAGCGAGCTCTCCTTTCTCGCTAGCAACCAGCATGCTGACAGGGGCAAATACATCTTTTCACTCACCATCAGGAACTTTCTCGGACCAAGATATCCCCAAGGTGTCAGATTCACACTCCACTAGAATTACGCTTAATATTAAGGACGCTCAAAGCACTGCTCTGACAAGGCAGGAGTATGAGGTGTGAGGGAAAAGCTAACATTACAACTCATATATATAGGGGGAGGGGAAAAGCTGACACTCAGTTCTGAGCAATGTGGGACTTGCTCCCGTCGCTAGCGGCTGAATCATGGTCACTAGCGATAGGCCCCTCGCTAGCGAGCTACAATTTGCTCGCTAACGATCCCCTCGCTGGCAGCAAAGAGTGACACGTTCTGACACGTCCTGTCGGGTCCTACAGAGTCCTTCCTAAGGGATATTGTGATACGGGGTATCACAATCTCCCATCCTTTTAAGAATTTGGTCCCCAAATTCCATCAGAACATAAAGTTGACAAACGCATTACTGCAGCTATGGATCGACAAGGCTAGAACTTCACAATCCTTAACTAAAACGTTACCTGTGAGAATGGGGCTGGTTGTTTGAGCTTCGTGACGCATAAGTGCGAAGAGACGGGGTTGTCCTCCACTGTCAGGTCCTCCACTATCTGATCTCCCGCCGCCACCACCTTTGCCAGAAGGTGTGAGAGATCCTGCTTGTCTCTGAACTGACTGTATTCCATGTGCGGCTACCTGAACTGACCCCTCGCTGGGTGCTGGCTGAAGGAGAGGGCACTTCTTGATCCCGTGACCCTCCTGACCACATTTATAACATCCTCTGGTCCCTTTGCGGCAAACCCTAGAGTGGAACTTACCGCACGTCTGGCTCTGCGGATAGGAAGATACCGACCCTCCCTGCTGTCGTGACATTGTTGGCTGACTGACTCTACTTTGGCTCAAACTCTGGGAAGTTGCAGGACGAACCGGAGCGGGCGCTGAGGAGATAGCCCTCATCGGCTGAAACCCCTGAGACTGATCTTGCGGCTGACTACGAGTTGGGGCTACTCCGCCCGAGAAGGAACCTATGTGTCTTGTCGTCTCACATGCAAGAGCAGCATTCAGAACTTCTGCATACCTCTCTCACGTTGGATAACTCACTAGGACGAATCTGTACTAGCTAGGAAGTCCTTGGACGAAACGTCTCACCTTCTCGTTCGGGGTCGTAAGGAACTGAGTCACACCGGCGAGTCAAGCGAACTCTGCCTCATACTCGGAAATCGTCATATCTTTGGTCATCCTCAGGTTCAGGAAGGTCTGCAATGCTCTGTCTCGAAGACTAGTGGGGACGAACCTCTCCCTGAACTCACGAACAAACTCCTCTCTTATTAGTCGTGGGGCATCCGGGCCTCGGCTGTCTCGCAGCGTCTGGTACCATGTAGCTATAACACCTCCCAGCTGGTGTCCAACCAACTCTACTGCTAACTCTTAGGGAATACATAGGAGCTCTGCCTTCCTCTGGATCCAACCTAGAAACTCCATCGGGTCCTGATCTGTTGGGGTGGCGGAGAAACGCAGAGAATTAGAGCAGTTGAAACGTTCAATTAGCACGTCCTCCGAATTCCTTGCAAATGCAGCCTAAGCGGCCTCCTGCTGAGTCTGGACAGTCTACTGAGTCTGTGCAACCTGCTGAGCTAACTCAGCCTGCTGTGCTAGTGTTGTCTGTTGTGCCTGTAGAGCTATTATCTCTGCTAGATTGGAGATGGCGTCTCGTATACGCCTACCTCCGCTTCGGGAGTCGGAAGAAGAAGAAGAGCGATGGCGATGAATCATGATCCTGGCGAGGTAAAAGAAGACTCTGACTACTACTGAACCTATCTGATTTTACTTTCTATGAACCTTTCATGACACTACATTCTATGGAAATGAGCACACTTCCATTAGCATGGTTGCCGTAACACTTGAGATTCCTAGCTCCAAACTCTAGGGTGAATCCTATGGCTCTGATACCAACTATAACATCCCGCTACTAAGGGATGTCCGTGTGAAGGGCTCTATCCCTACGAACACGCTACTAAAACATAACATAATGTCTAAACATACTAATATCAAGGCATATCATGAATAATCTATATAAATACTTTATAATATCTTAATAAATACTTAAATAGTTTTGAAACATAAATAATAGTATGTATACTGAAACATAATATAACTGATAAGGAATCATGCCTCTAAAGTCTAGAGCAAAACTAATACATGATAGAGCTGATTGTAACACATAAACTAAACATAAAGTAGACTCCACGAAAGATGCGGAGCTCACCAAGAATGACTGTGCACGACCTCTACTGGATCAACGGTTCCTCGTCTGCCTTCTGATCGAACTCTGAAAAAAATTGTGGTGGAATAAGTCGCAAGCTCAGTGATGGGCCGGGTATCATGCATGTATGCAACACATGAAACATGTTATCAAACACATATACGTTTTCCTATCCACTTAGTTGCGCTTCTCTGACGACGGACGCGTACCGTCGGAGGTATCCGCACTCGAGCCCCCATGCTAAACTGTGATCTGTGACTCGCTACCACTCGGGTGAGGCCATAAAGACGGAACACGAGCAGCCCTGCTATAACAGTAATTTGTGACTCGCAACCACTCGGGTGCAGCCATAATGACAGAACACCAGCCGCCCTACTATAACTGTAATATATGACTCGCTACCACTCGGGTGTGGCAATAATGACAGAACAGGAGCCGCCCTGCTGGACCTCTGCAACCACTCGGGTGAGTCCAGTCGTAAATTGTATCTGTATCTGGGGTGGGACTCGAGGCGCTATGTGGTAACATGTCACTGCTAAACTCGACCGGGAGCTACATCCCGGCTATAGCGTAAAATACATGCTACGACGGTTTCGCAGACTACGTAAACAGCAATCAAACAATTCTACAAACATTCTACTAACATCATACATATTGTCATACTGATCATATATCATGGGATTCTATAATGTTCATAGCATATCATAGCATAAATTAATCAAGCACAAAGGGATAATCATAACGCATAACATAAATACATGGGGATCTCCAAATCATCTAACCATTTCTGGCGTATTATCTACTAAGGCATCTTATCTATCTGAGCACATTATCTACTAGAACATGTTATTGTCTAGGGCACGTTTTCTACTAAGGTATATCACCTATCTGAGCGTATCACATACTAAGGCGTATAATCTTACTAAGGCATGTTATCTTACTAATATGTGTCATCTTACTAGGGTATGTTATCTTACTAAGTCATGTTATCTTACTAGATCATGTTATCTTATTAGATCATGTTATCTTAATAGGTCATGTTATCTTACTAGGTCATATTATCTATCTAAGACATGTTATCTATCTGAGGCATGTTATCTGTTTGAGGCATGTTATCTATCTAAGGCATGTTATTTATCTAGGGTATGTTATCTATCTAAGGCATGTTATTTGTCTAGGGCATGTTATCTATTTAAACATATTATCTACCTAAGCATATTATCTACCTAAGTATATCATCTACCTAAACATGTTATCTACCTAAGCATATTATCTAAGCATATAAACATAACAAATAAATAAACAAACATAGATGCTACTATGTGGCAGCACATGACACATCCACCCTAAAACTTCCACTCACATGGATAAATCTAAGACTGGAAGGCACCGTTAGCTCCAGCTTCGGCTACTGGCACCGTATTTGCACTTGGCATGCAAAAGGACTCATCAGGACCGCATAAAGAAAAACCAAAAACTTAAACTAGGCTGCATGTTGCACCTTCACTAGAGAACTACACCTGCTCGCTAGTGACCAACACGTTGACAGAGGTAAAAACGTCTTTTCACTCACCGTTAGGAACTTGCTTGGATCGAGATATCCCCAAGGTGTCAGACTCACACTCAACTAGAGTTCCTCTTAATATTAAGGACGCCCAAAGCACTGCTCTAATAAGGTGGGAGTATGAGGTGTGAGGAAAAATCTAACATTACAACTCATATATATAGGGGGAGGGGAAAAGCTGACACTCACTTCTGAGCAATGTGAGACTTGCTCCCGTCGCCAGCGGGTGAATCATGGTCACTAGCGACCGGCCCCTCGCTAGCGAGCTACAGCTTGCTCGCAAGCGAGCCCCTCACTGGCAGCAGAGAGTGACGCGTTCTGACACGTCTTGCCGGGTCCTACAGAGTCATTCCTAAGGGATTCTGTGATACATGGTATCACATTCAGTTCCCTAGTCACCTCTTTGTGCCCCGTTTAACCCCTAGTAATTAGCCCTTAATGCTTAAGTCATCTTAGGCCAATTATTAAGGGTTATGTCCTGATCTCATAGCTTTTTCTCTTTTATTTAAAATATTGTCACAACGTCCCCGATGGGGGCCGTGACTAAAAGAAGGACAAAGGGAGTCGCCACCAATTTTAACTATGAAAAAATTGGAAAATCTTTATGTTGTGAAAAACTGGTCTTTTAAGAGATTAGGGTTCGTGAGTCAAATTATGATTAGGGAAGGGTGAGAACTTAATCTCACTGCACCCCTAATACATCCATATAAATATGGTTACCCTAGAGCAAATTATGCAAATTTATATTTATAATTTAATAATACTTATTTCCCCTTTAAGAAATTAAAATAAACACATAAAGAAAGCAATATTTAGAAAAGGAAACCAAAAATAATTTTAAAAAAAATTGGGTAGACAGGTTGTAGTCCGCGCCGACGTATCCTCCGATGCAATGAGGAACTCAAACCCACGTCGTTCTTTTAGAAAATGCTTGTGTGTTAGGTGTCTTTTAGAAAATGTTGGGTACAGGACGGTGTGGTTCGCACAAGTACCCTGCAATTTGAAATTCTGAGGATGATTGTCTCATACAATGAAATAATAAATTGTAAAAGATTTTGTAGAATTTGTTTTTATTTTAATTAAAAGGAAATAGATTGTTATTTATTTAAAAAGGAAATAATTTTTATTTTAAAAAAGAAGATATTTTTAGAGTAAAGGACGACTTGATTCGCACAAGTACTCCACCATTTATTATTCTGAGGATCATTAAATCATACGAGATTCTAAATAGTACAAAAAGATTTTATAAATTTTTAGTAAAATTTGGCTTAAAAAAAGGAATCTTTCAAAAAAAAACTACAAGGGACTAAAAAAGAAGGCCCAGAAAAGAAAAGAAATAAAAAAAAGATCAGAAATAGGAAAGGCCCAAAAAAAGAGGGCCCACCTTCCCTTCCTCTAAACCCTAATTCTGTTCTTCAGAGAAAGAAGGGCAGAGGTTTCGTAGTGAGGGTGGTGCCGCGAAGAGAGAGAGACACCGACAGCGAGGTGAGAGAAAGGAGAAGGGGTCACGTCCCTCACGGACACCGTGGATGTGCGGCTGTGAGGTGGCAGGAAGACGGGAGATCGGGGTGGAGAGAGAGATCGAGCTGTTGCGGCTATTGCAGAAGGAAGGGTGCTCCAACCATGGAGGGTGCCGAACCGGCTCTACTGTGGCTGCTGTTGCGGCTTCTTTGGGTGCGTTGTTGTGGCGGATGGAAGGCGCGCACGAGAAGGAAGAAGGCCGAGGAGAGGGAGGCTCCGTGCTTGGAGCTTCTGCTGGTGCTTCCATGGCTTCTGGTGGCAATGACTGTGGCCGGGGAGAGGAAGGATTAGGTTGCATTGGCTCCGGCTGCTGCTTCTGGGTGTGGTGCCGCTAGAGGCCGAGCGGCGCGATCGAGAGAGAAGGGGTGGCGCCCGATGGTTTAGGTTATGCTGTCGTTTGTTGATGGAAGAGGAGGTCGAGATCTGCGAGGGCGTTGGGCGCGGTGATGCGAGAGAACAGGAAGCAGCGACTGGGAGATCTGGGCGAGGGGCGGACATCGATGTTGCGGTTTCCAGTGATGGTGGGCTTTGGTGGTTCGCTGAGGCGGGTGGACGTTGCGGCTACAACGAAGGGCGTCGGAGAAGGAAGTGACCGTAGGCCTGCGAGCCGCTGTCGCTGCCGGGGTCGTTGCTGCCTCGTTGACAATGGAACGCGGTGACCAGAGGTGATGATGATGATGCCACGAATAGCCCATTGCTCTTGCTTTTATGTTGTTCTTACATTTTTTTTTTTTCTTTGTTTAATTTTGCCCAAAGGAAAAAATTGGCCTCTCCCTTATGTTCTCATATGGACCATATATATTAGCTAGGTTAAATCTAATATTAATATAATGAAATTATGATTGATTGCCCTGTTTGATTGATTTTATTTTGATTTGGTTTGGTTTGATTAGAATATATGATTCCATTGTGATTATGGTTAATTCAATGAGATTTTGATCACCATTTTATTATATGCGGAAAATAGTTTGGAGTAACCTTTTCAAAAAATAATATGATATGAAAATAAGAACTCTTCGCATATATAAAGCGCTAATATAAAATAACTAAGGTTCTGAAAACCGGACTGGTCGAGGGAGAGGTTTAGAGGTTCAATCAGTTTAAGTGGAGGTTTAACCAAGAATTCAAAACGGAAACATAATAAAATATAAGATTTACAAAATATATTATATTAAAAAAATCATTCATAAAATAATAGTTTCACTAATAGCCTATCAATCGCTTGATGAGTGATTGGGTTACTTGTCATTATCAAACTTTCACCGTCTCTTGTGAGTCACAATCAAGTCATTTAAATTTTTGCTTCCTTCCACATTCTCTCATTTCACTTCACTCATCCATTATGTCTTTCTTTCTTTCACTCTTGTTGTTTCTTATACCAAACCTTTTCATCACAACCTATGCATTTTTTTTTTTGGAATTTTATTCTGTGGACTTACACAAATTAGTAAATAGTGCAGAATATTTTATTATCAAAATATTTTATGAATTGATCTGGATTGATATTAATCTCGTACTCTAATTTATGTTGTCCAAGTGGGAGATTGTTGGATAATTATTTGGTGAACTAGCATAAATTAATATTTATCCAGATTAATTCTTTATTAAATATTATGTAGTCATTATTATATATTATTGTGAAAATGTGAAAGAATTTATGTATGGGCCAGCTGATGATAGGTGGGTTGGACTCATCATTATCTAACATTGGAGAGTCCCTACTATTGACCAGTTGACAGTATTTATTCCGCCCTATTATAAATAAATTAATATATAAATAGGCTGCTTACCCTAGCCTAACGTACGTTGTCTCTTGGCTTCTCCAGTACACACTCTTCTTTCTTTCTTCTATGTTCTCTATTTTTAGACACCAGCATACTCTTGGTGTGAGGAGCAACAACGCACGAGAAACAAGTCAATCACTTTTAGTTAATCCGATCCAAGTTCTGTTTCTCATGTTAATCTTTGTTTATCACATGCTATAATTGAAACTAAATATTATGTTCTTATTATTTTTCTTCAATTGATATCAGAGCCAATTTTAGTTTTGATTATGATTGTGTATAATCGTTATTTTGTTTCAATTTCGGTTTTAATTTTGTTGTTAGTTTCTGTGATAATCCTAATTTTGATTCAGGGTTTCATTAAGTTGTTTTAGACTGTTTTTTTTATAATCGATGTGTAAACATTTGTCAAAATCAGTTTTATGAAGAAACCTAAAAATCATATTAGGATTTATTGTTTTAGCCGATTAAAGCCGAAATTGATTGAGGGTTATTCTTGCTCTTGTTCTTCTGATTAAATTGACATATGATATGTATGATTTCGTTAAGTATATAGAGAGAATTTGTTGTTCGAATTGATGAACCCTAATTTCGAACCTAAACCCTTTTGATTCTGGTTTTATTTTTTCTAGGTATATTCATAACGTGAAACCATAGGGCTTTTGTAGAGAATTGAATTCTGAACAAAGCCCTTTTTGGATCATCGATTTTCGTTGAGTATTGAGTGAGAAATCGAAGAAAAACTGCATACGAAACTCCTTCCTTTTCGATTTAGTTATCTATTTTTCTGGGCATTTTTGGTTAGAATTGATTGCATAATCATGAAGAGGACGATCTCATGATTCCATAGACACAAAGAACGCATGAAACAGAGCCCTGTGGAGAGAGATATTGAACAGATAAGTTTGCGGGTTTGCGGATCGCAACGACCGGACCCGACCCGTATCGGACCCGGCTGGAGGTCAGGGAAGATGAACAGTGTCCCTGGCCCTCCGGATCGCGCCACGTGTCAAGCTTAGGGGCGTTGGATTTTTCCAGTGCCGGATTGGTGAGTATTCCCGCCTGTCACGCGGGTGACCCGGGTTCGATCCCTGGCAACGGCGCCAAAAACTTGATAGGGTCTCGGCAAGTGCACCGAATCGTTCAAGTAATAAAAACCACGGTGAGTGGGTATCGTTCCCACGAGGATTAAAGAACCGAGCAAAAATTTCTTAAAGTAGATTTCTAATTAGACGAATCCAATAAAAGGTAATGAATGAACATATAATCTAAATTCAAAAGGCTATTAAATGTAACAAGACAGTAAAAGTTTAATGAAAAATTCAATTGATAAAAGGTTAGGGAATCGGGTTCACGTATTTTCTGAAATTAATAAAACAATTGCTTGCCTATAAATTTTAAAGCTTCAATTCAATGAATAAATCTTAGGTTGTCAATTCCAATTCCTTGGTAATTTAACACTTTTTCTATGAACAATCAGTCAATCCCTTGATCAAATCATTTCAAAGAAAAGAAAATATTTATATTGATTCAAAAGTTCACAAAAATCTTAATTATATTCCTAGAAATTAATCTTTTTGGCAATTTCCCTTAAGCTAATTCACAAATTTATTTTCCCAAATAAACACATGAATCCAAGATAAGTTGAAAAGTGATTTTCCAATCCTCAGAACAACACAATACAAATAAGGTAATTGCTTAAATTGAATTAATAAAATTCAAAGGTTCACAAATATAAAATTAATTCATAGTAATACGATCCCCTTCACCCTAACAAAGAAATTAGTTGCTCATAATCAAAGTAAACAAAACATAATAATCGAAAGAAAACATTTTGAAGAACGAATAACTGATTTTATTGAAAAACAGAGTAAAACAGAGTACTGGACTAAGTGAAGTAAAAACCAAGATAGAATAAAAGATAAAAACTAAGATGCCACTAAACTTGATTCTAGTCCTACTTATAACCAAATAATCCTAGAATTCAAATTGTTCCAATCCCTAAAACAACGGGAATTAAGTTTAAAGATAAATCAGAATTATATAGAATAGATCTGCATTTGAATTTGATCCTAAATTATAGCACACGTTCGGAATTAGTTATGGTGCAGTGGTTGGTGTAGTGGTTCCAATTTCTCCGGGCGCAGGGCATAGGAAGGGCGCAGATCGATGCATGGGACTCCTCCTCTGAGGCGCGGGGCGCCAAGTTGGCACGAGGCGCCTGCTTCGAAATCTTCTCGGGCGCAAGGCGCAGGCTCACTCGGTGCAGGGCCATGGGCTGCTGTCTCCCAGGCGCGCGGCTTCTCATTGGCACAAGGCGCCTGTTCTCTTGGCGCAGGGCGCCCTTCTTGCGCGACGCGCTAGCTTCTCGTGCATATCTTCATTTCCATTCTGAGTTTGAGGCGCTGCGCGCGAGTGAGGCGCAAAGCGCCTTATTTTGGTCTCTTTCGCGAATAAATGCACATTTCCAGTTGCCATTCATTTATCAATTACTGCTTAATTCCTGAAATTAGCATCAACATAATACCAAAACGTAATATAATCCAGGAAAATTCATTTTATTCTAAAAACACTTAATTTACTCTAAGAATTCTCTGAAATTAACTAAAACTAACACAATTTCTTAGAATTTAAACTATAAAATTAAATAAAGGTGCCAAGGCATCACAACACCAAACTTAAAGTGTTGCTTGTCCTCAAGCAACGAACTAAAACACAAAGCAGTGCACAGGAGTTAAGAGCAATAATTTCCAGAACTCGAATGATCAAAATAGTAAGGTCAGCTCAAAGAAGTAAAACTCCATGCAATTTCTAATCACTTCATATCCTTCAACAATTCATTTTGTAATAGGGAAACACTCAGAATTATACTCTAGATCATGTTATAAGGATTCTTCAAGAGATTTCTATCGACTAACTATGTTTTCATTTTCACAACCATGTAGTGCAAAGACATTTACTTTTTACTTTCACCCAGATGAATTGGCTTTCTAAAAAATTTTAGGGGTAGTGCTTTTGCCTTTTTCTCTTTGAGGATCATGACTCTAAATGCTTAGTCTCAGGGTGGCTCTTTAAGATGAGTTTTCGATTAACGTTCCCGGTCCAGTTGGCCCAAGACGCTAGGTGATGAAGCACCCCTCGAATCTAATTACCCAAGCCTTTTCCCTGACACCATCACACCACAAGCACATAGCTAGGTTCTAAAAATATAGAATGAAGATGTCCCCTAGCCATTGGTGCTCAGAGCCTTAAAATTTTTCAGCACAGCCTACCCCTTTTTTTTTTCTTTACTTATCACAATCCATACATTTCCATCTATTTTTCAGAGACTCCACACTACATTTATGTAATTAATTCATCCACTCAGTTGTCTTTTAGAAATACTCCAAGAACCCCTATAAAAATTTTCTAAAACATTATTCCTCTTTGGTTTCCCTAATTACTCAGCATCATTTACTTAACATTTCATTCATACATGTTGATCAAATTCTCGAGCTAGCCTTAACAATTATAATCACTTCTGTTCTTTTTACAATTGCTCATCAACTCCCCTACTCTACCACACATCACCAGACACTAATGACACAAACTCGAACAACACAGAAATTTAAATTTATTCCAGCATCAGTTAGAGACTTACCTGAGGGGGTGGTCAATCTCCCCCTTGATCCTCATCTTCATCATCCTCTTCTTCTTCTTCCTCCTCCTCATCATCTGATGGATTAGGCTCTCTGTATGGCCATTTTTTCTTGCAAGTAGTTTGACACTCAGGAAATTTTTCTGGAGCCAGCTTATGAAATGCATGAGCAAGGTAAGTATACATTTCATAAGAATCAATTTTGAAGGAGTTGAAGTCAGCCCTAAGCTTTTGCAGTTCTGGTAACTCATTTTGGTTCTGAGTCTGACTTGGTATATCATCCATAGGCTCATTTGGCGGAGGAAATGATGGAACTTCAGGTGCCTTACCCGTGTCTTTCTTCTTTGGTTTTCCAATGGTTGCAGTAGTTATTGGCCTAGGCACATGAGTAGGAGAGTCACCTTCTATTACTACTCCTGCGGCTTCGGCAATGCGTTGAATGAGGCACAGAAATCCCAGGGTCATTCTTGATGAGTATACAAATTTTGATATACCCTTGGATAATAAAGTGCCCAAATCAACTTGCTCCTTGGTGATAAGGCAATGAATCATCACTGCTCTATCCACCGTTACTTATGAATAGTGAGTGGTTGGAAGGATGGCATGATTGATGAATTCTAACCATCCTTTAGCCACAGGAATAAGATCTGCTCGAGCTAGCTGATTTGGTCGGCCTTGTTTGTCCCTCTTCCAGTTTGCCCCGGGTCTACAAATTTCCCGAAGAGTTGTTTGCAGCTGCTGATCCCCCTTCAACCGTGCACAATACCCATACGGAGATCTTTCTGGATTGACTTCTAGATTCAGCACCGTTTCCACCATTGCAGAGCTAAAGTCAATCTCCTTTCCTCTGAGGAAGCTCCTGAACTCCCTTTCTTTCGTTCTTTCAGATTGCCAAGCGTTTGCATAGAATTCTAGAACCCTCTGCATTCCCGCAATTCTGGGGGGTGAACAGACTAGCTCCCACCCTCTTCGAGCTATTTCCTCTTGGATTTCTGGAAATTCCCCCTCTCTAAACGCGAAGCCAATTTCCGGGATGATAGATTTGTTTACTACCACTGAGTTGTAGTAGTCTTCATTTTCTTTCGTCCGGAAGCGATGAGAGTAATAAGAGGGAGAAGCAGCCACTTCCTTTCCTTTTCTCTTCTTAGATGATGGTGCCATTTCCTGCAAAAAAGATCAAACCAATACAGGGAGCCAAAATGACAGTGACACCATTAGTTTTGTTAGCTCAAGAGAGAATATATAATACCCCTACATTCTTCATTTCATTCGTATTTATAACAGGGAAGGTGTATGGTGAATAACATGATATTCTCTCCAACACCAAACTTAAAATTTTGCAAAAATTTTAAGCTGTGCATTAGTGACGAGCATTTCTTCCCACAGTTACTTTTTCTTTGCAACTTGATAGAAAAATTGATAATCACTAAAGTATTATTTCCATTTCTACTACCCTTCACTAACTCTCACTAACTCAGCATTATTCACAAAATCGTTAAATACCTCATCATATTCGTATGAACATGCTTCATAGTTAATGAAAATTTTACCTTGAAAAACAAATGGGTAGAGGACTTACTGGATGAAATGCCCACAAGATTGTGCTCTCACAATGGTAGCCGAGAGGGGTGTGTGTTTATGTGAGAATGGGGGTTTGGAATAGAGACTAAAATTGTGTAAGATTGAAAGGGTATGAATGAAGAGAAGACATGATTGCAGAGCATCTTCTAATAGTGCCCATCAACACTACTGTTCTGCTCGTGAGGCGCGAAATTTGCGCGCCCAAAATTCGGAGAAGGCCGCCAAGAGGAAGGAGAGAGAGTTGGGCGCAAGGCGCCCTTGGCTTGAAGGGGTGAGGCGCGGCGCGCCTTGGAGCCGGAAAGAGATAAGCGCGGGGCGCCGGATGCACGCGCTGCGCCACGAAACTTGCTCGAGTCCGCTTCAGTTCTGCCTCCAGGGCGCAAGGCGCCATGCTGGCGCGAGGCGTGCGGTTGAGGGGGTGCGATGCGCTGGTTCCACGCACAGTGCCAAGGAGCTGGTCTTGCTCCGATTCCTTTCTGTCTTCAAGGCGCAATGCGCCAGGTGGGCGCGATGCGCGAGAGAAGGTGAGAGCGATAAGGCGCTAGGCGCCACTGGTGCGCTAAGCGCCAGAAATGTGAAATTTTTTTGTTTTTTTTTTTTAAGGGAATAAATGAACACTAAAAAAAATAAAATTAACGACATTAAATAAAAAGGATACTCAATTGGGTTGCCTCCCAATAAGCGCTTCTTTAACGTCACTAGCTTGACGTATGACACTTTCTCACGTGAGTGTTTGAACCGAGACGAGTCGGTCAATTTCTCCCCCAAGATAATGTTTCACTCTTTGCCCATTCACAGTGAACTTTCTTTCAGATTTGGGGTCCATAATCTCTATGTGCCCATAGGATGAAACCTTAGTGACAGTGAACGGTCTCGACCATCTTGTCTTCAATTTTCCTGGGAACAACCTTAGTCTTGAATTAAATAAAAGAACTTGCTGCCCAGGTTCAAAGTGTCTTGGAGTGATCTTTTTGTCATGCCACCTCTTGGTTCTCTCCTTATACAACTTAGCATTATCATAAGCTTGACTACGGAATTCGTCAAGTTCATTGAGCTGTAGTAATCTCTTGTCATTTGCCAATTTCAAATCAAAATTCAAAAATTTTATAGCCCAAAATGACTTATGTTCAAGTTCAACAGGCAGATGACAAGATTTACCATATAAAAGTTGATAAGGAGACATACCAATTGGTGTCCACTTGTTTGAGGATGGTATGGGGTGGCTACCTTGTGCTTGACTCCATATTTTTGCAGAAGGCTCTCCAATTGTTTATTGCAGAAGTGACTTCCACCATCACTAATCAAGGTCCTAGGAACTCCAAATCTTGAAAAGATCATCTTTCTGAGAAAATTCACTACCACCTTTGCATCATTAGTGGGAGAGGCAATTGCTTCAACCCATTTGGAGACATAATCCACTGCTACCAGGATGTACACATTGGAGTAGGAGGATGGAAAGGGACCCATGAAATCTATTCCCCACACATCAAATAAATCCACCTCAAGAATAAATTGTTGAGGCATTTCATGCTTTCTTGATAAATTCCCAGTTCTTTGGCACCTATCACATCTCTCCACAAAAGCTCTTGCATCCTTAAAAATGGTTGGCCAATACAACCCACTTTGCAAAACCTTGGATGCAGTTCTTTCTCCACTAAAATGCCCACCATATTCTGAACCATGGCAATGCCACAAAACACTATATACTTCTTCCTCTGGGATGCACCTTCTGATTACTCCATCATTACACCTTTTAAACAAATAAGGTTCATCCCATAAAAAGTACCTAGCATCATGCATGAATTTCTTTTTTTGATTTCCATTCATTTCGCTTGGAACCCTTCCCCCAGCTTTATAGTTTGCCATGTCAGCAAACCATGGTGACACTTGTATAGCTAGGAGTTGTTCATCTGGAAACTCTTCATTTACTGGAACCTTAATCACTTGTTCCTCTCCATGTGTAATCCTTGACAAGTGGTCTGCCACCAAATTTTCTGAGCCTTTCTTGTCTCTTATCTCAATATTGAACTCTTGTAGCAACAGCACCCATCTGATCAGTCTTGGCTTTGCATCCTGTTTACTCATCAAATACTTAAGAGCAGAATGATCAGTGTAGACTATTACTTTTGAACCAACCAAATAAGATCTGAATTTATCAAAAGCAAAGACTACAGTCAATAATTCCTTCTCTGTTGTTGCATAATTTTTCTGTGCATCATTTAACACACGACTTGCATAATAAATCACATGCAACAACTTGTCCTTTCTTTGTCCTAAAACAGCCTCTATTGCAAAATCACTTGCATCACACATTAATTCAAAGGGTAAGGACCAATCAGGAGGGGAAATTATTGGTGCAGTGACAAGCTTGGTTTTGAGAGTTTCAAAGGCATGCATGCATTCATTGTCAAAGTTAAATTGTGAATCTTTCATTAAAAGACAACTTAAAGGTTTTGCAATTTTTGAAAAGTCTTTTATGAACCTTCTATAGAATCCAGCATGACCCAAGAAACTCCTCATTGCTTGACATTCATAGGAGGGGGTAATCTTTCAATCACCTCCACCTTGGCTCTATCAACTTCAATACCTTTGGAAGAAACTCGGTGTCCAAGAACAATACCCTCTGTTACCATAAAATGACATTTTTCCCAATTTAAAACGAGGTTTGTTTCTTGACACCTCATTAAACCAAAGATAGATGTTTGAGACAAGACTCAAATGAATCACCAAAACAGAAAATCATCCATAAATACCTCAATGAATTTTCTACCATATCAGAGAATATAGAAAGCATGCACCTTTGGAAAGTGGCGGGTGCATTGCACAACCCGAAAGGCATTCTTCGATAGGCAAAAACGCCATAAGGGCACGTGAAAGTTGTCTTCTCTTGATCTACAGGATCTACTGCAATTTGATTGTAGCCTGAATATCCATCCAGGAAGCAGTAATATGGATGACCCGCCAATCTCTCCAACATTTGATCAATGAATGGTAGTGGAAAGTGATCTTTCCTAGTAGCCACATTTAGTCTTCTATAATCAATGCACATTCTCCACCCAGTGACTGTCCTTGTAGGAATTAACTCATTGTTTTCATTCTTCACCACAGTGATGCCACCTTTCTTTGGTACCACTTGTACGGGACTCACCCAAGGGCTATCAGAAATGGGATAAATAATTCCAACATCCCATAACTTCAGAACTTCTTTTAGCACTACTTCTTTCATGATGGGGTTGAGTCTTCTTTGATGTTGCACCACTGGTTTTGAGTCTTCTTCCATGAGGATTTTGTGCATGCACATGGTTGGACTAATCCCCTTGAGGTCACTAAGCTTCCATCCAATTGCCCCTTTATGCTTCTTCAATACTTCCAGTAATTCTCCTTCCTCTTTTTCATTTAGTGAAGCATTGATTATCACAGGATAAAACTCATTATTTCCTATGAAAGCATATTTAAGAGACGGAGGCAATGGTTTTAATTCGGGTTTTGTAAGTTCTTGCTTCTCACTCTTTTTCTTCAATAATAGCTCCTCTGTTTCTTGTGGGGTTAGGGGAGAAGTTGACATATTGGGCTGTTCTTGGTCTTTCTCATCATTCTCTCCCACCAAGGCTACTGTTTCTATAACTTCATCTTCCCACGTTAATGCGAACATTTCTTCTACCAAGGGATCTATTGTGTCTAACCTCATACAACTTTCTTGGTCCACTGGAAATTTCATAGTGTTGAAGACATTAAAGACTACCTTTTCATCATGCACCCTTAATGTCAACTCACCTTTTTGCACATCAATTAAAGCTCTTCCAGGGGCTAAGAATGGTCTCCCAAGGATAATAGGAGTGTCTTCATCTTCCTCCATATCAAGCACCACAAATCTGCAGGAAAAATAAACTTATCAACCTTGACAAGTGCATTCTCTACAACACCAAAGGGGAACTTGATTGAACGATCAGCAAGTTGCAGAGAAATAGAAGTTGGCTTTACTTCCTCAATATTTAACTTCTTCATTATGGACAAAGCATGAGGTATATACTTGCTCCTAAATCACACAAGGCCTTCCCAATGGTCAAACTTCCAATAGTGCAAGGAACATAAAACTTCCCAGGATCTTTTAATTTTTGAGGAATCTTTTTTGAATGACAGCACTACATTCCTCCGTGAGCATCACTGTTTCATCTTCCTTGAGAGTTCTCTTCCTTGATAGCAAATCCTTCATGAACTTGGCATATAAAGGCATTTGCTCAAGAGCTTCAGCAAATGGGATATTTATTTGCAACTTCCTGAATATGTCCAAGAACTTTGAGAATTGCTTTTCCTGGTTTGTTTTTGAAGTCTTTGAGGATATGGGAGCCTTGGTTTGTATGGAGCAACTTGAACTTCTTCCTTCTTTCTTCCTGCATGGGTACTTCTTTTTCTCTCTCTTCAATTATGGAAGTTCTTTTTCTTTTGCTTTTCCCGTACCTCCACTTTTTCTTTCTTTTCTTCTTTTGCTCTTTAATTGTTTTTCCACTCCTTAATTGAATAGCCTTACAATGCTCTTTAGGATTTGGTTCTGTGTTGCTTGGAAAATCCCCGCAGGCCTCTCAGAGAGTTGTTTAGCTATTTGACCCACTTGTACCTCCAAGTTCCTTATAGAAGCCTCTTGATTTTTGAAATTAGCCCTTGTCTCCTGCATGAAACTTGAGGTTTGTTGCACAAAGGTAGAAGTGGATTGAGTGAGTTTCTCCATAGCAATCTCCAATGAAGTTGGTTTAGGGGGACCACCTTGTGGAGGAAAGTAGCTAAGTGAACATTGGGATCATCAAGAGCTCCTCCACTAAATTGTTCCTGCTGCACCAATTGAATAAGTGAAGGTTTGAGCTCAAAGTTATTTGCTTGCACTGGTGGTGGGACAATACTATTTCCACACCCATTAGTGGTAGGTGTTGCATAGTCTCCCAGAGTTCTCCTTGGTCCATTTCCGTGCTCTGCCATTTCCGCTCTTTTCTTAGCTTTTCTCAATTTCCTCAAAGTCCTTTCGATTTCAGGATCGAAGTATAGAGCCGTTGGTGCTATTTTACATGCAAAACAAACACCAAACTAAATGAAAGTGAGATACGGCACTCCCAACGTCACAGTGAAGGGAGTGCAAAGGTAAATAAATAAAAGAAAAAAATTATCTAATTTAGAAATCACTCAATTAGTCTAATTGTCGGTTTCAATTAATCCCCGGCAACGGCGCCAAAAACTTGATAGGGTCTCGGCAAGTGCACCGAATTGTTCAAGTAATAAAAACCACGGTGAGTGGGTATCGTTCCCACGAGGATTAAAGAACCGAGCAAAAATTTCTTAAAGTAGATTTCTAATTAGACGAATCCAATAAAAGGTAATGAATGAACATATAATCTAAATTCAAAAGGCTATTAAATGTAACAAGACAGTAAAAGTTTAATGAAAAATTCAATTGATAAAAGGTTAGGGAATCGGGTTCACGTATTTCTGAAATTAATAAAACAATTGCTTGCCTATAAATTTAAAGCTTCAATTCAATGAATGAATCTTAGGTTGTCAATTCCAATTCCTTGGTAATTTAACACTTTTTCTATGAACAATCAGTCAATCCCTTGATCAAATCATTTCAAAGAAAGAAAATATTTATATTGATTCAAAAGTTCACAAAATCTAATTATATTCCTAGAAATTAATCTTTTTGGCAATTTCCCTTAAGCTAATTCACAAATTTATTTTCCCAAATAAACACATGAATCCAAGATAAGTTGAAAAGTGATTTTCCAATCCTCAGAACAACACAATACAAATAAGGTAATTGCTTAAATTGAATTAATAAAATTCAAAGGTTCACAAATATAAAATTAATTCATAGTAATACGATCCCCTTCACCCTAACAAAGAAATTAGTTGCTCATAATCAAAGTAAACAAAACATAATAATCGAAAGAAAACATTTTGAAGAACGAATAACTGATTTTATTGAAAAGCAGAGTAAAACAGAGTACTGGACTAAGTGAAGTAAAAACCAAGATAGAATAAAAGATAAAAACTAAGATGCCACTAAACTTGATTCTAGTCCTACTTATAACCAAATAATCCTAGAATTCAAATTGTTCCAATCCCTAAAACAACGGGAATTAAGTTTAAAGATAAATCAGAATTATATAGAATAGATCTGCATTTGAATTTGATCCTAAATTATAGCACACGTTCGGAATTAGTTATGGTGCAGTGGTTGGTGTAGTGGTTCCAATTTCTCCGGGCGCAGGGCATAGGAAGGGCGCAGCGCGATGCATGGGACTCCTCCTCTGAGGCGCGGGGCGCCAAGTTGGCGCGAGGCGCCTGCTTCGAAATCTTCTCGGGCGCAAGGCGCAGGCTCACTCGGTGCAGGGCCATGGGCTGCTGTCTCCCAGGCGCGTGGCTTCTCATTGGCGCAAGGCGCCTGTTCTCCTGGCGCAGGGCGCCCTTCTTGCGCGACGCGCTAGCTTCTCGTGCATATCTTCATTTCCATTCTGAGTTTGAGGCGCTGTACGCGAATAAATGCACATTTCCAGTTGCCATTCATTTATCAATTACTGCTTAATTCCTGAAATTAGCATCAACATAATACCAAAACGTAATATAATCCAGGAAAATTCATTTTATTCTAAAAACACTTAATTTACTCTAAGAATTCTCTGAAATTAACTAAAACTAACACAATTTCTTAGAATTTAAACTATAAAATTAAATAAAGGTGCCAAGGCATCACGGATCGCGCCACGTGTCACGAGCTAAACCGCTAGATTGTTGCAGGGGCTACAATCCTGATCGTACCACGTGTCTCTCTTTACATGGTTTGATTGCTGCAGGAGCTGGTGCTCTGGATTGAGCCATGTGTCTCAACTGCAGCCGTTGATTGCTTCTAACGGTTGGTTTCCAGATCTCGCCACGTGTCCTATCCTGCGCCGTCTGATTGGCGAAGCCCCTAACCTCCAGATGGCGCCACGTGTTACATTCGTTGCCATCCGATGTTGCAGGCGTTGTCACTCTAGGATTGCACCACGTGTTGCCTGGGATGTCGCACAGGACTGCTGGCGTAAGGATGCGTGGTGGCGCATGGCGGCACATGGTGTCGCGTGGTGGTGCGTGGTGGCGCGTCAGAGATCGTGGTTGTGCGTGGGCTGCTTGAGGCGGCGAGTTTTGGCGCGTTTGCGTGCATGATGACATTTGTAAGTTCGTGTCATGCGTAAATCGGTGCATAATGCGTATTGTAGTGCGTACCAGTGTGTAAATAACCTGTTTTGGATTCGTTTTTCACCAATCTTTTGTTATAAATTAATATTTTAATTAAACATTAATTATTGGTGATATTATTGGCATTATTTTGATTGTTTTGACACCGATTATAATTATTTAATTCATTATCTGAGATGAATATTATGAGGAGATTTAAATTATGACGAATACATATTTTATAAATTATATTGTGCAATTTGTTCACAAAATTTTTTGACATAATTATACTCTCATATTATGTTGCACAATATTTGATTTATGTCGTTCAAGTGGGAGAATATTTAATAATTTATTATTTTATGAATGTGCATAAATCAAAATTGGATTTTAGCATTTGTGAGTCCTTGAAATTTGAATCGTTTGGATTCTTTATTATATGTCCAGGGACCTTTTATGACAATCAAGTTATATTATTATTGTTTTGCTAAAATCCTATTTCTCATAAAGAGAAATTTATTGTGGGTAAGAAAGATAATATGTTTTATTTTGTAAATCTTTCTATGTTTTGCTTCGCAACCTTTTGTAGTTCTTTTTGGGAGATATTTGGTTTTTTGGCTCACACGTTTTCTCTAGATATAAATTATTATGCTTAATTTATTGTATTTCAATAAGTTATTATTAACTATGTGAGTATATAATAAAATTTTGTTTTTCTCCCATTATAGTTGTGACAAAATCATCCAATATTTATAATTCTTATCATGTTAACTAATGTTGCATTGAGAAGAATTAAATTGTGATGAGCATTTCTCATAATTGAGATTAATCTTTTGAATAATTTTGTATTTTTGTTTATAAATATTGTTGAATATTTTTTATGGTTGAGAGCTCGCCTTCGCGGGACGGACCATGGAAGATATTATTGTTTTTATTTATAAATGTTGATTAAATATTATCATTCTCAATTATGAATATTATTGTGTTGCTCATTAAATGTTGTTGGATATTTTTCATGGTTGAGAGCTCGCTTTCATGAGACGAACTATGAAAAATATCATTGAATATTGTTGTTTTTATAAATATTGGTATATTTTATTATTGTATATTATTGACTATTTTTTCATGGTTGAGAGTTTTCCTTCGCAGGACGGACCATGATAAGATAGTATTGTATTTTATAGAAATTTGTGGATGTTTTGCATGATTAAAAGCTCACCTTCGTGGGACGAATTATGTAAGGCATAATAGTATTTTATATTATTGTTTCTATTGTTGCATTAAAAATTGTGTTGATAAAAGTCTTGCCTTTCGACTTGCTTTCATTGATACAATTCTTGATGAGTTGTAATCATATTTTAAGATTCTCAGTATCCTCTCGATATTAGCCTTAAAGATATGATGATATTTATTTGATGCTAAATGTTTCCTGTGGGTGTCCATTTGGATTTAGTTTTCTTTTCTTGTGTTGTTGAAAACAACTTGTTTTAAAAGGGTGACAATTAGGTAACCCGAGAGATTATGTTGTTATTCATAATGACTTGAAATTTTGTTTTTGTTTCCGCTGTCGTTAATTTAGTGTATTTTCAAGTCTACATTGAGTTAGTACGAAATTGAAAATCGTTTTAGTGCATTGAGTCAGTGAGAGTCATCTTGTAACTATTGTTATGACTCTGCTTATTATGAGACATTTTGTAAAGTTTGATTTATATAGTCCAAGTAGGAGAATTGATAATATATTGTTATGGACTGACATAAATCAAATGATTGTCAGTAATGACTGACATTTTGTAGAGACCCTAGAGGTTAGTCTCATAATAATATATTGTTATTGAATGTCTTGGCATGTCGCTTGACCAAGTTGATTTAAGGATTGCTTTTGTGTTATATGATATTGTTGTTGTGCAATCCTTAATTACTACTCATATCCTATATTTATTGTTTATTGAGAGTGTTTTGGTATACTATTGTGGTCATGTATAATGTATACACATTATTGATAATCTGATAATTGATTTATATAGTCCAAGTGGGACAATTGTTGGTCTTGCTATTGTTGTGGACTACATAAATCAATTTTAGTTATTATTGAATATTGAGTATCAGATTAACGTATATCATTTGATTTATTATTGTGATATTGTGAACACTCTTAATTAAGGATATGCGGTGGCCTGTGTTGGGTTGGCTTGTATGGGCAAGCTCAGTTTGTCTTTATCCAACACAGTGTATATAATGAGGTTTTATGATATATTGGTTTAGTGGGAGTCTGTCTCACGTATTGTTTGAACCTCATGCTTAAGATTGTCATATTAAGGTCAACATTTATTTATTGTTATGATGATAATCTTCATGTATTGCCGTATTTTTTTTTAATGTGGTTTTCGGAAATTATAGTTATTTATTCTTTTGTTCATAGAGACATTTTGGACCCAATCTCATGTTGATATTGTAATGAGATTATTTGTCTTAATTTCATATTGCATCTTTGACAGATGCTAGTGACTATTGTATTTCACATTCTTAAAGTTCATCGAGATGTGAGTGTTTTATTTCTGTATGATACCTTTGCTCTTTCGGGTGAGATTTTCTGCAGAGATGAGATACTACATTTCATTTTGGACCTTATGGTTAACTATATTGTGATGTTTGACATTTTGTTGTGATCACACATTGTGTGAATTAATCTGAACTAGTCTAACTACTTTTACTCTAATTTGTGTAGTCCAAGTGGGAGAATGTTGAAATTTTATTTTGTGGACTTACACAAATTAGCAAATAGTGCAGATTATTTTATTGCCAAAATATTTTATGAATTGATCTGGATTGATATTAATCTCGTACTCTAATTTATGCTGTCCAAGTGGGAGATTATTGGATAATTATTTGGTGGACTAGCATAAATTAGTATTTATCCAAAATTAATTCTTTATTTAATATTATGTAGCCATTATTATATTTATTAATATTATTGTTATTGGGCTACATTAATATTTTATTGTAAAAATGTGAAAGAAATTATGTTTGGGTCAGCTGATGATAGGTGGGTTGAACCCATCACTATCTAACATTGGAGAGTCCCTACTGTTGACCAGTTGAAATATTTATTCCGCCCTATTAGGAATAAATTAATATATATAGGCTGCTTACCCTAGCCTAACGTACGTTGTCTCTTGGCTTCTCCAGTACACACTCTTCTTTCTCTCTTCTATGTTCTTTGTTTTCAGACACCAGCATACTCTTGGTGTGAGGTGCAACAACGCACGAGAAACAAGTCAATCACTTCTAGTTAATCCGATCTAGGTTCTGTTTCTCATGTTATAATTGAAACTAAATATTATGTCCTTATTATTTTCCTTCGATTAATATCAGAGCCAATTTTAGTTTTGGTTATGGCTATGTATAATCGTTATTTTGTTTCAATTTCGGTTTTAATTTTGTTGTTAATTTCTGTGATAATCCTAATTTTGATTCAGGGTTTCATTAAGGTTTTTTAGATTGTTTTTTTTATAATCGATGTGTAAACATTTGTCAAAATTAGTTTTTATGAAGAAACCTAAAAATCATATTAGGATTTATTGTTTTAGCCGATTAAAGCCGAAATTGATTGAGGGTTATTGTTGCTCTTGTTCTTCTGATTAAATTGACATATGATATGTATGATTCCGTTAAGTATATAGAGAGAATTTGTTGTTCGAATTGATGAACCCTAATTTCAAACCTAAACCCTTTTGATTCTGGTTTTATTTTTTCTGGGTATATTCATAACGTGAAACCATAGGGCTTTTGTAGAGAATTGAATTCTGAACAAAACCCTTTTTGGATCATCGATTTTCGTTGAGTATTGAGTGAGAAGTCGAAGAAAAACTGCATACGAAAGTCCTTTCTTTTCGATTGAGTTATGTATTTTTCTGGGCATTTTTGGTTTGAATAGATTGCATAATCATGAAGAGGACGATCTCACGATTCCATAGAGACACCAAGAACGCATGAAACAGTCCTTCCTCGGTTTCCATCTAAACGGGTTCTTGGCTTAACATGGACCGAATTTCAGGCTGGTTTGCGGTCCAACCAGTCCGACCGGCCGGTTCGGTCCTGTTTTCAGAACATTGAAAATAACATACATATCTATCGTAAATGAAAATATCTCATGCATAAAATCCATAAACAAACAATCTCCTATCATGTCAATAACACATATAAGTAATTAGGTGTCATCTCATAAGCCTAAAACTGAGACTCATGAGACTCCACAATAAATACAAAATCATAAATAGTTACCTGCTAACAAAGGTCCAAACATAGAAACATAAAACAAATCATATACATGACATCAAATGAAATTGCTCATAACGGAAAACATTGTTAATGTAAATCCTCATTTAGTTTTGATAATAACAAAACTAATGTAACTTTGTGAGTTTACATTGAGAAGCTACAGTGGATGTATTTGTAATAGATCAGAAGCTCTTGTATGATAAACCACTGTTAGTATATATTGTATATGCTTCGGGTTGTGTAATGTAATATTTGTAATTTGTAAGAGAAGCATAGAAATAGGATTAGTGTTGTATTAGGAAATATAATGTATAATCTGTAATACACACTTGAGGAAGCTAGAAGAAAGGCTTCAGAAGCTAGAAGAAAGGCTTCAGAAGTTGAAGAAAGGCTTCAGAAGCTGAAGAAAGGCTTCGGAAGCTAGAAGAAAGACTTCAGAAGCTCGGAGGAGTCTTCAGAAGCTCGGAGGAGACTTCAGAAGCTCAAAGGAGACTTCAGAAGCAAGGAAGAGGCTTCAGAAGCTGGGAAGCTACTTCAGAAGCACGGAAGATGCTTTAGAAGCTCAAAGGATACTTCAGAAGCATGGAAGATGCTTCAGAAGCTCGGAGGATATCTCAGAAGCACGGAAGCGTGGTCAAAAGCTCAATGAGATTCTGAAATATTGAGAAAGTGTGGTCAGAAGCTCAATGAGGTTCTGAAGTTATTGAGAAACCCGTTCAGAAACTTAATGAGGTTCTGAAAGATTTAAGAAGCTACGATAGATACTTAATGAGTTTCTAAGGGAACTTAATTGCACGTGCTGAAAAAGGAAAAAGAGGGAATTAGTTTTAAATGTAATTAGATAACTCTTATCTAGTTTTGTTTAATTTCCCGTCAAAGAAAATGGTCGTTGTAAAGTTGATTGTAATGAGCTCTCTTTATAAGAAGAGTCTCAAGTTGTAATAGTGAGAGAACGGATAGTGAATCACACACAATTGGAAAAAGCAGAGAGATAGAAAAAATCACTCTGAGAGAAAAAAGAAAGGGCTGAAAAAGAAAAGAAAAATTTGAGAGAGGCTCAGATACACTAGTGAGAAAGAAAGAAAAAGAGTCTTGTGTTAATTCGAGAAAAAGAAAAGAAAGAGAAGACTCAAGAGAGATCAGGATAAAGTTCTGACTCAAGATCGAAGAAGTAAAGAAGGAGAAGGAATTTCAGAAGCTCAAAGAGTCTGAAATTGATCAAGCTAGAAAAAGTTTGAGTCTTAGAGAAGATCATAAGCTGACTTTAATTCGATTTCTTGAAGCATTGGTTTGTGGATTTGTGATCAAGATACAAGGTTCTGAGAAGTCCTTGAGGGGATATCAAGGCAGAAAATCTTCCTGGAGGGGATATCTAGGGAGTGGAAATCTTCAGAAGGGGATATTCTGGAGTGTCGAACCTGAGAAGGTTGCAAAAGATATCGTGTATTGATACCTGTGTATTGTTGATACAATTTCTAGTGGAACTCAATCTTAAGAGATTGAAGAACTGGATGTAGGCTTCATTGGCCGAACCAGTATAAAAATCGGTCTAATTCTCTTACCCTCATCTCCTTATATTTGTTTGTGTTAATTCAATTTAATTGGTGTAATTGAATTTCATTGATTGTTTGCTCAAAAGCTGGTGTGATAACATCAGAAGCTGAAATAGTATTTGTGTGTTAATTTGTTTTCTGGTATATTTCAAGAACAATCTTTAATCAATCTAAAAGTTAAAGAAACTTAAGTAAATACAATCTTTATGTGATTAAACTTTTTGATATGTGATATTTGTCTTTTGAGTATTTGAAACTTGGAATAAACAATTAAAGAACAACCTTCAGAAGCTATGAGTAATTAAGTTTTCTCAAGAACTATCTTCAGAAGCTGTATCTTTGTTCTGTGCATAATTGTTGCTTAGATTCTGAGAGTATTTGAAACATATATCATATTGCATATTGCATATTGTTGATTGATTGTATTTGAAATACTAGTTCAGAAGCTAATAGGTTCTGAAGTCAGAATCTGAAGCAGGTTCTGAAACAAAGTTCAGAAGCTGAATCGGATAGTGTTCAGAAGCTGATTTTCTGAAAGAGTTATTTTGGATATTTGATTTGATTGTTTCAGAAGCTTGATATATATTAAAGTGTTGTGAAATTTGTGATTAATATTCCGCTGTGCAAGATAAAAATTAAATCATTGACATATTGATTTCTGTGTATGTCAACATATGTGATTTAAGGTTCTGAGATCACAAATTGAATTGTTGATTCTTTGTTTTTACTAATTCTTGACAAGTATCAAAGACTTAATCAATCTTTGAGAATTTTAGGAAGTGTTAAATAATAAAGAAGCATTTGCGAAAAAGTTGGACACAACCAATTCACCCCCCCTCTTGGGTTGTGTGAAGCATAGCTTGGAGGTGTTTCTCAAGAGACCCTCACATCATCAAACATGTCCAAAATGAATAAGATAAAGACTTAAGTAAACTAGATCTGCACTGGCTCCTCGCTAGCTCTGACATCCTACTCATCATGGTCCTTTATAGAAGGAAGGAAAGATAAGGGGTGAGCAACTGGAAAGTTAACCCAGTAGAGGCGTCACTCCGAGTTTATTATAAAATAAGTGAGCATACAAATGTTCAATTATGAATAATTTGCAAATATAAGTTCTCTAGAGTTACTTAACTTAAGTGCGTCTTAGTTAATTTTAAACATGTGGGAATTCATAATTATAAGGAGTGTTCAAAAAACCATACTGGAACGGCTGGTCCGACCGGTTGAACCGGAAACTGGATTCCTGCCCGGTCGGGTTTTGAGATAAAAACCGGTTTTCAAAAAACCGGTAGGAAATCGAAAAAATGGGTAAAAACAGGTGAACTGACGAAAATATCGATTGAACTGGTCAACTAATTTAAAAATAAAAAATTTTAATTTTTTAAAATTTAATAACTATTTTATAATTAAATATAATATAAAATATGATTTATTATTAAAATTAAGGACTGATATTAAACTTCTAAGTTTATTAAATGCTCTATATTTTAACTTTTAATCAATATTTTTAATGCATTTTAATTTTTTATACATATAATTCATCATATGCATATATATTGATAGATAAATATATATTTTATATATATTTAATTATGTATATATTGATAGATTTTGTACATATTTTGTCATAGCTTAGTTCACATGTCATCACAGTTCCATAACATCATGCGCATCATCATAACATAACATACATACCAGCATATTATCATACATTCATGTCATAATATCATATATATATATATATATATATAATCTAATACTATATACTAAAAACTGTGGATGCAACACAGTAATAAAGCCATGTGTCAACATACTAGCAATGGTTGGTACAAGTGTCAATCATAGAGTTTTTCTTTGTGTTCATCCTTGCACCCATTTTTAAATTTAAAAATATTCAAAATGTCTTCCTGAACATTATTGCTGCCCAACATCATTGCTGCTTCCAACGCATTTAATGAAACGCGTTTTTTTCCTCTGTAACATATGCAAGTTACTTGAAAGTTGGAAGTTGAAAGTTGAAAATTGAAATTCAAAATTCAAATTTTGAAACCTGCCTTTTCTTTTCTTACTCATTCATCTCCCACATACAAATCTCATCCACATTTTCTAGAATACTATCTCCAAATCCCAACCCTCATTTGCTTACATTTTCATAGTTTCAGATCCGACCACCATATTCAGATTTGCTGCCTCTATTTTCACTGAAGGTTCATCGATCGTCTTCTCTGTCTGTTTTGCTCAAGTTTGATGGTTCCACGACGGAGGATCATCGGGGAAGACCGATGTTGCGGTGCTTCAATGCGGTCTGGAAGCGGAAAGAGATCCTGCGCTTGAGAGTGTGCTCTTCTTCTTCATCAAAGCGAATCATTCCCCGCCTTCTCAACCTAGAGGCAAATGATCCAAGGTACCATCTTCATTCAGCTTCCTGCCACCCCAGGATTCTTTTTCAACTCAGATTCCCTAATAACACAAATGGATCTCTGACTTTCATTTTAATTCACAAGCTTTCTCATTTGGTTAGTAATGGGTCATTTACAAACATTTTTTGTTTGGAAAAAAAACTCAGGTAACCAAAGAGGCGATGTCAGCAAGCAGTCTTGGAGGAAACGATTTCATTTGTCCCAATTTTTGCCCTAATTTTGCGATTTACCTAATTTTGCCTATATAGTGCTTTCCTTACTACTTTCCTTTCTCTATTTCTCTGTTTCAGTTGATCCTCCTACTGACGATGGCAATGGAAGTGGAGAGCGATCGTGAAGGAGACGGCTACAGTGTACAAGCTATGACGACGCTCGAAGGTGACACCTAAACTCCTCATTCTCGGTCTCTTCCCCTGCCTCTATTCTCTTTGTTTTGTTTTCCACTGTGATTTAAGAATATTATACTTTGATTTGGCTGTAATATCTCTGTTCTCTTCCATTTCTTTTTTTTGTTTTAATTAAAAAATTGGTTTAGGTGAATATGGGAGCTGTTGGATGAACTTAATGATGGTGAATCTTTTGATTTCACTTCTATGCTTTTACTATCCTTTGATTTTACTTTGATTCTCTGAAATGGAAAGTTTGTTCCTTTGTATTAGTGTTCTTTGATTTACTTTTCTTTGAAAAGGAAGAGTAAATGTACATGTCATTTAACATGTGATTTAACATATGCAGGTGAAACCATTCCTATATGTACATACACTAACATAGATGAACTTGATATAATTTTTTTTTTAATTTTCCAAGTACATGTTGTAAAAATTTATTGATGATTATCTTTGTCAATGTACTATTTGAGACTGGTTGACAATAGGTAAGTAACTTCCATGTTTTAACTTTTTTTTTTATTTCCCTTATATTTTTTAGATACATATTGGAATTTGCAAGCTTTGTGATATTCTTTAAATTTTTAAGCTTCCTAAATTTGATATTGCTTCTTATGCATTTTCAACCTATAATGTCACATCTAAATCATTTTTTTGTCATCTCTTTATTCCTATCACTTATCTTATTGATTGTAGAGTTCTAGGTACCTTTTCTTAATATTATCTATAGGTATTCTTTGCAGGATCCTCTTACTATGCACAAAAATTAGGTCTCTGATTTTATAACAACTCATTATGATGAGTTTTATTTCCTTCTTAACATATATTTATTTGATTTGAACATATCAAGTTAGAGTAATGTTGGTTGAATCAGAGACCTAATTTTTTAATTAAATGCAAGCATCTTCCCTCTTCACTGAATGTGAATGATGAAACTGAATGATTTTGGTATTTTATTATCTCAGGTTTTTTGCAATAGATTTCTTACACATGGACTATATATTTGGAGTTAGGTAGTTAACTTTTTATAATCATCCACTTTAATTATGCCTTCAATTTATGTTGTAAACTTTTTGTGATGTTGCTACTCTTTTTTAATTCACAGGCTTATTACCTTTTTGGCTCCTTGATGAAGCAGTTAGTATACTCTGTTTTCATTCTTATCTATTCTATTTTTATTTATAGATTTCTCTGAATTTAAAAGACCAAATAAATCAATTTTTTTAAATGCAGTTTTGATGATGTGTAAATGGTTTTTGTTCTATGTTTGATGAAGTGTTTTAGGGTATACTAATGATAAGGTGCTCTATGTTCCTTATTTTCAAATTGTTTTTCAGACTATCACTTATTGTTCCTCTATATGTTCCTAGATTTGCTAGAAGCAGTAGTCAACAAGTGAAGCGCTATAGTGACTCTGTTTTTTTTGTTCTTGGAACTTTTCTGAGATTGTCGATCCTTTTCGATCTTAATCACTGCTTATTGTTATTTGTATTCTATGACATAGATTGCATTAGGTTGAGTTGGAATAGGGACTATGTGGCCAAACACATTAGATTTGGTGTTGAGCATCACATCTAATGATTAAGAGTGTTGAAGAGATTGTTGATGTTGTCAAAGTTACAAGTAGTTTCTAAGGTAATTGAGCTTGGATAATTTTTTGATCATGTGATGCACAGTTTTAATAGATAATTAACCATATATTATTTGATTATTTTGATTCTACATTTGATCTTATAGGTTTTATTTACAGCTTCTAAGGTCATTATGTTCTAACACTCTGTAATAAACATTACTTTCATATTTGATTGTTTTTTTATTTCCAAAGTAGTTAAACGGATAGAATAAGTACTTTGAAAAACACTTAGAGATTATTTAACTATATGAGATTTTTAGAGATAATATGATTTGATTATTAATTTATTGTTTAATGTATTTAGTTGTTAATTAGAAGAGATTACTTCTTTGCTTTTTCATATTTTATTTATATTTTTTTGGTTTATGCTTATCTGCAGTTTATGGTTGCAGGGTGGGTTCGAGGTTGAAGGGACCACAATGCAGGTACCTAACTATCTAAGATTCATATATACCTCATTGTTTTTGAACATTCATAATTTTCATCTATTATTTTGCTTTTGCAGGTACATACAACATCTTTAATGTATCTTGCTATTGTTTCTCCCAGAAGTTTTGTGATGAAGAGCTATATGTAAATCATTCCTAAGAATACATGCTTTTACACACTAATGTTCAAGCATTTTATTAATATAGGGATTTAGATGTACTGCATTTTGGCTGTAATTTCACTGTCATTGTTTGTTCTTCTGTTAGGTTTTGTTCATATGCATGCCCTGTTTTAATTTCGAACCTATTAAAGTTCTCATTTTTTAAATGAAAGTTTTTACAAAAATTGAATCTGTTATGGTGGTGGATATGATGTGTTTTGATGTAATGACTAGATCGAACTATTTTTGTTTTACAAATTGGATGTTTTGTCAGTTGTTTGTTTAATTTATTGATAAACTTTTGTATTTATAACTTCATCTTCCCTTGCTTTCTAATTAATTGGGATGATCTATATGGAGTCTAACTTAACTAAGTTCATCTATTATTAGTTATTTTTTCTACTTCTTTCCATATTTCTATTTTATTACTATTTTTTATTCCCTTTTTCATTAGCATAGTATGTCAGCTGCATGTTCACTGCAAAAGTTAAATTCCTTCACCTTTCTTTGTAAGATTTATACACACTACTTTTATATAACTTCCATATTTGGTTTTGCTTTTATAGGTCCAAACTGAATCGGTGATCAACAATGCTATTGTTAGAGGAGTAACTACTGCAATGAAGAACTAATTGGATGTGTTACTGAGGAGACAATATTCACATGCCAATGGTAAAGAATTGAAGAAGACATATTGGAGCTATTAAATTTATATTGTACTCTTATAATGAACTTTTTTTTTTGCACTGCAATTTAGTTGCAAGTGTTTTTTTTAGTGTATTCATTCGGTATTGTAATCTCTATTAGTGATCAATAAGAGAGATAGTGTGTGCTTATTATTTTGTCAGATTAGTATACTATATTTAGATAACTTTTCCAAGTACAATTCTATTAGTTTTTTGGACATTTTTAGTAATCAAAGAAAAACAATAGACGAAAGTACTAAGGACTATAAAAATAAGCAAAATTCTGCATAATAGTAAGACTCAATTGTTGATTCTTACATCCTTACCCTTTGATAATGTGGTTACCATCGTTATTGAATGTCTTGGATTAATGCACATGTTCTTTTATTATCAGACGATAAAATCTTAGTGTTGCTGCACACTTTACATATGTATATTAAAATTTTAACAATGCAATTTTTTTTTCGGCATTTATGTAACTGTTCGTCGTAAACATGCCTTATTTTTTTTTAAGAATTTAAGGGTAAGTGATTAGGGTATATGTTATAATGTTATAATAATAAGTGATTCTATAAATATAAAATAAACATAATTTTTTATACAATGGTTCATATTCTCAAAATAAGTTAATAAATATATATGTCATTATATAATACATATTATATATGTAATATTTTTAATTTTACACTAAATGGGAAGAGATAATTTTATTTTTTATAACGGAATCGTATTCTAATTATAAGTTATTATAAAAATATAAATTAAACATTTTTATACAATAGAGTCATCTTCTCAAAATAAAGTAATAAGCATGTCATTTTATAATGCATATCATAGCTCATGATTCGTTTTAATTTTCTTTTCTTCCGGTCTCTTAATTTTTAATCTATCATATTTCTTATACATCATCTCTTTTTTCTTTTTCTTTTTTTTTTTTGTATTTTTCTCTTAAAGGTACATGTGTGTAGAAATGACAGATCATATTTTGTTTCTTTTTTTTATGTAATATGTTATTTTTTATCTTTCTTTAAACCCTATCAAATTGTCTTACTTATTATTTTGAGCTAATTAAATCAAGATCCTTCAGTTCGTCTATAAATAGATCTATTATGTATATTTTATAAAACTATAATTATGGTGTATGATTTTCATCAACATATTTAAGTATAGTATATTAACAAGGCATTTGCTACGATGCAGGCGTTTCTTTATGGTTCAGTAACGTAGTTTATACTTGCTACGTTCTTCTGTCGTGTGTACCTAGTTTTCGAGTGCATTACCTTAAATGCCCCTTGGTTGTAATTTAACTAATGATCCAATTAGAATGATTTGTATTAATATTTTAATCCTTTAATCACAATTAATTTTAGATTATTTTAGGGGTGATTAGATGAGGTGTAACCCGTCATATTCCATGGAACCTAATTGTTGTCCCTCCATTTCCTTCTTGTTGGAGATTTTGATCGACCCACATATAGCATCCTCTGTTATGGAAGTCGTGTTCTTGTCCCACCACCGATTCGTCCCACCACGGTTCGTCCTCCCATTTCATCTGTACCGGTACCGTCGTCGGCTTCGTTCCATTTTAATTGACGATTGTGAAGATCAGTAACCGCCTAACAGATCCAGTGTTTCTGTTTGATGGCCGCAGACGGTGATTTATGGGCCGGTCACAAACCAAGCTGACAACCCGTAAATGCTTAGCACGGTACTAAAGATACAATTTAGGTTTGACTTTTTGTTTTGTGGTTTTAGCGTGCAATTTTGTTAGAGATACATGTGACAAAGTTTTTATTGTATTACCTGGTACCAAGTTTTTAATGCGCAGTTACAGTAGCAGTTTGGCCATGAAAATAAAATTGTTAATTGGAAAAGGTATATATGTGGAAATGAATTCTTACAAATTGCATATAGATGTTACATTATTGGGTTTAGCTGGTTTGAGGTAATATTTAATTTTATTTTGATTGCACAGGTATTTCAAAAGTTTTGTTTCACTTTTGGTAGTTTTTATGGTTAAGTGTGTCCAACCAGTTGGAAATTGATATGATTTATCATTGGGATCAACTTAATTTATTTCACAGAAACAGAGTCATGATTAGGTTATTGTAGCCCAGGGTGTAGTATAATGTCCATCTTTGCACTATACATTATATGTTGGTAACAACATGGTTGCGTCCCTTTGATGTGACTCCAAGTCGACGATGATGATGTTTAATGTGTTTGCTAGCTACTTATGAAAATTTAGCAGCTGTTCTGCAGTCTTGAATTCGGCTTTGATATTTATGTTGATATTATTATGTCGAATTTTTGTTTGGTTGACAGTTGGATTTATATAAACCTTTTGTATCAGTGTATAGAAATAGGAATGTTGACGTGTGTATTTCGTTATAAGCATAATCTGATGTTATTATTGTTGAGTAATTTGCAATTGTTAAATGAGATACAATTGTGTGCTGATTATAGAGGCAAATTGTGGCAGCATAACAATATTGATGTCAACTCAATAAAGGTTAGTGTTTGGAGTTGATTTATTTCGCCCTCTAAGTAGTAATCTTTGTTGAGTGACAACTAAGGTTACTTACTATGACAATTGAGCAAGAGCAAGGGGAGAAAAGGAAAGTCACCCCGTTTCAATTCACATATAGGGGGATAGTGAAGAAAATAACTAATTAGGAGTGAGTTAGTTGGTGTTAGTGGTGGGTTAGTTAGGGGTACACTAGTATAACTAGAAAAAGAGAGGTATTTTCTGTATTCAGGTAATTGCTGAAGTGAACTTTTGAGGGAGTTGTCATATGTATTGTGAAGATTTACTTGCTGCAATTGTTGATACTATTCATTCATGGTGAAGGAATTGTTGGAGCCCCATATGTTGGCTCCAACATAGATCCTTAAAAAAATTTATAAAATTTAACTTAAGTATTAATTTTATTTTTTACAAAGATATTTATTTTTAAATATAATTTGCAAAATTACCCACAATGTAAAAAGCTTCTGCCTATAAGCCAGAAGTTTGTTCTGGAGAGAACATATTTCCATTTCCTTATCATACATAACTTCTTCAAAGACTTCAATTGAAGCCTCAAGAAGTCAACATGACCTATCTTCTCCGGAGGCTTCTTTTTCCTGATCCAATTATGCATATATATATATATATATATATATATATCTTTGGCAGAAGCTGTTGATGTAGCCATGTTGATGATAGGTGTGATTGGGTTTAGCACTGTGTAAATGTTGATCTCAGAGTGTTTTAGTTTATGACATTAACATTTAATAGGTATGCTTATGATTAAATATATGATACTTACTAGATAGTTAGTGAAAAGGTAGCTTGAGAACAATGATTAACTTTTAGGTGCTGTGTACCAAAAATAGGCGAAACTAACTAAATTTGATCAATTTCCTATTTTAAATTTGTTAGATATGCGGGTGAAGGTTGTTGCTATTGTGTATTTAATATTTGTCCTGGTTGATCAGTTTGTTGTTGTAGATTGGGCAAGGAGTATGTTTGTATTTAATGCAATTTGGGTGGACTAAATGAATAGTTGATCTTACATATTAATAAAGGAAGACCAACCACTGAAGAGACTGGTGAGGTATTTATTTTTTTCTTTTGAAATGTGGACATGGGTAGGTAGACAATATTAATGTGACAATAACTCCTACCACCTATATGTGTAAGGTGTCCCTGTTATAAAAGAGGGTGAAGTATGGTATGATGAAGAGAAGATTGATTTCGGGTTTAGTAGGGTATTAAGTGGTTATTGAAAATGCCTAGTGGTGGGGTGGAAAGTATTTCTATGGTGTTTACACTAGTAAGTCATTTTTAAATGTAAGTTAGGTTATGTTTAACTTTAGACTTTTGTTACACTGGCTACTTCGTTTTAATGCAATATTAGAATTGAACTTAGTTAAATAGTTAAAATTGGAAACATGATTTGGGAATACTTAATTTAATAGAATAGGTAAATTGTATTTACTTTTTTTTTTGTATGGTTAGTCCTTATTTAATTTACAAATACAAGTGTTTGTTGTAGACGTTGTGTGTACTAATGCATGAAATATTTATGTTGAGACAGGTGAAAGTTTGGTGTGGTAATGCAGCAGACGAGGTTAAAAAAATCAGGTTTTTTGCTTTAGAAGTAATGCTTGTTCCTTTTGTTGGTATATGTTGAAGGTGTTATTTTGTAAGAATAGCATAATGGCGTGAAAATTGTTTGTTGAATGTGTGTGACTTTGGTTGTGCATGTTTTATGTTTTTTCGCCAAGTGGTAAGTTGTGCATTTGTGTAGTTATCTTTAGAATGTTTGTATAAAATCAGAATTCTTATTTATGTGCTGCTGAAATATTTAATAAACTTTAGATGTGATGAGCGATTTAATTCTGAGACTAAGGTGGTTTATGGTACATGAACCATTGAAGAAACCTTTGAAGGAAAAGCGATTTAAAATTTCTGTGAGAATAGTTATGTTCGATCAGTTAAAGTTGAATATCTTGAATGAATGATACGGAATCTGATAGAACCAAAATGACTTAGACCTTAATATTTGACATATTTGTACGGGTGGTTTAATTTAGAAAAAAATTGTTATTTATTTAATGTTTAATTAAATAGAGTAATGGGTAAATTTATAGGAAAGGAGGATGTTGAAAAATTAGCATTGTTAAATTAGCAATCCTAAAATAATAGATGCTGAAAAAATAGAAATGTTAAGAAAAGGAAAAATTATATTTTGGAGAGAATATATGATGTATAACGATTAACGTTTTTCTCATATACATAAAGTAATTGTTTACAAAGACATGTCAATTAACATTGAAATCATAGTATAACATAGTTAAGATGCAGAGTTTGCAAAATAAGTTATAACATCATATAGTCGGGCCTGCCACTAAATATAATGATCAGGTGTAGGGGAGTCCCAGCTGGTCACTGTGACAAACACTTAACACTAAAGTGGACGTTGATTAAAGCATGAAAAATGTCATTTATAGAGGAGATGTCTGCATGTCAAGCCATAGTTTGTAGGCAGGTATTTAACCATGGTTTTAAATAATTTTGTTACTATAAAATAATTTACAAAATAATTCAAGGTATAAATTAATAGTTATAATTTAAACATGTATAAAAAAAATTAAGTAAAATTATATATTGTTGATTATGTAATATTGGATGTCGAGTATTTAGTAAGCAGAAGTGTTTTAAATTATAAATAATTACTTGTACGTCTGTATCGGTGACAGACCATATTATGCATAGACGTTTGATTTGTGCGATGCAAAGGGATACAAATTCATTCATTAGTACTGAATTTTTATTTTAGATAATCTATTGAGAACCTATAGTACAAACTGTTTAGTTTGAGAGTGAATTATTTCTTGAGCCATGTAGGCAAAAGAAGTATTATCGTGGTCAATACATGTCTAAATTAGAAGCCATGCTCCATGGAATGCGAAACTTACTAAAGTGTTATAAGGTGATGAGCTTGGAGATTGAGACTCATTAATTTTTTTTTACAGTAGGCATTTTGGACCAAATAGTCCGAAAGAAGGGCGGTGGTTTTTATTTTTTGTGACCACAACATCCGTTCAGCAAGCTTGACTTAGAAATAAAAAATTTGAGTCTCAATTTTCAAGCTCTTCACCTTACAATAGTTTAGTTTTGTTCGCTTTTCATGGAGCATGGTTTCTAGATTAGACACGTTTTGACCAGGAAAATATCTCCTTTGCGAACATGGGTCAACTAATGGTACATTCTGGAACATATATTTTTCACTCTCGATTTTTAAAGGTTTTCTTAAGGTATAAATTAGTACGAAATTTGACTTTGTTTTCCGTATGCTCAACCCAAATCACATCGTAAATACATTTTAAGGGGGTGCACTCGACACTTGCGTAGCATGAATTAGTTAAAATAGAAGACCTTTTGGTGTACTTGTTACTCGACATGTTATACAAAGTAATTAACATTATATATTTTTATAATTTTTTTTGTACAATATTTATAATGTAACTTTAAATTTGTATCTGTAAATATATTGAATTTGTAATATAGTAAAAATATTAATTTAATGTCATGTGTAAAATCTTGCTAACAATATGTGCTTTTAGATGTATCCATATCCTCTGTAGGTGAAATTTTTATGGGAAAGTAAAACGTTCCTTTTAATGGACAGAGTATGTGTAAGGGACCAAAAGGGATACAATTTTGCCAAATGGTGATATTAAGTGGCAGAACTTGTAAAATGTTGTTGGAACTAAATTAGCAACCATAATGTCCTAACATTGTTATGCTCTGATTTATTTGTGACCTGAGTATATTGTAATGGTGATTGGTAGTGCTTATTTCCTGAGTTTCTAAACAATGTTTTCGATGCAGTGTAGTAAGAGGTGAGCTACGTAGTAAATTATTTTGCAAATGTGAAGTTGATATGACGGAAAAACATGCCTAAAAATGACAAACAAGTATTGTAAGAAAGAACATATAGTAGAGTTATGTAAATGTATGAGATATTTTTAATTAAAGTTAATTTTATTCATGGATGGTAATTTGTAATTTAAATTGACATTACAAATACAATTTTTTTGTCAAGGTAAAGTGGATAAAATTTCTGTTTACTTATTTCAGGAATATGAATTAACTGTAATTGTAATAGGCTTTATAGTGTACATATTAAGCGACAAAAAGATGTATATAGTACCCTTGGACAATATATTTCCTTGTCTGCAGTTCATTCACTAAATTTGGCTATTTGCATTATTTGTTAACCGACATATATTTTGCCGTTTTATCTAATATATAAGTTGTAGCATTTGCTGGCTGCTTATGTATTGTATAAAACGACAGAATACGCGGCGGCTTACTTAAGGGACATAGAAAGAGGTTATGTGAAGAAGGTTGACATGTCGTCAAGTGATAAGGGGAACTAGATTGGTGTGTTTCAATGAGATTGGTAATTGTGAAACCCATAACATCAGAAATGAAGATGTGTGATGGTTTTTGTTAGAAATCTAAAAATAACTCTCTTCGTAGGCAATCCTATTTATTATTGGGCAATTCTCTTATTTAACATTGCAGGTTCCAACTCATGTAGGAGAGAAGTTTTCAAGCGTGTGTGGTCAAAAGGGTATATTGGGATAGCTGCGGTACGAATATATACTAATATTTACATATATACTAGTATATTAACATTGCAGGACATTTCAACCGTCACGTAAGTAATCGAAAACCATTAAATTTGTAATTAGTTGTCCCTTCTACAGTCTTTTTTTTATATATCCATTTTAATATTTCATCCCATTTGAACTTTGCAATCTCATCGTCCCCTAATGTCTTTAAAAATTCCGGAAATTTTTGTAGTTTAGAAAAAATCAATTAATATTTTCTTCTTCCGTAAATATCGTATGAGTGTTAAAATGAAATATTTGGTTTTTTTAGTATTGGTTGCAATATATTTATTAATTTGTTAAAAATACTATTCTATTCAATTATGTATTTTGACATTTTTAATTTGTAGTTAGTTGTCATTGGTATCTAGTCATGACTAAGTTAATCTTTAAAAAGATTTAAGCAATGAATGAATGTGGCTAATAGTAACACATAAGTGTATTCTTAGGTATTTTTTACAAATTAACCAATGGTCTGTATATCGATTAACCAGCAAAAAGAGATAATTTACCAGCCTGTTGATAAGTGGCCAGTTTCATTACGTTTGATTTGTTCTTCATTATGCTCATGCTTATTGGAGACAACAAAATATAAAGATGTTCAGTAATTAATAATAAAAAATGTAAGTTTGTTTACTTTATAATTTGTTTTATTTGAACAATTAAAAAAATATTTACAACCCCAATGATAACAACGAAAGCGACAAATAACATGTAATATTCCTAAATTATTTAAGAAAGTAATAATTATTCACTTAACTGATGTGAGTGAAATAAAATTGAGTAATGCTCAGTAGATTCAACATGATTAAACCTAATTATTGTTATGGTTATTATTATGGGCTGTAGTATATTTTTTAAGTGTTGACAAAATATGAAAATTTTATTGCATGGTTGTATTTTTAGGTAAGATTAAGTTGTCATACTTATGCACTGATGAAGGCCATGGTTTCTTATGAAAATTTTATCAATGGAAAAACTTACCCACCTAGTAGTAATACACATTACACGTGTACCCAACAGCTTTTTCAATATTATCAATGCTTTATAAATCTATTAACAATCAAATAGAGACGATTTACGAGCCACATAACAATAGGTCACTGTCATTACTATTTGTTCTTCATTATGGTCATGGATTTTGAAGAATACAAAAGATGAATATGATGTGTTACTATTAATTAAAAATGTACTCCAACGTAATTTGTACTAACATTCTGAATAGTTTGTTTGGAAAGAAACAAATATTCGAATGAATTTTGTGCGTCAAAATAATGTTAATAAAGGTCAATAGATTCCATATGTTTCAACGTTAGTATTGTTTATCTTATTATTATGTGTTCCCGTATATTATTAAATAATTGAAATTAAAAATTAATTTGATGTATGGTTAGTTTTTTAATTATTAATAACTTCTGATACCTATCCAGCTTTAATGAATGAGTCAATCTTATAAAAACTTTAGCAATTAATCATCGCCTCTAATAGTAGCACGCAAAGTATGGCTTACCAACAATTTTAGGCAATTACGTGTACATATATGTCACGACCCAACTCGGATCGTGACCGGCACATGGGACACCGAGTCCCATGTCAGCCTTAACCTGTGATTCACACACAATCTAGCTAACCAACAACAGCCACAACTACTTTAACATGCATTCATACATATAATATGGCCATGATATCATGCTCAACCCATAAGTTAGCATAAATCCAACAGAAATGTAACCAGTCTTAATTAGACTTACAACACATACATAACTTAGACAATCCTGTTTGTAAACCTATGGAGCATACTACTGACATAAAAGAAAATAACCTAGCGCCTCTAAACACTGAGGCTCACCAAAGCTAAGAGCTTGGAGGGACGGAAGGACTCGCCTCCTGATCTGCACCTGAATCTGAAAATGGTTTGTATGAATGGGTGAGTCATACGCTTAGTAAATAATAGATTAAAAACAGTTTATGCAACAATATCATGATCACATATACAACCATAGCAATTCTTCACATAATCACCATGCAACACATTCCGCAATTCGTCTTATGTATTGTTATTACAAGTGTATTTATTATTAGAGATCCCGGGAGCCCAGCCCCCCTCGGATCTGTAGTCCCGGGAGCCCAGCTCCTCCTCAGACTTTTAGTCCCGGGAGCCTAGCTCCTCCTCAGACTTTATTAAAACTCGACCCCGTGAGCTATGCCCCCCCCTCAGGCCGAACCAACCAATCTTAATCATCCTTTAATTAATATCGTTTCGTATTCATACATCGCATCGTATTCGTATCATCGTCATAATAACATCATAAACAGCCCAATATCAAGTTTGGGTTAGTGGTGAACATATGGATTTGAAAACGTAACTTAAATGTATAAAGATTTGAGTTAAGGTCTTAAAAATGGTGTTTTAGTGCAGTTGTAATCGATTACAGACATCTGTAATCGATTACCTGCTTCAAATTTCATTCTGAAGAAAATTTTTATGAAAATTGGCCACCTGTAATCGATTACATTCCCGCAGTAATCGATTACAGTAATCGATTACCAATTCGCTGTAATCGATTACAGCCTGGGTCAGAGACGAAATTCTGCAGAAAATCACGCGAAATTCATCTCCAAATCCACATTTTCACCACATCCCATCCAAATCAAACACAACCAACATACAATATCAATTATATATCAACCAATCTCAGTCCCTATCAACTATCATAGCAAGAACTTTACAATATCATTCAAAATCAAACATAAACCATAAATAACTCATTACTCACAAATTACTCCAAAGAGCTCCAAGACTCCAGGCGGAGCTAGGATGAGTTCCCCGAAGCTTCCCTAGATGGTTGAGACCCTAGAGAACACATCACAAACCTCAATCTCTCAACAAAATCAAAAACCCCAATTAGGAACCCTAAACCCCCAAATCCGAAAATTAGAGAAACTAGACATCAATGGAGAAAAAGAAATACTCTACACTTACCTTCAATATACTAGATGAGCAATGCTAACTTGATCTTTGATGATTAATGGGGTTTGGGTTTGGATTGGAGAAGGAAGAAAGGGGTGAGGAAGAAGAAGAAGAGAGAAGAAGAGAGGGAGAGAGAAAGAAACGTGAATGAGGGGGAAGGAAGGAGGAAAAGGAAAGAAAAAGAGGGGAAAGGTGGGGCACACGTGGTCCTATCTCCCCGGTTGTACCGTGATCACTCACTCAAACTAACTCAGACTACCCCAGGTATTACAATATAATAACCAGCGAATATATACGAATTCTCAGCTAGTGTATAATAGGTCAATTTCATCAATAGTCCTTCACTACTTGAGTCTTTTGTTGTTATGATGTGGCTTGCAATATTCATTTTAAAATTATATATTAGAAATAAAATTATGTATGCATATATTTTAAATAAATACTAAGTTGTTCTGTTGATCTTTTGTTATCTCTAATAACCATGGACATAATGAAGAAGTAGTAATGGAAATGACCTATTATCAAGTGGCTGGTAAATCGTGTGTATTTCCTGGTTAGTAGATAAAGAAAATATTGGTAACTTTGTTAAAGATCCGGTTAGTCCTGCTATGGATCTTAGTATTAGAGGCAATGATTCAATTGTGAAATTGACCTATAAGATTTACTCGTTCGTAGGCCCGGATAAACATAACAAGTTATTATGAATTGAAGATGTAACCATACTTATTTGTTTATCTTTTATAATATTTTGGATATAACTTCAAAAATTTCCCTCGTAATAGTTTATCTAATGAAACACTTACCTATGAATCAATTTCACTAGTAATAACAACTTGAAGACAATTTACCAGCATATAAAAGTAGTTACCACCACTTACTGAGGATAGTAACCACCAAATAAAGCCTTATTACCACGTATATAATAATAGATCAAAATACCTCATAATTTGTATTGGTTATCGATTGGGTTATTTTCTAGGAATAATAAATTATGTACGTTACACACCCGGTCACTAAAAAACTGTTTGACTAATTTACATACTACGTCTCGTCTCATTTGTCATTACAATATAATTTCACGCCTAATTTCATAAAGACTATCAGCTTTATTTGATCGTCCAACATTATTACAATTCACAATCAAAACTTTTTTATACACATTTATAAATCTCACTTATCAGAACATTGAAGAATTTTTATATTATAGATGTTATCATTTCACAAATATGAATGCTTAGGATTGTTGACAACATCAGTACTGATATTCCATCTAGAATTGCACTAATATCAAACCTCACATCAGCGAACCGTAACAACTAAATAAATTGTGTACCATGTCTCACACTAACACAACACAATAACAACTTCAAACACTTCATAAAACTCAAACCTAGGTCATTATACCAAGCACACAAGACACATACAAGTTCAACGTTATTACATCATTTAGAGCCGGTTTGGGTAAACAACTTATTTAAGTTCTTATATAAAAGTAACTTATGAATAAGTTATTTTGTATGTGAATATAAAATAACAAAAAATTTTATTTCAATTATTTTGAAAAAGTACTTCTAGAGAAGTCAAATATTTTGACTTCTTCAAAAGCACTGAAATAATTTCTGTAGAAGTCATAAGTTATATAGTCAAACAAGACAGAATAACTTATGATAAGTCAGAAGTTGAAAAAAGTCAGAAACACTGTAATCCAAACGGGCCCTTAATACCATAATGAAAGGTAACAAAGGTCTGCACAAAATACACAGTTGACAAATTTCCAATATTGAATTTGTCACACAATCAACACACCTTCAAAGTAAACCATTGAATTCAACCTTGTTTTGGCCATATGTTATGTGTAAATCCCTGCAAATAACAGAATTTAGATTAAATAAAGTCAACAAAATTATTATTACATTATCAGCAATTGCAATTACATGGTAAATCATTCCATGAAATGATTTTATCTATCAATAACTAACCTGCCAATCATTCTGATATCCCTGCCTGACCCATGTTGTATCATCAGCCAATCGGCCACCGTGGCCACGATTGTTTACCATGGGCTGGTTCGCCTCATCAACTTGTCGGGGATCGTTCATGTACTCCGTAATATTCTGTCCCCCAAAATAAAATTGGCCTGATGTTGACGGGTATATAACCATCGGCTCATGCCTAATTGTTTGACCACTTTTACCACTTTTGTCTCAGGTTCTCACTAAATCGATTGTCTTTCCCAACAAAACTCTAATTTAATAAAATACAAAGCCACAAGTAAAAAATTTATACTTACAATTATGGACAAAACAATTGATAAAATACGACCGCCACATACACAACTATGAAATGAAATGTGCTGAACTCAAAATTCATACCTCGCTTTGACTTTGTTAGAACTCTGTCGAGGTAGGATCAGTTTCTGTTTGTCCAACTTCTTCTGTCATTGGATCAGACATCCTGGAGCAGTTCCGTTTGGTGTGTCCAGGAAGGGAACAATACGAGCACAATTTCTTTGATTCCCCTCTTGGAGTTCTTGGAGCACCCTTTGTTTTCACACTTATCGGATCCCCAACTTTCTTACACTGTCTGCCACTCTCTACTTCGTCATTCACGTTGCACTTACCCTCCAACTCACTAGTAAGTAGAAGTATACCATCCATTGTTTTCCTGAAATGAGGCCAAGATTTTGATGCAAGGAACGACATCCACTGACTAGCAGAGCACAACGAGTCATACCTTAGAATTTCTTTCCGCCTCTTCTCATCGGCAGTTTCTTCATCTTCCCCACCCATATCATCAAATGTTTTGGCGTCTTTGCGCCACCTACGAAGGTCAAGACATGCAGGAAGTTCTAAAACATGTTCTTGTTTCATCACAAAAAACACGTGACTACATGGAATTCCGTTCATTCTAAGAAGGTTGCAGTCACATTCTATTCTCGGCCCAATATCATCCTCGACTTTCTCAAAAAAAAACTTCAAAGTTCCTGGGTGCCCAAACTTACAAAGCTGGTATCTGACAGTAGTGGAGAAACTCTCACAGCTGACCATAACCAAGGATAACACGTTCAAAATTTCTTCTTTCACCTCAAGGAAAATTGCACGTGTGTAGACCTTTGCTGTGGATTCTTCAATGGAACGCAAACCAATCTCAGACAGGAAAAGTGTAAATGGAATTGAATTGTGACTCTAATTCATTGTTCCTGTATTGCTTCAAAACACGTTCTAAGCTTTGTACAAGCTCCAAAATACTGTATCGACACTTTATAAACTTGTTGATGAGACAGTTTATCGCCTCACACCTAGAGGTGGTTCTAAAACCTGCACTAAATTTATGTCCCAAATAAGCAGTTGCCCACATCTCCTTCTTCGAATACACACCCCTAACCTAGTTATTATCTACTAGGTTACAACTATCAACTGTTCTTTGCCATAAATCCTCAAACTCAATAGTTCTTAAGTTCGCATACATGCACCTCTTGAACACATCACAAAATTCAGGATTCTTTATGTTAGCAACAGCATTCTTATGTAAATGCCACGCGCATAACCGATGAGTAGTTGTGGGAAATACTCGCCTAATCGCCTCCTTCATCGCCTCATCTCCATCGGTCACAACAACATTTGGGTGTTTGTTAGCCATTACATCCACAAATTGCTCAGCCATTGGTACATCTTTATGCGTTCATCACCCAACAATGCAAACACAAAAATTGTTGTCTGCTTATGGTGGTTTGCTCCAGAAAATATTACCAGCTGCTTGTTGTATTTGTTCCTCTTATATGTGGAGTCAAATGCAACTACGTCCCCAAAGTACTGGTAATCAACCCTACATAGTCTGTCTGACCAAAACAAAATCGCCAACCTTTCATCATCACTTAACGTATATCTGGCAATGGTCATTCCATCAGCATCAGCTCTCCCTTCCAAATAACTTATTGTAGTTGCTGCATCACCATCAACAATTTTCCCCCGCCGTAACTTATCAATGTGGTTATATAGGTCCTGCTTTGAGAAACCAACATCTCCATACCCACGGCAGTGCCCAGCCATGAATCCCATTATTTGGGATGTTTGCATCCCGAATCGGTGCAATGTATCAATCTGTGCCTCATGTGCATCTGTTATTCGACGGTGGCACCTAGTTAGGTGCACAAATTTACTTGGGGTAAGTTCGTGATTGTGTCCTTCAACAAACTTAGGTACATGCCATGTAGATTCACCCTTCTTCATATGCACCAACAGCCTTGCCTTACAATTAGTTCGCGTCTCCGCTCTTGGCTTCCTCTTACGATCATCACGTATGTACCATTTTTTACTTCTTACACCTTGCTTGCAACAAACAAAGGTCCGCCTTGTCAGTTTGTTTCCTTAATTGCGCCCCATGTCACAACGTCCCCGAGGGGTGCCGTGACTAAAAATGGAGAAAAATGGAGTCACCACCAATTTTAATTATGAAAAAATTGGAAAACCCTTATTTTGTGAAAAACCGGTCTTTTCAGAGATTAGGTTCGGGAGTCTAATTATGATTAGGGAAGGGTGAGAATTTAATCTCACTGCACCCCTAATTCATCCGTATAAATACGGTTACCCTAGAGCGAATTATGCAAATCTATATTTATAATTTAATAATATTTATTTTCCCCTTTAATACATAAAAACAATATAAAAAGAAACAAAATGATTTAAAAATTAATTTTGGGTTGACAGGTTGTAGCCTGCGCCAACGTATCCTCTGGTGCAATGAGGAACTCAAACCCACGTCGTTCTTGTAGAAAATGTTTGTGTGTTGTATGTTTTTTAGAAAATGTTGGATTCAGGGCGAGTCATAGTCGCACAAGCACCCCACGAATCTATTATTTCGAGGATGATTATCTCATACAACGAAATAACAAATTGTAAAAAGGATTTGTGAATTTTGTTTTGATTTTGATTAAAGAAAAAGAAATAAAGAAAGTTTGCTTTTGAAAATGAAATAGATTGTTATTTTAAAAGGACCTTTAGGGTACAGGGCGATGTGACTCGCACAAGTACCCCACAATTTATATCCCGAGGATGATTTTCTCATACAACGAAATAATAAATTGTAGAAAGGGATTTTGAATATCTTGATTAAAGCGAATAATAAACAGAGAAAGCACAAGTACCTCACAATTTATATCCCGAGGATGATTATCTCATACAACAAAATAATAAATTGTAGAAAGGAATTTCGAATGTTTTTGCTTAAAAGAATAATGAATAGAGAGAGCGCACAAGTACCCCACAATTTATATTCCGAGGATGATTATCTCATACAACGAAATAATAAATTGTAGAAAGAAATTTTGAATGTTTTGATTTTTTTAAAAAAAGACTGAGTAATAATAATCATAATAGTAATAATAATAGTAGTAATAATAATAATAATAATAATAATAATAGCAATAATAATAATAATGATAAACCTAACCTACACACACACAGCCTAATACACATACATAAACTCAGATCAGAATAATCATAATAATAATAATAATAGTAATAATAATAATAATAATAATAATAAAAAAAATAAAGAAACTAAACACACACACCCGCACATAAGCGTAACGCACACACATACAAACAACACACACATTCACGCAATCAGGGGGAAGGGGAAAGGGGCACTGCCGGAGCAGCGAGAAGAGAGGCCGCATGGGCAGGAGGCGCGAGGCTCGGAGGTAGAGTGACCACGGTTCTCGCGACCGCCACTGCCGCCGAATCGCGAGGCGACGATCAGAAGAACGGGAAGGAGAGAGAGAGAGAAAGAAAGACAGGGGAGGAGAGAGAGAGAGAGAGAAAGAAAGACAGGGGAGGAGAGAGAGAGAGAAAGAAAGACAGGGGAGGAGAGAGAGTCGTTCGCGAGCCACCCGACGTCGCGGCTTTTACGGCCGCCGCTGCGGCAGCAAGGTCGCGAGGCAGCGACCCTGAGGGAGGAAGCCGATCGTGAACCCGAGGAGAGGGAAAGGGGAGGCTGTGTGGTGTGATGATGATGATGCAGAGAGACGGGAACCAAATTACCTTGGTCTTGATGGTGCTTTGACTCTGTATACTGTGCTCCTCCTCTAATTTTTCGGTGTCCTTTACTGTTGTTAGAGAGTGATTTTTATAGAGCTCTTTAGGTTAAATCAAAATTAATTGTGACATTTTTAATCGATGCTGATTGATTATATTTTGATTTTATGTGCTTATTAGAATTAAATCTGATTGTAATTAATTGATTGGAATTGATTCTGATCTATATTATGTTTAAATGTTTGATTCTAACCAAATTTTGTCTAAATTAATGTTTGATTCTAATTTTATTTCTATTATTATTAAACCTGATTTTATTTTTATTTGGACAAAATATGGTGTTTACAGTTGCCCCTCTTTACTTGTTCGTTACTAATTCGAAAAGTTGTTACTTTTGAATTAGTAAAAGACAAGTAAAGATATAAACACTTATTTTGTCCAAATTTGATGATGGATGCTAAGGGGCATGCTAAAAAGAAATACTAGTTTATTAAAAGGAAATGCTCATTGCTGAAGGAAAAGCTTATTGCTGAGAGAAAATGCTTGTAGACATGCATGTTATGATATCAAGGCAAGGAAAAAACGTCGAGGCAAGAAATAACGTCGATGCAGAAAAAACATAACGTCGATGCAGGAAAAAATAACGTCGATGCAAAAAACGTCGAGGCAGGAAAAGTAACGTCGAGGCGGGAAAACAAACGTCGAGGCAGGAAAAGTAACGTCGAGGCAGGAAAAGGTAACGTCGAGGCAGGAAAAGGTAACGTCGAGGCAGGAAAAGTAACGTCGAGGCAGGAAAAGGTAACGTCGAGGCAGGAAAAGTAACGTCGAGGCAGGAAAAGTAACGTCGTCGAGGCAGGAAAAGTAACGTCGAGGCAGGAAAAATAACGTCGAGGCAGGAAAAAGTAACGTCGAGGCAGGAAAAGTAACGTCGAGGCAGGAAAAGTAACGTCGAGGCAGGAAAAGTAACGCCAAGGCAGGAAAAAGTAACGTCGAGGCATGAAAAGTAACATCGAGGCAGGAAAAAGTAACGTCGAGGCAGGAAAAGTAACGTCGAGGCATGGGGATTTAAAGTTTGATGCTGAGAAAGTTATTTGCTTTGTTGAGAGAGTACCCAGATATGCTAAGATGCATGTGATGCATGATTATGCAATAGAAAACGTGTAAGATGGTTTTTCATTCAGAGACAGATCTATGCAACTTCTGAAACCATATCTCAAATTGCCCCAGTGTAGGGCACTCGTCACATTGTTCCTCTAAGAAAACTTTAGTCTGACCCTAGTCGAGTGTTGTCGTGGTAACTTTGGAGTGATGGTTTTGCTAATTACTTTGACTATGAACCCAATTCTTCTGTGGTTATTGTCTTCGTCCAAAGTTTTATCATTTCTTGCCTTCGTCAGCGTTTTAGTTGCACAAGTTGGTATCCCCCTCCTTTTGGATCTTGACACCTTGTTTGGCTTACCGTCATTTAAATTTTGTCAGCAATTATTCTTTTAGTCGCTCTTGAAAACAATATTATGATTACACATGCATGCAATGATGTAAGAAGAGAAAGAGAGAAAAGGAAGAAAGATGAGAAGTGAAACTGGTTTTATTTATGGATTGGAATGTATATAGCTATAGGTACAATTTAGAGAACGAACAACATGTGAAAATCCCATTTATTGAATAAAGGTTACATTGGACTTCAATTTTGTGTTTCGAGGCCATGACCCTCCGTTGCATGCCAACCATCTTCGCTTTACTCAAATTGCCCCAGTTTCGCTGTAAGAGGGGTGATAGGTCGCTCTTTCGAGTTTTCAACCTATCCGTGAAGTGTCTTGCCCTAACTTTTGCCTAGACCGCCCTCTCGGGTTTTCAGTCTAGCGAGCTTTCATTTGCTCCTAATTTTTGCCTAGGTCGCCTTTTCAGGTTTTCAACCTAGCGGAATTTTTGTTTTTTTTTGGTTCTTTTTTTGTTTGTTTATTTGTTTTCTTTTTTTTGTTTTTCTTAGGCAAAGTACTTTTTCACGACGTCTGAATTGACTGGCTTCAGAAGTACTTGCCCTTCCATATCTGTTAGGATCAAGGCTCCTCCTGAAAAGGTATCTTTTACGATGTAGGGACCGTCATGTGTGGGTGCCCATTTTCCTCTGTTATCCTCTTGATTCGGGAGTATTCTTTTCAAGACGAGATCACCGGGTTTGAAGGTCCGGGGGCGCACATTTTTTTTATATGCTCGGGCTATCCTTCTCTGATACAACTGTCCATGACATATTGCGCTCATTCGTCGCTCTTTTATCAGATTCAATTGTTCATATCTTGCCTTGACCCATTCAGCCTCATCCAAGTCTGTCTCTATTAGGACCCTCTGTGAAGGAATCTCCACTTCGACAGGTGTCACTGCCTCCATCCCATACACCAAGGAGTAAGGTGTTGCCCCAGTTGAGGACCTAACTGATGTGCGATACGCGTGTAATGCGTATGGTAACATATCGCTCCAGTCCTTGTAAGTGACCACCATCTTACCCAAGATCTTCTTGATGTTCTTGTTTGCGGCTTCAACCGCACCGTTCATCTTAGGGCGGTAAGGAGATGAATTGTGATGCTTGACCTTGAACTTTTCGCAGAACCCCCTCATGTCTGCATTATTGAAATTAGTGGCGTTGTCTGTGATGAGTCTTTCCGGCAACCCATATCTACAGATGATGTTATTTCTTAAGAACTTCACCACCACTTTGCTTGTCACATTGGCATAAGAGGCTGCTTCGACCCACTTGGTGAAGTAATCAATTGCCACTAGAATGAACCTGTGCCCATTTGAAGCTTTGGGATTGATTGGCCCTATGACATCCATGCCCCACATGGCAAATGGCCATGGTGATGACAAGGTGTGTAATGGCACTGGCGGGGAGTGAATCTTATCAGAATAGATCTGGCACTTGTGACATTTCCTCACGAACTCCATGCTGTCCTTTTCCATTGTGAGCCAGTAGTACCCGTGTCTGAGAATTTGTCTGGAAAGCGTGTCTCCATTTGCGTGGGTCCCACAAATACCTTCGTGTACCTCTGAGATGATCAAGTTGGCCTCTGCCGCATCAACACACCTTAACAGAACGCCATCATGGTTTCTTTTGTACAACACATCTCCTGAGAGGAAGAAAGACATCGACAACCGCCTGAGCGTCTTCTTGTCATTTTCAGTTGCCTCCATCGGGCATTCCCCTTTTTTAATGAACAGTTTAATATCATGAAACCATGGTTGGCCATCAAACTCTTCTTCGACATTGGAGCAGTACGCAGGTTCCTTTTCGATCAGCACTTGCAGAGGTCGAATGTCCATTTGTAAGTCAAGCTTAGTCATAACGGCTAATGTAGCCAATGCATCTGCGAACTGATTTTGTTCGCGAGGCAAATAATGGAAACTGATCTCCTCGAACTTTTTTCTGAGACCGGTGAGACATTGATAATATGATAACAACCGGTGCTCTTTGACTTTCTATTCTCCATTGACTTGACAAATGATGAGTGCTGAATCTCCATAGACCTCTAGATGTTGGACGTCGAGAGCTATTGCAGCTTTCAAACCCGCTATGCAAGCCTCGTACTCGGCAGTGTTGTTGGTGCAATCAAAAGCAAGCTTGATAGCGATTGGGAATTGCCTCCCGTCTGGAGATATTAACACTGCCCCAATCTCATTGCCATGTGTATTAGCCGCTCCATCGAAGTACATTCTCCACATCACATCACCTTCCCCTTCGCCTTCATCCTCCTTTTCCGTGACAGCAACAAGATTCTCATCCGGGAAATCAAACTCCATAGATTGATATTCTTCAAGTGGGTTTTCAGCAAGGTGGTCAGCAATGACACTGCCCTTTACAGCTTTCCGGGTTACATACTTTATATCAAATTCTGCCAATGCCACTTGCCATTTGGACATTCTCATCGAGATATGAGGGCTCTCGAAAATGTATTTGAAAGGGTCCATGCGCGAGATTAGCAAGGTTGTGTAGTATAACATATACTGACGCAACCTTCTTGCTGTCCATACCAGTGCACAACTGGTTTTCTCGATGGCCATATATCGGGACTCGCAATCGTTGAACTTCTTGCTCAGATAATACACTGCTTGCTCCTTAGATCCCAACTCGTCATGCTGTCCCAGAACCGCACCCATGGAATCATGTAAAACCGTTAAGTATAGAATGAGGGGTTTTCCCGGTGTTGGGGGAACCAGGAGTGGTGGATTTGTCAAATAGTCTTTTATCTTCTCAAAGGCCTCTTGACACCTGTCATTCTAGTGTAATGGATTGTCCTTCCTCAAAAGTTTGAATATCGGCTCACAGGTGTGCGTCATATTGGAAATGAACCTTGCAATGTAGTTTAGGCGACCTAGAAAGCTTCGAACTTCTTTTTCTGACTTGGGGGCTGTCATCTCCTGTATAGCTTTAACTTTGTCCGGATCGACTTCGATGCCTCTTCTGTTGACGATGAATCCTAACAACTTTCCCGTGGATGCCCCAAAAGTGCATTTTGCCGGATTCAGACGAAGCTTGTACATTCTGAGTCGTTCAAACAATTTCCTAAGGACCGCTGATAGGATGCGAAATTCTGAGCATCCTCTGCCCTTATATGTACATCTTGCCTTCCTTAAGTGTGTAATTGTAGTTGTTTGCATTGTTTTTGTATATTTTGCATTTTGGTGGTTGATGTGGAATTATGTTACTTTTTGTGGTTTTAAGTAGACTTTAGCCTTGTTATCTTTTGATGCACGTTTGGGTAGTGCTTTGGTATTTCAGGGACCTAGGCTGGAGCTACTTTGAGTCTCGGAAGCATCGGAAGCAGCGGGAGCGTTGGAGCGAGCGAAATGGGGAACCGGAGAATTTTGCAGCAAATTGTGTTTTTACTCATACTGGTCGCTAGTGACCAGCATTATGCTTGCTTGGTTGCTAGCGACCAAGACGTGACAGCTCCCCAATTTTTAGTGTTTTTGCTATTTAGTCCCTACTCCCCTTTTTGTAAAAAGGCCCCTTTATCTGATTGGGCTGACACACTTCAGAACATTCCTAGTTCATTTCTAAATTAGGCTAGGGTTTTTAGAGAGAGAAGCTCCAACTTCTCTCTAGGTTTTTCCATTTTTGTCTTGCACACTATTACACTATTCTACTCTTCTTCAAGTTTAATTCTAATTTCATTTTCATTTTCCAGCATGATTGCGGTTCCCATTTCTTTATTTCATTTGCTATCTTTGATTATGTATGAGTAGCTTTCTCATTCTTGGTGTTGGGTGATTGCCAAAGTTATGTTTTCTCTTGAAACCCACTATTAATTTGTTTTCTTGCTTCTCATTCTCTTGGGCTTTTAAATGCTATTAAAGTTTGCTTGTGTGGATTCATACTTGCTTATTTTGATTATGCCTTGAATGCATTTTGGTTTCTTGATTAAGGGATTAAATTGTGTTTAGGAGTTTATGGGTCTATGTGTTGATCAATGCATTGGCTCAATCATTTAGAGAGTGGAAATAATTCTTGATAAAGGATTAGGTTTGCATGTGCCGGGGGTGATTTAGATTATTTTGGTTTTGATCAAGTCAATTTGGTTTAGTAATTCTTGAGCATGTGTAAATTGCATTTTAAGTGTTTGATAAAATGCCCTATGTGGGTTTAGGATAGGGAAAACGTGATTTTGTGCATAACTCAACACCAAGCCTCTTTTTGCATTATCAATACTTTTTGCTTTCATTACTTGCATTACCTCTTACACAATCCCAACATTACATATACTATATATATTAGATCAATGAGATAAGCCTCCTTGAGAGACGACTTGGGTTGACTAGCTATATTACTATAGTTATTCAATTCAATCCATTTTTCTTGGGAAAACTCTTTTTGTTCTTTAAATTCTAAATTGGTTGTAGCTAAAAGAGTTAACGACGCTTTTAGCTACACATCAATTTTTGGCGCCGTTGCCGGGGAGGCTTAAGATTTGATTATTGTGCATAGTTATAGTATTTTCTTTTACTTGCATATCTATTACTAGTTTATACTTACACTTACTCAAAACACAAAAATACAATAATTTTCTGCACTTTTTCTATTCAGTGCAGAATTTTTCTGCAATATTTAGTTTTATAGGTTGTTTTTACTTTACATGCTCTCTATGAATGACTCGATCGCACAACGATCCATCCTTTGAACGTTTTGATCCCGAGATCGAAAGGACCTTGAGGAACTTAAGGCGTTCTAGGAGGATTGGCGGTGTTGAGGACATAGAGGATAATCTCGCTTTCCCTACTCAATCATTTAGTGAAGGTGCCAGTGTCAGTAGTGACTTAGATAGTTTTTTCGGTCCGGAACCTTTTGATTTTTCCGCTAGTGTTTCAGGTGAAAGCTCTACCATGGGTGATCACGAGCTCACACTCCGGGAGATGGCGGCTCCCGATCTCACTCAACAACACCTCGGCATCATTTACCCCCAAGCGGAGGCCGATTTCGAACTCAAGGGGGCTTTAATCCATTGGCTCCCTAAGTTCCATGGGCTAGCCGGAGAAGACCCCAACCAACACCTCAAGGAGTTCCACATCGTTTGTGCCACCCTCCGACCTCAAGGAGTGGATGAGGATTTGGTGAAACTTCGTGCTTTCCCATTCTCCTTGGAAGGAGCCTCCAAGCAATGGTTGCTCAACTTACCCAACGGGGCAGTTAACTCATGGTCACCATGAAGCGGGTATTTTTGGAGAAATACTTTCCCGCATCAAGAACTAGCTCCATCCGGAAGGAAATAATGTGGAATCCGGCAAATGCATGGGAGACACTCTATGAGTATTGGGAACGCTTCAACAAATTGGTGGCTAGTTGTCCATTCCACCAAATTCAAGAAATCACTTGATCCAATACTTTTATGAGGGACTAACCCGGCGGATAGAGGCACCATTGATTCCTCAATGGGGGTGCTCTAATGAACAAACTCCAACCCAAGCTAGGAAGTTGATTGAGACCATAGCGGCGAACTACCAACAATTCGGAGCAAGGGATGCTCGTAGTTCGAAAGGGGTCAATGAAGTAGTTGCTATGGAGTCCAATGGGTTTACAAGAAGTTGGACGAGATTTCGGTGTTCATGAAGCAACTTGCACTCAACCATCACAAGCCACCTTCCATTCCACCATTGACATCCAACAAGTGTGTGGCATATGCGCAAGTGACCACCCTACCGACATTGCCCCAACTCATGGATGATCCAACCATGGTGGCCGCTACACACCAATTCAACAATAGACCCCCTTCAACCCAAATAATCCACCCATGGGGAACACATACAACCCCTCTTGGAGAAACCATCCTAACCTTAGTGGGGGAACAACCAACAAAACCAATACTCTCAACCCACCTATGGCCAAGCTTCTAACTCCCAACCATACCACCAACAACCTCCAAAATACCAAGCTCCACACCAAAGACCAAACCCCCAACCTCAACTTACCGCAATAAACCCCTCTTCAAATTCTAGCTCCTCCACCCACCACTCCAAACCCTCCACCTCCTCCAACCAATGATGCGTAGAACCCCGCCATGCAACAAATCATCAAGTTGCTTATGGAGCAAAAGCAACAAACCGATGCCCTCTTTCAACAACAAAACGAGTTGCAAAGGAAGATCCTCCAATTGGAGAGTGCTCAAGCATCTTCCTCAAATGCCCAAGGAGGGCAACTTCCCGCTCATCGTTCCCAAACCCAAAGGGGACGTCAATGCCATCACCCTTCACTCCGGAACCACTCTACCGGAGAGGAAATTTTGGAAGAGGATGGCAAGAGAAAGACAAAGGAAGGGAAGGTAGTGGTTGAAGAGCCAAAGAGGAAAACAAGAAGGAAAAGGAAGAGGAGGCACAAAGGAAGAGGAGGCAAAAAGGAAGAGGGGGCCCAACGAAGGTGCTTGCCTTTCCCCCAACTATTATGGGAAGCAAGAAAAAGTAAGCGGAAGTGGACCCGGATCTCTTGGAGTCATTCAAGAAGGTGGAAGTCAATATTCCCCTTTGGATGCTATCCAACAAGTTCCCAAATATGCCAAGTTCCTCAAGGAACTTTGCACTCACAACGGAGGATCAAGGAGGCAAAGTCTCAAGTCGAAGTTGCCATGCTATCTCCCTCCTTGCCCGCAAGTTTCAAGATCCGGGGAAATTCTCTATACCTTGCGTAGTGGGAAAGATGGTCATCAAGGACGCGCTTGCGGACTTGGGGCGGGGATTAATGTGATGCCCAAGGCCATCTATCAAGCCTTAACTTTGGCGAACTCAAGCCAACCGGTTTGCTTCTTCAATTTGCAAACCGAAGTGTCCAAAAATCGGAGGGAATTCTTGAAGATGTACTTGTCAAGGTAAATGAATTAATTTTCCCCGTTGATTTCTATGTATTGGACACCAATGATGAGGTACCATTGGACCAACATACACTTATACGTGGCCGACCTTTTCTAAAAACCGCTAAGGCCAAGGTGGATGTGTATGCGGGTACTTTGGACCTCGAATGTGGTGATCTCAAGGCTCGTTTTTGTCTTAAAGAAGCTATGAAACACCCTTATGAGTCTCATTCTATTTTTTCTGTTGATATTATTGATGAATTGGTGGAGGATGAGGTAGAAGGGTGGTTTCAAGGCTTAAATCCCTCTAGTGTCATTGACAATGACTTGAGCCTTGAAACTTGTGAAAATTGTTTTGAAAAAGGTGAATTGTGCACAAAGTGTGCGAAGGAGGATTTTGAACTTTCTGGAACAAATGAGAAGACAATTGATTCGGGTAAAGCATTGATTTCAAGTGAAACTTCTGGATATGATGCTTGTTCTTGTGCCAAAGCATTTGCTATTTCAGGTGATCCTCCTGAAGGAGCTCAAGCACCACCCACTGAAGAACTAAAGCCTCTTCCTCCACATCTCAAATACATTTTCTTGGGGAAGGAGAAGCTCAACCAGTAATCATAGCCAGTGATCTCTCCACCACTCAAGAAGACAAGCTTACACAAGTCTTGAGGGATCACAAGGCGCTATTGGGTGGACCTTGGAGATCTTACGGATTAGCCCCTCCACATGCACACACCGCATTTTCTTGGAGAGGGTGCAAAACCGGTGAGACAACCTCAAAGAAGGATGAATCCCTTGATTTTGGAGGTGGTCAGAAGGAAGTAACCAAACTCTTGGCGCGGGCATCATCTACCCCATTTTTGATAGCCAATGGGTGAGCCCCGTCCAAGTTGTTCCCAAGAAGTCTGGCATCACCGTCATCCGTAATGAAGAGAATGAGTTGATCCCAACGAGAGTCCAAATAGTTGGCGGGTTTGCATAGACTCCGCCGACTCAACAAGCAACCCGGAAGGACCACTTCCCTTGCCTTCATTGACAAATGCTTGAGAGGTTGGCCGGACAATCCACTACTGCTTCTTGGATGGATTTTCGGGGTATTTCCAGATTCACAGAGCCCCGGAGGATCAAGAGAAGACGACTTTCACATGCCCTTCGGCACTTTTGCCTATCGGCGCATGCCATTCGGGCTCTGCAACGCCCCAGGCACCTTTCAAGGTGTATGGTAAGCATTTTTTCTGATTTTCTTGAAAGTTGCATGAAGTTTTTATGGATGACTTCACTGTTTTGGTTCTTCATTTGATGTATGCCTAGATAGTTTGACCAAGGTCCTAAAGAGATGCATTTCCTCTCACTTGTGTTAAATTTGAAAAATGCATTTCATGGTTCAAAAGGTGTGGTCCTTGGTCATATGATCTCTAGGGAAGGCATTTGTGTTGATAAGGCTAAGATAGATGTGATTACTTCTCTGCCTTACCCCGCATGCGTGCGGGAATTCGTTCTTTTTTGGGCCATGCAGGGTTTTACTGGCGGTTCATTAAATACTTCAGCAAGACGGCCCTCCCTCTCACAAAACTGCTGCAAAAGACGTGGATTTCTGCTTTGATGAGGCTTGCAAGAAGGCATTTGACGCGCTCAAAGGCACTTGACCACCGCACCTGTGATCCAACCTCCGGATTGGACACTCCCTTTCGAGTTGATGTGCGATGCCTCCAACCATGCGTTGGGTGCCGTGTTGGCACAATCGGTGGTAAGTCCCTCATGCTATTTACTATGCCTCTCGTACTTTGGATTCGGCGCAATCCAACTATACTACTACCGAGAAAGAGCTCCTAGCCATTGTTTTTGCACTTAGAAGTTTCGCTCTTACTTGCTAGGCTCCAAGGTAGTAGTATATTCGGATCATGCCGCCCTCAAATATCTTTTGAAGAAACTCGAGGCCAAGCCTCGTCTCATCAGATGGATGCTACTCTTGCAAGAGTTTGACATTGAGATTAGGGATCGGAGTGGTGCTCAAAATTTGGTTGCAGACCATTTAAGTAGACTTGAGCACCTTCTTGATGATCCCCATCCCATTGATGACTCTTTTCCTGATGAGCGATTGCTAAAGTTGATTTGGTACCATGGTACGCACCTATCGCCAATTACTTGGCAGCCAAGGTTCTCCCCCAAACTTTTCAAAATCCCAAGTAGATAAATTCAAAAGTGATTGTAAATACTACTTGTGGGATGAACCATTTTTGTGGAGAATTGCGCGATCAAGTGATTAGGCGATGTGTGGAGGACCATGAGACACATTCCATTCTTCGTTTCTGTCATTCCGGCGCGAGTGGAGGTCACTTTGGACCACACCGCACATCCCGGAAGATTCTTGACTGTGGATTCTATTGGCCTTCTCTTAAGAAGGATGCTTATGAATTTTGCAAGGCATGTGAACAATGCCAAAGAGCCGGAAACAACTCTTGGAAAAATGAGATGCCTCAACAACCCTTACTCTTTTGTGAAATCTTCGACGTTTGGGGCATCGATTTCATGGACCATTTCCGGTTTCTCATGGTTATGTTTACATCCTTCTTGCTGTGGATTACATTTCAAAATGGTGGAAGCTATAGCCACCAAGACTAATGATGCTTCTGTTGTAGTTTCTTTTGTGCGGTCTAATATTTTCTGTAGTTTGGCACTCCGAGAGCTATCATAAGCGACCGTGGGACTCATTTCTGCAATAGGAGTATGGACGCTTTGTTCCGTAATACGGGTTGTTCATAGGGCTTCAACACCCTACCATCCCAAACCAACGGACAAGCGGAAGTCTCCAACCAGGGAGATCAAGCGGATTTTGGAGAAGGTAGTCATCCAATCGGAAGGATTGGAGTTTGAGATTGGACGATGCACTATGGGCTTATCGCACAGCATACAAGACTCCCATTGGAATGAGCCCGTTCCGGTTGGTTTTCGGGAAAGCATGCCACCTATCGGTTGAGATGGAGCATAGAGCCTACTGGGCTATCAAGAAATGCAACATGATCTCCAAAAAGCCGGAGAAGAAAGAAACTTCAACTCCTTGAGTTAGAGGAATTGCGCATGGAAGCCTATGAGAGTTCAAGGCTCTACAAGGAAAAGACTAAGGCTTTCCATGACCGCAATATTTTGAGGAAAGAACTCAAGGAAGGCCAAGAGGTGCTACTCTATAATTCCCGGACTGAAATTGATGGCGGGAAGCTGAGGTCTAAGTGGGACGAACCTTTCTGGTGAAGAAAGTGCACCCGTATGGAGCGGTGGAAGTCTTGTGCCCAGAACAAACTCTTTATTCAGGTCAATGGGCACCGACTAAAGATCTTCCACCGAGAGGAAGTGGAGACCGCTAAGGAAATGGAAGTCCTCCTTTTGAAGGAGTTGAGCCCCCTGAGGGGCCAAAACGTCCAACTTAAGGACGTTAAACAAAGTGCTTGGTGGGAGACAACCACCGGTAAGTTTTCTTTTTCTAGCACTTATATTTGCATTCCATAGGTTAGGAATCACATTTGGTAGTTTAGGTCATATTTTGGTAGTTTAGGTCATTGGGCTTCAAATTGAGAATTTTGCACTAATTTGTTGCACTATGCAGTACTGGTCGCTAGCGACAGCAGCACCCGTCGCAACGACCTCATTTCGTCGCACGCGCTTCATTCTACACTGCCAAAATTTAATTTTCACACTCGTCGCTAGCGACCAGAAGGCCGTCGCAGCGACCACCCTCGTCGCGTGCGATGGAACGCGTCGCGCGCGACCAAAAAAAATTAATTAATTAACAATTCAAAATTTTTCAAATTTCCAAAACTGTGCGTTTTGCATTAGCACATATTTTCCTTACACTTACATTTCTTTTTCTCACCACACTCTCACACACATTACACAAACCCCAACCTCTACCAACCCTAACCCTAATGGCGCCGCTCCGCCTACCCCGCACCACGGCTCCGGCGTCGCTCCGACCACCACCTCTCTTCCCTCTCACTCACCCGCGCACACTCTCTCTCTCCGCGACTCGGTCGCGGTGACCAGCTTGCTCCACCTCTTGCGCTCTGTTGTTCCGCACTGCTCCGGCTAGGAACGAGGCCGCGCCGCGTGCTGAGCCGCCACACGAGGCCGCTGCCAGCAGCTTCTCTCTGCTGCTACTTGCTGCAGTTCTGTTCTGTCTCCGTTCTGCTACGTGCTCCTCCGCGCGCGCCGCCACTGCTCCGGCCGCCGCGGTTTAGCCTCCTCCTCCCTCATCCATTTTCTCATCACCACCCGTATGTGTTTATGCTGTTATTATTTTCTAATTCATTTTGTTAAATTGTTTCAATTATTGCATCATTAGAATTGCTCATTGTTGAGATTATTGTTGGCTGATATTGGTAATTCTCCTGATGTTATTGTGCATTTAGCTATTAGGACGTGGTCATGTTACTAATTTCAATTTTTCAAGAAAATTGTGCTCTAATAGTTTAGGTTCATGCATATAGTGTTCATTGTATTTTATTTTAATTAAGACTATGCATTTAGTTATGTTAATATTAGTTGTTTAAAATCATCGTGAAAATCATTGTGGAGCATATTGTGTTCATAGTGTTCATTGCATTTAGGCGTCATTGTGTTCATTGCATTTAGGATTGTTGCATTTAGCGATGTTTCGTTTCATTTTGTGTGTCAGTCCGTGTGTGGTGGACAATTCGTCTCTTCTCTCTAACGCTAATGTGTGTGCTTCCCTTTTGGTATGTGACTTTTACTCTATTTTGCAGATGGCTCCAAAACAATCAAAAGGGAAAAGACCAGTCACGGCACCCTACTCCGAAGAGGAATTAGCTGCGGAGTCAGACGACCCATTCCGATTCACCTGCCTAGAGGCTGAATGGGTTCATCGGGAGCAAATGGAAGACAGAGCGGTGATTGCGGAGGCGGTCCTGAATTACCGCAATTCGCCGAAGCATGTTCTCGATGGAGTGTTGGCCGCAATCGAAAGCCGCCAATGGGGATTCGTATTTGAGAAACAAGTTTCCCCCAATGCCTCACTCGTCCGAGAATTCTACGCCAACATGCTCTTGGACGAGCAACCGCACGTCCATGTCAGAGGGAAGCAAGTCCCGGTATCTCCTCGAGCAATTGCTACATTCCTCCGAGTACCTTTTGCTGGCAGGGACGACTACCAGAGACTCTCTGAGCGCCCGACTCCCGCATTCTTGGATGAGGTCAAGGATGCCATTACATATCCGGGAGCGGAATGGGTCTTGTCCAAGGAGAATCCGCCAGCAAGATTGCGCATAGCCTCCTCCATGTTGACTATAGAGGCCCGCGCTTGGTTCCGGTTGGTCTGTTCATTCCTTCTGCCGACTGGCCATGATAGGATGCGAAATTCTGAGCATCCTCTGCCTTTAAGTGTGTTAATTGTAGTTGTTTGCATTGTTTTTGTATATTTTGCATTTTTTGTGCTTGATGTGGAATTATGTTACTTTTTGAGGTTTTAAGTAAACTTTAGCCTTGTTATCTTTTGATGCACGTTTGGGTAGTGCTTTGGTATTTCAGGGACCTAGGTTGGAGCTACTTTGAGTCTCGGTAGCATCAGAACCAGCGGGAGCGTTGGAGCGAGCGAAACGGGGAACCGGAGAATTTTGCAGTAAATTGTGTTTTTTACTGATACTGGTCGCTAGCGACCAGCATTATGCTTGCTTGGTCGCTAGCGACCAAGACGTGACAGCTCCCCAATTTTTGGTGTTTTTGCTATTTAGTCCCTACTCTCCTTTTTGTAAAAAGGCCCTTTATCTGATTGGGCTGACACACTTCAGAGGATTCCTAGTTCATTTCTAAATTAGGCTAGGGTTTTTAGAGAGAGAAGCTCCAACTTCTCTCTAGGTTTTTCCATTTTTGTCTTGCACACTATTACACTATTCTACTCTTCTCCAAGTTTAAATACAATTTCATTTTCATTTTCCAGCATGATTATGGTTCTCATTTCTTTATTTCATTTGTTATCTTTGATTATGTGTGAGTAGTTTTCTCATTCTTGGTGTTGGGTGATTGCCAAAATTATGTTTTCTCTTGAAATCCACTATTAATTTATTTTCTTGCTTCTCATTCTCTTGGGCTTTTAAAATGTTATTAAGTTAGCTTGTGTGGATTCATGCTTGCTGATTTTATCTTGCCATGATGTACATTAATTTCTTGATTAAGGGATTAAAGTGCATTTAGGGGTTTATGGGTCTATGTGTTGATCAATGCATTGGCTCAATCATTGAGAGAGTGTGAATAATTCTTGATTGAGAATTAGGTTTGCATGTGCTTGGGGTGATTAGATTATTTTGGTTTTGATCAAAGTCAATTTGGTTTTAGTAAATCTTGAGCATGTGTAAATTGCATTCTAAGTGTTTGAAAAAATGCCTATGTGGGTTTAGGATAGGGAAACGTGATTTTGTGCATAACTCAACACCAAGACTCTTTTTTTGCATTATTAATACTTCTTGATTTCATTGCTTGCATTACCTCTTACACAATCCCAACATTAAATATACTATACATACCTAATCAACGATTTAAGTCCTCTTTGGGAAACGACTTGGGTTGACTAGCTATACTACTATAGCTAATTAATTCAATACTTTTTGGGAACTTGTCTTAAACTCTAAGTTGGTTGTAGTTAAAAGAATCAACGACGCTTTTAGCTACACATCAGGCCACTTCTCGGATGTACGATCAACCAGATGATTCTGGTCTACTGCTTGCTTAAGGGGAATCGGTCTGTGTGGGGACTCTGATACGCAACACGATGAATGAGATCCGCCGCAAGGCTAGGAAGGATGCTCTACCATTCGCATGCCTCATCACTAGGGCATGCCGGGCTACATATGTGGAGGAGCTACCCACTGATGACTTGGCGGTGCGGATGGACAAGGTGGAAGTCGCCGCTTTGGTCAAGGCGGATGTCCGCCTCAACCCTAATCTCGACCCTCACTCTCGCCCTACTCAGAAAAGGGCAAGGAAGACTGCTGAGCCGATTGATGCCCCCGACATTGGAGGTAGCTCCCACGTCCCATCACCGCCACCCTCATCGCCTCCGGCGGTATCCGGGGAGATCCTTCAGGCGATTGAGGACATGGGCACACGGTTGAGAGAGGAGGGAGCAGCTTTTCACGCCGCCCTCAAAAAGGAACTCAAGGCCCATGTCACTCAGACAGTGGCAAATTCGGAAAAGAGAATCATGAGCAAGCTAACTCAGATCTTCTCGTGCTTGGGAGGCGGGAAAAAGGCAGCCACGAAGGGGAAGGAGAAGAAGCCGATTGAGGATTCGGATGAGGAGGACTCCGATTGAACCACCACCACACCACTGTTTGTATTTCATTTCATTTTCTTCTATCTTTGTGTTTTGTGCTGTTTATGTTGTGTTCATTGCATTTTGTTCTGTGTTTAGTTTGTGTAAGCATGCTTGATGTTTTATTTGGTTTCCTTACGTTTATTCTGTGGATTTGGTTAATAGTTAGTGAATTGCTTGATTGAAACACAAAGAGAATACATACCATGAGTTTCCTGTTGATTTTGGTGAATGATTGTTTGACTTAAAACGAGTTTGTGGCATACCCTTGTGAGCTTTTGAGCTTTAATTGGTGGCCCCATTACATGTCACCTATTCTTTCTTGTGTGTACTTCTCATTTGTGCTTGCTAGAA
>CM024266.1:18390976-18404390 GCA_013621005.1 Aeschynomene evenia
GGAAGAAGTATATAGTGTTTTGTGGCATTGCCATGGTTCAGAATATGGTGGGCATTTTAGTGGAGAAAGAACTGCATCCAAGGTTTTGCAAAGTGGGTTGTATTGCCAACCATTTTTAAGGATGCAAGAGCTTTTGTGGAGAGATGTGATAGGTGCCAAAGAACTGGGAATTTATCAAGAAAGCATGAAATGCCTCAACAATTTATTCTTGAGGTGGATTTATTTGATGTGTGGGGAATAGATTTCATGGGTCCCTTTCCATCCTCCTACTCCAATGTGTACATCCTGGTAGCAGTGGATTATGTTTCCAAATGGGTAGAAGCAATTGCCTCTCCCACTAATGATGCAAAGGTGGTGGTAAATTTTCTCAGAAAAATGATCTTTTCAAGGTTTGGAGTTCCTAGAACCTTGATTAGTGATGGTGGAAGTCACTTCTGCAAAAACAATTGGAGAGCCTTCTGCAAAAATATGGAGTCAAGCACAAGGTAGCCACCCCATACCATCCTCAAACAAGTGGACAAGCTGAAATTTCCAACAGGGAATTGAAGAGAATCCTGGAAAAAATGGTAAATGCTTCGAGGAAGGATTGGTCAAGGAAAATTGATGATGCTCTTTGGGCCTATAGAACTGCATTCAAAACACCAATTGGTATGTCTCCTTATCAACTTTTATATGGTAAATCTTGTCATCTGCCTGTTGAACTTGAACATAAGTCATTTTGGGCTATAAAATTTTTGAACTTTGATTTGAAATTGGCAAATGACAAGAGATTACTACAGCTCAATGAACTTGACGAATTCCGTAGTCAAGCTTATGATAATGCTAAGTTGTATAAGGAGAGAACCAAGAGGTGGCATGACAAAAAGATCACTCCAAGGAAATTTGAACCTGGACAACAAGTTCTTTTATTTAATTCAAGATTAAGGTTGTTCCCAGGAAAATTGAAGACAAGATGGTCAGGACCATTCACTGTCACCAAGGTTTCATCCTATGGGCACGTAGAGATCATGGACCCCAAATCTGAAAGAAAGTTCACTGTGAATGGACAAAGATTAAAACATTATCTTGGGGGAGAAATTGACCGACTTGTCTCGGTTCAAACACTCACCTGAGAAAATCATACGTCAAGCTAGTGACGTTAAAGAAGCGCTTATTGGGAGGCAACCAGAGTATCCTTTTATTTAATTTTGTTCATGTTATTATTTTTTTTTATTCATTTAATTCGTTCTAAAAAAAAAAAATTTTCCAACCTTTCTGGCGCGTAGCGCCCAAGGGCGCCTAGCGCCCTCCTTGTTGCCCTTCCCAGCGCCTCGCGCTAGCACGGCGCGCTGCGCCCAGAAGACAGTGACAAACCGAGCTGAAGGGCGCCCCGCGTTCCCTTGGCGCCTCGCGCCACACTCCCTCACTTTCCTTCCACGCGCTTCGCGCCACTCAGGCGCATCGCGCCCCTCTCTTCTCCTCGACCACGCGCCCTGCGCGCACAAGGCGATCCGCGCCCCCTCCTGCCTATCAGCAGCGCACCGCGTCTTCTCTACGCTCTGCGCCCTGGAGGCAGAGCCGAAGAGGACTCGAGCAAGCTTCGTGGCGCAGCGCGTGCATCAGGCGCCCTGCGCTTACCTCTTTCCGGCTCCAAGGCGCGCCGCACCTCACCCCTTCAAGCCAAGGGCGCCTTGCGCCCAACTCTCTCTCCTTCCTCTTGGCGCTTCGCGCCTTCTCCGAATTTTGGGCGCGCAAATTTCGCGCCTCACGAGCAGAACAGTAGTGCTGATGGGCACTATTAGAAGATGCTCTGCAATCATGTCTTCTCTTCATTCACACCCTTTCAATCTTACACAATTTTAGTCTCTATTCCAAACCCCCATTCTCACATAAACACACACCCCTCTCGGCTACCATTGTGAGAGCACAATCTTGTGGGCATTTCATCCAGTAAGTCCTCTACCCATTTGTTTTTCAAGGTAAAATTTTCATTAACTATGAAGCATGTTCATACGAATATGATGAGGTATTTAACGATTTTGTGAATAATGCTGAGTTAGTGAGAGTTAGTGAAGGGTAGTAGAAATGGAAATAATACTTTAGTGATTATCAATTTTTCTATCAAGTTGCAAAGAAAAAAGTAATTGTGGGAAGAAATGCTCGTCACTAATGCACAGCTTAAAATTTTTGCAAAATTTTAAGTTTGGTGTTGGAGAGAATATCATGTTATTCACCATACACCTTCCCTGTTATAAATACGAATGAAATGAAGAATGTAGGGTATTATATATTTTCTCTTGAGCTAACAAAACTAATGGTGTCACTGTCATTTTGGCTCCCTGTATTGGTTTGATCTTGTTTACAGGAAATGGCACCATCATCTAAGAAGAGAAAAGGAAAGGAAGTGGCTGCATCTCCCTCTTATTACTCTCATCGCTTCCGGACGAAAGAAAATGAAGAGTACTACAACTCAGTGGTAGTGAACAAATCTATCATCCCGGAAATTGGCTTCGCTTTTAGAGAGGGGGAATTTCCAGAAATCCAAGAGGAAATAGCCCGAAGAGGGTGGGAGCTAGTTTGTTCACCCCCCAGAATTGCGGGAATGCAAAGGGTTCTAGAATTCTATGCAAACGCTTGGCAATCTGAAAGAACTAAAGAAAGGGAGTTCAGGAGCTTCCTCAGAGGAAAGGAGATTGACTTTAGCTCTGAAATGGTGGAGACGGTGCTGAATCTAGAAGTCAATCCAGAAAGATCTCCATATGGGTATTGTGCACGGTTGAAAGGGGATCAGCAGCTGCAAACAACACTTCGGGAAATTTGTAGACCCGGGGCAAACTGGAAGAGGGACAAACAAGGCCGACCAAATCAGCTAGCTCGAGCAGATCTTATAGTTTAAATTCTAAGAAATTGTGTTAGTTTTAATTAGTTTCAGTGTATTTTTTATAGTAAATTAAGTGTTTTTAAATAAATTGGATTTTCCTGGGTTATATTACGTTTTTGGTATTATTTTGGTGTTAATTTCAGGAATTGAGCAAGTAATTGATGAATGAATAGCAAAGTTGCGCATCGAGTCGCAAAAGAGTTCAATTTGGGGCGCCTTGCGCCTCACTCACGCGCAGCGCCCCAAAGTCAGAAAAAAAATGAAAGATGCGCATGTGAAGCCCTACACCAGCCTTGCGCCCTGCGCCCAGGAAGCCTGCGCCCCGCGCCAGTGTGGCGCCCTGCGCCCCAGGAGACAGCGCCCAGCGCCTGCCTTGTGCTTTGCGCCACATTGCGCCAGGAAGCCTGCGCCTTGCGCCAACAGGGCGCCGTGCGCCTTTGCTCTCAATGCCCCGCTCCAGTGTGGCGCCCTGCGCCCTGGAAGCCTCTTCTTGCCGCGCTTCGCGTGCGGGTGAGGCCCAGCGTCCGGTGAAACTGAAGCACCGTGCCTCGTCAACTGATACCTAAAATTGTGCCGCATGATCCAGGATTAATTCAAATGCAAATCTTTTTCATATCTTTTTGAATTTATCTGTAAACTTAATTCTCTTGTTTAGGGATTGGAACAATTTGAATTCTAGGATTATTTTGGTTATAAATAGGACTAGAAGGCAATCTTAGTAATGATCTTGGATACCATCTTGGTTTTACTTCACTTAGTCCAGTACTCTGTTTTACTCTGTTTTCAATAAAATCAGTTATTCGTTCTTCAAAATGTTTTCTTTCGATTATTATGTTTTGTTTACTTTGATTATGAGCAACTAATTTCTTTGTTAGGGTGAAGGGGATCGTATTACTATGAATTAATTTTATATTTGTGAACCTTTTGAATTTTATTAATTCAATTTAAGCAATTACCTTATTTGTATTGTGTTGTTCTGAGGATTGGAAAATCACTTTTCAACTTATCTTGGATTCATGTGTTTATTTGGGAAAATAAATTTGTGAATTAGCTTAAGGGAAATTGCCAAAAAGATTAATTTCTAGGAATAGAATTAAGATTTTTGTGAACTTTTGAATCAATATAAATATTTTCTTTTCTTTGAAATGATTTGATCAAGGGATTGACTGATTGTTCATAGAAAAAGTGTTAAATTACCAAGGAATTGGAATTGACAACCTAAGATTCATTCATTGAATTGAAGCTTTAAAATTTATAGGCAAGCAATTGTTTTATTAATTTCAGAAAATACGTGAACCCGATTCCCTAACCTTTTATCAATTGAATTTTTCATTAAACTTTTACTGTCTTGTTACATTTAATAGCCTTTTGAATTTAGATTATATGTTCATTCATTACCTTTTATTGGATTCGTCTAATTAGAAATCTACTTTAAGAAATTTTTGCTCGGTTCTTTAATCCTCGTGGGAACGATACCCACTCACCGTGGTTTTTATTACTTGAACGATTCGGTGCACTTGCCGAGACCCTATCAAGTTTTTGGCGCCGTTGCCGGGGATTAATTGAAACCGACAATTAGAGTAATTGAGTGATTTCTAAATTAGATATTTTTTTATTTATTTACCTTTGCACTCCCTTCACTGTGACGTTGGGAGTGCCGTATCTCACTTTCATTTAGTTTGGTGTTTGTTTTGCATGCAAAATAGCACCAACGGCTCTATACTTCGATCCTGAAATCGAAAGGACTTTGAGGAAGTTGAGAAAAGCTAAGAAAAGAGCGGAGATGGCAGAAGACGGTAATGGACCAAGGAGAACTTTGGGAGACTATGCCACACCTACCACTAATGGGTGTGGTAATAGTATTGTCCCACCACCAGTGCAAGCAAATAACTTTGAGCTCAAACCTTCACTCATTCAATTGGTGCAACAAGAACAATTTAGTGGAGGAGCTCTTGATGATCCCAATGTTCACTTAGCTACTTTCCTCCAGTTATGTGATACGATCAAGAGCAATGGTGTGAGTTCAGATGCAATCAAGTTGAGGCTCTTTCCTTTCTCTCTTAGGGACAGAGCTAAACTATGGTTGCAATCACAGCCATTGGAAAGCATCAGTACGTGGGATGACTTAGTTAGCAAATTTCTAGCTAAGTATTTCCCTCCTCAGAAGCTAGCCAAGTTGAGGAATGACATAAATTCATTTGCTCAAAAGGAGGGAGAGTCACTCTATGAGGCATGGGAAAGATACAAGGAGATGCTCAGAAAATGTCCACACCATGCAATCCCTGACTGGCTACAAATTCAGACATTCTATGGTGGGGTTTCTCAAAGTTCAAGAGCCATGATTAATGCAAGTGCTGGAGGATCTCTTCATAGAAAGACTCCTGAAGAAGCTTTAGAGTTGATTGAGACAATGGCTGAGAATAACTTCTAATGTCCAAGTGATCGAACTCCATTAAGGAAAGGTATGATGGAGTTGGACACATTGGATACTCTCTTGGCACAAAATAAGATGATGTCTCAACAACTAGCTACACTCACAAAGCAAATGGGACAAATGCAAGTTGCCGCAGTAGGACCTCCAAATTCATCTTGTGAACTTTGTGGTGGAGCTCATAAGAATGAAGAATGTGATCTTTTCAAAGAAACTTTACCGGCAAGTGAACTACATGGGGAACCCTCCAAGGCAACAAAATGATCCATATTCCAAAACTTATAATCCTGGGTGGAGGAATCATCCAAATTTTGGGTGGGGTAATCAAGGGCAGAAGCAATTCAATGTTCCAAATCAACAACCCCCATTCATTCCTCCACAAAGTCCCCCTAAACCAACTTCATTGGAGATTGCTATGGAGAAACTCACTCAATCCACTTCTACTTTTGTGCAACAAACCTCAAGTTTCATGCAGGAGACAAGGGCTAATTTCAAAAATCAAGAGGCTTCTATAAGGAACCTGGAGGTACAAGTGGGTCAAATAGCTAAACAACTCTCTGAGAGGCCTCCGGGGATTTTTCCAAGCAACACAGAACCAAATCCTAAAGAGCATTGTAAGGCTATTCAATTGAGGAGTGGAAAAACAATTAAAGAGCAAAAAGAAGAAAAGAAAGAAAAAGTGGAGGTACGGGAAAAGCAAAAAGAAAAAGAACTTCCCATAATTGAAGAGAAAGAAAAAGAAGTACCCATGCAGGAAGAAAAGAAGGAAGAAGTTCAAGTTGCTCCATACAACCAAGGCTCCCATATCCTCAAAGACTTCAAAAAAAAACCAGGAAAAGCAATTCTCAAAGTTCTTGGACATATTTAGGAAGTTACAAATAAATATCCCATTTGCTGAAGCTCTTGAGCAAATGCCTTTATATGCCAAGTTCATGAAGGATTTGCTATCAAGGAAGAGAACTCTCAAGGAAGATGAAACAATGATGCTCACGGAGGAATGTAGTGCTGTCATTCAAAAAAAGATTCCTCAAAAATTAAAAGATCCTGAGAAGTTTTATGTTCCTTGCACTATTGGAAGTTTGACCATTGGGAAAGCCTTGTGTGATTTGGGAGCAAGTATAAACCTCATGCCTTTGTCCATAATGAAGAAGTTAAATATTGAGGAAGTAAAGCCAACTTCTATTTCTCTGCAACTTGCTGATCGTTCAATCAAGTTCCCCTTTGGTGTTGTAGAGAATGCACTTGTCAAGGTTGATAAGTTTATTTTTCCTGCAGATTTTGTGGTGCTTGATATGGAGGAAGATGAAGACACTCCTATTATCCTTGGGAGACCATTCTTAGCCACTGGAAGAGCTTTAATTGATGTACAAAAAGGTGAGTTGACATTAAGGGTGCATGATGAAAAGGTAGTCTTTAATGTTTTCAACACTATGAAATTTCCAGTGGACCAAGAAAGTTGTATGAGGTTAGACACAATAGATCCCTTGGTAGAAGAAATGTTCGCATTAACGTGGGAAGATGAAGTTATAGAAACAATAGCCTTGGTGGGAGAGAATGATGAGAAAGATCAAGAACAACCCAATATGTCAAATTCTCCCCTAACCCCACAAGAAACAGAGGAGCTATTATTGAAGAAAAAGAGTGAGAAGCAAGAACTTACAAAACCCGAATTAAAACCATTGCCTCCATCTCTTAAATATGCTTTCATAGGAAATAATGAGTTTTATCCTGTGATAATCAATGCTTCACTAAATGAAAAAGAGGAAGGAGAATTACTGGAAGTATTGAAGAAGCATAAAGGGGCAATTGGATGGAAGCTTAGTGACCTCAAGGGGATTAGTCCAACCATGTGCATGCACAAAATCCTCATGGAAGAAGACTCAAAACCAGTGGTGCAACCTCAAAGAAGATTCAACCCCATCATGAAAGAAGTAGTGCTAAAAGAAGTTTTGAAGTTATGGGATGCTGGAATTATTTATCCCATTTCTGACAGCCCTTGGGTGAGTCCCGTACAAGTGGTACCAAAGAAAGGTGGCATCACTGTGGTGAAGAATGAAAACAATGAGTTAATTCCTACAAGGACAGTCACTGGGTGGAGAATGTGCATTGATTATAGAAGACTAAATGTGGCTACTAGGAAAGATCACTTTCCACTACCATTCATTGATCAAATGTTGGAGAGATTGGCGGGTCATCCATATTACTGCTTCCTGGATGGATATTCAGGCTACAATCAAATTGCAGTAGATCCTGTAGATCAAGAGAAGACAGCTTTCACGTGCCCTTATGGAGTTTTTGCCTATCGAAGAATGCCTTTCGGGTTGTGCAATGCACCCGCCACTTTCCAAAGGTGCATGCTTTCTATATTCTCTGATAAGGTAGAAAAATTCATTGAGGTATTTATGGATGATTTTTCTGTTTTTGGTGATTCATTTGAGTCTTGTCTCAAACATCTATCTTTGGTTTTAATGAGGTGTCAAGAAACAAACCTCGTTTTAAATTGGAAAAAATGTCATTTTATGGTAACAGAGGGTATTGTTCTTGGACACCGAGTTTCTTCCAAAGGTATTGAAGTTGATAGAGCCAAGGTGGAGGTGATTGAAAGATTACCCCCTCCTATGAATGTCAAGGCAATGAGGAGTTTCTTGGTCATGCTGGATTCTATAGAAGGTTCATAAAAGACTTTTCAAAAATTGCAAAACCGTTAAGTTGTCTTTTAATGAAAGATTCACAATTTAACTTTGACAATGAATGCATGCATGCCTTTGAAACTCTCAAAACCAAGCTTGTCACTGCACCAATAATTTCCCCTCCTGATTGGTCCTTACCCTTTGAATTAATGTGTGATGCAAGTGATTTTGCAATAGGGGCTGTTTTAGGACAAAGAAAGGACAAGTTGTTGCATGTGATTTATTATGCAAGTCGTGTGTTAAATGATGCACAGAAAAATTATGCAACAACAGAGAATGAATTATTGGCTGTAGTTTTTGCTTTTGATAAATTCAGATCTTATTTGGTTGGTTCAAAAGTAATAGTCTACACTGATCATTCTGCTCTTAAGTATTTGATGAGTAAACAGGATGCAAAGCCAAGACTGATCAGATGGGTGCTGTTGCTACAAGAGTTCAATATTGAGATAAGAGACAAGAAAGGCTCAGAAAATTTGGTGGCAGACCACTTGTCAAGGATTACACATGGAGAGGAACAAGTGATTAAGGTTCCAGTGAATGAAGAGTTTCCAGATGAACAACTCCTAGCTATACAAGTGTCACCATGGTTTGCTGACATGGCAAACTATAAAGCTGGGGAAGGGTTCCAAGTGAAATGAATGGAAATCAAAAAAAGAAATTCATGCATGATGCTAGGTACTTTTTATGGGATGAACCTTATTTGTTTAAAAGGTGTAATGATGGAGTAATCAGAAGGTGCATCCCAGAGGAAGAAGTATATAGTGTTTTGTGGCATTGCCATGGTTCAGAATATGGTGGACATTTTAGTGGAGAAAGAACTGCATCCAAGGTTTTGCAAAGTGGGTTGTATTGGCCAACCATTTTTAAGGATGCAAGAGCTTTTGTGGAGAGATGTGATAGGTGCCAAAGAACTGGGAATTTATCAAGAAAGCATGAAATGCCTCAACAATTTATTCTTGAGGTGGATTTATTTGATGTGTGGGGAATAGATTTCATGGGTCCCTTTCCATCCTCCTACTCCAATGTGTACATCCTGGTAGCAGTGGATTATGTTTCCAAATGGGTAGAAGCAATTGCCTCTCCCACTAATGATGCAAAGGTGGTGGTAAATTTTCTCAGAAAAATGATCTTTTCAAGGTTTGGAGTTCCTAGAACCTTGATTAGTGATGGTGGAAGTCACTTCTGCAATAAACAATTGGAGAGCCTTCTGCAAAAATATGGAGTCAAGCACAAGGTAGCCACCCCATACCATCCTCAAACAAGTGGACAAGCTGAAATTTCCAACAGGGAATTGAAGAGAATCCTGGAAAAAATGGTAAATGCTTCGAGGAAGGATTGGTCAAGGAAAATTGATGATGCTCTTTGGGCCTATAGAACTGCATTCAAAACACCAATTGGTATGTCTCCTTATCAACTTTTATATGGTAAATCTTGTCATCTGCCTGTTGAACTTGAACATAAGTCATTTTGGGCTATAAAATTTTTGAACTTTGATTTGAAATTGGCAAATGACAAGAGATTACTACAGCTCAATGAACTTGACGAATTCCGTAGTCAAGCTTATGATAATGCTAAGTTGTATAAGGAGAGAACCAAGAGGTGGCATGACAAAAAGATCACTCCAAGGAAATTTGAACCTGGACAACAAGTTCTTTTATTTAATTCAAGATTAAGGTTGTTCCCAGGAAAATTGAAGACAAGATGGTCAGGACCATTCACTGTCACCAAGGTTTCATCCTATGGGCACGTAGAGATCATGGACCCCAAATCTGAAAGAAAGTTCACTGTGAATGGACAAAGATTAAAACATTATCTTGGGGGAGAAATTGACCGACTTGTCTCGGTTCAAACACTCACCTGAGAAAATCATACGTCAAGCTAGTGACGTTAAAGAAGCGCTTATTGGGAGGCAACCAGAGTATCCTTTTATTTAATTTTGTTCATGTTATTATTTTTTTTATTCATTTAATTCGTTCTAAAAAAAAAAAATTTTCCAACCTTTCTGGCGCGTAGCGCCCAAGGGCGCCTAGCGCCCCTCCTTGTTGCCCTTCCCCAGCGCCTCGCGCTAGCACGGCGCGCTGCGCCCAGAAGACAGTGACAAACCGAGCTGAAGGGCGCCCCGCGTTCCCTTGGCGCCTCGCGCCACACTCCCTCACTTTCCTTCCACGCGCTTCGCGCCACTCAGGCGCATCGCGCCCCTCTCTTCCTCCTCGACCACGCGCCCTGCGCGCACAAGGCGATCCGCGCCCCCTCCTGCCTATCAGCAGCGCACCGCGTCTTCTCTACGCTCTGCGCCCTGGAGGCAGAGCCGAAGAGGACTCGAGCAAGCTTCGTGGCGCAGCGCGTGCATCAGGCGCCCTGCGCTTATCTCTTTCCGGCTCCAAGGCGCGCCGCACCTCACCCCTTCAAGCCAAGGGCGCCTTGCGCCCAACTCTCTCTCCTTCCTCTTGGCGCTTCGCGCCTTCTCCGAATTTTGGGCGCGCAAATTTCGCGCCTCACGAGCAGAACAGTAGTGCTGATGGGCACTATTAGAAGATGCTCTGCAATCATGTCTTCTCTTCATTCACACCCTTTCAATCTTACACAATTTTAGTCTCTATTCCAAACCCCCATTCTCACATAAACACACACCCCTCTCGGCTACCATTGTGAGAGCACAATCTTGTGGGCATTTCATCTAGTAAGTCCTCTACCCATTTGTTTTTCAAGGTAAAATTTTCATTAACTATGAAGCATGTTCATACGAATATGATGAGGTATTTAACGATTTTGTGAATAATGCTGAGTTAGTGAGAGTTAGTGAAGGGTAGTAGAAATGGAAATAATACTTTAGTGATTATTAATTTTTCTATCAAGTTGCAAAGAAAAAGTAATTGTGGGAAGAAATGCTCGTCACTAATGCACAGCTTAAAATTTTTGCAAAATTTTAAGTTTGGTGTTGGAGAGAATATCATGTTATTCACCATACACCTTCCCTGTTATAAATACGAATGAAATGAAGAATGTAGGGGTATTATATATTTTCTCTTGAGCTAACAAAACTAATGGTGTCACTGTCATTTTGGCTCCCTGTATTGGTTTGATCTTGTTTACAGGAAATGGCACCATCATCTAAGAAGAGAAAAGGAAAGGAAGTGGCTGCATCTCCCTCTTATTACTCTCATCGCTTCCGGACGAAAGAAAATGAAGACTACTACAACTCAGTGGTAGTGAACAAATCTATCATCCCGGAAATTGGCTTCGCTTTTAGAGAGGGGGAATTTCCAGAAATCCAAGAGGAAATAGCTCGAAGAGGGTGGGAGCTAGTTTGTTCACCCCCCAGAATTGCGGGAATGCAAAGGGTTCTAGAATTCTATGCAAACGCTTGGCAATCTGAAAGAACTAAAGAAAGGGAGTTCAGGAGCTTCCTCAGAGGAAAGGAGATTGACTTTAGCTCTGAAATGGTGGAGACGGTGCTGAATCTAGAAGTCAATCCAGAAAGATCTCCATATGGGTATTGTGCACGGTTGAAAGGGGATCAGCAGCTGCAAACAACACTTCGGGAAATTTGTAGACCCGGGGCAAACTGGAAGAGGGACAAACAAGGCCGACCAAATCAGCTAGCTCGAGCAGATCTTATAGTTTAAATTCTAAGAAATTGTGTTAGTTTTAATTAGTTTCAGTGTATTTTTTATAGTAAATTAAGTGTTTTTAAATAAATTGGATTTTCCTGGGTTATATTACGTTTTTGGTATTATTTTGGTGTTAATTTCAGGAATTGAGCAAGTAATTGATGAATGAATAGCAAAGTTGCGCATCGAGTCGCAAAAGAGTTCAATTTGGGGCGCCTTGCGCCTCACTCACGCGCAGCGCCCCAAAGTCAGAAACAAAATGAAAGATGCGCATGTGAAGCCCTACACCAGCCCAGCGTCAGCTTGCGCCCTGCGCCCAGGAAGCCTGCGCCCCGCGCCAGTGTGGCGCCCTGCGCCCCAGGAGACAGCGCCCAGCGCCTGCCTTGTGCTTTGCGCCAGCATTGCGCCCAGGAAGCCTGCGCCTTGCGCCAACAGGGCGCCGTGCGCCTTTGCTCTCAACGCCCCGCTCCAGTGTGGCGCCCTGCGCCCTGGAAGCCTCTTCTTGCCGCGCTTCGCGTGCGGGTGAGGCCCAGCGTCCGGTGAAACTGAAGCACCGTGCCTCGTCAACTGATACCTAAAATTGTGCCGCATGATCCAGGATTAATTCAAATGCAAATCTTTTTCATATCTTTTTGAATTTATCTGTAAACTTAATTCTCTTGTTTAGGGATTGGAACAATTTGAATTCTAGGATTATTTTGGTTATAAATAGGACTAGAAGGCAATCTTAGTAATGATCTTGGATACCATCTTGGTTTTTACTTCACTTAGTCCAGTACTCTGTTTTACTCTGTTTTTCAATAAATCAGTTATTCGTTCTTCAAAATGTTTTCTTTCGATTATTATGTTTTGTTTACTTTGATTATGAGCAACTAATTTCTTTGTTAGGTGAAGGGGATCGTATTACTATGAATTAATTTTATATTTGTGAACCTTTGAATTTTATTAATTCAATTTAAGCAATTACCTTATTTGTATTGTGTTGTTCTGAGGATTGGAAAATCACTTTTCAACTTATCTTGGATTCATGTGTTTATTTGGGAAAATAAATTTGTGAATTAGCTTAAGGGAAATTGCCAAAAAGATTAATTTCTAGGAATAGAATTAAGATTTTTGTGAACTTTTGAATCAATATAAATATTTTCTTTTCTTTGAAATGATTTGATCAAGGGATTGACTGATTGTTCATAGAAAAAGTGTTAAATTACCAAGGAATTGGAATTGACAACCTAAGATTCATTCATTGAATTGAAGCTTTAAAATTTATAGGCAAGCAATTGTTTTATTAATTTCAGAAAATACGTGAACCCGATTCCCTAACCTTTTATCAATTGAATTTTTCATTAAACTTTTACTGTCTTGTTACATTTAATAGCCTTTTGAATTTAGATTATATGTTCATTCATTACCTTTTATTGGATTCGTCTAATTAGAAATCTACTTTAAGAAATTTTGCTCGGTTCTTTAATCTCGTGGGAACGATACCCACTCACCGTGGTTTTATTACTTGAACGATTCGGTGCACTTGCCGAGACCCTATCAAGTTTTTGGCGCCGTTGCCGGGGATTAATTGAAACGACAATTAGAGTAATTGAGTGATTTCTAAATTAGATATTTTTTATTTATTTACCTTTGCACTCCTTCACTGTGACGTTGGGAGTGCCGTATCTCACTTTCATTTAGTTTTGGTGTTTGTTTTGCATGCAAAATAGCACCAACGGCTCTATACTTCGATCCTGAAATCGAAAGGACTTTGAGGAAGTTGAGAAAAGCTAAGAAAAGAGCGGAGATGCAGAAGACGGTAATGGACCAAGGAGAACTT
>CM024266.1:18404490-18542867 GCA_013621005.1 Aeschynomene evenia
GGGCGGCCTGGTTGACGGCGGCGGCCGCTGGGGCGGTTACTAACCGCTTGGGCGGCCGTGCGTTGTCTGTTCGCAGAACTTCGCGAATTTCCATGATTCTTTCTCCAAAAAGCCATTTTTAAACATCCATTTGATAAAAACTTTTCCCAAAACACATTTAACTCAAAGAATCACTTTCCCAACATTTTTAATTGGTAAAAACGTTTTCTCTTGGAAATAATTTCACAAAAAGTAACCCTTTTATGAACCATAATGGGAAAAACGAACCACAACATTAATATCAACAAACACACATCATTGTGCATGAAAATACAGTGAATATAGAATGTCTAGAACCCCTACCTCTCGTAGACCTCCTATGCTATGCGTAGAGACACCCCTTTCCTTCTCACTTTCTCTCTAGCCCCACGAACGGTACGAAGATAGCTCTTTCAAAATGGAAAAGGTAGAAGTGTTCTATTTGGTGAGAGGATCAAGAATATGTGATTTGTTTTGTGATTGGGTGAGAATTGGTATGGATTTTGGGTTGTGGAATGGTTATGGTTTTTGGTTTTTTGGTTTTTGAGAGAGAGAGTTGAATGGGGGAACAAGGATTTGATGGAGGCTACCAAGAGTGTTTGAAATTAGGTTTTCTAAGTGGAGGCTAGGGTAGGCATTATATAGAGGTGTTGTGGGGCCCACCCATTACTTAAAAAAAATACTAAATATTCTAAAACGTCCCAAATAACACTACAATGCTCAACTAACTCTCAAATCTTTAAACATAAAGTAAAAATACACATATAGACATATAAAGAAAATAAAATAAATAACATATAACATATAAATACGTACAATTCAAACACATACAACACATAAAGGTTTATTAAGGAGAAACTTATCCACTCCAACTTAATTAAATTTCTAACTAAGGTCAATTACTCTCAATTTTCACTTAATTAGAACTTAATAAAAGTCGGGGTGTTACAATTTGCAAAATAACCTCAAAATGAAAGAACAATCTGACGCTTAGAAGAACCCAAAAATGGTGACTCAGAAGCAACAAGGTGAAAAATGCAAGACTGAAGTGAAGAACAAAATTCAAAATAAAAAAGAGTCTCTCAGAAGGCAAAGCTGAATTTTGTTTCTCAGAAGGACTTCCACTCAGAAGGCTCATCACTCAAAAGGCGCGCTTCTCTCATAATGCATCATCTGGATGTGATCAAGTCTCAGGACTCTAACCTCACGGAAAGTTCTCAACAAGCTCGGAACATTCCCAAGCAAGCATTGGAAGCTGAGCACTGTGCAAAGTCTGAAAAGTTCTAGGATTTGCGCTGACAATGTAGGGAGCCGTTCTGAACCAGGACTGAAGTCACATCAGCACCAAAAAGTCTTCAAACATCAGCATATTCACCCTCTATAAATAGCAGAAGAATGCTCGAATCAAAAGAGGAGAAACCCATTGAATCAAAGTGCTGAAATACTGCTAAATTGAAAATTTGTTCGAAACTTTGAAATTATTCTCAGAAGGACTTCTCCTTTTTGAAAAGAAAAACTTGTAAAAAATCTTCTAGTTCTTTACTGTTTTATTCTTGCACTTGTGTAAGTTAAATCTAGAAATCTATCAAGTATTTTAACTTAGCTGCATCTAAGAAACTTGATAATGTTTTTAAAATAAAACACCTCTTTATAAAAACTCAAAGTCCTCTATTGTGAGGTATCGAAAGTCCTCAATTGTTTGAGGGAACAAAGTCCTCGAGTGTGAGGCAAGAAAAATCCTTAGAGTTAAAACAAGGAAAGTCCTCTTGTGATTGAGGCAAAGAAATCCCTCTCGGGTTGTGAGATGGTGAAAATCCTTTACGGATGTAAAGGTGGTGCTGCCTGAGAAGGCACTTTAAGAAGAATATCGAAAGAAATCTTAACTGAAGGTTGAGAACTGGAGTAGGATACGGTTGAGCCGAACTAGTAAAATTTCTTGTGTGATTTTCTCGTTTCCCTTAAACTTCTCATACATCGAAAAACTCTAAGAAACAACTCTTCGAAAATTAACCTTCTGAACAAAACTCAGAACTTGAAGTATCTTAAGTAAAAAGGTGTTTAAAACTAATACAATAATTCCACTTTACTTACTCAGAAGGTTAACAATCTCAGAAGACAAAGCTTCTCAGAAGCCTTATCTTCTCAGAAAGTCTTCCACTGTTACTTAGAATGATTTGCTTCTAAGTCTAGTTTTTCTAAAAACTTGTTTTAAGAAAAGAATTTTAAGAAATCCAAAGCACGATTCAACCCTCACTTCTCGTGCAAACACACACCTTCAGAAGAGATGAAGGAGAGCTAGAGAGGACTTATGATAATAGATGAAAAGAACTCAAGAAGTAAAGAAAAAATGATACATAGAACTGATAGAAATTACAAAGAACATATATATGAATGATATTTTGTGATTTGTGTAAAAAAGAAGAGAAATAAATAAATAAATAAGTAAAGTGAAAAAAATGTATGTATATGTAGAGATTAGTACACAACATATAACATTAGACATGAGTGTTGACCAACTCATGAGTCATGATGATAAATGTTGTCTTACGATCTTTGAATTTTGTTATTAAAATATTTATAAAAAAAAAATTGGAGGCCTAAAGCCCTAACTTTTCTAGTTTTACCCTTGAACCGGCTCTGCTTGGACTTCTAGATCATAATAGAGCTGCTCCCTATGAGATGAGTGTCTCATTTAGGGAGTACTCTGGTCCCTCAAAGTCCTCCGGACTATAAGAAGAGTAGTTCTCCATAAAGAGTAGTATGAGCCATGTAAATATAATTTTTTTTTTTTTTGGTGAAGAAATGATGCCAGTAAGGGGAGGCACCCCATTACCAGCGGGCAGGGCGCTAGTGCCCCGATCCGGGAATCCAGCCAGATAGGGTGATGGAGATTTACGGGGCTTGGCCCATGTTAGACACATTCATCTCTCCAAACTAGGCCGGTGGAGGCCACTTAGATGACTAATTGACGTTGCCCCTAAGCGGTAGGGGATCTCCCTACGAAGGGATGCCCACCAATTGAGGATTTTGGATGGAGGGGGATTCGAACCCGCATCCCTTGGGAGGCTATGCTTTTCAAACCATGACCCCCACCATTTGTGCCAACCTCAATTGGCCATGTAAATATAATTACTCCAAGAGTGTTACATCCTCACATTACACTTTAATGGCCCAAGAAGCTCTTTCTTAATCATATTACAAACCACATATTATTTAATTGTTCCATAGTTTTGGTCCGAAACCGTGGACAATTTGTAAATTTTACCATAAACATTTGTTGATGTTGGTGATTTGTCATGTCCCTACATGGTGTGCTAATATAAAACTTTTCTAAACAAAAAAAAAAGTTAATTCTTTGTCTATTTATTAATTTACATAGTCTTATTGAATAAATGTGAAGTATATTTAAATAAGATTTACATTTTATTTTTTTTTGAATGATTTAAATTTTATCAAAAATAGCACATTGATAAAATAAATAAAATGATAAGAAGTCAACTAATAAACAATCTATATGCATGAATGCACCTATATCAATTAGGCATAAGTTGGCTAGATTAATGGCCTCTCCATCATTCCTCTAAAATAAAACAATAATACTATATGTACAATGAAAAACCAGCCAATACAGCCAATGCGTCCATTTTGGTTTTGGTTTGAGCCCAAATAATAATTGAAACTGTAATAAGCTAAATAATGTTATGGTCCAAAATCTCATTTATTGACTGGTTTGACGTGTTTTTATTGTATATTTAGCTTCACTCAAAATAAAATTGTTCGTGGTGGAAAGCACCCCTAAAACGGAGTAGAAAATTATGGAAAGTGAGGTGTTGGGAGTATCAGGCATGGAGCGCGCCACCCATGCACTTTCCCTTGGGATATAGAAAAGAAAGAGAGCATAGAGTTTAGGAGATGAGTCAAAAACCATGAGACCAACAACGAGTAACATCATGGTTGGCTATGAGACAATATATAGTTAGCAAGAAAAATTTTATTTAAACATAATTTATTCAAAATATTTAAACATTCTATTTATAAATTATATAAAAAATTTATTATTTTTATCATAATTTTTTTTAATTTATTATCTCTCAATCATTTTCTCAATATTTTAAGGATTTAAAATTTTTATCCACCGATAATATACAATTATTTTACACAGTCATCAAATTATGTAGTGTCATGTCAATTATAATTGTAATTTCTTTTTTTCACTACTTGAAAAAGTTATACAAACAGAATAAGTGAACGACAATATAAAATACCTTTACACAGTGTGCATAAAAATTAAGCTCATTTTTTAGTAAATACTCTATTTAGTCCCTTAAGAGTAACTTTAAGGACAATTTAGTCTCTCAAGATTTAAAAGTGACAAAATAGTCTCTCAAGATTAATTTTATAGGACACATTAAATAAGAATTTAGTTCCTCCGTTTAGTTTTTGTTAATTAAGTTGCATTAATGTGTATGACATATCACCTAAGTTACATCATGTTTGTAACTCAGTTAACATAAACTTAACAAAATGACTAAATTGTCACTTAAAGTATCCTATAAAATTAATCTTGAAGGACTATTTTATGATGATATCATGAGGAACTAAATAGAATTTTTTTTTTTTAAGTCTATTTTTATGTACCAATATCATTTCTGTGTGAATATGGGGTCCACATGTGTAAACGCGTTAGTGTTGGTGGCCATGGCATGAGATGAGTGATGACTCATGAGTTGTGATTCTTCACATCTCATTCGCTCAACAATGCTCCTTCCAAGTTCCATCCCACCCACCGACTCGTCCAAGTCCATGACAGTATACGGCTGAGATTCATCCATCATCGGGATCCAATCTCATCCATCCATCCAAACAATTGGACATGGCGGCATTTGACAGTAAACCCCAAATTACTCTTTCTATAAAATAATAAATAAGATGAATATTATTATTTAAGAAACAATAATTGAATTTAATTTCATTTATTATTTTTATGAATTAATTCTGTATTGGGATTTAATTTTTATGTATTGAATTTGTAACATAATTTTACATAATCATCATATCATATATTACAAGATCAATATATATAAGTATTGACATAATTAATTCTTATGTCTACTCTTTAAAATGTCATCAAAATAGACATAAAAGTTAAATGTTGTATATTATTACATCAATTGATATTATTTATTTTATTTAAATAATCACATTAAAAAAAGAGAAATGATTTATCTACACCATAAAATCAGTCACCATTAGCCACCAAGTATAGTAATTCCAACATTTTGAAACTAATAATCCAACTTTTAAAGAAGTTGAATTAATGTAAAATAATAAAAATTGGATTACTAGTTTCAAAATGTTGAATTATTATACGTGATGACTGATTTTATAGTGTACATGTAGCATTACTCTTAAAAAAAGAAAATTGAATAAAATCAATATATCAAAACTAAATTTGTAAAATTTCAACACAATTATAGAAGAATTACTACTTTTTCAGTTATTAGTATTAATGCATTCCATAATTAAAAATTTGATAATTAAGATAACTGACATTTCTAATTTGTCAAAATTATTTATTAATTGTTATTTTCTTTCTTTGGAAGACTCTTGTGTATGGAATTTGGAATTTTCTATGGATTATGAATCTAACCCAGATCTTGAAGCATAGGGGGTGCTTTTTGGGGTCTTTGAGTTCAGTCCAAAGTCCAACCACCCCCAACCCTCATTGCCTATAAATTCACACCCAATTCCTCTCATTGGACTCGCACCGCTTGAGCAGACACAAACCATAGCAAAGCGGGTTCCTTCTGTTCTGTTCAAGCAACCACCTCTCTCTCTCTCTCACCAATCTTTTGCTTTACTAGTGCCTCTTTGTTGAAGGTACTGATAATAATTTTTCTTTCTGCTCTGCTTTTTCTGTGTTCTTCCTTCTGCTGAAACATAATTCCGAACTCTGTAGATCTGAAGCGTTCATGCTTGAATTTACAATCCTGATCTTCATTTTGACATGTTAGTGTCTCCAATTGTTGTGGGATTTGTTATAGGAGCTCTTAGATCTGGCGGAATTGATGTGCTATTAGTATTTCATTGGGTCTATTTTTTGTGTCAATTTTGTATTTCTTTTTTCTTGATTTGCCTCTTGTTCCTGATGTCAAGTGGGATCGAGATTCTTCCCATCTTTGCGTGTTAGATTTGGCAAATGACTGTACTTTGACTATGAACTGGGGTGGGATTTTGTGATTACTTTATTGTATTAGCTGATTTAGCAGAGCGTGCTTTGGAATCGAGATTTAAATTAGAAATTGTTTTCTTAACTTTCTTGAGAAATTTTTTTTCAATATGTATATATAATTATAATAATGCTTGACGTATAAGTTGAATGTATTTATGTTGTATAACATTATTAGTATAATTATGCGTGAAGCAAAACTATGAAGCATAGCAGAGTTGGTAGTTAGCCGAGCTCCTTAAGCTTCTACACAGGATTCCTCCTTAAGCATCTTAAGCATCTAGTCAGGGATCTATTCTTCCTTAAACATCTAATTGGGGTTCATTCCTTCTTAAGCATCTAGTAAGAGTTCGCATCTAGTCAGTATTCCATTCTTGGTGTTATGTATGTCTGGATAAATTCTCATGTTGCTGGTGTTATACCTTGGTGAATTTTTTACTTAAATCCTAATAGACTTTTTCTTTTATAATTCTCTTTTTTTCAGGTATTGAAAAATGGCCACAGAGACCTTCCTTTTCACATCCGAATCAGTGAACGAGGGACACCCAGACAAGCTCTGCGACCAGATCTCCGATGCCGTCCTCGACGCCTGTCTGGAGCAGGATCCCGACAGCAAGGTGGCCTGTGAGACCTGCACGAAGACCAACATGGTCATGGTCTTCGGCGAGATCACCACAAAGGCCAATGTCGACTACGAGAAGATCGTCCGTGACACCTGCAGGAACATCGGGTTTGTCTCCGACGATGTCGGTCTCGACGCCGACAACTGCAAAGTCCTGGTGAACATAGAGCAGCAGAGCCCCGACATTGCCCAGGGCGTGCACGGACACCTCACAAAGAGGCCCGAGGAGATCGGTGCCGGCGACCAGGGTCACATGTTTGGTTATGCAACCGATGAGACCCCTGAATTAATGCCATTGAGCCATGTCCTAGCGACAAAGCTCGGTGCTCGTCTCACTGAGGTGAGGAAAAATGGCACATGCCCTTGGTTGAGGCCTGATGGGAAGACCCAAGTCACTGTTGAGTATTACAATGACAAGGGTGCTATGGTTCCAATCCGTGTCCACACTGTCCTAATTTCAACTCAGCATGATGAGACAGTTACAAACGATGAAATTGCTGCTGATCTCAAGGAGCATGTAATCAAGCCTGTGATCCCTGAGAAGTACCTTGATGAGAAGACCATATTCCACCTCAACCCTTCAGGCCGATTCGTCATCGGCGGCCCACACGGCGACGCAGGCCTCACTGGCCGCAAGATCATCATCGACACTTATGGCGGGTGGGGTGCCCACGGAGGCGGCGCCTTCTCCGGAAAGGACCCAACCAAGGTTGACAGGAGTGGTGCATACATTGTTAGGCAGGCTGCTAAGAGCATTGTTGCAAGTGGACTTGCAAGGAGGTGCATTGTGCAAGTTTCCTATGCAATTGGTGTCCCTGAGCCATTGTCTGTGTTTGTTGACACTTATGGTACTGGAAAAATCCCTGACAAGGAGATCCTAAAGATTGTGAAGGAGAATTTTGATTTCAGGCCAGGGTTGATCTCGATCAACCTTGATCTTAAAAGAGGTGGGAATAGCAGGTTCTTGAAAACTGCTGCTTATGGACATTTTGGAAGGGATGATGCTGATTTCACATGGGAGGTTGTGAAGCCACTCAAGTGGGAGAAAGTTCCTTCTGCTTAATTAAAGTGCTTTTCCATTCACTCCTCTCATAAGGAGTATCATCTCTCATCATTAAATTTGTTTTCTTTATTTGTTTTTGTTTTCTTTTTCTTAATCCTGAATTTTTTTTTGGTTAATTTTTCTTGTATTTGTATGTGTTCCTACGGAACATACATCTTACATGATCCAACCCAAAGAAAAGGTTCTGTGAGGATTTATGCCAAAAATATATGTAATAATCTCAAATCTGTAAGGGAGTATACAATTTAATTATATGAATTGTAGTGCTTTCCATGGATATTTTCTTTTCCCCTTTGAAGAGTTTGCTTTGCTTTCAAGTTTCAATGATTCATCATGTGTTTTCACAACTGTCAACAACAATGTAGTTCTCTAAATGAATTCATGTGCATTTTACAACAAACGTCAACTAGGAAAAATTCGTCGGTGGAGTCACCGACACTCAACAATCAAAGTCATTCCCGAGAATTAAGTTGTACAGTGATCAGATTTGTTTGCTCAATTCCAGTCGATTTCAATAATTGAACTTTTAACATTACCATTGACATGCAAACCTCTCTAAAATTAAATTTTAATTCATTTTGTCTTAATGCAATAAAATTTCACTTCATTTAGGTATTTTTAAGAGTATAATTTCTATGTAGTATATAATTTTGTCTAAATATATTTCTCTTTATCTTAAATGAACTAATTCGGGATATTAATCAAAGGAATAAAATAATCTAAAAAGAATTTCACAATGTCATTCAAACCAAACTCGATGGAGCTATACGAAGATTTCAGGAAAGATTTCAGGAAGGGCAATTGAAGCGGATCTAATTTTTTTATGGGGGCAAATTTTGAAAGGAGGAAAATTTGAAAGGAATATATATATAGAGACGTAACAATAATATAATACTTATTTTTTTACTCTAATTTTATTTTTTTATTTGAGACAATTATTAAACCAAGTGATACCATGATAGTGTGAGTGTGCAATAGTTAAGTTATATATTAGATGAGATTTAATAATACATGATATAAAGAAATTAGGAGGGGCCAAATATATAATTTTTCTTATTTTTACAAATAAAATTAGAAATTTCAGGGGGGCGCCGCCCTCGCTGTGGTACAAGAGGTTCCGCCCATGCTCATATATATATATATATAACAATGTTATATGTACACCATTTAGGTTGCCACAGTAAATCACCACTCATAAAAATGGTGGGTCCCACAAAAAATAAAAAGTGCACTTAAACAACACATAGTTTCATTAGAGCGCGTGTTTTCACTGCTCTCTCATCATCTTCTTCTTCTTATTTTCCTCTTCCCTTTAATTAACCCAAACTCAATCAAACAAATAACAAAATTCATTCAAACAATAATAAACTACCTTATAATAGATAAAATTGACGAAATAATAAAAAATCTCATTTAAACAAAAAAACTCATTCAAAACAATAGAAAGAATCCATTCAAAGTAAATATAAAAACTCATTCAAAATAAAATAAAAAAACTCATCTAAAATAGTAAAAAAAACCCATTAAAATAAAAGCTAAAAATTACATTTCATATATATTGTAGACAACATAAATTCCCTAAAGGTACCTTTATTACTATTAGCATTCTGAAAATGAAAAATAGCACAAAATATATTATTTTTTTTCTAAATATTTAACTTTTATCACTAAAGGTAACACTTTTTTTTCTTTCTATCTTAATTAAACAAAAGGTAATGAAACAAATAAAAAAAAAGCCATTCAAACAATAAAAAATCACCTTAATGAGAGATAAAATCAATCAAATAAAAAAAACTCACTTAAACAAATAAAAACTCATTCAAAACAATAGAAAAAACTCATTCAAAATAATAAGAAAACTCATTCAAAATAATAGAAAAACTCATCTCAATCAATAAAAAAAACCCACTCAAGTAACAACTAAAAATTGTATTCCATATGCATTGTAGACAACATAAAACCCCTAAAAGTAATACCTTTATCATTTTAAGCATTCTGAAAATGAAAAATAATATAAAATGCATTATTTTTTCTAAAAATTTAACTTTAATCACTAAAGGTAATACCTTTATAACTAAAGTTAGCACCTTTATCATTAAAATGGACAAAATGTATTATTTTTCCTCTAAAAATATAATCTTTATCCAAAAAAAATATTTAATCTCGTAACATAAAAAATATAATCAAACATAAAAAAACTCATTCTAATTACAAAAAAAAAACTCATCGCAATAATTAAAATAGTCTGTTAAACAAATAACCAGAACCATTTTCAAAACAATAAATCACTAAAAGAAGTCCAAAACAGGGAGCATAAATCTAATAAAAATGGGATAGAAGAAAACAAAAAATGTGAAAAAAAAGAAGAAAAAAAACCATATGAGAAGATGAGGAGGAAGAAGAAGAAGAAGAAGAAGAAGAAGATGAAGAAGATGAAGATGAAGAAGAAGATTACAAACCTGGTAGTGAATATGATGAAGAACAAATAAGAAGAAAAAAATTAGTGTGGGTTGCCTGGTTGGAAAAAAAAAGGAAAAAGAAAAAGAAAGAAAAGGAAGAAGAAAAGATGAAGAGAAGATAGTGCTGAAGAAGAAGAGAGAAGATTAGAAAAAAGAAAAAAAAAAAGAAAGAGAGAGCGCGTGAGTGTTTTTATGTTTTTTTTTTTATGAATGCATTTATTGGGTGGCTGATAGTGGCAGATTTAGGGTGTACAAGAAGCATTATTGTATATATTTATATTGGACTACGGCCGAACTACTAAGGCAACTCGGCGCACACCACACGGAACTCGGCTCAGGGCATACATAATTCAGTCACGTGAAACTCATTTCAGGCCGAGCATAATTCGAATCGTAACGTTCCCATCAGGCAAGCCCCACTATTGTCCATAATGAGTATTTAAAGTAATTAATGACAGGACCCCAGCTCCCCCTTTAAGCGAGCTCGGCAGCCTAATCTAGATAAGTAACATTTGATCCGTTGATACAGATTTACTATACTCATACTTGCTTTCTAGATCACTACTGAGCGTTAAAGTTCCTTTTTAGGTACACCCCCCCGCCTGGTTCTGGAGGTATTCGGAGCTCAAGTACGGGAGAAGTCGGCTTAAGGAGGAGTCGGCTCATGTTCTAGAAGGGCGAGAACATTGGCGCCCACCGTGGGGACTCGGAGTAAATCATTACCCCACCCCGTTTCTTTATCACAAACAACCCAACCGAAGACATGGCTGGAGAAAATCCTACTCTGGCTGATCTGTTGTCAGTCGTGCAAAGAATAGGTGAACAGTCTACTCGGGTGATGGAAGATAATCAGAGACTAGCCGAGGAAATCAGATTACTTCGTGAAGAGAGAGCTCAGAAAGATCAAGACCATCATGAAGAACCTCATGAAAGAAGGCGTGAAGGGGTCTCAAAAGTTCAAACTGGCCCTTTCTCAACGGAACTTATGGAGGAGCCCTTGCCGCTTCACCTCAACCTTCCACCAACTTTGAAGCCATATGACGGAACCGGAGATCCTCATTGATTCATATCTAAATACAAACATGCGATGTTTACTAACCATGCTTCTGATCGCGTTTTATGCAGGGTTTTTCCCACATTCTTGGATGGAGTAGCTGAGGTGTGGTTCGCGTCGTTACCCCCGAAATCAATCTACAATTTCGAGGAATTAACAACCGCTTTCACAACTCAGTTTTCATCCTCTAAGATTTACACAAAGAATGAAGAAGCTTTGGAAAAATTTCACCAAGGTGGGAATGAATCATTAAGAGAATATCTAACCCGTTTTAATGTTGAAGTTATGCAGATACCAGATCTAGATTCGGCCGTCAAGTTGTTCACGGCGAAGGTCGGGTTGAGACCTGGACCTTTCGCAAAAAGCATAGCAATCCAACAACCCAAAACTATGGTCGAATTCTATGAACGAGCAATTGGATATATTAACACCGAAGAGCTAGAAGAAGGTTCAGGTAAAAACAAACAAGAGGGAAGAAATTACCCACAACAAAAGACACACTTCTGGAAGCATGATAGACGATAAACCGAGTATTCGATTTATGAAAGGGTCCTTTAAATGCTAGAAAAGATGTTATTCTTCGTGAATTGTGTAGCACAGGGCTAGTACAACTCCCTAGACGAAAGAACCAAGATCCTTCTGAAGGAGCAAACCGGTCTAAGAGGTGTGAGTTCCATCGATGCTTTGGACATACCACAGATGAATGTCAAGTACTCAAAGACCACATTGAGACGTTAATCCGAAATGGTCACTTGAAATGATTTGTGAAAACAAATGACCATTATGCTGATAGAAGGGGGAGATCCAGGAGCCGATCATCGAGAAGGAATTATAACAGAGGAAGTTGATCTCCCCCTAAGAACATAAATTATCAAGAACCGGCACGAGAAATAGTTAACCATATAGCGGGAGGCTTCGCAGGAGGAGGCGAAACAAGCTCAACTCGGAAGAGATCAATTCGGCACATTATGAACCTTGAAGAAAGTACATCCTACATACCTTGGCTTCAACAAACCCCGGTAATCTCGTTCTATTCTTCTGACTTTAGAGGTTTGGATGAAAACAAAAACGATCTTATGATGATCTCTGTCTCTATATTTAATTTCCTTGTCATGAGAGTCTTAGTGGATTGTCACAACGTCCCCGAGGGGTGCCGTGACTAAAAATAGAGTGAAATGGAGTCGCCACCAATTTTAATTATGGGAAAATTGGAAAACCTTTATTTTTTGAAAAACTGGTCTTTTTAGAGATTAGAGTTCGGGAGTCGAATTATGATTAGGGAAGGGTGAGAACTTAATCACACTGCACCCCTAATACATCCGTATAAATATGGTTACCCTAGAGCAAATTATGCAAATTATATCTATAACTTAATAATATTTAATTTCCCCTTTAAGATATTAAAATAAACACATGAAAAAAAACAATAAAAAAAGGAACAAAATGATTTAAAAATTAATTTTGGGTTGACAGGTTGTAGCCTGCGCCGACGTATCCTCTGATGCAATGAGGAACTCAAACCCACGTCGTTCTTGTAGAAAATGCTTGTGTGTTGTGTGTTTTTTAGAAAATGTTTGGTACAGGGCGATGTGAATCGCACAAGTACTAATTTGAAATTTCGAGGATGATTATCTCATACAACGAAATAATAAAAAAAAGATTTTGTAGGATTTGTTTTGATTTTAATTAAAAGAAAATAAATTGTTTGATTTAAAGAGGAAATAATTGCTATTTTAAGAAGAAGAAAAAAAAAAATAGGACACAGGACGATGCGACTCGCACAAGTACCCCCAAATTGCGATACTCGAGGATGATTAAATCATACAACGAGATCATGAATTGTAAAATAAGAAATTAAGAGATTTTGATTTTGACGAAAAAAAGGAATTGAATTTTATAAAAAAAGATTTGTTTATTTAAGAAAATGATATTTTTAGAGTACATGACGATATGACTCGCACAAGTACCCCACAATTTATGATCCCGAGGATGATTATCTCATATAACGAAATAATATATTGTAAATAAAGATTTTGTATTGATTTGATTTTAATTAAAATAAAATAAATTGTTTTTGATTTAAAAAGGAAATGATTATTATTTTAAAAAATGATATTTTTAGGGTACAAGACGATATGATTCGCACAATTACTGTACAATTTACAATTTCGATGATGATCAACTTATACAACGAAATAATAAATTGTAAAGAAAAAATTAGTACTATTTTGATTTTAAGAAAAAGAAAATAATAATAATAATAATAATAATAATAATAATAATAATAATAAAATCAAACAAAACACCCTCATTCAATCCTTAATTCCCGTATAGGGAAAGAAGGGAAGATCAGGGGTGCTGGCGGCAGAGAGGGAGAAGAGGGGCACGCGGCCTCCGTTGCCGTGGCTGTCAGGCGCCGCGGATGTGGTGACGAGACCGGCGAGAGAACGGCGGCAGGGCGCAGAAGTCGCGGCTGGGGGCGTGACTGGCTGCAGGAGCGGGAAAGCGAGACGGAGAGGCGCGATTTGAGAGTGGCGGCGGCGTGCGAGGATGAGGCGGCGAGAAGAGAGACAGCCGCGAGTCGCCCGGATCCGCGGCTCTCACGGCCGCCACTGTGAGATGAGAGGAAGAAGGGGAAGAATCGGGTGAGGCAGGAAGAGAGAGAGAGCGCGAGCCCGAGGAGGAAGAGAGGCTGCGACTCTTGCGGCCGCCGCTGCTTCCACGGTGAAGCCTCGCCACTGCCGTGGTTGGCTGGGGCGTAGTGATGCGACGTTGTTTCCGTCGTTACTCCTCACTTCCTCCTCGCCGCGGCTGTTGTTTGGTTCATGGCAGAGGATGCGGAGTTCAGGACGGGATACAGTGATGGTGTTGTGATGATGAGGCCATGGTGGTGAGCGCTGTGATGGTGTTTGGGGATGATGATGGCGAGGCTGTGATGACCGTGGTGGTATGGTGGTGCAGCTGCCGTCTTCACAGCTGTGAGGCGGAGGGTGATGAGCGAGGCGTCACGGCCGTCGGTGCGAGGGCTTTCCTGGGAGGCGCTGCTCCGCTGCTACCGTTTCTTTCTGCTGCCGGCTTTTTATTTTTATACAGTTGAATTAGGAATTAGGGTGTACCCAGGATTAATGTTAATGGATTATAATTGATGCTAATTGATTTTGTTAGATGCAATTTGTGATTATGTTTTTTTGATGGGATGAGATTATGCATAAATGTGATGAGATTATGTAATGATTTATTTTTATTTTTTTAATTTTTTTCATTTTTTTCATTTTTAAATAAATGTCTGGACAAAATACGGTGTTTACATGGATCAAGGAAGCTCAACGGATGTAATGATGCTTACTACCTTCAAGAAGATGAAGTTATCCGAATAATCCATACTCCCATTTGACGGTCATTTGGTTGCATTTTCTGGAGACCGAGTCAAAGCTATTGGTTACATATGGATGAGAGTAACCTTTAGTGAGGATAGGAGATCAAAAGCAATTAATATTCGATTCCTCATCATTGATTGCCCTAGTCCATACAACATCATCCTTGGCCGACCCTCTCTAAATGATCTTGGTGTCATAGTATCAACACCGCACATGGCGATGAAGTTCCAATTTTCATACGAGTCGACACAATCCATGCAGATCAAAAGGATGCTAGAATTTGCTACAATGAATGCTTAAAGCTCAAGTACCCACCCGAAAAAGGTTTATCAAAATCTTATTAATCAACAAGTTAACATGATTTGTGCAGAAACAAGAAATATTTTGCAGGAACTAGACCTGAGGGATAATTCCGATATGAGACCTACTCCGGCTGAGGAACTTCAACCATTTCAAGTAGCGCAAAAAGAAGGACATGTGACATATATTGGGACCTCGGTAGAAGGAGTACTCAAACAGGACCTGCAACAACTATTATTGAAAAATGCTGATTTGTTTGCATGGTCGCCATCAAACATGCCGGGAATAAATCCAAAGGTAATCTATAATAAGTTATCAGTAAGGCCAGTAGCCCGACCTGTCAGGCAAAAGAAAAGAGTACTTGGCCAAGAGAAGCAACAAGCAACTAGAGCCGAAACTAAAAAACTACTCTGAGCATGATTTATTAGAGAGTTTAGCTATCCAACATGGTTAGCCAATGTGGTAATGGTAAAAAAAGCCTCGGGAAACTGGAGAATGTGTGTTGACTTCACTGACATGAATAAGATATGCCCTAAAGATTCATATCCTTTACCCAATATTGACAAACTTGTTGTCAATGCTTCAGGTTACAAGTATCTAAGCTTTATGGATGCTTACTCGGGATATAATCAAATTAAGATGGCGCCAGAAGATGAAGAAAAAACGGCTTTTCTTAAAGAAGAAACAACTTTCTGTTACAAATGAATACTTTGTTTCAAACAACAAGCTTAAACAAGGGAGTCTAGTTAAGTGAAGAGATTAAAATATTGTGCCTCCCAGAAGTCCATATTATGAACCACAATATAGGTGGTGGCAGTGATATTATTTTAACTAGCGACTTGACAGATACTAACATGTATGTTAAGTCGCATTTCTATTACTTTAACTAAAACGAGCAGTCTGTGGAGAAGAGTGTAAATGAGAGATGTGTATGACATAGTTTATGTAATATTATGATATAATTTAATATATTATACTATATTTTACCAAGTCATATTAAACTAATAATAATTTTTAAATTTATATAAATTTTGTCCTCAATAGTATGGACCCAATCAGTGGCTATGTAAACTATTAATTAATATTTATGACTTGGTAAATTTTTTTATGGTGATTAATCAATAATTGTTAATATAAAGTGCTAATATATTAAATTTACTAGTGATTAATATATTGACCCAAAATTCACTATTTTTTAAGATAATAAATATATTAACTAATATTGATTTTATATATAATAAACAGTAGCTTATATAAATTTATAGTAGCTAATATAAATTAACATTTTTTGAATCACAATAAACAAAAATAGTTAGTAATCCATTAACAATTATATCTTAAATAGCTTATAAGTTGTATAATTTAATACTATGGTGCCTCTTAAAATAATTCTTCAATTATTTAATATAAAGTGCTAATAAATTAAATTTACCAATGTTGATTAATATATTGACCCAAAAATTCAATGTTTTTTAAAGTAATTAATATATTAACTAATATTGATTTTATATATAATCAATAGCTTATATAAATTTATAGTAGCTAATTAAATTAACATTGTGTTAATCACAATGAACAAAAATAGTTACTAATCCTCAACAATTATCTAAAACATTATTTACTTATATATTATTGAATTTATAAGTCGTTTATTTTAATATTACTATGCCTATTAAAATAATATTATTTATGCTAATAAACTAATATTATATCATAATATTAACTAACGCACTCACCAAAAAAAAAAATATTAACTAACGTTAGTGTTATTTCTATCAATAATTATAATTAATGTAATTTATAATTCAAAAAAAATAATTTGCATCATTACCTATTCAAACCTAAAAGTGAAAAAAATGGGAGATAGTAAAAATAGTAGTATTTATAGAGTTAGATGGTTATTTTGTAAATTGGAATCTTAATTTGTTAGCGTAAATAGATTATTTTTAATTTGTCAGCATAAATATAATCATTTGTAAAACTAATTTTTAAATAAAATTTGAAAATGTGAACTTTTTTTAATAACGTAAATTGATACTATTTGTTAAATTATTTTTGACTTTTCAATAAAAATTTTAAAAAACAAAACAAAATTTATTTAAAAATTATATGTGTTCATGATCATGTATTATATTGTTAATACGTAGTTCAAACAAATTTTTTATATAGATGATGAAGTCATTGTACTTTTTATATTTTTTATATTGAAAAATTGTATATATAAATAAATTTATCAATAAAATTATTTATTAAGTTAATTATTGAAAAAATAAATAAATGATTAAATTTTAACCGCTAAAAAGGGATTACAGGAGAGAATCAGAGTGGGGAACAATAACTGAAACATAAAAATAATAAAAAGAAAAGGAAAGTGGTAGTTTTCTAACTTATTACTCCTATTTTTATGAATATCTCTTTTTTTTAACAAAGACAATTAGGATATTATTGAATCACAATAAAAGATGCCCAATCGGGCTACACGAGATGATGAAAGGGCCAAGCCCAAGGTCACAACCCAAAAAGGGGAAGGACAAAAACAAAACAGCAAAAGAGCTCAAAGAAGAAAAGAACATTAACACTTTTATCAAAGTGAAGATTCTCGATCATTACAGTACTCTGTCCCTAACCTTTGAATAGTTGAAGCTAGTTCAGAGGGACTATCATCTATTTGCTCAAAAACCTTCTTGTTCCTACTTTTCCAAATCAACCAGCAGTAAAGGGAAATCCAGATTCTGGCTTTCTTTTTATCTTCCCTTGCTTGAGTTTGAGATAATACGAACAACCACCACTTGTTCATTTCCATCTCCCTAATCCCTGCCACTAAGCTTTCCATCTGCAGAAGCTTCCAGATTTCCTTCGAATAAGTGCAAGCAACGAGACAATGCAACAATGATTCAGGTTCAGATTGACATCGGGGGCAGAGTGGATGAACTTCAGGGAAGCGCCTATGAAGGAACTCTCGAACTGGGCACCCATTGTGCATCACCTTCCAGAGAAAAAGTTTAATTTTATGAGGTAATTTCATTTTCCAGATGCTCTTCCATAATGTTCTGTTTCTCATAAAACTCGGGTAAACTTCCAGAGGAGGGTGGAAAAAATTATAGGCTATGTGATAGCCTGAGCTTACTGAATATCCTTTTCCCTTGTTGGGAACCCAGCTCAATTCATCTTCCCCATCTTTAGGTTTGATAGCTCGAATAAGGTCTCCCACATCATTTGGAAAAATTCTACTAATTAATTCTGAGTTCCAAGAACCATTTGGTAGCATAAGATTCTTGACCAAGAACACTTCATCTCTCTGGAGGTCTTTGTTGATAGTGTAGGGGTATTCTATTGGGAGCCAGGGGTCTTCAAAAGTTTTAATATTTGTTCCAGACCCAACTCTCCATCTCAGCCCTTTCTATAAAACTTTTCTCCCCTCTAGTAAGCTTCTACAAGCTCAAGATGGGTTGGAACCTTCTTCTGCCTCCATGAAGCCCTTGGAATTGAAATACTTCCCTTTGAAAATTTTATAGAAAATTGATGAGGGAGCTAAGATTAATCTCCAGCCTTGCTTAGCTAGGAGAGCCATGTTCATGGCTCTGAGATCTTTGATACCTAAACCACCCTCTGATTTCATTCTGCTCATTTTGTCCCAACTCATCCAGGCTATTCTTCTTTCAGATTCTTTTTGACCCCACCAAAATCTTGTTAGCATCTGATGGAGATTGTTAAGGAGAGATTTAGGGAGCTTGAAACATGACATAGTGTAGATAGGAATGACTGCTCTGATTAGTACCTGTCTTCCTCCAGCTGAAAGTATTAGTCTTTTCCACCCTTGTAGTCTGACAGCCACCTGTTGGATGATGAAATCAAATGTTTCTTTTTTAGATCTTCTTACAATTGATGGCAATCCAAGGTATTTGTCTTGGGCTCCTATATGCTCCACACCCAATCTACTGGCTATTTGGGTCCTAAATCTATGGGGGGTGTTTCCACTAAAAAACACAGCTGATTTCTGCAAATTAAGCTTCTGTCCACTGATTCTTTCATATTCTTGTAAAACTTCCTGGATGCTATCATCATGTTCAACTGAGGCTTTTCTAAAAAGAATAGCATCATTTGCAAAGAATAGATGAGTAATGGGTGGGCAATGTCTTCCTATTTTAACTCCTTCTATCCTTTTATTCTTCTCAGCTTGATAGATCAAATGGGATAATCCTTCACCACATAATAGGAACAAGTAAGGAAATAGATGATCCCCCTGCCGCAATCCTCTCTCAGGCCTAAAATAACCAGAGGGGGATCCCTCCATAATAACTGAGTATGAAACTGTCTCCACACACTCCTTCACCCACGTTATCCATCTTTCATCAAAACCCAATTTTCTCATCACAGCCCATAGGAAGCTCCACTCGACTCTATAAAAAGCTTTGCTCATATCCAATTTCAGCCCCATGTCATAATTACTCCCTATTTTCTTATTTTTCAAGTAATGCATGCACTCATGAGCAACTAGAATATTATCTGAAATCAATCTCCCTTTGATGAAAGCACTTTGATTAGAGCTGATGATTCTGCTGATAACACCCTGAAATCTGTGCACCAATACCTTAGAGATTATTTTATAGAACACTGAACACAAGCTGATTGGTCTGATCTGGCCCATATCTCTTGCTGCACCACCCTTTGGAATGAGACAAATTTGTGTATGATTGAAACTTCTAAGCATTCTGCCACCCTGAAAGAAAATTTTCACTGCTACTATCACATCCCCTTTGATTGTTTCCCAAAAAAACTGATAAAATTTAGCTGTGAATCCATCCTCTCCTGGAGCACTATCTGGGGCTATAGAAAAGACATCTTTCTAGATTTCTTGGGAGCTAATAGGTTTAATGAGCTCAGCATTCATTATTCCTGTAACTTTTTCCCTTAGCTCTGATAGGCTATGGTCGGGGCATATGGGGTTACTGGTTGCAAAAAGTGACTTGAAAAAATCAATTGCAACCCTTGCCATATCATCCTTATTTTCAACCATAACTCCCTCTTGATTCAACAACCCTTGGATTCTATTATTGATGTTCCTGATTTTGCACTTTGTGTGGAAGAATCTTGTATTTTGATCACCCCATTTTAGCCATTTATTCCTTGATTTTTCCTTCCAGAACCTCTCCTCTAGCACCACCATCTCTTGAAGCTCCTTTTCAAGTCTTGTTATTTCAGTCTTCTCAGCTTCAACCCCTTTATTTTTCTGCTCAATCAAAGCTTCCTTTATCTGAACCATGCGAGAATTTGAATTAGCTCCCCCTTTTCTTTGTCAGTTAACTATGTTGTGTCTGCATTCTTTTAGCTTCTGAGATAGTCTAAACATAGGAGATCCCATAGGTTGAAATTCCCAGGCAGCCATGACAATATCTTTCACCTCTGCATTTTCACACCATCTTTCTTGAAACTTAAATCTTCTCTTCTTTGCTGTGGTGTCTTGACTCCCTGTAGCTAGCGAAATAGGCTTGTGGTCCGATCCAAAATCAGGGAGATGATTAACTTTGAAATCCATTTTAGTTTCTAGCCAGTCAATGGAAGCAAAGAATCTGTCCAACCTTTCTCTAATGAATTCAGGACCAAATCTTCTATTAGACCATGTGAATCCGTCCCCATTGTAACCAAGATCCACCATGTTGTTGCTCTAGATAAAAGTCTGCAGATCTCTCATAGAGCTTGTTGAGCTAAGAGATCCTCCTTCCTTCTCATCATTATTTGTAATGGCATTGAAATCACCAAAAATTATCTTTTGATCCAGCATAACTGCCATTTGCTCTTCGATGGAATCAAGTTGGCTCCTTCTGGATTGTTCATTCGTGCTTAGATATACTGCCTAGATCCTCCATGATAGACCAGTTTGCAAGTTTATAATCTTGGCTGCTATAAAGAATTGCCCATAGCTCGTAATAGACAATTTCACCTCCTTCTTCCACCATATACACAAGCCCCCTGACCTACCCACTGGGGGCGCACAGAAAAAATGTTGTATTCCACATCTTCTAAGAATACCTTCCACATACGATGTTGAGCTTTTTGTTTCACAGATAAATCCACCATCGGGGGAGTTGGATCTACACATCCCTTGAAGAGAATGGACTGTCAGGGGACCCCCCAGACCCCGACAGTTCCAAGATAGGATTTTCATGATGACTCAGGTGCCATATAAAGGTTGGCACCCTCTACCTCAGCACTTCCTTGTTCCTCCTCACCAATGCAGGTCTTTTTCTTCATAAGAGAGTTTTCATGCTCTAAGCCCCTCTTTTTTAGTGAACTATCTGCCCTGCCTCCATATCTTGCCATATTCTTCATATTTGGTTTCCTCTGTCTTTTGCTATTTCCTTCTGCTCCAGCTGAGAAAATCATATGATGTTGTTGAATATATTGAAGATCTTTACTCCTGGCTACAATCTCCTCTAGCCCTCCTATACAATCCCCCTTTGCTTCATACTCAACATCATTATATTTTATGGATATGACATCCTCATCCCCGATTTCCACCAATTTCTTTCTGTCCTCCTTATTTCCTCTTATCCCCATTGCATGTTCTTGTTGGTTGTTATTGCTCTTCATCCCATCTCCCTTGTTGTTACTTCTAGTACTTGCTGCACTTTTTGAGCATTGAATTTCGGAGATAGACAGCTTCTCAAAGCTCTTTAGCAAGTTTACTGGTGTTGGCCTCCTCTTTATCTTCCCTGTTTCTTCACTGCTTTGCGCCTCTCCTCTCCTGACATCTGTTCTCTCCTCCTCTATTCTTCTTCCGAATTGTTCTGCTCTCACACCTGGATCCAGTAGGTTATTTTTTATACTTCCATTGACAGAGTCTTCAAGGAAATATTGACAATTCCTTGGTTCATGTCCTATAAATCCACAATAAGTGCAAATTGTACCTATCCTCTCATATTTTAAAGATATCCCCATGATCTTTTTATTAGGGCCAGCGATCTTCATCACTCCTTTTATTCTTTGTGTTATATCTATCTCCACCCGAATTTTCATCAATTTGTTTTCCTTACCTCTTATGGCAAAGAAACCAATATCAACGACTTTGCCTATCCGGTTACCTATCTTTGAACCAAGCTCTTTGGTTTTGCGGCACTCCGGAAGACCCCAGATATGCACCCACAGAGGAATTCTACTGAAAATCACCTCTAAAACCTCCTTCTCTTCCTCCCACCTCATCACATGTAAAATATTATTTTTAAATAACCTTGGTGAGCCTACCTCCACCCTTAGCATATCTGCCTCTTTTAGGAAGAAGAATTGGAAAACATTATCCCCATGTTTTTTCACCCGGAACCCTTGGGGGTGGTTCCAAATTGCTCCTATTGCATTCTCCATTGTACCAAAAGAAAAGGCCCTATCTGACATAATTCTTCCAATGAGGCTTTTTTTGCATTCTGCAATTCCCTCCTTTATATCTTCTTGATCAAAGTAAAGGATTTCCTCTTCTGTTCCATCGCTCTCCTCTCCCCTCCTTTGGGTTGACCAAGAATTGGCCCCTCCCTCCATAATTTCCTTTCTTGCTATCCAAGAAAAGACAGATTGTCTTGAATATCGAACCGAGAGATCCAAATATTCAAGGAAAAGAATACCACAAGTGGTGCTAAGACAGCCGGAAAAACCAGAACGAATGAAAGTTGCACTTGACAACAAAAGACACTCAACCCTGTGAGAGCAAAACCCTAGCAGAGCACTTCAAACCCTAGGCGGGCACATTGTATAATAAGCATCAATCTTATTTTTATGAATATCTCAAATTTAACAATTAAATATATTTTATAAATTATGAAAAGTAATACAAATGACGATAATTTTAGAAGAAAATATGACCGTTAATTTAGGTGTAAAAATGTGACTGGATAGTTCAAGCATCCCAATCTCTTTATAGAATAGTATAGATAATATTTTGTTGCATCATACTTGTACTGTTATACATGCTTCAATAGCACCCCAAAAAATGTATATACATGTTACAAAAAATAAATTGATATAATGAGAATTGACATAGTTCCTCCAACCTTTCATCCATGGCCATCACTAGGGTGAAGTGTACAACTTTATTGTGGTGATGTGAACTCTCACAATGCAACACATGTCCCTCTTTAATTTTAGTGGGTCCAGTTTTATTGAAGGATATTTCTGTAACCTTACATTTTTGGGTAAAATGCTTGCAGCTATAACTCTCATTTTCGATGAATAGCCATCACAATACTTGAGAGGTTGATTTGAGGGAAAATACACACTAGGTTTCTTTATCACCATTGTTGAAGGAACTTGGGACAAGTTTCAGGTGTGAGAAGTGTGGAGGCAACAACCTTGGGTGGTGCTTGGCTGCAGGCTTGGGTGGTGCTGGGCTGGTAGCTTTGGCAGTTCTGGGCTGGAAGATTGGACGGTGCGTGGCTGGAAGATTGGGCGGTGCGTGGCTGCAAGCTTGTGTGGGCTGATTCATCGACGGTGTTCATCTCCACCACAGGGGCATTTGGGTTCATAAGTTTGGTAAGAACACCTGATTATTGCCATTTGTAGTTGTTTGTAGCATATTATTTGTTGGGGATGAGAAATGTTAGTAAATCTATATACAAACATACTAAATATTTGCTTCGGATCTAATTCGATTAATAAAAGTATAGAATAGATGCTTTAGTTAGTTTAAACAGGACCTACCAGCAGTTTCACAAAAAAACTAACATTTAGTATATCTACTTACCAGCAAATGAGGGCTAATAACCAGCCCCTCCCTCTTATATTATGCAATCACCACCATATAAAATTTAAACATGTTTAACAATCCATATAAAATTTAAACATGTTTAACAATCCATAAATGACTAACATCTGGTCCAAATGTAAAAATGAGGAAGAATAATCAGCCCCATGTAATTCTTCACTAAACACCCAATATTTTTATTTATCCAATATTTTGTAAAATCATATCATTCAAATTATTTTGTAAAGTTATATCATTTAAAATTATTAAATTTTATAAAATAATATTATTTAAACTAAGTAAAACAACCCTTTTATTGCTAATTTGACACTCGTCTTAAGATCTTTTGTAGAATACTAGAAGGAGCATAGGAGGGTGGGAGTGTTGATGATGAATACTAGAAGGAGCATAGGAGGGTGGGAGTGTTGATGATGAAGTATCGGAAAAATTGTAGTGATAAATGACATTTTAGACTAATAAATGGAAGACTTGCATGTGGATGGATTGTATGTTAATTGGGTGATGAGTGATGGTGTATTGGCCATATGTGTTACTGGGTCTATAGGATACTTTGATAATGGTTATTAGTTGCATGATACTTTGTTGATTCTATAGTGGTGAAAGCAATATAAACTCTTTTGTTGTAAAACTTGCAGGTGACCATCAATTTTCAAGATGCAGCCATGTTTGGAAGTAGCAGTAGTGGAGGCGTGTCTATATATTTGTGTGGCCACACATGAAGTGGTTCATTTATGTTGTTATTGATGTAATACTTTGATACTGCTTTGATAATCATCTAATTTGTACACAACTGATTATGTGAATTATAGGCATTCACTTCAAAGGTTAATGTAATGTTAGGACGTAAGCTATGTATTAATTTAACATGAGGCATATGACAAGTAAATGACAAGAATGTAGTCCATTTTTTCTTGGTTAAGATGGTGTAGTAATTTATCGTCAATGTTTGTACTAAAGTATATAAAATTGTTTGTGTCTTGATTTTCTTTCCAGCCAATATGATCTGAAGATAATTGTTTTTATTACTAGTTGAAAAACATCTGGCTATTCTTTTGTTTGTTTTGGATCATTGGTATGTAGTTGTTTTGGATGACTGATTTAAATTGAGTGAAGAGAAGGGATATTTTACCCAGTTAAAACATAAAGTACCAGAACTAGCAATGTCATGAAAAAATCAACCTTTACTGTATGTACTTACCAGCAGATTAGGTCTAATAACCCGTCCCTGTCTCATTGCGTTTTCAGGGTAGGCAAGTGATATATATTATAATTAGCTGATTTTCTTTTGTTTGTTTTGGATCATTGGTATGTAGTTATTTTGGATGACTGTTTAAATTAAGTGAGGAGAAGAGTTATTTTACCCAGTTAAAACATAAAGTACCACAACCAGCAATGTCATGAAAAAACCAACATTTACTGTATGTACGTACCAGTAGATGAGGTCTAATAACCAGCCCATGTCTCATTGCGTTTTCAGGATAGGCAACTGATATATATTATAATTACCTGATTTTCTTTTGTTTGTTTTGGATTATTGGTGTGTAGTTGTTTTGGATGACTGATTTAAATTGAGTGAGGAGAAGGGTTATTTTACCCAGTTAAAACATAAAGTACCACAACTAGTAGTGTCATGAAAAAGTCAACCTTCACTGTATGTACTTACCAGCAGATGAGGTCTAATAACCAGCCTCTGTCTCATTGCGTTTTCAGGATATGCAACTGATATATATTATAATTACCTGATTTTCTTTTGTTTGTTTTGGATCATTAGTGTGCATTTGTTTTGGATGACTGATTTAAATTGAGTGAGGAGAAGAGTTATTTTACCCAGTTAAAACATAAAGTACCACAACCAGCAGTGTCATGAAAAAAATCAACCTTTACTGTATGTACTTACCAGCAGATGAGGTCTAATAACCAGCCCCAATCTCATTGCGTTTTCATAGTAGGCAACTGATATATATTATAATTAGCTGATTTTCTTTTGTTTAGTATGTAGTGGTTTATGATTATGAGTATTAAGTGAACAATATTAGAATTTTTTGTTGATTATAGTTTTAGAATATGAATAATGTTTCTGCTTGGTTTCGATTTTGCTTTTTTTTCCTCCTAAATATACTCAATGATTTGGGATTCAGATTATCCTCCAAACTTACTTTTATGAAGCTTTCATGATAATTTAATTTATTTTCTTGCTTTCTAGTGTAATTTTGTTGGGATCTGATACAAGGTAAAAGTGAGTCATATACATGATATATATGGTGGCCTACCTTATTTGTCTTTGTTGAATTAATTAATGTTGTTGAAACTTGCTGGAAAGAATGCCTGTGTGTTTGATATTCAGCTCACTAACATTGGATTTGGATTGGATTTTTTTCTAATTTAAAAAAAATAAATAAACAAATAATGCAAATAAAATAAATAATAATAATAATTAGAAATAACTAAGGGCTCAAGGCTCTAATATTACAGGTCTAAATAATTAAACATTGGCTAAGTCGCCAAGGTCTCAGAATCAATATCTTATTTGCCCAAAAAGGGATTTTTTTAATTTCATGATACATAAAAATCGATAAAAAGAATTACAATCAACAGAAGGTTGAAAAACCAGAAAAAATAAGGCTTTAATAATAATTTGTTCTCTTTTTCTTTGGGAAGGATTCTCTAAAAATCATCTACCCTCATTGTTTAATACTCAAACTAGTAAATCTCTCTTGTGAATACTGTCTTGAAGATTTTCTCCCATCTGTGCTAGCCTTCATCATCGTCGTGAATTTCTCATAACTTATTCTTCCTCAAATGAAGAGAGATGACAACAAACTCTCCAAGTCTAGGTACCCATCTTCATCTACATCAACCTGCAAAAGCAGGGCCTTTCATAAAAACTTGGAATAATCAAATCTTTCTTTGTTAAATGTTACTCAGGATCTAATTTTATTAATAATAGTTCACAATGAATTACCAGCATATTCAATAAAAAACAAACATTCTTTTTATATGATTACCAGCCAATGTGTACTAATAACCAGCCGTGTAAAAGTATTTCTTACCCCACAAAATTCATGTTGTCAAAATACACTACTGTTTCAGAAGAAAGAATCAAAGTCTTTAATTGCAACCAATTACAAAGGTCATTGACCATCACATTTTATTCAGATTAGATTAATTACCCTTTAATAAAAAACATGCACCACCTTCACAAACACTCAAAGCAAAACAACCAATACATTTAAAAACAAGGATTATAAGAATACTTACCAGTTACCAACAACAACAACTTTGCACTATATATACTTGGTATAATCAAATCAGATCTTTCTCTGCTAAATCAGCATCTAGTTTTATCCCTAATAGTTCACAATGAATTACCAGCGCATTCAATAAAAAACTAACATTCATTACATATAATTACCAGCCAATGTGTACTAATAACCAGCCCGTGTAAAAGTATATCTTACCCCATAAAACATGTTGTCCCTAACATTTGCATTTTATTCAAAATCAGTTACTTACCATTCAATAAAATACATACACCACCTTCACAAACACTCAAACCAAAACAGCCAATACATTCAAAAACAAGGATTAACAACACCTACCACCACCAACAAAGCAAGGAATAATATAAGTGGCATCAACCAACAACTTTGCACTATATATACTTGGAATAATCAAATCAGATATTTCTCTGCTAAAATCAAAACAACCATTACATTCAAAAACAAGGATTAAGAACACTTACCACCACCAACATTCATTCAATATTTATATATATAATTAGCACCCACTCTCAAAGTATTTCTTACACGAAAAAATTCATGTGCCCTCAAACTAGTGTTTCACAGCTGACCATCAAAGCCTTTAATAGCAACATATTACAAAGCTCACAAACCATTGCATTTTACTCACAGAATTTTAACACAAATTAACCCAAAATAAAAACCAACCACGACAACAACACAAAAACCACACGAACAATAATACTTACAACCACCAAGATGTCCACAACCACTAAGAAGACCGTTAAAGTCGGACAGCCACGACGGTTCTCCACCAACAAATTAACTACGGCGGTTACCCAAATCAAAACGCAAGGAGGTTGAACACGGTCACAAGCTTTCAGGGGGGCATGCAACAAGATGGGTTTCGAGGATTTTTTGGAAGAGGGGGGGTTTGAAGGCAATGTTAGAAGAGGGGGGTTTGAAAGATTTCGAAAACAAATCAGGAAAAATGGGGGAAGGTGAGGGAACATGGGAAGGAGCATTTACTATTATGTCCTTCTCTAATATGGACCCACCCACAATTTTATATGACACATGTTGCCTTTGTAATGCTCACTTCACCACACTTCACCACACAAAATCCTGCCCACTTCACCGAAGTGTCCTCTTTCATCCATACTAGTTATAACTTGAGTTGAAATTTTGGGTAATTCTATTTTGGCGAGTAATTTGTAAATTTTATTGGAAACTCTCTTTGATAATAGTGATCTATTATTACCCTGTATCATCCCTAATCTATACTTCATGGTAAAATTAAAAAACCAGATGGATTGGAGATCAAAAAGTATCTTGACAAAGCCCATCCCTCTCCCATATGTTGCTCATCTTGCTATATACTTGTACCACCGTTGGCCTTTGATTAGGAAGAGGATGAACACAGTCACAAGCTACTCTCATAAGAGCCGATACCTCATCATCAAACTCTCTCTCATCTAGACACTTATCCATGGCATCATAGAATTCATAAGGCTCCTCAAAGAGATTAGAAGGATATGCATTACTAATAGTGCCAAAAACAGAGCCTTCCGCAGCAGTAGTATTACCAAAGTTATTATTATTGTCACCAATTTGGTCAAATTTCTTTCCCCTAATCAGCTCAAAAACCAAAACTCCAAAATCATAGACATCCTTCTCAAAGCCTTTATTGTTTTTGCCAAGATCATATTCATCATGATCCACAAATATGGCCACTCCAAAACTGGATATTTTGGGCTCAAAATCGTTTCCAAGCAAGATACAATCTGAACTGATGTTGACATGAGCCACATGCAAGCTTTGGTGGAGGAAATATAAACCTCTTGCTACCCCAAGTGCAATCCTAACAACCATAGGCCATACTAATCTCATACTAGTATTACTATAGTTCAACCAATCAGAAAGTCTTCCATTTGACATGTATTCATAGATCAGAATCCTTTCATTTCTTTCTTCTTTTTCTTCTTTCACGCAGAAACCAAGCAGGGGAACTATGTTTCTGTGATTATATCTTCCCATAATCACTATTTCGAACTCGAATCGTCTGCTAAACAACTGAGAGTGATAAAGTCTTTTAACTGCTAGGAAACCGTTGAGAAGTGATGCCTTGTACATGACCCCTGTCATTCCCACCTTAATTGTATTTTTGTCGCTGAAGGAGTTGGTTGCATTGCATAGTTTTGTGAAGCTCATTTTGAATATGGACCATCCTGCTGCATTCATCTGTTTCATGCAGTTCATTCCAGAAAATAAAATAAAGTCAGTATTTGGCACTTGTCAGTATATAAATATATGAACGTTGCTATTTGAACAATAAAAAATCAGTCAAAATAGTTCATTTAGAGATTTTGGACCATAATCACTCAGTCCACTAAAAATTAACTTCTTAGAGGAAGATATTTTTGGGCCAAAAAATTGTTAAATGAACATGATGTGGCTGGTTTTCTATTATTATTTCCCTAAATATATATATAGTTTAAGAGTGATGTTAAATGAACAATACAAAACCAGTCCAAACAGCTAATAAATGAGATTTTGGACCATAATTACTCAGTCCATTACAATCTCAATGATTATTTGGGTCAAAACCAAAGCCAAAATAGATTCATTGTGACTGTATGGACTGATTTTTCATTGTCCACTTAGCATTATTATTAGTTTAATTAGAATACAAGTGTAAAATAATTTAACATTGATCTCTAATAAGTGTTGAGAATTCGAAAAAAATCTTTAATTTTAACTATTTATTAACTAAAAAGTTTTGTACTTATAAAATGATACATATAACTAAAAGATAGTGTCGATTAGTGCATATATATATATATATATATATATATATATATATATATATATATTGGTTTACAAAAACAAAAATCAAAATAGTCAATATATTGTGTACAACATATATCATATGTCATACACAACATATATCACATGTTGTGCACAACATATACCACATATTGCAATATCATTGGCAACATGTGATATATGTTGTGCACAACATATGATATATAGTTTGCACTACATGTGATACTCGTTGTGCATTTTATATTATATATGTTGTGCACAACATGTTGACTATGTTGGTTAGTTTTTTATTATACATATAACAATGTTATATATATATATATATATATAATGCTAATAAGTTTTATTTCAAAACTTAGTATAGTCTGTTCCAAGCCAAAAAAAGAATAGTTGTGTTTAGTCTTTGACAGTTAATGTAAAATTTTATCGAATAATCCTGATAATATATATATCAAATATGAAATTGTTGTTGTAATTTATATGTATATGTTGGTGTCTCTCAAATGTTTGAATATGGTACTAGGTAGAATGTTATTGAAAAGGATAATGATGCATGTACATAGTATAAAATTAGTCATTATATATAATAATTCAACTTTTAAAATATTTAATTATTATTGTATAATATTAAAAATTGAATTAATAATTTTAAAAAATTAATTATTATATATAATGATTAATGATAATTGATTTTGTGGTGTAAAAAAATATTTCTCTATTGAAAATGTCTAATAAAATTTTTTATAAGATCATCATGGTCATCACCTCTGTTCTTTTCTCTAGCACCTCTACAGGAAGAAGCTTGTATCTCCGTCTGGCTTTCTTTTGTTTCTGTGAAATATATTTGCCAGAGTAGATTATTAACAATAAGAACAAATAAAAGCTTCGATACCATAGTTATTGTTCCCTTTTATTTATTTATGTTTAAAGAAACATCATCTAAAATTACAATATCAACATTATAATAACACATTGTTAAGAATAAACATTGTTATGCTCATTTATAATGTTGTTTAAAAATAGGAAAAGTCTAGATGTACGGCCCATCTAGCCAACTAGGTTGTCAACCATTTATTATTTGTCCAAAAAAATAAAAAAGTAAAACACATATTAAATAATTATTAATAATTATATAATATATCATTAATCAATTAGATATAATTAATCAGTTTTGATCTTAATTGTGATACCAGTTTTAATTATTAAAATAAAATGGAAGATTACAGCACATAACATATTTATTTGGTATATGTGTGATATCCTTAATTTCGTAAGTGTAATATCTTCTATTTGTAATATGTACGTAATACTCTTTATTTGATATGTGTAGTTGATTCTATTTCGTATGTGCAATACCTATAATTTAATATGTGTAACTCACTTATTGATATGTATAATATATTTTAATATGATATATATGTATAGTTCACTTTTATTTGATATGTGTAAATTCCTTCATTTGATATGTGTAATTCAATATATTTAGTATGTGTAACAACTCTTATTTTGATATGTGTATTATCATTTATATAATATGTGTAATTTCCATGCTATTATTGATGGTGACATGTAACACACAACCTAGTCACAGTGGCAACAATGATCAAAATACATAGGTTTATTTGATTATAATGTTTTGAAATGCGTGTGTAATATGTTTTAAAATAAGTATCTGATAGATTTTTACAATATGTGTAAATTACTTGTAATATGATCATTTGGTATTAGTAATACCTTTTATTTAGTATGTGTACCCTTTATTTGATATTGTAATATTTTTTACTTGATACGTGTAATACACTCTATTCAGTACGTGTAATACACTTTATTTCGTATGTGTAATGTTCTTTATTCGGTATGTGTAATACTCTTTATTTGGTATGTGTAATAACCTTTATTCGGTATGTGTAATACTCTTTATTCGGTATCTGTAATATACTTTATTCAGTACGTGTAATATCCTTTATTCGATATGAATGTGTAATCACTCATTGAGGATATGTGTATTACCCATTTATATAATACGTGTATTAACTTTTGTTTTGGTAAATATAATACATTTTATTTGGTATGTATATGTATCAACCTTTAATTTGATATGTGCATTATTACTCTTTTATGTGATATTTGTAATTAATTTTCTTTATTTGATATATGTAATTCCTTTATTTGGATAGAATATCATGAATATTTTGAAAGAGAATATTTTTTTCAAAAAGTCTGGTCGTACACAACAATTAGCCAACGACCAGCCAGCGATTTAATGCAACTACTTATATTCCAAAAATAAATCTAGATACTTATGGAAATATTAAAAAAGGATATAATAATTAACAAACAATAAATATACTAAATATCATATATAATCGAGATTCATTATTGTAATTTTTTTTTACCCTAATTTGCTTCACTATGTTGCAGCCGACCAGATGAAAGTTTAGCACTATTTTTTCCTTCTCGCAAATTTTTCCTCATCGTGCTGCTTCATCTGGGCACACATGCGACATTCATAGCTTTAGAAAGGTAATATCATTCAAAGCACATAGAATTTTCTATCTTTTGTTTTTCCGTTTCGATGAACGTGCCACGTTCGTCCCAAATACATCTGATTGCCACGCGCCACGTTCAAAGCACACATGTGTTTATGTGGTAGAAATACATTTATCCCACGTTATCGCATTGTTGCTCTCGATCTTAATTTTATATTTATTTGATGGAACTTTTTTATCTCATTAATTCATGTTTTATCTTTCAATATTTTTCTTTTATCAGAGGAGACATTTTTCAAAGACATAACAAATGGAGGATTCCAATGGCCAACATATTTATAATGATATGATTTTGACCTCAATGCTTCATATATCGAGGTTTAGTTATCCTCTATCATATCTCAAATACATCTATTAAAATATTTTTTAATATTGTATATGTAATATTTGATCGGTTAATATTTAGGCAATTGATCAGTTGATATCTGTGTAATATCTTTAGAAAAGTATGTGTAATTGTTGCGTAGCTATATGTGTAATATCCTCTATGTGGTATGTGTAATTTATCTATATGTATAATCGTTATTAATGTGTAATTGATTACGTGATATATGTGTAATAACTTTAAAGAAGTATATGTAATAGTATTCTCTTAGTATGTATTTTCCATGTATAAATATACATGTAACTCTTCAATTAATATTTGTGTAATTGATCAATTGATATATGTGTAATAGCCTTCAATTGGTATGTGTAACTGTCATTAAAATATATGTGTAATTGTTGTGAAGCTATATGTGTAATGGCCTCAAATGGGTAGGTGTAAAAGATAATGTTATGGCGTAAGCTACATTAAGTATGTATGTGTAATAGCCTCAAATGAGTATGTATAAGCACTATAAATAGATATGTGTAATATTATTATGGAGGTATGTGTAAGCACCATTACTTTGTATGTGTATTTAAGAGAGAATCACACAATGATATTTCCTATTTTATTTTTCTAAATACTGATTGTATAAGGATGTATAATATCAACACAATTAATTAGATGTGTATTTTATTTCCTTTTTATTACCTGATTATATCATTAATACTATAGTTTAACTACAGTTCATTAATTTAATGGCATGTTTGATGGCTGATCTTGTTGTACATATAGCAGGATTGTATTTTTTTAATTTGAATGAATTTTTTTTTAGAAAAATTAAATGATTAATTATGTAATAAATACTATTTATTATATCATATTAAGTATACATTTGTATATAAATAGTATTTATTAGTTGGCTCTTTGATTGGCGATCCTAGTTGTACATGTAGCATTGTTGTTCTTATTATTATCATAAGTTGTGATGCCACATAGTTTCTTTATCATTCTTAATTAATTTCAAACTCACTTAATAGTCCATTGTTAATCAATCGATGTGAGATATCATCTCTAAGAAGCGAAGTCAAAAATTTCCTTTAGGGAGATCAATAAGGACATATTTGACGTTTTTTATGATACTAATATTAAATAAATACATAAATAGGGGCGTAATAAATGACGAATACGACACAATGATGAAAATTTTAAATTTTTATGTTTTATTTTTATTTATTGATTTTTTGTTTGAATCATTTGTCAAACTTGACTATATTATAGAAATAATTGATGCGTTCTCTGCTTTTCTTACAAGTATAATCTGAGTGTGTGATAGTTAGGCCGAATATTAAATGGAATTTAATAAAACATGAGAAAAGATAAATCCAAGAGAACTAAATGTGTAATTTTTTATTTTCAAATACAAAATAGAAATTTTAGCAGGAGCGTCGTCACGGACGGATTCATATATAAATGTACGGGGCTTATGCCCCCACTGAATTTTTTATTTTTTAGTTTAAGTGTATATAAATGTATATATTTTGTCCTCATTGTATTATTAAATTTGTCCCCATATTAAAAAATTTCATTTTATATTTATATACATTAGCGATATAATATTTTCACCTCACTATTAAAATTTTCTTGATCCGTACTTAGCGTAGCCCAAATCCGTCAGCCTAGCTTCATCTTGTGACATCTCTCATGCTTAAAATCCAACAAACTAAATGAATGAAAGTATCTATAGATGCCTTACATGATCCAATTGAATCAGAATGCAAAGATAAGAAAGGGATGGGAAAGGATAGAGTAGTAGTACCTCTTTTGTTCGTTGCTCTTTCAACTCCTGATGTGGCAATTCTTGGATCTGTCTTGCTTGCTTCTTATTGTTCCACTTCTTACCAATAAGTTGTGTAGGTACATAATAAGCCATAATAAAAGATATGGAAAAAGTTGCCGCAAAAACATATCCAACAAGAAAACCTTGCCTAAATGATGACTCACTAAAGGATTCCATCAAAGATTATAGCTCTTTAGTCACTATCACAATGGACATTAAAAAATTGTTATAGAAGATGTAAATTATCTGTGGATTTATATTTTAACAAGAACTTGCTGATAGGAATATATACTCACACATATTGACATGCAAAAGTAGTGTTTGTAGCAGAGAGAGACAGACACACAAATACAGAGATATAATATTGAGAGAGTAGTAATCGAATGAATCTAGCTAGAGTTTATTTTAAAACATACACAACTCGTTTACAACTAAGGAACTATGACTTTCCTTTCCTATGGGAGTGTGTAATACTTCACCACCGATCTTGCGTCAATGACCGCGGAGTTATTTGTGTTTAAAAGTCTCCTCTTTGTCACTGTTGGAAATTTCTTGTTTAGTGACTATGTAAAACATCAAAGACTTGCAGTCTTTGTCATTGACCTAAATAGGTTTAAAAAAAAAAGGGGAATCCTAACATGCAGACAAACATTTTGATTTGTCAGTAGCATAAAAGATCAATGGATGGAGGACATATAGCATGGACTATCATATGTAAGTAGTAAAAATGAGCCAAATTAAGATAGTTTTATTATTTAGTGTGATTTACCGTAAATAAGGATAATAGTGACGTAATCATTTAGGCAATTGTGAATTGATAATTAATTCTTTTCCTCTTTGGAATTTCAATTTTTTTTGAATTATTCTACATTTCTCTCTCACTTGATTAATTTTTCCCTACTCTTAATTTTATTTGTTACGTTGGTGCTTTCATTAACCATCATATTCAATTTTCATGGTGGATTGGCGATTTCACCTTCCAATGGAGCAAATTGGAAGTGTAGTTGAGTATTTTACATATTTTTTACCTTATACTCATAGATTACTGGAATATTTTCTCAATAGATTGAAAACTTGTATTTATAGAGAAATTATTTTCGATAATCCAAACACTCTATGAGATGCATTTTAGTTAGCAAAATTCTAAGAAGAAAGATGAAAAAAATTCATGCTCAGAAATTTCAAAGCCAAAAATACCATATCATCATCAGATTCAGATCTAAAAAAATTCATCAACAACATTACTGCATTAGCAATTCCAGAACAACAACATTTGCATATCAAAGATCCAAATTCAATAACAATTTTTCAGGAAATCAGAGTTCATTACAACTTCAAATTCATATCTACAATAAATCATAACAAATCAGGATTTATTATATCCAAATCCAGAGCAGCAGCAACAAATTCAAAAATTCCAGAAATTAGTAGCTCAAGAATAAGAATTCAAAAGCAGTATACAAATTGTAAATCATCTACATCAGCAAATCACAAAGCCAGGAGACGATCCTGAGTTGATTATGGCCCAACCAACGAGTCCAATCGCGAGGAAGGAAGAAAGCCACGTCAGAGAGGAGGTTGTGACAGTGAACGGAGTACTTATCGTGGAGTCTTCAACGCCGGCGATCGGAGGTGGAGATGTCGATGATGCCAGTAGCAGCACCGAGGTCGGCGCCCCCGCGGAGAGGAAGGAGAGGGCGACTTCAGCCTCCTAGGATATACTCAGCGACACCGAAGGAAGCGGCCCAGACATTGCTGATGGCGGTGCCGAGGTGAAGAGAAAGCGGAAGGTGGTTGCGGCGACAATGGAGATGATGAACCCGACTCCACCGGATCTGATATGCGACACCGGTGATTCGAACGGTGCTTCAGAAACCGAGAAGAGCAAGCGGCGGCTACATCATTGCAGGGAGGAAGCAAGCAGAACTCTCCATCAAGTGTTTCCACTTGTAGCCAAGCCGCCGGCACTCATGGCGGAATTGTTCCCTTGGGGATCTCGAGAAGGTGATTTTCACCGGGAAAACAATTGTGATGGAGAAGACAGTAGAAGAAGAGGATCCAGAGGCCATGACAACATCCGGATCGACCGACGAAGAACCATGGACGGATCGTGATGAACCGTGGCGGTCGATGATGACAACCGCTGCATTCAGGAGTGGTGGCAGTGAGACCTGCAGAATATTTTGAAAGAAGATGAAGATAGAGACCTTAATGGAGTTGGGCCGTGAGACTTTGTGCTTAAGCACCCCCATTTTGGGCCAAACTTCTAAGAGTGGACTGATCTTGCACTGTTTTGGTCAAGTTGCAGCAATTGAAGGAAGTTTGGGAAATTATTTTAAGTGCACTCATGAATTTTATTTTAAGCAATGATCCTTGTGGTAATTTTTATTTTTGAGTAGTAGAATAGAAATAAAATAAGAACTGGAGTATTGTTTCTTTTATTAATTGTTTGTAATTAGAATATAGAATTTTATTTTTTTCACAACCTTAAGGGCAAGATTGTCTTTAAGGAGAAGATAATATAAGGAGTAAAAATGGGCTTATTAATCCCAATTAAGATAGTTTTATTACTCAATGTGATTTACTATAAATAGGGATAATAGTGATGTAATCATTTAGGAAATGTGAATTAATAGTTGATACTTTCCCTCTTTAGAACTCCAACTCTTTTTGGAATTATTCTTCATTTTTCTCTCACTTGATTAATTTTTCCCTACTCTTAATTTTACTTCTTACATCATACATCCACTTAAACAAGGCGTACTCTAAATATTCTCTCAACACCATTCCACTCCTCCCCCTCCCCCTTTCCTCTTCTCCGGCCAAACACAATACCACCTTTGCATCTTCATCATCCTTGGATGTCATCATCATCTTCACCACTATAATCTTGACTAGGGGTGTACACGGGCCGGGTTGGGCCGGGTTTGGCCAAACCCGAATCCGACCCGATATCAAGACCGGGTCATTTTTTGCAACCCGAACCTGACCCGGTAATGACCCGATGAACGACCGGGTCATACCGGGTCAACCCGACCTTTGTATGATACATTATAATTTGGACAATGCACATCATAAAATTATTAAATACTACATGTAAATAATAAATTTAATATATCTTTTGCAATACATATTTGAAAATAAAGTATCTCAATATAAGAAAGACATCAAATTAAATAAAATATATTCATAAAACTTTAAAAATTTATAGCATTGTCACTAATTATTATATAAAAATATATCTAAAAGAATAAAAATGTAACATCAGGCCGGGCCGGGCCAACCCGAAACACGACCCGAACCCGGCCCGAAAAACACACCGGGTCAAATTTCATCACCCGAACCCGAGAAAAAGTGCTTCAGGCCGGGCCGGGTTGGCGGGCCGGTCCGGGCCATGAACACCCCTAATCTTGACATCATTTCGTTACATTTCTAGATCACATACATCATCATTCATATCATCTTCATCAACATTTAAAACAAAAAAAATCAAACAAATTTTTTTAAACATAACAGAACAAATAGCAAAGTAGTCAGAAACCTTACCATTTCATTTTCATCATCATAGCATAACCTCATTATCATCGTTGCATAGTCACGTCGGGAACCACCACATAATCATCATCGCATCATGTCGCGCCGCTCTAGCTCAGCCTCAGTTCACCGCCACCCTTTTCCCCTTCCTCAGCGCTCTCCTCCTCTTCCCGATCTCGTCTCTCTATAGCGTCACGAGCTATGCGCCGTATGCTCTGCACTGTGACACAACTTTTGGGACTCATTGCTGCTCTTGTTCCCCCTCTTTCTCCCTCAACTCCTCGCGATCCCTCCAGATGTGGTGGTGAAGGTGCCACGATGGCACACTCCTCCTTCGCTCCTCGCCTCACCCTATGATTCACCATCTCTCTCCCTCCTCGATCGCAGCCGCAAAAGCCGCTGACGAGTTTGGTCAAGACTCGGGGACTCACTGGGTCGAACTCAGCGATGATGAAGTGGAAGAAAATGTTTTATGGACATGAGGAGTGGTGGAGGACGAAGTGCACGAAGGAGATTGAGCCTCGGAGGTAGCCGAAGTTGAGTGTCATGGCGATGTGGAGTAAGGAGGGGCCGCAGGATGCTGTGGTGGAGGAGGAGGCAGAGCGGAAAAACGCGGTGTTCAGGTACTCAGGAGCTTAAGCAAAATGGTGAAGGTGCCAGAGGGTACTGCAGTGGTGGCGGTGAGAGTCATTTTTGGGAAGAAAGGGAATCCCAAGAGAAAAGGTGAAAAACTCTAGGATGCACCATATCTAAATGGAGATATGATAGTCCATGCCATGTGTTCTACATCCATTGATTTTTCATGCTACAGGAAAAATGTTTGTTTGCATGTTAGAATGCACAAAAAATGTGTGTTCTGTATGTTTTGGTGTGTGCAATTATGTATATTTGGTGTGTTCATTTCTTTATGTTTGAGATGTGCAAAACTATAGTTTTTTAATCAAAGAGATAACTAATTATTAACCTTCCAAATCATTTTTTTTTTAATTTTGAAGTATTTAATATCACAAAGGGAGAATGTATTGAAAAATATATAATAAAATCAAATTAAATAGGAAAAAGTGGTGGATTATGTTTAAAAACATATGAATTAGAATGAAACACAATAATTTAAAATTTTTTACTTGAATGACCCATTTGCACACATTAAACCAGAAAATACACACATCAAATATATCATATTGCACACAACAAATATATAGAAATGCACACATCAAACATACCCAGTGACACGTACAAAATATATAGAAATGCACGCTTCAAACATACACAAATGCACACACCAAACACACAAAAAATACAAAAAAAAAAAAACACACCAAACTTGTCGAAACGATATTCATGCAAACAATATGCATTCATCGAATTTCGTGTCACGCCAGCCTTTTATACGATAACACGTATTTTTGTGGTACATATAACCACTGCAATATAATATATATGAAATACGGTGATGCTATATACACACTCCAACATCAGCCACCAACCAGCCACTTCTTAAATTCTTTTGTGGGCCCCACTTCTATTTCAACCCACTCCCACTCTCACTTTTCCCTACTTTTTTCACGCGCATGACTACTTATTCTTCTTCTTCATTTTCTTCTTGCTGCTCCTTCATCTTTTCCTTGCTCCTTCATCTTTTCCTTTCCTTTCTCTATTTTTCCTCTTCATTCTTTTTCTCTATCTTTTTTTTTTCTCATTTATTCTTTACATTTCTTCTTGCTAAATAAACGAAACTCAATTAAATAAAAATACAAAATTTAATTAAGCAATAAAAAATAAACCAAATGACAAACAAAATTGAATTCAATCATTATATAGACTGAATATATATATAGTATAGAACATCTATATTCTATAATATTCACTTAGCTATACTTAGTATATGAACTCTATGAAATCGAATTTCTCGTTGTTCCTCAGTAGCTCAGTGGTAGAGCGGTCGGCTAACTGACTGGTCGTAGGTTCAAATCCTATTTGGGGAGATTTGGTTCATTCCGAATTCTTTAATTCGGAATGAAAGGGGTTCGCTTAAAAAGTTCATCAAAATAATAAAAAAATCCAATCAATCAAATAAAAAAACTCAATCAATCAAATAAAAAAACTCAATTAAGCACTGAAAAAAACTCAATCAATCATATGAAAAAACTCAATCAAACAATGAAAAAAAATCCAATCAAAGCAGATAAAAATCACGCTCAATCTACATTGTAGACATAAAAAAACCTCTAAATGTAGCAACTTTATCATTATAAGCATGGTGAACATGAAAAAAAGAACACAAAATGCATAATTTTTTTTTAAAAAGTAGCACCTTTATCACTAAAATAATATAAATTATTACTGAAAGTAAATAAAATGCATTTTTTCTTGAAAATTATAACATTTACCAATAAAAAAGTCAATCTAATAACTAGTAAAATATACAAAGTATATAAAAAAATCCAATCAAATAACACAAAAAAACCCAACTAAGTAATATAAAAAAACACAATCAAATACCACGTAAAACACAACCAAACAAAAAAAAATAGTCCAACTAAATAACAACTCAAAATCATGTTTAATGTGAAGTGAGTACAACCAAAAAAACTTTAAAATAACACTTTTATCACTATCAATATTATGAAAAGAAAAAAAAGAAACACAAAATACATTATTTTTCCACAAAAGAAACGCAATCAAATAGCACAAAAAAATTCAACTAGGTAATATAAAAAAATCCAATAAAAAACATAAGAAACACAACAAATAACAAAATATTCAAACTAAATAACAACTCAAAATCATGTTTAATATAAATCGGAGACAACAAGAAACCTTAAAAGGTAACACATTTATCCCTGTAAGCATGATAAAAAGGAAAAAAAATAACACAAAATACATTAATTTCACTAAAGATATCACCTTTATTACTAAAAATAACATAAATTATCACTAAAAATTAATAAAATGCATTATTTGTTCAAAAAGATGGTCCATTTATCGATTAAAAAAACACCCTAATAACTATTAAAAAATACCTAAAAATACTAAAAAAACTCAATCTATTAGTAAATAAAACCCAACAAAATATTTAAAATAATCCAACTAAATGTAACTAAAAAAGTGCTTTAAGACACATAAAAATTCTAAAGATGACATTTTAATCACTATAAATGCAAAAAAAAAAGAAAATAAATATTAAAAAAGTATTATTTTTAAATATATATATATTATATATTATATATATTTATAGAGAAAATATATCCAACCATAGGAAGAAAAAATCCAACAAAAATGGGTGGTAAAAAAAAAAACAGAATATAGTGGCTGAAATGAGACAGAGAAGAAACAAAGGAGACAGAGAAGAAACAAATACATACCTGGTAGATTGAGATGAGAAGCAAAACAAGAACATGAAGAAGACAAAAGGAAAGAGGAGCTTGATGGGTTGATATGGAGAAGAAGAAGAAGAAAGAAAAATAAAAAAGAAAAAGAGAAGGGGAGAAGATGAAGAAGAGGGAAGAAGAAGTGAGTGTGCATGAGTGATGTTTCTCTATCATATATTAATTTTTTATAAAATATTATTTTCTAATAAATCAATGAAGTGGCTGAAGTGGTGGCTGAAATGTGTGGTGTGCAATAAACATTTTTCAATGAAATATGATATGACATGATACATGATTATTATTATTGTTAATAATTAGCGTCTTGTTGGGCACTTCGTGCTCGTCAAGCCGCATTTTTATTTTCTTATCGAGTTATATTATTTAGTTTTTTTAATTTTTCTATAAAGATAAAGAAAAAGTAAAATAAATAGTAAAAATATAACACATATATGAAAATAGAGGTGATTATCTTTTACATTTATTTTATTTTATCTAAATGAGTATGGACACTAAAAGAATAATTATTTTTTTTTGTAATTCTCTTTGTATATAGTATAGATTTATATATAGTATAGATAATAATTATTAATCAAATATCTAATTAATAAATTAGTAAAAGGGCACTATCGGAGGAAAAAAACAATTAGCGGAGTGGCAGCACGCAGTTTAGTTTGGACTTGAGAAACAAACTCTCACTAACAGTAACATAACATTGCGGTGTTGCGACTACAAACTCAAATTCAAGTGTGGGAATCTCTCTCAACCCTACTCTCTCACTCTCACCCTCCCACCCCAGCAGCCGCCGCCGCCGCCGGCGCCACCTCACCTCGCGCCATCGCACAACCCTCCTGCAGTCCTACTTGTCTGCCTCTGCCACCGCCTGCTCCTCCGCGCCACTGTCTGCCTCTGTCTCGCGCGCCACCGCCTCTAGTTGCTGCTGCTGGTTCCTGTACCTGTTGCGCCGCCGCCACTGTCTGATCTGCTCCTTCATCAAGGTTACAAGGTGAGTTTATGTTTTTTTCAAATCAAATTATGAATATTTGTGTATTGCTGATGGAATCTGCTCCTTCTTTGATTTTGGTCTATTTATACGTGTGTATTACTGAGATTATTTGATTTTTGGGATTACATGATAGATACCTCAGATGAAACACTCGTGCCGTCTTTGGCTCGGTAATGGTAATATATATATATATATATATATACTGAAATAAAAAAATGGCAATATATATACAATTCTTATCTTAGATAGGAGTGTTGTCTAACAGATTTCATTACATCAAACTAAATAAAATTGGGAGCTACAAGTTATGAATTGATGGTTTCCACTAATCTGTTTCTTTCTCTCCTTCTCCTACGACTCTATGTGACAGCTAAAATTTGAAATTCATGAGAGTATAGTGGTTGTGCCTCTGTTCCCCTGCAACTTCATGCAATATGATTGACAATGCTGTTAGGTTAAGTGAAATGCTTTTATTTTGATGAGTTATTATGCTATTATTAAGTATTAACAGGAACACACTTCATTATATTTTTTGCCAGTTTGCTGGGTTTTCTTGTGTTTGCCAAATTTCTCGTGGGATCTACTAGAATCTGTGCCTGTTGTATAATTTTCTGTTCTTTGAAGCTTAAAATAGTGTTGCTTGAGCTTGAAGTGTGATTCATATTGTTTTAACTTTTCAGCATCTACAAACTTGTTCACATATGCAAATTTTGGCATTTGAAAATTTATGAGTAATTTATATTTTTTTTGAGTTTATATTTATATTTATATATAATTATTAAATTATATTTATTAGATCGGTTCAACTACCGACCGGTTGAACCACTGACTCACTAGTTGAACCATTGGCCCAGTGCCTCGATCGGGTCGATTTCCACGTTGAGTTTTACAGCTATGCTCCCTCCAATGCTCCCCTCTCCTGCTTTCAAACTTCATTCGTCTTTTTTATTTAATTTTCTTCTTGGATGGATTTATTTATTTATTTGATTTCGATTCGATATCATTTCTTCTGAGCCGTCACAAATGCTTGATTTTTGAACAGGGTGTAAAATGTCTTGCGCCTCCTTCAACGTTACTGCTTCTTTCACCCTTCGCGCACCCACCACTCACCATGGATTTCCATTTCGATGTGGGTTTTCTCAGTTCAGCCAACATTGTATTTTCCGCAAGTCTTTGTCATCTCCTCCTCCTCCCTGCCCTGAGTCCTTCAATTTGAGCTTCTCTGGTTGTAGGGATTCACGCTATTTCAGTGGCCCATTCCCATCCCATACTCTTTTCAAATGCTCTGCCCAGAATTCACAGCCATCACCTTCACCTTCTGTTGGCCTTGACGCTAACCACAATTCTCGTGAGCACCACTCCACTTCACTCACACAATCTTTTTATTTCCCTTTCTCTCTGTTTTATATATTATATGATTTCATCCTTAAGTTATACTGCTACCTTTTTATGCTTTGCATCTTCTTGTTTTGGAGATTCAAAATGACGGTCTTTTCATCGTCAAATGAACCGTGATGATAATGTTATGCGCATATATCTTGCTGATGGTGTTTTTGTTTTAGGATTGTGGCTGATTTTACTATGTAGTAAGTGGAAAAAAGATTAGATGTCTTATATATGAAATGCTTACTAACCTGATTTCATTTGCTGATTTGTTTTTTATATGCCCTAGAAGAAAGGGTGGTTGTTCTGGTTATTGGTGGAGGGGGGCGCGAACATGCACTCTGCTATGCCTTGCAACGATCACCATCCTGTGATGCTGTATTTTGTGCCCCCGGCAATGCAGGAATTTCCAGCTCAGGAAATGCCACTTGCATTCCGGACCTTGATGTCTATGATGGAGCAGCAGTCATCTCATTTTGCCGTAAATGGGGGGTAGGACTAGTTGTTGTGGGACCTGAGGCTCCACTTGTTGCAGGTCTTGTAAATAAGTTAGTTAAGGCTGGAATCCCAACTTTTGGTCCATCTGCAGAGGCTGCTGCTTTGGAAGGTTCTAAGAACTTCATGAAGCATTTGTGTGACAAGTATGATATTCCAACTGCCAAGGTCTGTTTGGTTCTGGATCTCATTGACCAGATCATATACTTATGTTTGCATCTTTCCTTCATGTAATGTATCTTCTAACTAGTTTTCTGTCTGGTTGAATCCTGTAACATACTAATTAGTGACAGGAATAGGATTAGTTCAATCTGTATTATGCTCATTCCGAATATGTAATTTTTGTTGAGCTGACACTGTTTCCTTGATGAATAGAAGAGTCCTTTACTTGTCTTTACCTCTATAATTGAAGCTGGAATTTGTGTAGGTTTAGGATCTGTTGCTTGTATGTGTGATAAATAGTGGAATCATAATGTTTGTGTCCTTATTTCTCCTTCTCAATTCCATGCTTATAGTGTTCTTCCCCTGTGTTCCTTGAATATGTATGTATCTCCATCTTTTTTGAGGTTCCCTTTGTCATCCTCACTGCTGGAAACTTTCGTTCAGTTTACTAATCCTGGATTAATTGATGCAGTACAAAACGTTTACAGACCCATCTGCTGCAAAGCAATATATTAAAGAACAAGGAGCTCCGATTGTCATCAAAGCAGATGGGCTGGCTGCTGGAAAAGGAGTTACTGTTGCCATGACACTGGAACATGCATATGAAGCTGTTGATTCCATGCTAGTAAAGGGTGATTTCGGTTCTGCAGGTTGCCGTGTCATTGTTGAGGAATATCTTGATGGAGAAGAAGTGTCATTTTTTGCATTGGTTGATGGAGAAAATGCAATTCCATTGGAATCTGCTCAAGACCACAAACGAGTAGGTGATGGCGATACAGGGCCAAATACTGGTGGCATGGGTGCATACTCTCCAGCTCCTTTATTGACCACGGAACTTCAGTCGATAGTAATGGATTCTATCATCACCCCAACAGTGAAAGGAATGTCAGCAGAAGGTTGCAAGTTTGTTGGTGTTTTGTATGCTGGACTTATGATTGAGAAGAAATCTGGCATGCCCAAGTTAATTGAGTATAATGTGCGATTTGGTGATCCGGAGTGCCAGGTCGGTTATGTCAGAATGACTAAAACTAGTGATAACAGTTAATTGCATAAATGCTATGTTTTATGCTACTAAAGTTGAACCTAGCTGCATAAATGCTATGTTTTATGCACTAAAGTTGAAGCTAACTGATGGCCGTTCTCGAACTTTTAACAGGTGTTGATGGTTCGATTGGAGTCTGATCTGGTACAAGTTCTACTTGCAGCATGCAGAGGAGAGTTGAGTGGGGTATCTCTGAACTGGTCTCCCGGGTCTGCCATGGTTGTGGTAATGGCAAGTAAGGGATATCCGGGACCATACGAGAAGGGGACTGTGATTAAGAACCTTGAAGAAGCTGAGCTTATTGGTGCAGGCATCAAGATATTCCATGCAGGAACTGCATTTGACTCTGAAGGAAGATTTATTGCAACAGGTGGGCGTGTTCTTGGGATTACAGCCAAGGGGAGTGATCTCGAAGAGGCACGCGATCGAGCTTATAGTGCTGTTGAAGCGATTGACTGGCCAGCAGGTTTCTATCGCCGGGATATTGGTTGGAGAGCCCTTCCTCAGAAACAACATATTTAACATGAATATGATGCCACCAAAGGATAAACAACTAAGTTACTTTGGTCAGTAGCGGTAATTAATTAAACAACAGGTTTACAAACATAAGAACATGTCCAAGAAATGAAATGAGGGGTAGGGGTTTTCATCAGTTGATGTAATTTATTCTTTTGCTTTTAACAGGATTACTTGAAGTTGATGAGCCACTGTGACCGTATGTGTCTGTGGGGGGAACAGATTCCCATTTAATATACTGTGTTTGTTATCCATTCCCCTCTCCCAAATAATCCTAACTAAGTTAATGATCCATTTCCATTTCCATTTCCTAATCAGTACAACAAAAATACATCCAACTTGTATCCAACGTGTGTTATCCATGTTATAGGATGTGTCCTATACATATATGTGATATACGTATAGCACACATCTTATAACATGAATAGTACATGTTGGATACAAGTTGGACGTATTTCTGTTATACGTCAAATATTATTGTTTCTAATAGCTGCTTTGTTATCGATCCATTGGGGAATTTTTAGCTAGTGTAGCCAAGACACTGATAGTGATACGGATGTATGTCATTGACCGTGGTTTTTAAATTCTTGAGTTAACTTGTAAACTTTTACGAGTTTATAAATTTATAAATTAGAATACTCCACCAATTTACAGGCCCGATCTGGAAAGCCCAAAGAGTGCAAAGAGATAGAGAGAGATAGGTGCAAGAGTCTACATGGGATTTGCAGGAGAGTGTGAAATAACTAGTTGAGAGGAAAAATAGCCCATAAGTAGTATTCCACTCAATTGTCATGCTCGTCCACCTTTTACCCTTAAATAGCAAGATAAGAAAATACAGTGTAAGGTTATACGAACTAGCAAACATGGTTAATGGACCTAGAGCCCAATAATTATCTCCATAAAATCCCAATCACGCCAGTACAAACATTGGTATCTAGATAGTAAGCCTTACATGGACGAAATCAAAGAACATTGATAAGACCATAAGAAAGAAGGTGCGGAGCTCAAGAGTGGAAGGAGTGAGGAAATAAAGAGTTAAAGAGAGGGTTCCTAAAGAGCTGGGGGTCGGACCGTTTTCCTTTTTGGTAAAGCAATTGGCGGAACACTCCTGTTCTAGGTGCACAACACTCAGGCTGGAGTATTTTTGAGAGATTTTCTTCTTCTACTACTTGTTTCTTGTATCTTCTTCTTCCCTAAAAATCTTCAATGTTTTTTAGCACAAAATCCATCTCTTTACAAGTTTAAAAACCTAGATCCTGATTCAAAAACACTAAGTTTTGGGTTGAAACAGGAGGTTTCTACATGCTAGTGGCCAATATACCATTGCTTCTGATCAAGTTTTCCCAAATAATAAAGTTTGTGAAGAACATCATTGTGTTTTTTGTTTTCCTAATTCATTTACAATCAGAGTATCAAAAATCACTATTGTCCTTTATAATGTTCACTCATGTCAATTCTAATGGATTGTAGGTATCTAATTGATTTTTCTTCCTTTCTGTTTGGAATTAGGGAGCAGAGGCTAACATTTGCTAATATTAGTCAATCAAGTTCTTATTCACATAAGGAGGTGAGCATAGAACATTAACCATGAAAATGCTTTTGATAGTTCTATCCATATTATTACATTGTCAAATTTTTTATGGCAGAATATAGTATGCATCTACAAGAGGAGAGGTGGAAGTGACAACAGAAACCTATCCCACAATGATTTGTTGCAGTCTGTTCAGTTAGAGCCTGATGTAATCTCAATGCATGTCCTTTATTCCCATTACATCTCTATTGAATGGAGTTCTTGGGAGAGGATTCTTGAGCCATGCCATAAACCTTTATTTGAGATGTGAGCAAAATCAAAAAATATATTTGTACAACATCAAATATTACTGACGTACATACCATCATATGTAGTGCGCCATTATATGGTAGTTACACAGAGGGCCCACTGTTGCACATGGTACTCACTCACACACGCTCTTGGAAAACAAATTCTCTCCATATCAAATTGCAATTTTAAAATTTCAGTAACACATCTCTCTGATTTTTCCGATTTTGTTTCTGTTCATGTTTATTTTGTAAATTCATCGTTCTCTTCTCTCTCTCTCGTAGATCTATTCTCTGTAACTCATTCATCAAGTCATGGCAGTAGAGGAAACAAGTGCAATGATATGAAGGAGGTTCGATTTGCCTATTTGTTGATCCATATGAAGGAGGAAACAACTCATTAATCTTTTTTTTTTTTTGGTTAGCAAAGATCCAGTAAGGGGAGGCACCCCATTACCAGCGGGCAGGGTGCCAGTGCCCCGATCCGGAGATCCATCCAGATAGGGTGATGGGGACTTACGAGGCTTGGCCATGCTAGACAAATTCATCTCTCCAAACTGGGCCAGTTGAGGCCACTTAAAGGACTCATTGACGTTGCCCCTAAGCGGTAGGGGATCTCCCTATGAAGGAATGCTCACCAATTGAGGATTTTTGGATGGAGGAGGATTCGAACCTTTATCCTTCGGGAGGCTATGCTTTTTCAACCATGACCTCCACCATTTGTGCCAACCTCAGTGTGATTTTTATTTATTTTTTAAACACAACACATTTCATGCTTCAGGAACTATCATTTTGTCATCGTTCTTTTTTCTTTCATTTTAATCGGTGAACACAATAACACTCAGTAACGAACACATTTATATAACGTAACTAAACACATTTATATATATATATATATATATATATATATATATATATATATATCTCTGTGTGTCTGATTATGAAATTGCTATAAAATCAATATTATGATTGAAATTATTGATTTGCATTTTATTTGTGTTTTACAATATAAGAGAGATTATAAATTACATAAATTACACAATGACACGTGGCATGATATGAGAGTCAATTTTATAGCAATTTATTATTAGTATGAGAATCAATCATATGCATTTTAAATTAAATCATAATATTGATTTGCAATTACTTATGGATACAATAAAAATACTAATCAATTACAATGCTAATCAATAATATTGATTAGCAAATCAATTTTATGCTAATTAAATTACACATGCAATCATAATCATAATCATAATCAATTATCACCAAACTATTCATCATTCATTGTAACTATTAGGTTTCCACTAATTTTATCTGATTTAATATTTTATTTTTTATTTTGATGGAAGAAGAATAATGATGGCGATTGGTGAACCTCTCCCTTCAATTCAACCAATTCATCCCAAATTTGATGAATGATTTTCGATCTTTGACTCTGAATATCTAATTGAATAGAAAGGTCATGCTAGAGAAACAACTTACAAGGCACCGTGTAGATCGCTCCATTAGTGGCTGGTTCAGGGACCATATCATTTCACAAGGTGAATCCTTCAAGATATTTTATTTTTTTCTTCCCTTCACTCATTTTTTCAGATTTTCAGAGTGAAAATAAATGTTAGAGTAATCATGTATTGGAGACTTCTAAACTTTAAAAATGCATCTAAGGAGTCATTGATCGAAATGATTTTTCTATATGAGCAAGGTAATAACGTTTCTATGTTCATAATATTATTATCATCATTATTTATTATTTGATTTGATAACAGTATGGTCTAATCTCGATCTCTAATTTTTCCATAATAAAAATTTTCACCTAAAATATTATAATTTATTTATTTAATTATAATTTATTTAATATAGCAACTTTTATCTAGTTCATTTTACTCAATAATTCAATTGATTTTTAAATATAAGAAGATGTTGCTTTTTTTTATCAATTTATGGATTAATTAACTTTCACACGGGAAATGAAAAATATAAATAATGAACATATCATTTTATTGAATTTTTTTATTGTGAAAAGGAATAATTAAGAATACTTAGTAATTATTAATATTATTAGAGATTTTTAATATTTTTTTACTTATGAATAATTATGAACGTGAATAAGTAAATTTTCAATATTTTTGTTGATTGTTGGATGAGAATATTATGAATAATTAGTGATTGATAATTAGTAATTTTTAATATTTTTTATGATTTCAGTAATTTTAGTGATTGATAATCCGTAAATTATGAACATTTTTATTAGTTTATTATTGAAAGAGAATAAATATAAATATTATGAATACGAATTCGAGATTGAAAAGAAAAATAATTACATGATTGAATACGAATTTGCTGATTTTTAGTGATTGATAAAAAAGTGTGGCAATAATCAATTCCTATGTTTCGTATATGTTGATTCAATATATATGATTTGTTTACAAAAATGATTTAAAAATTATATATTTGTTTTACGTGATAAGTAGTTCTTATACACTTTATCAGGATTCTTTTTCAATTTTATGTGCATTTACTGACATAAGAATAATTTCATTTATGTATTTTTTTTGTATTTGTAAAATAAATTTTATAAATAATATATTTTCATTTAATTTATTTTTATAAAATATTTCTATTTAATTAATTATTTAATATTTTAAACATAAAAGGTATCATCGCGTGCATCGCACAGGTTAAAAGACTAGTTTATTCTATAATGGAAGAAAAGTCATATTTTCATTACTTCTTATTGTTTTCTATTTTTCTTATTCACAAAATTCATTGTATCTATAATTTTAGTCAATTTGAACACAGTCTCACTTACAAAACTCTTCATCAGTGAACACATTTTTGTACTAATCAGTGAACACATTTTCCACACATCAATGAACACATTATTGTTCAACAGTGGACACAATAATATCCAATAGTGAACATATTATATGAGAAAATATGAACACATTATATTATCCTAAATGAACACAATAATGTTCACAAGTGAAGACATTATAAGTTTATAATCAAACGTTAGTATTCAAATGTGAAAAAAACGTTGTCTCTAAAATGAACACATATTTGTTCATCAAACGAACACATTGTACAATGTTAGATGAACACATACATACATAATTACATAAAACATTCCTTACAGAGGTTCGTTTGTTTTGTTCAGATTCACAATATGTGTAGCATTAAAGAAGATAAGATTCTTAAGCTTGAGATATAAAGTGAAAACATGCATATACAATGTCAAGTGAACACATACATATATTGTAACTGAACACATAATACAATATAAAGTAAGCACAAACATATATGGTAACTGAACACATAATACAATGTAAAGTGAACTCATACATATGTTGTAATTGAACATTGTTAGTCAAGTAGCCTCTAATAACTCAAGAGGGGTGAATCGAGTGCAAATTAAATTAATTGACAATTAAAAATTTGTTCAATTTTAATTCTTATTCTTTATTTAAGAGTTGCAAATTATATGTCCTCTTGGAACTTATCTTTAAAATGAGAAGACTTAATAGAGATGAGAATGATATGCAATATGCAATATGTAACAAATATAAATTGCTTGAAAGTAAAAGAGTAAGTGAAGAGTAAGCAAACTCGAAATTTATACTAGTTCGGTCTTCAATGACCTACATCCAGTGCCCAAGCCCCTTTGCTTAGATAGTCCACTATACTTTCTTCAAATTACAAAAACGCTCACTTGATTGTCTATGAGATCCCTCATCCTTGCAATCAAGATTACAATCCAAACCTCTAAGAGATTACACTCAATCTCTCAACAACACGAGATGTCTCACCCTTGCCAACAATAGCTAAGAAAGAATTATACAAGACTCAAAGACTAAATAGTACAAATAGATTGCCTATTATCTCAAATGGATGTGAAAGGTTAAGAGACCACTATCAATTATGATCTTTTAAGAGAAAAAATTGGTTAGATAGCTTTTAGAATCGCCAACTAGTGTTTAAGACAAGGTTCTGAAAATCGGACCGGACATTGAACCGGACGAGGGAGAGGTTCAGAGATTTAGAGGTTTAACCGGTTTGACCGGAGGTTCAACCGGATATAATAAAATATGTATAAAATATATATTTATTTACAAATATATAGACATAAGATGATTACATGTTAAAAAATTAAATATATTTAAAATATTGATTGAAAGTTGAAATATAAAAGCATTTAATAGATTTAGAGGTTTATTAGTCCTTAATTTAGTAATTAAAATATATTATATATTATATTTTATTATAAAATAATTATTAAATTTTAAAAATTCAAAATTTTTTATTTTAATATTATCGACCGGTTCAACCGGTTTTTTACCGGTTTTCGCCGGTTTTCCCGGTTTTTACCGGTTTTTGACCGGTTTTCACGGTTTTTGACCGGTTTTTGACTTTCCGGTTTTTAAGGCTCACCCGGACCGGACAGGGGTCCGGTTCCCGATTCAACCGGTCGGACCGGCCGGTCCGGTCCGGTTTTCAGAACAATGGGTTTAATAGTCCTTAATTTTAATAATTAAAGTGTATTATATATTAAATTTTATTACAAAATAGTTATTAAATTTTAAAAAATTAAAATTTTTATTTTTATATAAGTTGACCGGTTTTTACCGGTTTTGACCGATTTTTAGAATCCCGGTTTTTCAGGCTCACTCGGACCGGATAGGGGTCCGGTTTCCGGTTCAACCGGTCGGACCGGCCGGTCAGGTCCGATTTTCAGAACAATGGTTTAAGATATGAACATAAGGATATTTATATAGATTGAACCAATACAAGCATAAACCATTGTGTCTCTTTAAAATTTTTACGTTTTGCCTACTGGTAGTCAATTTCAACAAGACACATTTTCATTCAAATTTTAAATTATTTCATGTTCACAACTCGAATTATGGCCCACTAAGGCCCCATAGTGATAGAATGGATAAGGCCCAAATTCTGAGGCCCAAACCAAGCAACAAGGCCAACCCTAAGAGGATAAGGTCTGTGGACTAAGCATTTAGCCAATCTATAGGTGGTTAGTAGTGGGTTAATGAGATAGGAAAGAGTCAAACCATCTATTCTCATCATCTCCTAAAATCACTCAAAAAGCAGTTATTATAATAGCTATATAAAGGGGAGTCATTCCACTGTTCATGTAAGCAATTCAGCTAAGTTCCCATATTAAGACCCGAGCTGACTTAGGCATTGGAGTCCTTGCAGGGAAACCCCTCCCTTTCGATGGGAGGGGAGCACAGAGTGAAGGAGTCCATGGAGATGAGCGGTGGCACGTGGAGTTCAGATACCGGCGACAGTTCATACCGGAGCAAAGGTACGGAACATTGGCGCCGTTGCCGGGGACTCCTATCACATCCGAAAAATTTCCGTGAGATCTTTCCTTCTCTCTATTTAATTATTATTATTTTCCGATCATAATATGACTGTCAATTATGGTTTTATTTTTATGTTTGATCCGGAAAAATTTAATGATGTCGAGGATTACCGAGAGTAAATCCTTCTAAGGAAAAGCCCGGTAAAAACCCCATCACAATTCCGAATCGAAAAGAACAGTGTCAAATTAAAGAGAGACAATTCCAAATCGAAGGGGAATGATCAACAATAATGGTTAGAGAAAATGGTTCCGAAACGAAGAGAATGGTTCCGAATCCGAGTCGAACCAGACGACATCACGATCGGGACCACTTCATCGCCATCGGCGAAATGGTCTTCGTATTGACGAATTTCATTGAAAGAAGTGAAAGCAGAGTTGCCGCTACCATCACCACCTCGGCAGCACAATCGTGAAGGACGAGAGAAGTAATGGGCTTCACCGACCTCTCTCTCCTATGCGTGCTTCATCCGAGAGAAAGGCGTCGTCACAACTACTGTCAGGCCGCCATTCCTCTTCCTCGCGTCGCTGGTTCTGACTTCTGCGTGCTCCGACAAGATTGTTCTGGTGGCAGTACCAAGAGAGTAAGGCATCAAGCCGACTCAGCCCTGATACAAACCACTGTCACACCACCACGCCCAGAAGCAACAGTACCACGCGAATCGCATCCTGCAACAGTCGCATTTCCAACATTCAAGGATTGAGAGCGGGCTTGGTGGTCTGTAAAGGAGATCCTTAATGGGAATGCCATTAGTAATTACTCAAAAAGGCAAAGGTATAGTCAAAACCAGGGAAAAAGGGAAAGTCTTGCGGCGGCACTGCACACACGCAAGAATGAAATACACTAGGGTTTCCATACATGGGCCCAGGGAAAAAATGGAAGATCAGCAAAAATAAAAGCACCACTCAATGAGAGGAAGGCAGCAGCTTGTTAATTCCCGTGGCTATTAAGTCTTATATAAAGAAAACACTATTGCAAAGGCGAAGGGAAATGTGATCCCACTTGGCTAAGGTTTTACGATATATTAACATACACCACGTGGGAACAATGATTTAAGCTACTCAGGTGCGTGAAGTTGATATGTTTTCCTTAATTAATTTTATTATTAATAATTATTATTTGGCATGATGAATTTATACTTGATATAAGTTTTTCCTACCATTTAATAATTTGTTTTACAATATTATTATTGTGCCTAACATTCTTTTGAGAATTGCCACGTGAGAAACAGTGGCATAAATTTTATCAATTTATCATTCAGGAATAAAATATCCAATGAAAATTGAAGACCGGAGAAATTAAGTCAAAGGCACAAAGTTATCACTGATAACCACCAACGTACCGGGAACCCGATTTCAATGAAGGGTGAAGCGGTGTAAGCAACCCCGGCGTCCGAGGTCAAAAATCCTGACATCGAGGGTAAAGAAGTGCACGCAACCCCGGTGTCCGAGGTAAAAAAATCCCGACGTCGAGGGTGAAGCGGTATACGCGACCCTGCGAGGGTAAAAGCGGTGTACGCGACTCCGACGTCGAGGGTGAAGCGGTGTACGCGACCCCGGCGTCCGTGGTCCAAAATTCCGACGTCGAGGGTGAAGCGGTGTACGCGACCCCGGCGTCCGAGGTCAATAATCCCGGCGTCGAGGGTGAAGTGGTGTACGCGACCCGGGCGTCCGAGGTCCAATTCCGACGTCAAGGTGAAGCGGTGTACGCGACCCCGTCGTCCGAGGTCAAAATCCCGACGTCGATGGTAAAGAAGTGCACGCAACCCGACGTCTAAGGTAAAAAAATCCGACTTCAAGGGTGAAGCGGTGTACGCGACCCTGGCGTCCGAGGGCAAAAATCCCGACGTCGAGGGTGAAGCGGTGTACGCGACCCCGACATCCGAGGTCCAAAATCCCGATGTCGAGGGTAAAAGCGGTGTACGCGACTCCGTCGTCCAAGGTCTATAATCCCGACGTCGAGGGTAAAAGCGGTGTATGTGACTCCGGCGTCCGAGGTCAATAATCCCGACGTCGAGGGTGAAGCGGTGTACGCGACCCCGGCGTCCGAGGTCCAAAATGTTGGGAAATCATGCATATAGAAGCAGTGGAAAACAAAAATTTTACATGCAATTTTGTCCCATAAACTCTTGTGAAATATCTTAGATCGTATTTGATATACTACCTGTTGAAGCGTGGCAGCTACACGAAATGAGCTATGTCAATCCTTCCGACGCAGTAGCAGCGGCGACCTTTAGAAGTCCACACATCAGCTGTGGTCGTCACACATCCACCTTGATGCTCCTCTGAGACTCTCTATGCTAGTAGTGATTTTATGAGAAAACAAGGATTAGCTTTCTCAGAGTGCGAGTGTGTGAATTCAAAATTCTTGTGTGCGAGGCTAGGCTCATATGTGTTGCTATTTATAGCCAACACTCCACTCTCATCTCATAGAAAACTTAAACCTAGTTTGTGCCTTATTGGGCCCATCTGATGTAAGCCCAATGCAATTAAATTAGTCACACTAATTTAATCTAATTAAGCATCAATTTAAAAACTGCTTTAGTGTGTGACCTTATAGGTTCTCATAACGTTGGCAATATTATTAAATATTATTTAATAATATAAACAGTGAGCGGTATCTAGCAACACATCATTGTTACCCAAGTTATAAGAAAGTCAACGGTTTGACATAACCTTTACGTGATCGATGTTATTGTACAATTCAATCCCTTTGTCCAAATATCTAGATTTAACACAAGCATGAAATTAGTCATCTTGTATAGTTAAATCGTTAGTTTCTTGATTACCGAGTAGACTGAAATAATTAAATGAGATTAATGTCACACATTAATTCATTTCAGCATGGCCATGTATTTACCCAGTCCTACTCATCAAGGGGCCCACAAATATATCTCTCGTAATGTGAGAGGGACAAATCCTATCTACGTTACTCACATCTGCATACATGATTCGCGATATATCCAATTATCGACTTTATAATTATCCTGTTACGGATAACGTTTGACGATATTAAAACATACAGTTTCTCATGTAGCGGATTGCAATAACTTCAAGTCGAAGGATCACATGTACCATCATCACTATGAGAATCATCTATGACATTCACGTTACGATCCATGTGATGTTCTCATGGCAGGTCAATCCAGTATACTACAATTATACCTATGTGTAGACTTGATATCACATATCCATAACCTGTGAGAAAAGGTTATCATTCCATACACATACTAGCCTTAATGCATTACTGTTGTCCTGTTGGTTCAGTAATACTCGACTAGGGACATTTAAGAATGAATTCTCACTATTAGGTCATGTACCTAATATTTAATATTTAAATAATTCCATACTAAGGACTTCATAATATTCATTAAAATTAATAAACAATTAATGAATGAAATGCCTCATATATATATATATATATAAATATATATAATATAAAATGGCATAACATCATAATAAAAAACACAATTATGATTGGCCCTCTAGGGCATACACCAACACAAAATCCTGACGTCGAGAGTGAAGCGGTGTACGCGACCCCGGCGTCCGAGGTACAAAATCCTGACGTCGAGGGTGAAGCGCTATACGCGACCCCGACGTCCGAGGTCCAAAATCTAGACGTCGAGGGTAAAAACGGTGTACGCGACTCCGGTGTCCGAGGTCAAAAAAATCCCGACGTTGAGGGTGAAGCGGTGTACGCGACCCCGGCGTCCGAGGTCAAAAATCCCGACATCGAGCTCAGGTGAAAGTCGAGTTCCGGCCAATAAAGCTGGGCTCCAAGGATCTCTGAACTCAGGTAAGAACCGAGCTACGGTAAGTACCAAACTACGGTAAAAACCGAGCTACAGTAAAACCCGAGTACTGGTAAAACCCAAGCTACAATAACTACCGAGCTGCGGTAAAACCCGAGCTCTGGTGATAATGTGAGCTGCGGTCAAAGCCAAGCTTTGGCAAAAGCCGAGCACCGGCTAAATGTCGTGCTTTTGCAAAAACCGAGCCCCAGTGTATACCGAGATCTGGTGAAAGCCGAGCACCGGTTAAATGCCGTGCTCCGGTGAAAACCGAGCTCTGGTAAATACCGAACTCCGGTCAAAGCTGAGCACCAGCTAAAACGCCGCGCTCTAGCAAAAACCGAGCCCCGGTGAATACCGAGCTCTGGAAAAAACCAAGCCCCGGTGTATACCGAGCTCCGGTGAAAGCCGAGCACCGGTGAAAGCCGAGCACCGGTTAAATGTCGTGCTTCGGTGAAAACCGAGCTCTGGAAAAAACCGTGCCCTGGTGAATACCGAGCTCTCGCAAAAGCCGAGCCCCGGTGTATACTGAGCTCCGGTGAAAGCTGAGCACCGGTTAAATGTCGTGTTTTGGCAAAAATCGAGCCCCGGTGTATACCAAGCTCTGGTGAAAGCCGAGCACCGGTTAAATGTCGTGCTCCGGTGAAAATCGAGCTTTGGTAAATACCGTGCTCCGGTAAAAGCCAAGCACCGGTTAAATGTTGTGCTCCGGTCAAAGCCGAGCTCTGGCAAAAATCAAGCTCCGGCAAAAACCGAGCCCTGGTGAAAACCAAGCTCCGGTGAAAGCCGAGCACCGGTTAAATGCCGTGCTCCGGTGAAAACCGAGCTCTGGCAAAAATCGAGCCTCGGTTAATACCGAGCTCCGGTGAAAGCCGAGCAACGGTTAAATGCCGTGCTCCGGTGAAAACCGAGCTCTGGTAAATACCGAGCTCCAGTAAAAGCCGAGCACCGGTTAAATGTCGTGCTTCGGTGAAAACCGAGCTCTGGTAAATACCGAGCTCCGGTCAAAGCTGAGCACCAGCTAAAACGCCGCGCTCTACCAAAAACCGAGCCCCGGTGAATACCGAGCTCTGGAAAAAACCAAGCCCCGGTGTATACCGAGCTCCGGTGAAAGCCGAGCACCGGTTAAATGTCGTGCTTCGGTGAAAACCGAGCTCTGGCAAAAACCGAGCCCTGGTGAATACCGAGCTCTGGCAAAAGCCGAGCCCCGGTGTATACTGAGCTTCGGTGAAAGCCGAGCACCGGTTAAATGTCGTGTTTTGGCAAAAATCGAGCCCCGGTGTATACCAAGCTCTGGTGAAAGCCGATCACCGGTTAAAAGTCGTGCTCCGGTGAAAATCGAGCTTTGGTAAATTTCCGTGCTCCGGTAAAAGCCAAGCACCGGTTAAATGTTGTGCTCCGGTAAATACCGAGCTCCGGTCAAAGCCGAGCTCTGGCAAAAATCGAGCCCTGGTGAAAACCAAGCTCCGGTGAAAGCCGAGCACCGGTTAAATGCCGTGCTCCGGTGAAAACCGAGCTCTGGCAAAAATCGAGCCTCGGTGAATACCGAGCTCCGGTGAAAGCCGAGCAACGGTTAAATGTCGTGCTCCGGTGAAAACCGAGCTCTGGTAAATACCGAGCTCCAGTAAAAGCCGAGCACCGGTTAAATGTCGTGCTTCGGTGAAAACCGAGCTCTGGTAAATACCGAGCTCCGGTCAAAGCCGAGCTCTGGCAAAAACCGAGCTCCGGCAAAAACCGAGCCCTGGTGAAAACCAAGCTCCGGTGAAAGCCGAGCACCGGTTAAATGCCGTGCTCCGGTGAAAACTGAGCTCTGGTAAATACCGAGCTCTGGCAAAAATCGAGCCTCGGTGAATACCGAGCTCGGGTGAAAGCCGAGCACCAGTTAAATGCCGTGCTCCGGTGAAAACCGAGCTCCGGTAAAAGCCGAGCACTAGTTAAATGTCGAGCTTCAGTCAAAGTTGAGCCCCGGTAAAAACTAAGCTTTGTTAAAGAGCTCTAGTAAAAACCGGGCTTTGGTCAAAGCCGAGCTATAGTAAGTACCGAACTACGGTAAATACCGAGCTACGGTAAAATCCGAGCTCTGGTAAAAAACCAAGCTACGGTAAAACCTGGGCTCTGGTGATTAACCAAGCTCCGGTCAATGTCGGGCTACGGTGAATGCTGAGCTCCGGTGCATACCGAGCTCTGGTAAATGCCGAGTTACGTTTCTAGCTTCGGTAAAGCAGTAATGACACCTAGTAAGGGTGCATGTAGTGCGCAATCATGGGGTCTGGTAGATAAGTATCAAAGCACCCCCACTTTGGTACAAATCTAAGTAGATCAGATTCAAGCACCAGGTAATCCTGGCTTCTCCTAAAGGGACACCATAATTTGAAAAGTTCAACCTCGAGGCATCAGGGAAAAAGACGTGCTAACTAAAAATTAAGTCCTAAAAGGCTCATAAGGGAAGTTGACGGAATCCACCTTGTGACTAGATGGACAGAGTATTGTAATGCCCCAAGTCTGACTCAAAGGTTGGAGCTAAGAGAGGCAACCCCATATCCATAGACTAAAAGGTCACAACTATTCAAAAGTCCTAAAATCTATGCATGGAGTCGGGAGCATAACACAGAAAATTGTAGTGCTGATCAAAACTACCTCGTCCTGAGACATAAGAAGACGGGACAAAAGAGGTCGGTTAGTTGACATAAAGTTAGACATTCGCTGTGAACAAGGCATTGATTCGAGGTACCCTAGAAAAGGACCTTAATCATGGATCAAAGAAAAACGTTGGAATGTCTCCGGCGTGGATTTCCGAGTTGATGATGCACATCAAACTTGGGATCCTCTCGAATGCTGAGAAAGATACGAAGCCTATGACATGGAGGGCTTTGCAAAATAGCAGTGTTTGTATCACAATCCTATGGTCCAAGTTAGAAGACCCAAAGGATAATTAACCGAAACAGAGAAAGACACAATTGTGATCTAAACTCGGACCTCGGTTGGGTGAGCCCATAAGGGAACCCGAATTCACACTATTCTTATTTTGAGACTGACCTCCGATCTTATAGGAGGGAGCGGAACCAAACAACTTAAACCTAAGGCAAAAGATTATCCTACACCATAAGTCAACATTGGACCATTTAAGTCCTATATATGATTGGCCCCAAGGTGGAGTAGACCTTGTCGTCTTTTATTTGAAAAGGGGGCATGTGAACTGCCAACCCGAAAATGGTCGAGAATGCCGAGGTCGCGGAGAGATGCGAACCTTAGGTAATAAGAGACCAAAGTGAGTTATGAAAATCCCACTAAGGCGCAAATGTTAAAGCAAAAGTTGCTAAGTCAACTTTAAAGCTAGTTTGCAAAGAATGTGGAAAGGGCAACCTGAAGACCGGGATTATCCGATCTTGTAACTCGGAAATCTCGAGAGGGTTCGCTCAATCATACGACCTCAGAAAGGGACGTTTAAGCCAACATTTACATTGAACTCCGAGATTAGAGCTCGGAAGTCCAGAACAAAGGCTATCATGTTCAAGATTAAACTTTATCGCCAACAAAGCCTCGACTACCAAGTCGGGGGCAACATGGTAAAGTTGCAATGCCTACTAGTATGTCCTCTCCAATCCTCGCCATCACCTCCAAGTGACTCGGTGGATAAGAGAGGGGGAAAATGAATTTAAAGGCTCATGGCTCAAAAGAGAAAATGGTAATTGGAAAAACCAGCACCTTGATCATTAAGTAAAGTGAGAATACCGGACTTAAATAGTCAAAGGATGAAAGGTTGAAATATAAGGACGCAGAGATTATCCGACATCAGAGCACGAGTAATCGTCAAGTGTTGTCAGTTACTCAACGTCACAGTTTCAGAGAAGAAACAATACAAAAGAAGAAGGTTATCCGACGTAAATAAGCTCGTAACCCAATCAAAGATTCAACATATTGATTTGGAAAGTACCCAAAAGAATGGGGAATATCCAACATCATAGAAGTTCAAAAGCCCTCCTAGAAAGGACGGAGCTCGGACAAATTAAAAAAGAGAAATCATCAAAGGCTAGAACGACTGATATTTTAACTCGAAACTCTGCCTCGCCTTTCAAAGTAACTCTCACCATTAATTCGCGCCTCATCATCATCTTGAATAATCTCCAGAAACCCGTGACAAATTGTCGAATGGCTAATTGAATGAAGTGACAAATGTGGTAGGTGGAAGTCAAGGGGAACAAACTTATAACTCGGAACTGAGTACTGACTCAGAACCGAGTTGGGGGCAATGTTCACAACCCGAATTATGGCCCACTAAGACCCAATAGTGATAGAATGGATAAGGCCCAAATTCTGAGGCCCAAACCAAGCAACAAGGCCAACCCTAAGAGGATAAGGTCTGTTGACTAAGCATTTAGCCAATCTATAGGTGGTTACACATTAAAAGGAGTAGTGGGTAATGAGATAGGAAAGAGTCAAACCATCTACTCTCATCCTCTCCTAAAATCACTCAAAAGCAATTATTATAATGGCTATATAAAGGGGGGTTATTCCACTGTTCAGGTAAGGCAATTCAGCTAAGTTCCCATATTAAGACCCGAACTGACTTAGGCATCGGAGTCCTTGCAGGGAAACCCCTCCCTTTCGTTGGGAGGGGAGCACAGAGCGAAGGAGTCCATGGAGATGAGCGGTGGCACGTGGAGTTCAGATACCGGTGACAGTTGATACCGGAGCAAAGGTACGGAACAATTTCATATGTAACCGATTATAACATACTAAAAAGCAATTTTGAAGAGTAAAAATGATCCTTAAACACTTTAAAACATATTGCTTTAAGTTTCAAAACTTATATGAAAATTTTACTAGTGATTTTAAGCTAATATATAATTTTGAAACTATATATATATTTTTTCAAAAAAATATTTTAAATTAAATGATCTTATCAACAAATCTTTTAATAATTATAAAATATGTTTCCAAAGGAATTTTATTTTAAAACCAAGTTCATTTTATAAACAAGTTATTAAAATCAATTGTGGTCTCCTAACACATCTTTTGAGATTTACAAAGAAAATCTTACTAATTAATCTAAGTTCTTCAAACACTTCTTCAAGTCATCCATTTGAGACTCCAATTGCTTGCACCATAATCTTTATGCCTATGTACTTTTATTTTCCCTTTTTGACATTTATCAAAACTTGTACTAGAAAACACAAGCAATCACAAACACATATTATAATACAAAGTGAACACATGCATATATTGCAGCTAAATACATACATAATACAATGTAAAGTGATAAAATTCATGAGCTTGAGATGTTTTTTAAATAAATGTATCCACTTTCTATATTTAAATGTGTTCATTATAACAAACAAATGTGTTCATTTCCGATAACTAAATGTGTTCGATTGCTATTGAAATATGTGTTCATTTTATGTGTTGGAATGTGTTCGCTGATAAGCGTACTATTCACGCGCGCGTCCGTGAGAGTGAGTACATAAACATGCATTTTTCACTTTTTTTGCATGTTTTTCGTATTGTACGATGATTGTTACCTTGTGCATCTTTTGCGTTATACACATAGCATTGTTAGAGCAAAATTGTACCTAAATTTGCATATTCATTCATATTTTCACCTATTCTCTATGAATAACATTACAATGTGAAGAATATTCATGGCCATAGTGCATCTTTCATATCTATGTCATGATTCAAGATTGATGTAGAAGAATAAGAAATGTCCACTCTCAGTATTTTTGTAATTGTAAGTGGATATTGGAAGTATAATATAATGGTTGTACTTATGCATTGATTCTTGTAGATAGATAAACCAACCACCGATTGAAGAGCTCCTACCAGTTCTTGGAATTCCAACTGCCAAGGTAATGAGCTCCTGTATTCAGTGAACTTCCTCTTGGTCCACAACGCATAAATAACGGAGCTCTGTGTCTTTACAGTTTAGCTTCACAGGTAAAATCTTTTCTTCTTGGCCCTATATATATTGAGTTCTCTTAGCGTCTTCATAGTTCACTGAACACGGGAGCTGTTGCATATACCTAATTCTTAGCTTATTGAGTTTCCATGCTAACCACCAATACTTTACAATTTACAATGTTTTTGCTAACTTAGTTTTTTGAATATCAGACTTCAGAGAGGACATTGGATGCTCCGGACCTTGTGGATGATTACTACCTCAATTTGGCAATTTGCTGGATTGGGGAAGTGCCAATGTTCTAGCAATAGGCACTTGGAAGGACATTGTACTTGTGGGATGCAATAACAGGTTCTATTTCTGAACTTGTCATAGTTGATGATGAGAATAGACCTATCACATCTGTTAGCTAGGCTCTCGATGGATGAACGACATATCGCAGTTAGGTTGAACAGCTCAGATGTTCAAATATGGGATATAGCTTCAAATAGATAAGTTTGTTTCTATCATAAACGATCACGAAGTTGCACTATCCAATCCCCACTAGTTTGTTAACAGTTGTTCCTGTTTGTTGTTGAAATTAAGTACTTTGAGAGGTGGCCATACAGAGCGAGTGGGGTCATTGGCATGGAACAATCACATACTCACAACTGGAGGAATGGATGGTAGAATCATAAACAACGCTTCGAGTAACTCAGTAAGACGACCCTGTCTTACTCTTTTTTTTGATGTTTCGATTCTAGATGGAGCGGCCACCACCACCGCCCCATCCACGTCACGCGACCTATGATTTTGCTTGGGCGAGGTACACGTCAACTACCGGCGCGGTGACCGTTGTATCCACCATCTCCGGGGTACACCGTTTCTTTATCCCAGAGCTTATGGCGAGGTACCCTGCCCCTGCTCCTGATCCAGCCCCAGCACCAGCACCGGCACTAGTACCAACACCTGCTCCTCCGCCTCCACCTCCAGCGCCCGCACCCGCCTTGAGTCGGATGAGTCAGACCCCGAGGAGGAGCGGTATTAGAGTGGCGAGGCAGCCCCCGCTGACGCTGCCGAGCAGCTGGAGGATGAGCCAACGAGTTCTGATGATGAGCCGGACATTGACTAGGTCCCGGGAGTCCCTGGAGTGGCGTCTCCAGCAGGAGGGTCTGCAGTGAAGTGTTTCTGATTAAGTTCGCAACTTACTCAGAAGGCACTTTTGCTTTCTTAGAAACTAACGTAGCTTTCTGAGAGAAGGCTTTGTTATTTTCTTAGAAGGCTTTGATAATCAACAGATAGATATGCAATGTATGAATACTGTTTTGGATTATCAGATATATAGCATGTATTTCTTGATGAGTAAAATGTAAATTTTAGAAATACCAAGCTAATAAGACAAGAGATGCCAAAAACACAAATGATATTTCATTAATTTCAATGAGGTTACAAAAACTTTTTGGCTCCCCCTTAATTGTCACTCCCCCTAAGTCCTAGCCTAGTGTTTACATAGCCAAAATATTATCTATTTCTACTCCCCCTTTGTTACATCAAAAAGGGTGGCTACTATAAACCCCATCATAGACTTAGAACTATTGCTTCCTAGCTATATAGCGGAGAAGCCTACACATCTCCATCTGAATCTCAGCTTGACCCGCGCCTGGAGGGCATTCTGGAGGTATCTCATTTGAAGAGGTAGAAGGCTGTTGCGAAGACGAGGGTGGTGGAGGACGAGAGACTTCAGCCTCAAGTACAGCATCCACGATATTCATCTTTTGATATTCAGGAATGCGTTCTTCTTCTTCTTCAGCTCCTTCTGCAGCTCCTTCTTGAGCTTCTTCTTGAGCTTCCTCCTGAACTTCCTCTTCATTTACGACAGCAACTTCAGTAGAAGGCTGCCTCTGAGCATCCTCAGAAACCGGACTAAGTTCAAGAACAACAGGTTGTGATCCAGAGGGTTGCTCTATAGCATCAGAAGATTGTGTTGTATCTGAGAGATTGAAAGAGGAGAGTTGTGTGTTGAGTGCATCAATAAATCGCACTTTCTCAAATGGACCCAGAAACGGCCCAAATTGCACAGAGGGAGGAGTTTGGACCATTCTTCCCAGTTGAAATCCTGACCCAATCATAGAGTCAGTAATGGAGAAGGTTGGACCAGGTTGATCAAACAGAGGAGGGGGATTTCAGTAGCATCAAAAGTGAGAGCCTCAGTCTCCTTCTGAGAGTCTGTCTCAGCATGAGTCCCTTCCAAGGAACTTTTGGCAACAAATGCCTCAACCACTGCTACACCGGCAGCCATGGTAGCGTCAGCGCCCACCTCTGAGCTGAGCCCAGTGCTGGTGGTCCCTGCCACTTCAACATGTGTTGAGACATGAGTTTCCTCATGTTCTTTGGGGTCTCAGAAGAGATAGGACCAACCTCAGAAGTTGGCTCTTTCTGAGTAGATGAGGGAGGAGATTGTGGTTGTTGTTGTTGTTGTTGTTGTTGTTGTTGTTGTTGAGTGGCTTCAGCCTCCTACTGAGTCTGGATCGGTGACGGAGGTGGATTTGCAGCTTCAGCTTCTGGGTTCACAGAAGGTTCCTCAATTACCTTCTGGACATCCAGCATCTTCTGAGTCAGAGACTCAGCATCCACACCAGCCGCCTCAGTAGTGGTGGCTTCAGAAAGATCTGCCATAGAAGCTTCATGTTGCTTCTTCTTTGGCTCTTTCTTTGAGCTCCCAGCATCTGAGGTCCGATGCTCAACTCGGAACCTTGTTGCATCTCCTTCCTCAGAAAAGGAATCATCAACATTTCCTCCATCCCCTTGAATGTCTTCTCTGGTAGGAGAGACATGTCCAGAGGGGGAAGAGTGGTGAGAAGCTTCCTTTTCTTCTTCAGCAGCAGCGACAACAGGAGTAGCAATGGCAAGATCTGAAGCCACGGACACAAGTTCTTTTCCCGTCACTATCGGCGGGGTCTGTTTCTGAGCAATTTTAATATCCACTCCTTTGTGTGTTTTCCCCTGATAATTCAAGGAATGAAGGAGAGTAGTTCTAAATTTAGTGGGGTTTAAAACAGAAACAGGAATAAATGCAGAAGAAGATTTAAGAAAAGAGGGTGGAGTTTTAGAATAGGCTTTTACCAAACGACCACGCTTCTTCTTGCTTTCTGGTGGAACGTCTGGGATCTTGAGAGATGGAGAGGCTTTCCTCTTTCTGACCAATGGCTTATCAGAAGTAGTTTCTTCTGAGTTTGCAGCCACTTCAGGTTCCTTCTGAGGACTCTTCTGAGTGTCCTCAGAAACCATGCTTCTTGTGACTCTTGTGGGCGAAGGATGGATGATCTTTCTCTTCTTTCTTCCTTCAGAGGGATCAACTTTCCCCCTTTCCTTTTTCAGCCTTAGAAGGCCGATTGGTGCTTGCGTCAGTCTTAGAAGGCTTAGCTTTCTCCTTCTTCTTAGGTGCCTCAGCCTCTGGTACCTTCTTTTTCTTGATGTTGTGGAAGGTAACCATGGTGAACTTGCTGGGGTTGAAGATGTATTCATAGTCTTCAAGAGGGAGGGAGAGATGATTGAAGATTCTTGTCAGAAGGCTCCCATATGGTAGACTCGTGAGAGCCCTCTTAGGATGCGCCTGATGCATCATGTAGTTGATCATCATTCTGCCAAAATCTACCTTATCCTTCTTCAGCAGTTGGTACAGAAGGCATGCATCCATTGTGGTGATGTTGCCCATATCGCCGAGCTGGGGGAGGAGAGTGTGTTGGACAATTGAGAAGATGATTCTAGCCTCTTGTGTAAGGTGGGGAACCTTCACAGCCTTGAGTGGTAGATCACCACTACCCGTAAGGAGCCTCACTATATCTTCCTCCGAGTCATTTACCTCCTTGACCCAATCAGGATCATCTGAAATGACTGCTCCTCCATTTAGAGTCTTAAAGACTTGGTTGATATCAACAGAAGAGAAACGAATGTGATGGCCAGTCACGAAGCTCTTCACTCCCTTGTTAGTAGATCTTTCTATTTGGGAATAGAAAGCTCGTACCAGATTTGGGTAGCATACTTCCTCTGAGGACATCAATTCAGCCCACCCTGGCTGGCATTGAAATGCGAACCCAAGCTCGTCCACTAAATTAAAGACACTTAGAGGGAGAACACGACCCATTGCTACGGTTCGTGGGAGGTATGTCTTCTTGAAGAGGGCTTGCATCTCCTCATCCTCGTAGAGGATGTCCTCGGTTACTAATTCCAATTTGTTCCTCATCCTACCCTTGATTTCAACGGGAGTTTCCATTGAGAAAAAAAATTTAAGGTTTGGAAAGAATAAGGGACTGGATGAGAGAGAAAACAGAATAAGGGATGATAGAGAATAGAGAGAAAGAGAGAATTTGAGCAAGAGGAATTGGATGAGAAGAGAATTTGGCAGCGTTTTGGTAGAGTTTGGACAGCAAAGTGCTCGAATGGAGCAGTGCTTTGCGTATTTATAGCACAGACTAGTTACTAGCCGTTGCCAAGGTTTATCCCAAAAGTTATCGTTGGTAACTTATTCTCGGAAGGCACCCTTCTGAGAGAAGTGGTCCTTCTGAGAATTTCACCTTCAGAGAAAATTTCCAGAAGACTTCCTTTCTGAGAGATGGGTCTTCTGAGAGTAGATTTTCTCAGAAAAAGTTTTTCTTCTATTACGCTCAGAAGCTTAGTTCTAATCTTTATGTCTCAGATTCTAAGCTTAAGACTAAGGGGAGTTTCTAAGAAAATATTTTTCAAAATTCAGTCACTTAGAAACGTCTTAGATTCAGAAGCCCTTTTAGAACATTAAAACGATCCTCGGGTAAAGGCTTTGTGAATATATCTGAGATTTGATCCTCAGTATTCACAAATTTGATTTAAACATCGCCTTTTTGCACATGATCCCGAATGAAATGATGTTTTATATCAATGTGCTTGGATCGTGAATGCTGAATTGGATTCTTAGCTAAGTTAATTGCACTAGTATTATCACAAAGAATGGGAATTTTCTCATACCTTAATTGATAATCACGCAATTGGTTCTTTATCCAAAGCATTTGAGTGCAGCAATTTGCTGCTGACACATATTCAACTTCTGCTGTTGATAGCGCGATTGTGTCCTGCTTCTTGCATGACCAAGTAATCAAGCATTTTCCAAAGAAACAGCAGCATCCACTTGTGCTCTTTCGATCAATCCTGTCTCCAGCATAATCAGCATCACAATATCCTACAACATCAGAGGAACAACCTTTCTCGTACCATAAACCAAGATTAGTAGTTCCAATCAAATATCACAGAATTCTTTTAACAGCAGTTAAATGTGATTGCTTAGGCTTTGATTGAAATCTAGCACAGATGCCAACACTTAGTTGAATATCTAGTCTAGAAGCTGTGAGATAGAGAAGAGAGCCAATCATGCCACGATAATTGCCCTTCTAATGTGCGGATGAAGTGGGAGCGCATTTCCTATTCTAGCATTGGTGGAACCACTCTAGCAGCCAGTGCGCGCCACCTTTGGGCATATTCTTTGAAGGACTCTCCATCCTTCTTCCTCAAGCTCTTCAACTGGTCTCTAGTAGGCGCAACATCCACATTAAACCTGTATTGGTTAGTGAAAGCCCACGCTAGATCTTCCCAGCGCCTGATCATTGATCGATCGAGCCTCATATACCAATCCCACGCAGCTCCGACTAGACTTTCCGGGAAGAAACTGATCATGAAACTCTCATCTCTGGACCACATGCCCATCTTAGTGGAGTACATCTTCAGATGCATCACCTTCGTGCTTCCATCGAACTTAATGAAGTCCGGCATTTGGAAATCCTTTGGGATCACCACATTAGGGGAGACACATAGTTCCTCGATACCCATTGGTCCAAACACGTTAGGCTCTCTCAGGGTTTGCATCTGTTGACGCATGTTCTCTTCTAATTCTTGCTTCAGCTTGACCTTTTCCATCTCAAATCTAGCCTCGTACTCAAATCCAGGAGGTGGTTCAACTTGCATGGATTGGATCAGGTCTTCAATCTGCTTTCCTTGTTCCATTATCATGGCTTTCAATGCCTCAACTTCCGGATTCTTGGGCTCTGGTGGGTTCATAGTCTTTTCTGGCTTGTTTCCGGCTTCGAAATCTGCTTGTTTCTCCTTCTTGACCACGGTTCTGGATCGTAGTTCGTAAGGCTCTCTATTAGGGTCAGATGAAGTTAACTTTGAAGGCGCAATGGTGACAAAACCTGCAAACACCGGGGTTAAGATGCAGTAATAAAAGAAATGCTTAATAGTGAGGAGTGATATCACAAAGTATATCCTTTTCAGAGAGCTTTTCGTTCATAAGACAAGTCTTTTGATGGGCGTTTGTACAAGGGTAGTCCATACACTAGCAATACGACACTTGATACATGTCCGCGTTACACACAAAGTAACTTCATTGAAACATAGGAACCATACTCATTTTATTAATGAAAATATCTCAGTACATGTGATTTTTCGGATAAACGACTACATCAGAGATTCTTTTCTTTTTGAACTGTTTTACAATATTCCTAGTTACATCCATGAAACTATTCACTTCTTCTGGGAGGCGCAACTTGAGACTTTGACTAATTTCTTGTTCAGCCTTCTCAAAGTGGTAAGCCAGTTTCGTGGCATGATGATCTAGTTGCTTGGTGAACTCTGCACGCTCTTCCTCCAGTCCCACAACCTTCATAGCCCAATCCACTGCTTGTTTTTTCCATAACCTTCCTGCTTTCTCTGTGTGATGCAGTTGGTCTTGACACTATTGAAAATTAGCCCATTCATGTTCACGTTCCACTGCCATTTGTGCCAAAGTATTGGACAACTCTCCAACCTTTTGCTCTAGTTCAACCTTTTCGAAGTATTGGTCATAGAGGCTAGCTTCCATTTCCTCCCTTTGTCGTTTTTCTTGCACAAACTTTGCCATTAGCTCCTCATTCTCCTTTTCCAGAACTCTTCTCAATTGCTCTTCGCGATTGGCTTTCTTTTCTAACTTCTCATGATCTTTCTTCATGACCATCCTCAATTGGCTGGTGCTCATTTTCAGTCCTTCGTTTTCCTTCTTCAGCTGCCCAAGCCTTTGAAAGGAATCCTGTTTTTCCTTCGTACACTTCTGGACTTCTTGTTCAAGTCGTTTAAGCCTCAACTCATTGCTCATAGGGGTATCTGCAATCTCATCCTTCAAGTGTTCAATCACCCTTGTCCTCTTTTCACACAGGTCTTTGGCAATAATTAGTTCCATTTTCACTGCATCCTTTTGTTTTTCCAAGAGTTCCATCTGAGCCTTCATGATCTCTATCTGTTCAGCCAATCGTTTATTATCCCTCTCATCACGCCCAACATTAGGTGCCTCTTGATATACTCTCCTCGCTGCTCTCCATGCAGTGTGCTCAGTAGTGGTGATAACCAACGGTTTTCCCAACTCATTTCTACCGGCCATGTGAACATCCTTCCACGCTTCTTGAATGCTCCCCGATAACTTGTCTCTGTTGTCCCCCTCATTATACCAAAACTGGAGTCCTCCCAGCTGCTCTTCTCGCGGCTTCCTTTGTGTCCAACATAATTGTTTGAGTACCGATGCTGGTGTATATGCTATGCAACCCCTCGGTCCCATAAGCGGCACATTAGGGAACTTTCCACATTTGTAGATAATCTCTCCTCTGTCCCGCCCATACCACGGGCACACCCACTTGAATGACCTGTCGTTCACATTGTCGAACTCTTCTTTCCATTGCTGCACTTCAAGAACCTTGGTTGGGATGAGATGAAAACTTCTTAGCGGATCAGAGGTGTTCTTGAGGTGGTTCCCCGAATGCATGTGAGTTACGATCCATACGTACAAGAGATGCAAGCAACATCTGAGCTTCCCTTTTTGTTTCTGATGGCTAAAACTCAGAGTGAGGAAGGTTTCTGCCAATATTGCCGGCACAGGGTTTCTCTTTTTATGCTCCATAGCGTAGAAAACATCCATTGCAGCTTGATCTATGATGTTCGGAGCAGAGGGGAACAACACAAGGCCAAAGATGCCTAGTGCTAGCACCCTCGCAAAAATAATCCATTCTTCTTGGCGTGCCAAATTTTCTAAGTGGGCCTCAATGAAAGTACCAGTAACCCCTTTTGAATCTGTGTGCCCTACTAACCTAACCCGGTCCGTCGGAACTCCTAATAACTCTCTGAACTGCTCAGCTACTTTGGTGACTGATGCATGATAGTCAATGTGTGAGTATACCAAGATGCTTTTTGCTACGGGCCACTTCAACATGCATGCATACTCTTCAATGGTTGGAGTAATGTCAATGTTGGGTAATTCGAAGCACCGGAGGGTTGGGCTCTAGTATCCGGCGAGAGCGGTGAGAACGGAAGGTTGGACTGATATAGACAGTAAATCCAGTGTTGACCCGTATTTTCTGACGAAGGCTCTCCTGTTGTCTTGAGGCAAGAGAAGACTCAACTGATGCAGCTTCTGTAGCGGGCTAGGGTTTGTCGTCATCTGGAAACCCTTCTTGGCGATATTGCTAGTGTGGTCTACCCCTTCCATTAGTAATGTGATATCACTCCTGCACTATTAGTAGATCATTTAAACTGAATAAACTAATAGCACGATAACAAAAATGGATGCAATATGCATGAGATGCATGGTATGACATAAAAAAGGAAAGAACGTGCTCCTTTGTGTCCTAAGATAAGGTAGAGCCTATGGTTTGGTAAGACTAAAGGTCACCCTAACTTTAGCGGTATACTAGGGTTACATTAGTGATGGGTTGGATCTAGACTCCTAATCATGGTCCCCAAGTTGCCTTTATCGAAGAGATAAAGTCCCGAATCTATGAAATTAACCACAGGGACTTGTAATGTCACAAGATAGCAATCCATAGTTCCGGTAACAACTTGAGCGGTGAGTCATCGACTGTCAGGGAAGCTTAAGCCTCACAAGGTCAACGATGAAACACCTTCTAGCCCTATGGGTTTCTTAGGCTTGGGTATAGAGCCGTGTCTGCGATGGTGCTCAGTGTGTGAGGAGCTTTTGCACTTCGAACACAAACCACATTTCCCCACATTATAAATAAAGTACGTGGACAAGAGTAAATAAAATAAATGGCTAAACAAATAAATAAAAAGGTTAGTGAAAAGGGGAAATTAAACATTATAAATTATAAATATTTTGCATAATTTACTCTAATATGCTTGACTCTCTAGCAGTCCCTAGTGGAGTCGCCAAACTGTCACAACGTCCCCGAGGGGTGCCGTGACTAAAAATGGAGAAAAATGGAGTCGCCACCAATTTTAATTATGGAAAAATTGGAAAACCTTTATTTTGTAAAAAAAAATTGGTCTTTTCAGAGATTAGGTTCGGGAGTCTAATTATGATTAGGGAAGGGTGAGAACTTAATCTCACTGCACCCCTAATACATCCGTATAAATATGGTTACCCTAGAGCAAATTATGCAAATCCATATTTATAATTTAATAATATTTAATTTCCCCTTAAAATATTAAAATGAACACATAAAAACATATATAAAAAAGGGAACAAAATGATTTGAAATTAATTTTGGGTTGATTTGAGGAACTCAAACCCACGTCGTTCTTGTAGAAAATGCTTGTGTGTTGTGTGTTTTTTAGTAAAGGTTTGGTACAGGGCGATGTGAATTGCACAAGCACCAATTTGAAATTTCGAGGATGATTATCTCATACAACGAAATAAATTGTAAAAAGATTTTGTGGGATTTTGTTTTGATATTAATTGAAAGAGAATAAATTGTTTTTGATTTAAAAGGAAATAATTATTATTTTAAGAAAAAGATATTTTTAGGGTACAGGACGATGTGATTCGCACAAGCACCCTACAATCTATTATCCCGAGGATGATTATCTCATACAACGAAATAATAAATTGTAAAAAAGATTTTTTATTTTTGTTTTGATTTTGATTAAAGAAATAAAGAAAGTTTGCTTTTGAGAAGGAAATAAATTGTTATTTTAAAAGGACCTTTACCCCACAATTTATATCCCGAGGATGATTATCTCATACAACGAAATAAAAAATTGTAAAAAAGGATTTGTGAATATTTTGATTAAAAAGAATAATAAACAGAGAAAGCTCAAGTACCCCACAATTTATATCCCGATGATGATTATCTCATACAACGAAATAATAAATTGTAGAAAGGGATTTTGAATGTTTTGATTAAAAAGAAAAAATAAACAGAGAAAGCACAAATACCCCACAATTTATATCCCGAGGATGATTATCTCATACAACGAAATAATAAATTGTAGAAAGGGATGTTGAATGTTTTGATTAAAAAACTGAATAATAATAATAATAAATAATAATAATAATAGTAATAATAATAATAATAATAGTAATAGTAATAATAATAAAAGAGTAATGAAACCACCCCTAACCCTAATTCACATTTACTGAAAGAGGGGAAGGGGTGCTGCGCCGCTGTTGAGAGAAAAACAGAGAGGGAGGGTGGAAAGAGAGACGGAGCGAGAGACGCAAGCGGAAGGGAGAGAGAGAAGCTGAGCACAGGAGGAAGAAAGAGAGACAGTCGTGAAGGAGGGTACGGGTGCTCGCTGGTGCGACCGCAGGACACCGCGGCTGCAGCGGCTTCCATCTGAGGGCGAGAAGGGAGAGAGGGTCGCGGTCCTAGCGGCTATGTGCGTGCGGCATCGAGGAGAGGAAGGAGGCCAGGGGGAAGCGCGGCGCGACCGAGGAAGGGGGTGAGAGGGCCTCGGCCGCCGCGGTTACAGCGCCTGCGAGGCGCTGCAGTGAGAGAGGCGACATGTAGGATTCCGAGGCGCGGGGAGAGAGAAAGAAATCGCCGGAGATGGCGGCTTTGCCGCCTCTATTACAGCGCCGCCGCGGCCGGAAAGAACAAGGGGGTGGCAAGGTGATGACGTGACGATAATGCTAAAAAAAAACCCAAATTACCTCTGTTATGTGCTGTGTTCCTGATTATTGTCCCTTTTTTCTTTTTTTCTCGGTCCCTTTTCCAATTATTTGAGAGTGCTTTTATAGAGTTTTTTAGGTTAAATCAAAATTAATTGTGACAAATTTTTAATTGATGTTGATTGATTATAGTTTGATTTTATGTGATTATTAGAATTAAGTCTGATTGTAATTAATTGACTGAAATTGATTCTGATTTATATTATGTTTAAATGTTTAATTTTGGTTTTGAATCTATTGTAATTTAATGCTTGATTTTGATTTTAATTTATTTGTTATTAGTACAATATTAAACATGATTCATCATTTATTAGGACAAAATATGGTGTTTACACAGTTCCTTATTGAATTACTTCAAAATCTTACTTGAATTATTTCTATTTTTAGTTCTAACTTTTGAATTTTATTAGTTTGATTATTTCAAAATATTAATTGTGTTAGTTGGATTCTTTCAAAATACTAGTTGAATTATTTCTTAGTTTTAACTTTTCATTTTTATTAATTTGTTTATTTCATAATGTTAGTTGGATTATTTCATAAAAATTAGTTGACATTTTAGTTTTAACTTTTAATTTTTTTATTTTTTATTTTAAAATTTATTAGTTGGATTATTTCATAAACATTAGTTGATATTTTAGTTTTAACTTTTAATTTTTAATTTTAATATTTTATTAGTTGGATTATTTCAAAAAATTAGTTTTATTTTAGTTTTAACTTTAAATTTTATTGCTTAAATTCTTAAATTTTATGTGTTGGATTATTTCTAAACACTAGTATTATACTCGTGCGATGCACAGGAATTATATCGAATTTTATGTTTAAAATATTATAAAATTAATGGAAAAAATATTTATATAAAAAGAAGATAAATAAAAATATGTTATTCATAAATTTATTTTGTAAATATAACAATAAAAATATATAATGAAATAATTATTATATTAGTGTATGCAAATAAAATTAAAGTAAGATCTTGGAGGATTGTCTAAGAACTACTTATCACATAATATGAATATGTAATTTTTAAATTGCTTTTATAAATAAATCGTGTTCACAACACGAAATATGGCTCATTAAGGCCCAACAATGTCTGAATGGATGAGGCCCAAATCAAGAGGCACAAACCATGAGATGAGACCAACCCCATGAGGATAAGGTCTGACTAAGCACTAAGCCAATGAGAAAGTGGTTACACATTTAAAGGAAAGTGGGTTAGTGGGAAAGAGTCAAGATGACCTCATAAACCACCCACTCTCATCCTAAAATCACTCAAAATCAGTTATGCTAAGGTTGAGTTTGGTAAAGTTGTGGCTCTTGAAAGGCTGCTGATCTCTTTGGGCTCTCAAAAAGCTGCTCTTAGAGAGCCATAATAGTACCGTTTGGTAAAATTATACAAAAATTGCTCTCAATAAGCATAAGCCATTATTATAATGTTTGGTAAAATAGTGTAAAGTGGCTCCCAAGATATTAAATGACTATAATAGACATAATATTAAAAGATATTGTGTAAATGAGGGTCATTTATGTATTTTCATTTTCAGAGAGCCAAAGTTGGCTCTGAAAAGTTATCCTTGATGGCTCCCAAGAGCACCCCCTGCTCTCAAAAGCCAGGAGCAAAAGCAGTCCAACTTTTTGATTTATCAAACGCAAAATAGGAGCTCCAGCTTTTTGAGAGCAAAAGCACCCCAACGAAAAGCTTTACCAAACTCAGCCTAAGTGTCTATATAAAGGGGGGTCAATCCACTGTCATGTAAGCAATTCAGCTAAGTTCTCATATTAGACCCGAACTGACTTAAGCTTCGGAGTCCTTGCAGGGAGACCCTCCCTTTCGCTGGGAGGGAAGCATGCAGCAGAAGAGTCCATGGAGAGGAGCGGTGGTATGTGGAGTTCAAAGACCGGCGACAGTTCATACCGGCGACAGTGCCTTCCTCTAGCTTTAAACCATGATTAACCTGCATAGGAGTATCAACAGGTTTACAATCAACCATTCCCGTCTCTGTAAGAAGGTCTATGATATATTTCCTTTGAGAAATAAAGATTCCTTTGCTCGAGCGCAGAACCTCTATTCCCAAAAAATACTTCAGTCCACCTAAATCCTAAATCTCAAATTCTATGTATAAGTTCTTCCTCAGTCTTACAATTTCCTCAGCATCGCTCCCAGTTATGTCATGTCATCCACGTAAATTATTAAGCACATAAATAAGCCCTCTCTCCTTTTCAGAAATAAAGTGTGGTGTGAATTGCTCTGTTCGTACCCGTATCTTTTCATGGCTATTGTGAACCTTCCAAGCCAATCGCAAGGTGATTGTTTAAGTCCATAGAGAGCCTTTGTTAATCTGCATACTTTACCCTTCTTAAACTCTTCAGAGAACCTGGTGGGGCTTCCATGTACACTTCTACTTTCAAATCTCCGTGGAGAAAGACATTTTTGACGTCAGACTAGTGGAAAGGCCAATCTTTGTTTGCTGCTATTGAGAAGAGGACTCTGATGGTGTCAATCTTTGCCACTGGTGAGAAAGTCTCCGAATAATCAATGTTATAAGTCTGTGTATAACCTTTGGCCACTAGCCTTGCCTTGTACTGTTCTACGGTGCCATCTGCTTTATGTTTAATGGTGAAGACCCATCGACACCCAACTGGATTTTTTCCGGTTGGTACAATACACCTTTCCCAAGTTTTGTTCTTCTCTGGAGCTTCCATTTCTATTCCCATAGCTTCTCGTCACTCCTTTCTCTCACTTGCTTCTTGGACCGTTCTGGGAACGTCTTCAGTCAGAAGGGTAGTGGAAAACGCCTTTGCAACATATGTTATCCCCTCTCTAGCTATTTTCACTAGGTATCTTGATCTACATGAAACATGATCTGGGGAGTATCGGTTAGGTGGTACTCCTCTATTTGTTCGCGGAGGAAGAGCAAAGGGCTCTGGTTCTGGTTCTTCATCCTCCAGGGCTAAGCTGTCATTGTTAGTGACTTGATTCAAGATAGGAGATAATTCATTAGGGTCAGATTCACTCACCTCTTGTTGGGCATTCTCAGAAGGATTCTCATTGGTTGTGTGAATGTTGAGAGAGGCATGCTTGGTGGCTACATCTACTTGCTCTGTTGGGACAGTCTCTTGGCAGCTGAAATTATTCAGCCACCTTGGTGGTTCACTGACTTTCTCCCCATGAGCACCAAGTTGGCCAATGTAGAAATATTCTGATTCCAAAAAATCACAATCCATAGTCACGTGAACACGGTGGTGATGGGGTTGTAGCATCGATATCCCTTTTGATGTATGGCATATCCAACAAAGACACACTTCTCTGCACAATGATCAAGCTTAGTTCTATTGGCTTTAGGGGTATGAACGAACTTTGAGCACCCAAAGACTCGGGGTGGCAACGTGTACAGAGGAGGAATCGTAGTCTGAGTAGCCATGACTTGTAATGGGGTTTTGTGTATAGAGGAGGTAGGTTGAGGTGGCTACATCTTCAGGCCAAACAGTTGTTGGAACTTGTGTGTCAATGATCATGGCCCGAGTCATCTCCAGTACTTTACGGTTTTTTCCTGCAGCTACATCATTCTGTTGGGGTGTATTGGGGCAGGATGTCTGATGGATTAAGCCATTTTTTATGAAAAACTCTTGCATTGATGATTAACATACTCCCCACCATTATCTCATCTAAGCACCTGAATTTTCTTGTCAAACTGGGTATGGATCATTTGGTACAATGCATAGAATTTATCGGGTACCTCAGATTTGTGTTTCAAAAAATACACCCAATTCATGCGAGAAAAATCATCCACAAATAATAAAAAATACTGGAAATGACTATTATGAGAATTAGGTGTTGGGCCCCATACATCAGAATGTATTATAGAAAAATGGAGTTAACCCTGGTGTTATTAGGGGAAAAAGTAACTTTATGATTTTTTGCACGAATACAAGTCTCACATCTTATAGGTTCCGTATTATTTGTGAATAAACAAGGAAACAAAATCTTGAGGTACCCAAATGAAGGATGTCCCAAACGTCTATGCCAAAGCCAAAGCTGCCTTGTGACCATCCCGTGAGCAAGCATGGCATGTCCCTTGTGAGAAACTTCATCAACGTAGTAGAGACTTCCTCTCTCAGTACCACGCCTAATGATCTCTTTCGTAAGAATGTCCTACAAAAGGCAAAAATAAGAGTACATTAGTACCACACAGTTAAGCTCCTTTGTTACTTGGCTAACTGATCATAACTTTGATGAGAGGGCAGGGAAATAAAGACAATTTTTAAGTTTCAATTTTTGAGAAAAAATAATAAAGCCCCCTCCTTTAACTCCAATTAATTCCCCACTAGTTGTCTCAATATGAGTTTTAGTTGGTGTGGAAAGGTTGACGAGATCACAAGGGTCGTGGGTCATAGTATCTATGGCCCCACAGTCAAAGATCCATTCATTTGATTTTTTTAAACCACTTTTGTGTTCTGATTGGGTTGTTTGGGCCGAAAATTTGATTTGGCACGTCAGTCTCCCCCCTTTTACTTTTTCCTTTTGGATAATTTGGGCTGCCCAACCCATCGATTCTCCTAGAGTTACAATGTGACCTGTCTTCCTCACCTCCGAAGGCAACCGCGGCGCGCCCAACCTGTCCTTGTCCGCAATTCTCTCCCTCTTCTCGGTGTTGCCACCATTGTTGCTGGCGACCTCATGTGTTTTTCTTCCCACCAATTAGGAAACTCTACGATTTTTATGCAGGTTTCTTTGGTGCGCCTTTTCATTCCACAGTGTGTGCAGAAGAGATGGGATTTATCTTCCTTATCCCATCCTTGCTGCGACGTATCAGCCTTGTTCTTCCCTCTTCTCGGCTCATTTCTCTCTCGATTTCTGGCGCTGAGACCCACGCCTATCCTTGATGATGTCTCGACTTCGCCGGAGGATGCCGATGTTAGCTCCAAGTACCTTTTACTTCGTAATTGAAGGTTTTAAATGATAAAAATTCTAAATTAAAATAAAAGTTTTAATTTGGTTGGACTAATGGTTTGTTAAGTGTGTTTTAGGATTAAATTGAATTAAATTATAAAAAGGCACATCCTAGCACCAACAACAATCAAAAGTGGCGCACATAACATGTATACAAGGAAATATTTTCAAATTTCATGAAGACCACAATATCAAGAATTATCGTAAAAAGGGATATCATATCTTGAAGGCTCAAAGACTTCCCATGATTTTATATGGAAAATACATGTAAATAAATGGAAAATCCTTTTATAAAAATTCTCTATTTATATACACAAGTATATATATTTGCCAAAATATATGTATCAAACTAGGGAGATAAAATCAAAATCTCTATATATACATATACATATATAATTCGAATATATATAAGGAAATCTAGAAAGAAAAAAGATCTTGTATGGAGCAATTAAATGCATTTGATGTAAAAGATTCACCTTGAGTGATATTGAGAATATATCTTGCATTTAATGACAAAATAATTAAGATTCAGAAGATTCTATGTGGGACCAGAAGATTCTGCAAGAAGATTCTATGAGCTGTTACAAGGTTTAGAAGATTCCCGAAGATTCTACAAGTCGTCAGAAAATTCCAGAAAATTCCCAAAGATTCTGTCAAAATCCCGGAAGAATCTACAAACATCCAGAAGAATTTTCAAACCTCACGATTTCAAGATTCTTAAGATTTATCAAGATTCAAGAATCAACATTTGAAGATTCCCTAGAAGACCATATTGGCGCATACTAGGGTGAATCATGTATCAAATGACAAGATCATGAAATCCTAGTTCGTACACACATAGGAGGCGCAAAAAGAGAAACAATAGAAGCTCATGCAACCCTAATTTTCTCTCTCCTAGGTGGCGCAAATATGGAGCAAGATTGTGCAATTTATTGCAAAATCTTTTGAGATTCAAGATGAAACATGCACACCATAAGATCAAGGCATACATCTGTATCAAGGGCCAAGATAAAGTTTCCTATAATCTTGAGCAAGCTACATATTTCCTTTTTTAAGATCAAATATACACCTTTGGATTAAGGGATATATTTTAATCAAAGGCCAAGATTAAACTTCCTCTTTATTGATCAACCTTATTTTGGGAAGATCAATTTGAAATCAAAATGAAGGTACTCTGACCATTGGATCAAAGATTTGAAAATTCAAAATCAAGGGTGGAGATTAAATTCTTATTTCGAATTCCCAAGGAGCTCTCATCTATTTATAGAAGACCTTCGTGCCCTACAAGAGTAAGAGATTTCGAAAACTACAAAGTGCCAACATTCTGCCGAAATAAATCCTTATTTCTCTTCATCTTCAACCTCTAGACTCTAGAACTCTAAAGTTTACATTTTTATTTGGGTTAAGGTTGTATATCTCAAAAAGTTGTGAGCTTTATTGTTGATCCTAGTCTTTGTTAGTTGTTTTTGAGAGAAAAGCCATCAAGAAGCAAACTTAGTTACATATAAGTTCTTGTTTGGTGAAAGATACTATCTTTTGTAAAAAGTCCTTATTTTTGTAAGGCAAAAGTCCTTGGTGAGACTAAGGCAAGGGTAGAAAAGTCCTTCGATGTGGAAGGCAAGGTTGAAGTCCCTCTCGGGTGAGATGGCAGTGAGTCACCTTGGTTGAAGGTGCAAGTGAAGTCCCTCTCGGGTGAGACGGCAGTGAGTCACCTTGATTGAAGGTGCAGGTGAAGCGTTTTGTGGTGTGCAAAGGCAAAAAGTCCACCTTGGTTTTAGGTGGTGTTAGTGAACTCTCAAGTGCATCTTGGAGACTTGAGGACACTCGTTGCCAAACCAGTATAACAATTCTGTGTGTGCTCTCTTCTCTTCTCTTTCTCTTTACTTTTATTGTTTTGACAATTTAACATTGCACATACATACACTATATATTGCGCAACATCATCACATATTTGGCTAAGTGTTGAAGGTTAAAGTTTTAACCTTTTCACATATAAGAGCTTGAAAATCAAAATATTTTCAAGATCTATATAAGTCTTGTATATAGGCTTGTTTCTGTTTATTTTACTAACTATCGTTTCCGCTGTGCAAAATAAGTCTTAGACTTGATCTTATTTTTTAAGTAATTTTCAGAATGTAACTATTCCTAGTAAACATGTTGGTAGCATCCCTAGAGCTATGATTTCTACTTGTATTAGTAATAATAGAGATGTATGACATAAAAGATTGGCCATTCTGCCACACAAGTTCTTAACACTGTAATCTCACAAACAAATGTTACTCTTAATAAAACTTCAAATTCTACTTTTTGTCAATATTGTTGTATGGTCAAAATGTATCAACTCCCTTTTCCATTATCTGATACTATATATTCTTTTCCTTTGTAACTTGTCTTCATTGATATTTGAGGATCATCCTCTGTTTATTTTAGGAATGATCATAGATATTACATGAGTTGTACAGATGGATATAATCGATATACTAGTTCTTGGAATATAAATCTCAAGCTTTCAGTTCTTTTCTTTAATATAAACTTTTGATGGAAATGACTCATAATATGCAAACCATGTCAAAATCATGGATTTTTAAACCTAAAATTTTCTCTATCATATTCTTTGATTTGGACCTTGTTAAGCATACACCTAAAAATTCTACTCAAGCTTTAAATAATCCATATTGACTGAGAGCAATGCAAGAAGAAATATAGGCTTTAAATAAAACTATTACTTGGTCTCTTATAAACCCTCCTTCTAATTGTCCTATAATTAGCTCTAGATGGGTTTTTTCTATTAAACGTAACCCCGATGAAACTATCCTTAAATACAAGGCTAGGCTTGTTGCTAAGGGATTCCATTAAATTATTGAAGGAGTGGATTATGATGAGATCTTTAGTCCTGTAATTAAACCATCTACTATTTGACTTGTTCTTACCATTGCCTTAACTAAATGATGTAATTTACGTCATTTTGATTTTAAAAATGTCTTTCTAAATGGGGAACTAACATAAACTGTTTATATGGACCAACCCCTTGGTTTTAATACTTCAAATCCATCCTTAGTCTGCAAATTGAACAAATCTTTGTATGGTTTAAAACAAGCCCCTAGGGCTTGGTTTAATACTCTTACTGCTACCCTAAATTGTTTTGATTTTACTACAACCAAAGTTGATCCTTCTTTATTCACTAGATTGTGTACAAACTCCACTATTTACATCTTGGTATATGTAAATGATATACTCATAACTGGAGATAATAATTTTCATATTTCAGTTTTGATTAATCAACTTCAGTCCACCTTTTCTCTTAAAGATTTGGGCACCCCAAATTATTTTTTGGGTTTAAAAATTGTTACTGCCAATAAGAATAATATACATTTATCTCAAACCAAGTATATTCGTGATCTTTCAAAAAGGGATGGTATGGAAGAATCAAAACTGATGCCTACCCCAATGCTTTCCACATTAACATTACAAACAGGGGGTTCTGATATCTTTGATGACCCTAAACTCTATAGATCAATTCTGGGTGGCTTACAATATGCCACCCTTACTAGATCTGTAAAGTTAGTCAGTTTATGAAACAACATCTTACTACACATTGGAAAGTTGTTAAACGTATATTGAGATATTTATCTAGTACTTTAAATCAAGACTTATCCTTTACTTAATCTACTGAATTTTGTATCTTAACCTTTTTCTGATTCTGATTGGGCGAACGACTTAGATTATTGTTGCTCAACTTCTAGATATTGTGTATATGTTTGGAGCAACCTTATTTCATGGTCAAGTAAGAAACAACATATTGTTAGTCGTTCATCAACCGAAGTCAAATTTCGTAGTCTTGTTGCTGTGGAACAGGAGATTTTGTGGCTGGAGAAACTTTGCTATGAATTACATATCAATTTTGCTATCAAACTAACAATTTTCTGTGATAATTTGAATTCAGTTTTGCGTGCTGCCAACCCAGTTCTAAACCCAAAAAATTACATATCAATTCTATGCTATCAAACCCAAGGTTGTCAAGTTCGTAGTTCCTAGGTGGGAACGGACAAGAAAAGTAGGAACGTAAAACGTAGGATCGTAGCACGAAACGGAAGTTCCTACCTATTTCATAAAGAGTCATATTCAACAATATATATATACATAATATAAATTATAAAATTTATGTATTTTATAACATTTATAATATATATAATTTTTGAAGAAACCCTTATATGTTTATATTTATTTTTCATAATATTTATTCATAATATGTACATTCATGATATTTATTTATATTATTTTATAACATTTATAATATATATAATTTAATTAATTCTTTGTGAAAGTGATTGGGCTCATACAAGTGAGAGAAGCCCAATTCAATACTTGTAAGAAACCCTAAAGGGTTCATTTGTTCTCAATTCTCTTCTTCAGCAGCCGCCACCACCATCTCTTCTCTATTCCTTTTTGCTTTCTTTTCTTTGGTTCCCTTATAGTTTGCTTCCTGTTCGTTTATTTTTTCTTCTTTTGCTTCTTCTTCGTTTGCTTCTTCTTCTATGTTCAGTGCCTTTGTCTCTGCTATTCTACTTGCCATCGCAGTTGCTGCTCAACTCTGTTGGCTGCCGCTGCTCCCTTGCCGTCGCAGACCGGCGTCGTCACTTTGCCATGGTTGCAAGGCCGACACCGATCACAAAAAAACAGAACAGGGAAGAAAAAAATACAGAATAGGGTTGGAGCGCAAAAAACGCCGCTCCCACCGCTCCTATGTCCCGGATCGACGTTCCTACTACGCTCAGCCACCGGAGGAACGTAACAGCATCCGCTCCTACGCTCCGGAGCGCGCTCTTGACAACCTTGATCAAACCAACAATTTTCTGTGATAATTTGAGTTCAGTTTTGCTTGCTGCCAACCCAGTTCTTCATAGTAGAACTAAGCACTTTGAAGTGGATATGAATTTTATTCGTGAACATGTTAATAACAAGACTCTATTTGTTTTTCATATTCATGCAGCCTTTTAAGTGGCTAATATTCTCACAAAACCTTTTCCTGTCACCAGATTTAACATATGTTAAATCAAGTTGAGTCACTAAAAGACCTAACTTCAACTTGAAGGGGGTTTTTAAGAGTCCTAGTGAGAATGGGCCTACCGCTGCTACTTAAATATTTTCTTTCATTCTTTATTTCTTTCTTGGTTGTATTCCTGGATCAATTGTGATAATTCGATTTAGGCTTGTGTGTATAAATAGCCCATCATTCCTTTGGGCTTTGTAGACCGAGAATATAACAAAAAGCATATTGTATTTGTAATTTTGTTTTCAATACAGATTAGAAATTCCTTTCTCTTTTTTCTCTTCATGCAACTTCTAAATCTATCTTCTTCCTCTTCTTTGAACACTAGATAACCATTCACCACCATATTCACCTATAGTCCTCCACTAACATCATCCTCATCACCTCAACCAGAAATTAAAAAAATTGTAAAATCAAAGAATCAGAACAAACAGAGAACCGTCATTAAGAAATTAGTCATTGTCAGCTCATTATTATTTAATCAAACATTATTCAAAGGGACAATATTGCAACACACGATTAAAAATTTAACAAGGATAAACACAAGCACAAAATCCAAAAGAACTGCAACTTCCAGACGCATCCCATGATCCATGTTTGGTTTTGCAATCATTGTCACACTTTGCATCACTTTGGCAACTTGGGATGTTATCAAAACACCATTTTGCTTCTGTAACTTTCATCATCCTTTCATTTCCTGAGTTATACAAACACATATAATAGTAATTACATAGCTATACAATTCAAAGACATACAAAGGGTTGTCATGTCCACGTCCAACATCATCATAACATCAAAGGGCCTATAGAACTCGGATAGCCCTGTGTAAAACTCCTGAGGGTCTTTGCCCATGGGGTCTCTTGAGAACTTCGGCGGGTCAACCTTAGGCAGAATTCCAGACTAACTCCATTCCCGTCATCAGGTTGTGGTTCACGTCCTTGTGGTGCCCTCTTCATGTAGGGCCTCGTCTCGTTGCTTTCTTGATTCCGACTATTCAAAATCTATATCACGGTGCTGAGCACTCGATGAATCTCTCTTATCGCTTCAACATGGATGGTCTACATTCCATCCTTATGAAAAGGGTAAGGGTTCCCTAACAAGGGGATACCCGCTACCAAGCATATCCTTAAGGTAACATCCTCTCACTTATCCAGGTGGCATATCACTTAGAAAACAAAAGCATCGGAAACACTGCACCAGGTGTGCATATCCCTAGGCAGTAGGGATTCAACGACGAGAAAACCTATACTGACAAGATCCTACGATGACATCCTAAAATTGTCTTCTTTAGAGTCACAATTTTGTGAAAATGGGCCGGCAACCATTTACACTATCGTCACCCTACTGAAGAACAATTGCTCCATAAATTACAAAACTCAAACCTAGGCTCTGATACCAACTTTGTCACGACCCAAATCGGATCCGTGATCGACACATGGGACACCAAGTCCCATGTCAGCCTTAACCTGGATTCCGCACAATATCAAGCTAAACAACAACAACCACAGCTACTTTAATAACACACATCACGTATAATCCATACATATAATAGGGTTCCCAAGTATCACCCCTATACACATAACCCATACAATCCAAACATAACATCCTACGTAACTCAGAATCAACATAATACAACAAGTCTTAATTAGACTACATCAAATACCCATAACATAGACAATCCTGTTTGTAAACTTATGGAGCAGACTACAGAGACAACAGACAATAACATAACGCCTCTGCCCATTGAGGCTCACCAAAGCTAAGAGCTCGGAGGTACGGACGAGTCCATCCCTTGCTTTGCACCTGTGTCTGAAAATGTTTTGTATGAATGGGTGAGTCATACGCTCATTGAATAATAGATCAAAAATAGTTTATGCTTCAGCAAACAACAATTACCTACAAGTATCCACAGTTTATACGATAGTACATACCACATACAAACCAGTTTCCTTATCATAATTCTCGTACGTTAATTCGTTTCACATTTCTGTATGCCTTAATATGTAATTTACTTGTGTGGATCCCGGGAGCCCAGCCCCTCCTCAGATCCTCATTTCTGTCCCGGGAGCCCCGCCCCTCCTCAGACATAATTAACCTAAGAACCCCGGGAGCCCCGCCCCTCCTCAGGTCCTTAAGTCATTCGACCCCGGGAGCCCCGCCCCTCCTCAGGTCGGATCCAAACTGGTCCTGCCTTTAAAGTTTGTTTTGGTATATATGTATATACGTGGTTTATATCTTAAATTTTAATTACCATAGGTTCATCGTCATCGCATCATCATGAACATCATATTATCATCATATCTTTATCATATTATAACATAACAAGAAATTTCTAAATTCTCACACATCCAATCTCATCCAATGCCAAATTATCATTTCATAATCACATATCGCATTACATTCAAATCGTCATCATAATGACATCATAAACATCCAAGTAATAAGTTTGGGGTAGTGGTGAACGAATGGATTTGAGTAAGTAACTTTAAAACATGAAGATTTTAAGTTAAAGTCTTGAAAATAGAGTTTTAGTACTGCTGTAATCGATTACAGACCCCCTGTAATCGATTACCAACATCAAATTTCGCACCGAAAGGAAATTTTTGTAAATTTTGGCAGCCTGTAATCGATTACCAACTCGTGGTAATCGATTACAGAGTCTTGGTAATCGATTACAGTAATCGATTACGAAATCGCTGTAATCGATTACAGCCCGGGTCAGAGACGAAATTCTGCAGAAAATTGTTCGAAAATCATCTCCAAATCCACATTTTCACCACAACCCATTCAAATCAAACACAACCAATATACAAAATCAATCATATATCAACCAATCTCAGTCCCTATCAACTATCATAGCAAGAAATTCACCATATTAACCAAAATCATACATAAACCATAAATAACCCATTACTCACAAAATACTCCAATGGAGTCCATGGCTCAATCCATAGCTAGGATGAGTTGCCCAGAGCTTCTCGAGTTGAATGAGACCCTAGAGAACACATCAAAATCCTCAGATTCTCAACAAAATCATAAACCCCCAATTTAAACCCTAAAACCCCAAAACCGAAAATAGAAAGAAATAGACACCAATAGAGAGAAAGAAATACTCTACACTTACCCACAAACCAAGAGATGAGATTTGACACAAAGATCTTCAAGATTGGTGAAGATTTCTTAGAGAGGGAGAGATAGAGAGAAGAAGAAGAAAAAGGAAATGGAGGGGGGTGATGGAGAAGAGACAGCACGAGAGGGAGAAGAGAAAAGGAAGGGAAAAGGAAAAAGAAAGGGAAGGTGGGGCCCGCTAAGTGTCCTGTCTCCCCGGGATGTACCGTGATCTCTTACTCATAAAACTCAGACTACCTCAAGTATTACATATATACTATCTGTTTGTTTTTGCAGCACTGCACAACCATTTCTATGAGTATTTTTTTAAATGTAGTTCTATTTTAATGATACATGAATTATACTAATTATTATATGTGTAATCTTTTTTTTATATCTATGTATTTATCGAGATGTGTATTTCATTGTATATTGTATGTGTATTTATGGTATGTGTAATCCCTTATATATAGTATGTGTATTTCACTAGGTATGGTATGTGTATTTCTTCTTAATTGGAATGTGTAATCCCTTATATATAGTATGTGTATTTCACTATATATGGTATGTGTATTTCTTTCTAATTGGTATGTGTAATCCCTTATATACAGTATGCGTATTTCACTATATATGGTATGTGTATTTTTTCAAATCTGTTTATGTAATAATTTCAAGCAGTTTTTTTTAATTTGTCAATAAATATGGATAAAAAATAAAATAAATAATAAAAATATAATGTAAAAGATCTAGAGGTTAAAAAAAGAGAAATAAATATAATTATTATCTCTATTTACTTATTTTAATAATTTTATAGTTTTATTTTTAGTACGTGTATTTCACCTTAATTTAGCAAGAATATTATGTGAGGATATAAAGTATAAGGATGATTTGACCAGATTATTTTCCTTTTAGGTAAATAGATGATTTCCTTTTTTAAATAAATACACAATAAATAAAACATATATACTTTAATTGCATAATACATCTGTGTAATTAATTACATTGTTTAATATATACATCATTTATTTGATGGCTATCTCGTTGGCTGATTCTTGATGTACGAATAACATAATTGGTCTTGAAATACAATTAATAATTGTAGCAAGATTTAATGTAGATGCAAAGATAACACAAAGACTTGCATATCAAAATTAAAAGAAATTGTTCCGAAGAAATTATTGTATAGTCAAAATTACATTTTTTTTTCTAAATATTTCAAAATTCATATAATTTTATTTTATTGTAAATATAAATCAAAGTTAAAATACTAAATCAGGGGAATCCACCAATTTTTTATAGGAACGTAAAGCGTAGGATCGTAGCACGAAACGGAAGTTCCTACCTACTTCATAAAGAGTCATATTCAACAATATATATATATATATATAATATATATAATATATATATAGATATACATAATATAAATTATAAAATTTATGTATTTTATAACATTTATAATATATATAATTTTTGAAGAAACCGTTATATGTTTATATTTATTTTTCATAATATTTATTCATAATAGGTACATTCATGATATTTATTTATATGATTTTTGTAATACTTCGGGTATTCTGAGTTAGTTTGAGTAAGAGATCACGGTACATCCCGGGGAGACAGGACACCTAGTGGGCCCCACCTCCCCTCTTTTCTTTCTTTTTCTCCCCCTTTTTCCTTTTCCCTCCCGTAGCCCACCTCCCCCTCACTTCACATTTCTTCTTCTTCTTCACCATTTCTCTCTTCTTCAATCTCTCACCCAAACCCCATAAATCATCAAAATCAATTTATCAATCATCATCTAGTATATTGTGGGTAAGTGTAGTGTATTTCTTTTTCCTCTTGGTGTATTTTCTCTTTGATTTTCGGATTTGGGGGTTAGGGTTTACTATTGGGGGTTTTTGATTTTGTTAAGAGATTGAGGTTTGTGATGTGTTCTTTAGGGTCTCAACCAACTAGGGAAGCTCCGGGTACCTCATCCTAGCTCCGGGTGGTGTCTTGGAGCTCATTGGAGTAATTTGTGAGTAATGGGTTATTTATGGTTTATGTTTGATTTTGAATGATATTGTGAATTTCTTGCTATGATAGTTGATAGGGACTGAGATTGGTTGATATATGATTGATATTGCATGTTGGTTGTGTTTGATTTGGATGGGTTGTGGTGAAAATGTGGATTTAGAATGATTTTCGCGAAGTTTTCTGCAGAATTTCGTTTCTGACCCAGGCTGTAATCGATTACAGCGAATTGGTAATCGATTACTGTAATCGATTACCAAGACCCTGTAATCGATTACTGCGGGATTGTAATCGATTACAGACTGCCAATTTTTACAAAAATTTTCTTCAGAATGAAATTTGAAGCAGGTAATCGATTACAGATGTCTGTAATCGATTACAACTGCACTAAAACCCCATTTTTAAGACTTTAACTCAAAATCTTTATACATTTAAGTTATGTTTTCAAATCCCTTTGTTCACCACTACCCTGAACTCGATACTGGGCTGTTTATGATGTTATTATGACGATGATGCGAATGTGATGCGATGTACGATTACGAAATGATATTAAATAAAGAATGATTAATGTTGGTTTGCTCGGCCTGAGGAGGGGCATAGCTCCTGGGGTCGAGTTTGATAAAGTCTGAGGAGGGGCTGGGCTCCCGGGATCTCTAATAATGAATACACTTGTAATAATAATACATAAGACGAATTGCGGAATGTGTGGTATGGTGATTATGTGATGGATTTCTATGACTCTATATGTGATTATGATATATAAAATTTAATTAATTCTTTGTGAAAGTGATTGGGCTCATACAAGTGAGAGAAGCCCAATCCAATACTTGTAAGAAACCCTAAAGGGTTCATTTGTTCTCAATTCTCTTCTTCAGCAGCCGCCACCACCTTCTCTTCTCTATTCCTTTTTGCTTTCTTTTCTTTGGTTCCCTTATAGTTTGCTTCCTGTTCGTTTATTTCTTCCTCTTTTGCTTCTTCTTCGTTTGCTTCTTCTTCTATGTTCAGTGCCTTTGTCTCTGCTATTCTACTTGCCATCGTTGTTGCTGCTCAACTCTGTTGGCTGTCGCTGCTCCCTTGCCGTCGCTGGTCGGCGTCGTCACTTTGCCATGGTTGCAAGGCCGACACCGATCACAAAAATACAGACCAAGGAAGACAAAAATCCAGAACAGGGTTGGAGTGCAAAAAACGCCGCTCCCACCGCTCCTATGTCCCGGATCGACGTTCCTACTACGCTCAGCCACCGGAGGAACGTAAGAGCGTCTGCTCCTACACTCCGGAGCGCGCTCTTGACGACCTTGATCAAACCAACAATTTTCTTTGATAATTTGAGTTCAGTTTTGCTTGCTGCCAACTCAGTTCTTCATAGTAGAACTAAGCACTTTGAAGTGGATATGAATTTATTCGTGAACATGTTAATAACAAGACTCTATTTGTTGTTCATATTCATGCAACCTTTTAAGTGGCTAATATTCTCACAAAACCTTTTCCTGTCACCAGCTTTAACATATGTTAAATCAAGTTGAGTCACTCAAAGACCTAACTTCAACTTGAGGGGGACTTTTGAGAGTCCTAGTGAGAATGGGCCTACCGCTGCTACTAAAATATTTTCTTTCATTCTTTATTTCTTTCTTGGTTGTATTCCTGGATCAATTGTGATAATTCGATTTAGGCTTGTGTATATAAATAGCCCATCATTCCTTTGGGCTTTGTAGACCGAGAATATAACAAAAAGCATATGGTATTTGTAATTTTGTTTTCAATACAGATTAGAAATTCCTTTCTCTTTTTTCTCTTCATGCAACTTCTAAATCTATCTTCTTCCTCTTCTTTGAACACTAGATAACCATCACAATCATTATTATCTTCATGGAACCATCACCACCATATTCACCTATAGTCATCCACTAACATCATACTCATCACCTCAACCAGAAATTAAAAAAATTGTAAAATCAAAGAATCAGAACAAACAGAGAACCGCCATTAAGAAATTTGTCATTGTCTGCTCATTATTATTTAATCAAACATTATTCAAAGGGACAATATTGCAACACACGATTAAAAATTTAACAAGGATAAACACAAGCACAAAATCCAAAAGAACTGCAACTTCCAGACGCATCCCATGATCCATGTTTGGTTTTGCAATCATTGTCGCACTTTGTATCACTTTTGCAACTTGGGATGTTATCAAGACACCATTTTGCTTCTGTAACTTTCATCATCCTTTCATTTCCTGAGTTATACAAACACATATAATAGTAATTACATAGCTATACAATTCAAAGACATACAAATTTACAAAAAAAACTTACCATTGCCAATAGAAAGAACAATGAAAAGGATTAGGATTGAAGAGATGGCCTTCATCTTGCGTAATTTATCTGTTTTATCAATTTGGACTATTGGATTATATGAAGCAATACATATAAATAAGTCTATATATAATAACCAAATGGTCTTGAAACAAAAACTCTAGTCGTACATCAAACATTAGCCATCAATCAGCCAACAAATTAATGTAACTAAAAAATGTTTCCAAATAAACTTGTATATTTATGATGTGAGAGAGTATGTATTTCAAGGAATTGATTTGATCTCAGTTATTGAAGATTTTATTATTAAAAATGAGATATTATACAATTAAATTACAAGATTCACAAAATTATATCAAATCACAATTTGACAAGTTACAATTTTTTTTTATGGTCGGCGTGTTTGCATGATCATTTTCACATTAAAGCAAAACGATGGCAAGCTTTGTTTTTGCAGCACTGCACAACCATTTCTATAAGTATTTTTTTTAATGTAGTTCTATTTTAATGATACATGAATTATACTAATTATTATATGTGTAATCTTTTTTTTATATCTATGTATTTATCGAGATGTGTATTTCATTGTATATTGTATGTGTATTTTATGGTATGTGTAATCCCTTATATATAGTATGTGTATTTCACTAGGTATGGTATGTGTATTTCTTCTTAATTGGAATGTGTAATCCCTTATATATAGTATGTGTATTTCACTATATATGGTATGTGTATTTCTTTCTAATTGGTATCTGTAATCCCTTATATACAGTATGCGTATTTCACTATATATGGTATGTGTATTTTTTTCAAATCTGTTTTTGTAATAATTTCAAGCAGTTTTTTTTTTAATTTTTCAATAAATATGGATAAAAAATAAAATAAATAATAAAAATATAATGTAAAAGATCTAGAGGTTAAAAAAAGAGAAATAAATATAATTATTATCTCTATTTACTTATTTTAATAATTTTATAGTTTTATAGTTTTATTTTTAGTACGTGTATTTCACCTTAATTTAGCAAGAATATTATGTGAGGATATAAAGTATAAGGATGATTTGACCAGATTATTTTCTTTTTAGGTAAATAGATGATTTCCTTTTTCAAATAAATACACAATAAATAAAACATATTTACTTTAATTGCATAATACATCTGTGTAATTAATTACATTGTTTAATATATACATCATTTATTTGATGGCTATCTCGTTGGCTGATTCTTGATGTACGAATAGCATAATTGGTCTTGAAATACAATTAATAATTGTAGCAAGATTTAATGTAGAGTCAAAGATAACGCAAAGACTTGCATATCAAAATTAAAAGAAATTGTTCCGAAGAAATTATTGTATAGTCAAAATTAAAATTTTTTTCTAAATATTTCAAAATTCATATAATTTTATTTTATTGTAAATGTAAATCAAAGTTAAAATACTAAATCAGGGGAATCCACCAATTTTTTATAGGAATGTAAAGCGTAGGATCGTAGCACGAAACGGAAGTTCCTACCTATTTTATAAAGAGTCATATTCAACAATATATATATATATATACATAATATAAATTATAAAATTTATGTATTTTATAACATTTATAATATATATAATTTTTGAAGAAACCATTATATGTTTATATTTATTTTTCATAATATTTATTCATAATAGGTACATTCATGATATTTATTTATATGATTTTATAACATTTATAATATATATAATTTAATTAATTCTTTGTGAAAGTGATTGGGCTCATACAAGTGAGAGAAGCCCAATCCAATACTTGTAAGAAACCCTAAAGGGTTCATTTGTTATCAATTCTCTTCTTCAGCAGCCGCCACCACCTTCTCTTCTCTATTCCTTTTTGCTTTCTTTTCTTTGGTTCCCTTATAGTTCGCTTCCTGTTCGTTTATTTCTTCTTCTTTTGCTTCTTCTTCGTTTGCTTCTTCTTCTATGTTCAGTGCCTCTGTCTCTGCTATTCTACTTGCCATCGTTGTTGCTGCTCAACTCTGTTGGCTGTCGCTGCTCCCTTGCCGTCGCAGGTCGGCGTCGTCACTTTGCCATGGTTGCAAGGCCTACACCGATCACAAAAATACAGAACAAGGAAGACAAAAATCCAGAACAGGGTTGGAGTGCAAAAAACGCCGCTCCCACCGCTCCTATGTCCCGGATCGACGTTCCTACTACGCTCAGCCACCGAAGGAACGTAAGAGCGTCTGCTCCTATGCTCCGGAGCGCGCTCTTGACAACCTTGATCAAACCAACAATTTTCTTTGATAATTTGAGTTCAGTTTTGCTTGCTGCCAACTCAGTTCTTCATAGTAGAACTAAGCACTTTGAAGTGGATATGAATTTATTCATGAACATGTTAATAACAAGACTCTATTTGTTGTTCATATTCATGCAACCTTTTAAGTGGCTAATATTCTCACAAAACCTTTTCCTGTCACCAGCTTTAACATATGTTAAATCAAGTTGAGTCACTCAAAGACCTAACTTCAACTTGAGGGGGACTTTTAAGAGTCCTAGTGAGAATAGGCCTACCGCTGCTACTAAAATATTTTCTTTCATTCTTTATTTCTTTCTTGGTTGTATTCCTGGATCAATTGTGATAATTCGATTTAGGCTTGTGTGTATAAATAGCCCATCATTCCTTTGGGCTTTGTAGACCGAGAATATAACAAAAAGCATATGGTATTTGTAATTTTGTTTTCAATACAGATTAGAAATTCCTTTCTCTTTTTTCTCTTCATGCAACTTCTAAATCTATCTTCTTCCTCTTCTTTGAACACTAGATAACCATCACAATCATTATTATCTTCATGGAACCATCACCACCATATTCACCTATAGTCATCCACTAACATCATACTCATCACCTCAACCAGAAATTAAAAAAATTGTAAAATCAAAGAATCAGAACAAACAGAGAACCGTCATTAAGAAATTTGTCATTGTCTGCTCATTATTATTTAATCAAACATTATTCAAAGGGACAATATTGCAACACACGATTAAAAATTTAACAAGGATAAACACAAGCACAAAATCCAAAAGAACTGCAACTTCCAGAAGCATCCCATGATCCATGTTTGGTTTTGCAATCATTGTCGCACTTTGAATCACTTTGGCAACTTGGGATGTTATCAAGACACCATTTTGCTTCTGTAACTTTCATCATTGTCATGACCCAACTCGGATCGTGACCGGCATATGGGACACCGAGTCCCATGTCAGCCTTAACCTGTAATCCACACGATAATCCAGCTAAACAGCGACAACCACAACTACAACATCATACATTCATACATAATATCCATACATATAATCTGGTCATTACATTCAACTTAATCCATAAACCATCATACACAATCCCTACATCTAAATATATATGTCATACATATCCATAATTAAGTCTAACAACATCAACATAACAATAGTAAGTCTTACATAGACTTATACAACATCCATCCACTACCCTAGTCCAAGGAAATCCTGTCTGTAACATTAGGAGCATACACTAGAAATGAAATACATAACGCCTCTGCACATGAGGCTCACCAAATCTAAGAACTCGGATGAACTCGTCCCTTGATCTGCACCTTGATCTGAAAACATGTTGTATGAATGGGTGAGTCATACGCTCAGTGAATAAACAGGTTATAAGGAGTGTATGCAGATATAACATGAATCAACAAGCATAAAATAAACCAACACCGCAAATATGTAAATCAAACGTTCTTATACAGTCTCTTTATCTTGGTAGCTTTTAACCTATGAACACCTGGAGCACAGCCCCGACTCATGTTCATAGTTAGTATGGATGTCCCGCGAGCTATGCCCCTCCTCAGATCGTTTTACCATCTCTTATTTCATTCGCATTTTATCTTATTTAACGCTGTTAGTGGCACATATCACTCACAATCACAGCCTAAGTACTTCATCAATTCATCATCACATCATCGACATCATATCATAAATACCATGACCTTATAAACATTCATGTAATATGTTTGGGGTAGTGGTGAACGAATGGATTTGAGTAATTAACTTTAAAATAAGAAAATATTGAGTTAAAGTTTTTAAAATTGAGTTTTTATACTGATGTAATCGATTACCTGCTTCAAATTTCGTTCTGAAGAAAATTTTTACGAAAATTGGCTGTCTGTAATCGATTACAGCCTGGGTCAGAGACGAAATTCTGCAGAAAACTTCGCGAAAATCATCCCCAAATCCACATTTTCACCACAACTCATCCAAATCAAACACAACCAACATGAAATATCAATTATATATCAACCAATCTCAGTCCCTATCAACTATCATAGCAAGATATTCACAGATTCAAGCAAAATCATACATAAACCACAAATAACCCATTACTCACAAATTACTCCAATGAGCTCCAAGACTCCACCCGGAGCTAGGATGAGTTCCCCGGAGCTTCCCTAGTTGGTTGAGACCCTAGAGAACACATCACAAACCTTAATCTCTCAACAAAATCAAAAACCCCAATTAGGAACCCTAAACCCCCAATCCGAAAATTAGAGAAAATAAACATCAATGGAGAAAAAGAAATACTCTACACTTACCCACAATATACTAGATGAGCAATGGTAACTTGGATCTTGAAGATTGATGGAGTTTTTGTTAAGATTAGAGAGAGATTTGAAAGGGAGGAAGAAGAAGAAAGAAAAGGAATGAGAGGAGGGAGAGATACGGGAAAAGAGTGAGGGAAAAAGAAGGAAAGAAAAGAAAATAACAAAAAGAGTGGGGAGGTGGGGCCCACGTGGTCCTATCTCCCCAGTTGCACCGTGATCTCTTACTCAAACTAACTCAGACTACCCAAGGTATTACAATCTTCCCCCCTTAAAGAATTCGGACCCCGAATTCAAACACAGAAGGACAAAGAGATTACCTGAAACATGAAAGAGGTGCGGATATTTATCCCGCATGGCTTCCTCGGGTTCCCAGGTAGCTTCCGGACCTGAGTGGTTCCGCCAAACCACTTTCACTGTAGCAACTTCCTTAGTTCGGAGCTTCCTCACCTGACGGTCCACAATCGCCACGGGTTCCTCCTCGAAAGCTAAGTTCTCATCTAGAGGCAACACTTGATGCTCAAGCACATGAGAGGGGTGAGATAGGTACTTCCTTAACATGGACACATGAAAGACGGGGTGTATTGCAGATAACTCAGGAGGAAGTGCCAGATGATAGGCTACAGCTCCAATCCGATCCAAGATCTCAAAAGGTCCGATGTAGCGGGGACTCAACTTCCCTTTCTTCCCGAACCTCATAACTCCCTTCATCGGAGAAATGCGGAGAAACACGTGATCGCCAACCGAAAACTCCAAATCTCTTCTCCGGTTGTTGGCATAGGCCTTCTGCCTACTCTGGGCCGCTCGCAGCCGTTCCCTGATCAACTTCACCTTCTCCATGGCATCTTGAACAAAGTCGGGTCCCAACAGAGCCACTTCACCACTCTCAAACCACCCAATGGGGGAACAACATCTCCTACCATACAAAGCCTCAAACGGTGTCATTCCAATACTGGCCTGATAACTGTTATTATAAGAGAATTCGATCAATGGAAGGTATGGATCCCAACCATCGCCGAAATCCATCACACAAGCTCGGAGCATGTCCTCCAAAATCTGAATAGTCCTCTCTGACTGCCCATCGGTCTGAGGGTGAAATGCCGTACTGAAATTAAGACGAGTCCCTAAAGCTTCTTGAAAGGATCGCCAAAATCGGGAGGTGAACTGAGTACCTCGGTCTGAGATGATGGAGACAGGAATACCATGAAGTCGCACAATCACCTCCAAGAACATCTGAGCGTAGCGAGGCGCTCCGTAAGACGTCTTAACCGGAATGAAGTGGGCCGACTTGGGCAATCGATACACAATCACCCATATGGAGTCGAAGCCTCGGAAACTACGGGGTAATCCCGTCACAAAATCCATGGTGATCATCTCCCACTTCCACGTGGGTATCTCCAACGGTTGCAACAACCCTGCGGGTCTTTAATGCTCTGCTTTCACTTGCTGACACACCAAGCACCTGGAAACGAAGTCTGCCACATCCCGCTTCATACCTTCCCACAAAACAATTGTTTCAAATCCTGATACATCTTCGTGCTACCTGGATGAATGGAATACTTGGAGTTGTGAGCTTCCTCTAGAATGAGCCTCCTCAGATTACCCACATCGGGTACGCATAACCGTTGTCCACACCGTAAAACACCCTCTGAGTCTAGAGATAGCTCCACGTTCTTCCCTTCACTGACCTCTGACACTAGCTTAGCAAGCCTTAGATCATCCCGTTGAACAGATTTAATTTGGTCCACCAAAGAGGACTGAGCCCGCACATGAGCTAAGAGTACTCCAAACCTCCCTAACTCGAAGTGCATGCCCTCCGACTCCAACCTATGGATCTCTTCAACCAACGGTCTCTTCACAACCGCAATGTGGGCCAGACTACCCATAGACTTCCTGCTCAAAGCATCAGCGACTACATTCGCTCTTCTAGGGTGATACAAGATGGTACAATCATAGTCCTTCAGCAACTCCATACACCGCCTCTGTCTCAGGTTGAGGTCTTTCTGCTGAAAGATATACTTCAAGCTTTTGTGGTCGGTGTAGATCTCACACGTCTCTCCGTAGAGATAGTGTCTCCAGATCTTGAGAGCAAACACCACCGCCGCCATCTCCAAATCATGAGTGGGGTAGTTCTGCTCGTGATTCTTCAACTTCCTTGAGGCATAAGCTATCACCCTCCCATTCTGCATCAAAACACAGCCGAGCCCAATCCGGGAAGCATCACAATACACTGAGTAGCCTCTTGAACCGGTAGGCAAGGCCAAAGCGGGAGCGGTAGTCAGAGCCTCCTTTAGCTTTTGAAAACTTGACTCACAAGCTTCCGACCACAGAAAAGGTGCGTGCTTCTGAGTTAACTGGGTGAGAGGTGCTGCTACCCGAGAGAAATCCTTGACAAATCTCCGGTAGTAGCCCGCAAGACCCAAGAAACTAAGGATCTCCGTCACTGTTGTAGATCTAGGCCATTTCTGAACTGCTTCTACCTTCTTCGGATCCACCATAATACCATCTTTAGACACTATATGCCCCAGAAAGGTTACTTGATCCATCCAAAACTCGCACTTAGAGAACTTGGCATAAAGATTGTGGTCCCTCAGAGTCTGCAGCACGACTCTGAGATGATGCTCATGCTCCTCAGCACACTTAGTGTATACCAGGATGTCGTCGATGAAGACTATGACGAATTGATCCAAGAATGGTTTGAACACTCGGTTCATGAGGTCCATAAAAGCTGCAGGGGCAATGGTCAACCCAAAAGACATCACAAGAAACTCGAAATGCCCATATCGAGTACGAAAAGCCGTCTTCGGAATGTCTCCCTCCTTAATCCTCAACTGATGGTAACCCGATCTTAGATCAATCTTAGAAAAGCAGCAAGCACCTTGAAGCTGATCAAACAAATCATCAATTCTCGGAAGAGGGTACTTGTTTCAGATCGTCAACTTGTTGAGCTGCCTGTAGTCCACACAAAGCCTCATGGATCCATCCTTCTTCTTAACAAAAAGAACCGGAGCACCCCAAGGTGACGTGCTCGGTCGGATGAACCCTTTGTCCAAGAGATCCTTCAGCTGATCCTTCAACTCGTTTAACTCTTTCGGAGCCATACGGTAAGGGGGAATGGAAACTGGTTGAGCATCAGGAGCTAGATCAATCCCGAACTCTATCTCCCGATCAGGTGGCATACCCGGCAACTCCTCCGAAAACACATATGGGTACTCACATACCACTGGAACTTGACCAACACCTACAATACCAGCCTCCATGTTCATTACTGACGCCAGAAAACCTTGACACCCGTGGTCCATCAACTTCATGGCACTCATAGCCGAGATCAAAGAAGCAGGGGTCATACAATGATCCCCTTGGAACTCGAAGGTTGAACCATCGGGAAGGACAAACTTCACCAACTTGGCATAGCAATCCACCGAGGCATGACAGGAAGCCAACCAATCCATGCCCAGGATGACATCAAAATCCACCATATCAAGGATCACCAGGTCGGCTAAAGTGTCCATCCCGCCCATAGAAACCACACACGACTTGCACACAAGATGAACCATACGAGGTTCTCCAACCGGAGTACTAACCCAAAAAGGATCCTCCAAAGACACAGGTTGCTCGCCAAAATGGGAAGCAAAGAACGGGGACACATAAGAATGTGTGGAGCCCGGATCAAACAGCACATAAGCTTCAGAAGAACAAACTTTTGTTATACCTGCCACTACAGCATTGGATGCCTGAGCATCCTGACGGGTCAACGCAAAGACTCTAGGCTGAGCTCTTCCTCCACCTCCCTAACCACGACCTTTGTTTCCTCTAGTCGGTCCTCTACCCCCATGCCCAGAAGATCCACCCGGAGACATAGCTGAGAAAGATGGAGTGGGTAGAATCGGTGCTTGAGGCCTAGCAGCTCCACCCGAAAAGCGAGGACAATCCTTGATAAAGTGGCCTGTCTGACCACATCCATAACAGGTGTGAGGAACAGCACGACATGGTCCCTGATGATACCTTCCACAACTCTTGCAATGAGGGGCACGAGGATCTGGCCAATGCGTACTAGACTGAGAACCACTGCTAGACTGGGACCTCGCCGGCACATCTCTAGGAGTGGATCCTGATGAGTTGGAACCACCCCAAGGTACGAACCTCTGATGCTGGTAGCCATGAGATCCACCAGAACTGGATCCTCCAGAGAACTGCCCTGTAGTCTTCTTCTTCTTGTCAAACCCTCTACTAGGCTTGTCTTCCTCTAGGGAACCTTCAATCCCCACTGCGGTGTCCATGACTTGAGAAAAAGTCTTCCGCCCAATCTCATTATGCAAGATGGATCGCATCGGATCCCTGAGCCCCTTCACAAACCTTCTCACCTTCCGATCCTCCTGAGTGATCTCATGAGGTGCATATCGGCATAATCGAGTAAACTGCGTAGCGTACTCAACTACGGACATACCCTGTGTCTGCTTCAGCCTAAGGAACTGATCAGCCAACAGCTCCCTTCGGTTCTCTGAAAAGAACCGTGCCCTGAAGGCATCTGTGAACTCTTCCCATACCGGTGGTGGTCTTCTCATGTTTGCCCTTTCAATCCTTAAGGTTTCATACCAGTGGGCTGCAGTGCCCTACAGAGTGTAGGTAACAAGGTCAACGGCCCTCACATCATGACATTGGAGAGCACACAGAGCCCTCGTAGCCCTATCAAGAAACTCCTCAGGGTCTTCATCCATGGAATCTCCAGAAAAGGTTGGCAGATTAAGCCTCAGATACGCCTCTAGCGACACCTCTGTAGGTCCAAAGACTTGCGGTCTTCTTCTTGGCGGCTCATATTCAGGGTTAGGGGGAACCTCTGCTCTTTCCTGATTTTGATTATTCTGATTATTCTGATTCGCCATCATCTGCATCAGAGTGTTCAGAGTCTGACGAATATCCCGGATCTCCGCATCGCGGTCATAATCCGTATTGCCCCCTTGGGGTCCCACAGCGTCTTGCTCAGGAGGAGGGTCCCTGTTGATACGAGGTCTACCTCGGGTGCTTCTCCTAGGAGGCATTGTCAGTACAAGATAACTACACAAACAAACAAGCGTTCAGAAAACAGCAAAAGAGGTGACCCTGAACAATAAGGGATCACCACACAGAAACATCAAGACAAAACCATAAGACCTCCTATAAAAGCTTTCACTAGAGTCACAATCTTGTGAAAATGGGCCGGCAACCATTTACACGATTGTCACCCTATTGAAAACAGTTTGCTCCATAAGTTACAGGACTCATCCTAGGCTCTGATACCAACTTTGTCACGACCCAACTCGGATCGTGACCGGCACATGGGACACCGAGTCCCATGTCAGCCTTAACCTGTAATCCACACGATAATCCAGCTAAACAGCGACAACCACAACTACAACATCATACATTCATACATAATATCCATACATATAATCTAGTCATTACATTCAACTTAATCCATAAACCATCATACACAATCCCTACATCTAAATATATATGTCATACATATCCATAATTAAGTCTAACAACATCAACACAACAATAGTAAGTCTTACGTAGACTTATACAACATCCATCCACTACCCTAGTCCAAGGAAATCCTGTCTGTAACATTAGGAGCATACACTAGAAATGAAATACATAACGCCTCTGCACATGAGGCTCACCAAATCTAAGAACTCGGAGGAACGGATGAACTCGTCCCTTGATCTGCACTTTGATCTGAAAACATGTTGTATGAATGGGTGAGTCATACGCTCAGTGAATAAACAGGTTATAAGCAGTGTATGCAGATATAACATGAATCAACAAGCACAAAATAAACCAACACCGCAAATATGTAAATCAAACGTTCTTATACAGTCTCTTTATCTTGGTAGCTTTTAACCTATGAACACCTGGAGCACAGCCCCGACTCATGTTCATAGTTAGTATGGATATCCCGCGAGCTATGCCCCTCATCAGACACCATACTGGGAAACCCCGCGAGCTATGCCCCTCATCAGGTTTCCAATTTACGACCCCGCGAGCTATGCCCCTCCTCAGGTCGTTTTACCATCTCTTATTTCATTCACATTTTATCTTATTTAACACTGTTAGTGGCACATATCACTCACAATCACAGCCTAAGTACTTCATCAATTCATCATCACATCATCGACATCATATCATAAATACCATGACCTTATAAACATTCATGTAATATGTTTGGGGTAGTGGTGAACGAATGGATTTGAGTAATTAACTTTAAAATAAGAAAATATTGAGTTAAAGTCTTGAAAATTGAGTTTTTATACTGATGTACTCTGTAATCGATTACCTGCTTCAAATTTCGTTCTGAAGAAAATTTTTACGAAAATTGGCTGTCTGTAATCGATTACAATAATCGATTATAATATGTTGGTAATCGATTACCAATTCGCTGTAATCGATTACAGCCTGGGTCAGAGACGAAATTCTGCAGAAAACTTCGCGAAAATCATCCCCAAATCCACATTTTCACCACAACTCATCCAAATCAAACACAACCAACATGCAATATCAATTATATATCAACCAATCTCAGTCCCTATCAACTATCATAGCAAGATATTCACAGATTCAAGCAAAATCATACATAAACCATAAATAACCCATTACTCACAAATTACTCCAATGAGCTCCAAGACTCCACCCGGAGCTAGGATGAGTTCCCCGGAGCTTCCCTAGTTGGTTGAGACCCTAGAGAACACATCACAAACCTCAATCTCTCAACAAAATCAAAAACCCCAATTAGGAACCCTAAACCCCCAATCCGAAAATTAGAGAAAATAAACATCAATGGAGAAAAAGAAATACTCTACACTTACCCACAATATACTAGATGAGCAATGGTAACTTGGATCTTGAAGATTGATGGAGTTTTGGTTAAGATTAGAGAGAGATTTGAGAGGGAGGAAGAAGAAGAAAGAAAAGGAATGAGAGGAGGGAGAGATACGGGAAAAGAGTGAGGGAAAAAGAAGGAAAGAAAAGAAAAGAAGAAAAAGAGTGGGGAGGTGGGGCCCATGTGGTCCCATCTCCCCGGTTGCACCGTGATCTCTTATTCAAACTAACTCAGACTACCCAAGGTATTACAATCATCCTTTCATTTCCTGAGTTATACAAACACATATAATAGTAATTACATAGCTATACAATTCAAAGACATACAAACTTACAAAAAAACTTACCATTGCCAATAGAAAGAACAATGAAAAGGATTAGGATTGAAGAGATGGCCTTCATCTTGCGTAATTTATCAGTTTTATCAATTTGGACTATTGGATTATATGAAGCAATACATATAAATAAGTCTATATATAATAACCAAATGGTCTTGAAACAAAAACTCTAGTCGTACATCAAACATTAGCCATCAATCAGCCAACAAATTAATGTAACTAAAAAATGTTTCCAAATAAACTTGTATATTTATGATGTGAGAGAGTATGTATTTCAAGGAATTGATTTGATCTCAGTTATTGAAGATTTTATTATTAAAAATGAGATATTATACAATTAAATTACAAGGTTCACAAAATTATATCAAATCACAATTTGACAAGTTACAATTTTTTTTTATGGTCAGCGTGTTTGCATGATCATCTTCACATTAAAGCAAAACGATGGCAAGCTTTGTTTTTGCAGCACTGCACAGCCATTTCTATGAGTATTTTTTTAATGTAGTTCTATTTTAATGATACTTGAATTATACTAATTATTTTATGTCTAATCTTTTTTTTTTATATCTATGTATTTATCGAGATGTGTATTTCATTGTATATTGTATGTGTATTTTATGGTATGTGTAATCCCTTATATATAATATGTGTATTTCACTAGGTATGGTATGTGTATTTCTTCTTAATTGGAATGTGTAATCCCTTATATATAGTATGTGTATTTCACTATATATGGTATGTGTATTTCTTTTTAATTGGTATGTGTAATCCCTTATATACAGTATGCGTATTTCACTATATATGGTATGTGTATTTTTTTCAAATCTGTTTGTGTAATAATTTCAAGCAGTTTTTTTTTTTTTTTTTTGTTTTTAAATTTGTCAATAAATATGGATAAAAAATAAAATAAATAATAAAAATATAATGTAAAAGATCTAGAGGTTAAAAAAAGAGAAATAAATATAATTATTATCTCTATTTACTTATTTTAATAATTTTATAGTTTTATAGTTTTATTTTTAGTACGTGTATTTCACCTTAATTTAGGAAGAATATTATGTGAGGATATAAAGTATAAGGATGATTTGACCAGATTATTTTCTTTTTAGGTAAATAGATGATTTCCTTTTTTAAATAAATACACAATAAATAAAACATATCTACTTTAATTGCATAACACATCTGTGTAATTAATTACATTGTTTAATATATACATCATTTATTTGATGGCTATCTCGTTGGCTGATTCTTGATGTACGAATAGCATAATTGGTCTTGAAGTACAATTAATAATTGTAGCAAGATTTAATGTAGAGTCAAAGATAACACAAAGACTTGCATATCAAAATTAAAAGAAATTGTTCCAAAGAAATTATTGTATAGTCAAAATTACATTTTTTTTCTAAATATTTCAAAATTCATATAATTTTATTTTATTGTAAATGTAAATCAAAGTTAAAATACTAAATCAGGGGAATCCACCAATTTTTTATAGGAACGTAAAGCGTAGGATCGTAGCACGAAACGAAAGTTCCTACCTATTTCATAAAGAGTCATATTCAACAATATATATATATATACATAATATAAATTATAAAATTTATGTATTTTATAACATTTATAATATATATAATTTTTGAAGAAATCATTATATGTTTATATTTATTTTTCATAATATTTATTCATAATATGTACATTCATGATATTTATTTATATGATTTTATAACATTTATAATATATATAATTTAATTAATTCTTTGTGAAAGTGATTGGGCTCATACAAGTGAGAGAAGCCCAATCCAATACTTGTAAGAAACCCTAAAGGGTTCATTTGTTCTCAATTCTCTTCTTCAGCAGCAGCCACCACCTTCTCTTCTCTATTCCTTTTTGCTTTCTTTTCTTTGTTTCCCTTATAGTTTGCTTCCTGTTCGTTTATTTCTTCTTCTTTTGCTTCTTCTTCGTTTGCTTCTTCTTCTATGTTCAGTACCTCTGTCTCTGCTATTCTACTTGCCATCGCTGTTGCTGCTTAACTCTGTTGGCTGCCGCTGCTCCCTTGCCGTCGCAGGTCGGGGTCGTCACTTTGCCATGGTTGCAAGGCCGACACCGATCACAAAAATACAGAACAAGGAAGACAAAAATCCAGAACAGCGTTGGAGCGCAAAAAACGCCGCTCCCACCGCTCCTATGTCCCGGATCGACGTTCCTACTACGCTCAGCCACCGGAGGAACGTAAGAGCGTCTGCTCCTACGCTCCGGAGCGCGCTCTTGACAACCTTGATCAAACCAACAATTTTCTGTGATAATTTGAGTTCAGTTTTGCTTGCTGCCAACTCAGTTCTTCATAGTAGAACTAAGCAATTTGAAGTGGATACGAATTTTATTCGTGAACATGTTAATAACAAGACTCTATTTGTTGTTCATATTCATGCAACCTTTTAAATGGCTAATATTCTCACAAAACCTTTTCCTGTCACCAGCTTTAACATATGTTAAATCAAGTTGAGTCACTCAAAGACCTAACTTCAACTTGAGGGGGACTTTTAAGAGTCCTAGTGAGAATGGGCTTACCGCTGCTACTTAAATATTTTCTTTCATTCTTTATTTCTTTCTTGGTTGTATTCCTGGATCAATTGTGATAATTCGATTTAGGCTTGTGTGTATAAATAGCCCATCATTCCTTTGGGCTTTGTAGACCGAGAATATAACAAAAAGCATATTGTATTTGTAATTTTGTTTTCAATACAGATTAGAAATTCCTTTCTATTTTTTCTCTTCATGCAACTTCTAAATCTATCTTCTTCCTCTTCTTTGAACACTAGATAACCATCACAATCATTATTATCTTCATGGAACCATCACCACCATATTCACCTATAGTCATCCACTAACATCATACTTATCATCTTAACCAGAAATTAAAAAAATTCTAAAATCAAATAATCAGAACAAACAGAGAACCGTCATTAAGAAATTTGTCATTGTCTGTTCATTATTATTTAATCAAACATTATTCAAACGGACAATATTGCAACACACAATTAAAAATTTAACAAGGATAAACACAAGCACAAAATCCAAAAGAACTGCAACTTCCAGACGCATCCCATGATCCATGTTTGGTTTTGCAATCATTGTCGCACTTTGTATCACTTTGGCAACTTGGGATGTTATCAAGACACCATTTTGCTTCTGTAACTTTCATCATCCTTTCATTTCCTGAGTTATACAAACACATATAATAGTAATTACATAGCTATACAATTCAAAGACATACAAACTTACAAAAAAACTTACCATGGCCAATAGAAAGAACAATGAAAAGGATTAGGATTGAAGAGATGGCCTTCATCTTGCGTAATTTATCCGTTTTATCAATTTGGATTATTGGATTATATGAAGCAATACATATAAATAAGTCTATATACAATAACCAAATGGTCTTGAAACAAAAACTCTAGTCGTAATTAATAAAACATATCTACTTTAATTGCATAATACATCTGTGTAATTAATTACATTGTTTAATATATACATCATTTATTTGATGGATATCTCGTTGGCTGATTCTTGATGTACGAATAGCATAATTGGTCTTGAAATACAATTAATAATTGTAGCAAGATTTAATGTAGAGTCAAAGATAACACAAAGACTTGCATATCAAAATTAAAAGAAATTGTTCTGAAGAAATTCTTGTATAGTCAAAATTTCAATTTTTTTCTAAATATTTCAAAATTCATATAATTTTATTTTATTGTAAATGTAAATCAAAGTTAAAATACTAAATCAGGGGAATCCACCAATTTTTTATAGTTATGTAGTTATATCTCTTGTGAATACCAATTATTATGGTTAGAGCTTAGAATAATGAGTAATGTCACCACAAAATCAACCATCATATGTAATAATAATTTAATTTTTTAAAATTATTAATCTAACTTTTAAAATTTTAATTGATGTATAATATTAGAAGTTTGATTAATAGTTTTTAAAAATTGAATTATTAATAGTAACTAATTTTGTGGTATAAAAAAATATTTCTTTAAAATAATATGTATAGTTGGAATTAACTTGCACAAATCATATACATAGAATTATTAAAAACATAACTCATGGCATAATAATAATGATTCATATTATAACAAAATATAAAAGTCAAAGTAAAAGTCAAAATATCCCTTTATTTTTATTAAACTCTTTCTTAATTACTCTCTCTCATTCAATTGCCATTTTTTAAAGTCAAATAGATTAACAATATTTCATTGATTTAATTTTTATATTGTACAATTTTTTTATACAGTAATCCAACCATATGCTACCACGTAAGCTATGATTGTGTTTTTTCTCTCTCATTACCTGAAAAGTTATACAAACAGAGTGTTTTGATTGGATGACAATGTAAAATATTTTTTATACTGTTAGTGCATCAAAATTAAACTCATTTCATATTGTGTCGAATATATATTTTGTAAATCAAAACAAAACTATATATATATATATATATATATATATATATATATATATATATATATATATATATATAGGGGAATGCTATCCTCCACACACTCATGTGGATGTTAGCAATGTCCACATTTTATTTTGGACATAAAACTCCTTATTCTCTCTCTTTATTAAAGTTGAAATTTTAGGTAATATGGTAATTTTAATTTTAATCATATTTATTACTATCTTTCCAATTTCTCTCTCCTAATTAATATCTATTATGCACTATTAGTTAAAATATAAAATATTAATCAATTTTTAAATTATATGATACTATTAAATTCTTATATTCTTTAATAATTAAAATATTCACAAACTATTAACTATAGTATCATATAATTTGAATATTTTACGAACATTGATTTTTAATTAATTTGTGAATATTTTAATTATTAAATATTCTATATGATACTATTCTATTGGCTTGAATATATATTCTATTAGTTAAAATATGATACTATTAAATAATATTAATTATTTTTCAAATTAAATATTTATTCAAATTATATGATGCTATTATAGTATCACAAATTATTAAATATTAATTATTAAAATATTCTTTAATATTAAAATATTCACAAATTAATAATTATTCACAAATATGATAAATATTCAAGCCAATAGAGTTTAGGAACATTGATTTTTCTATAAAAAAAAACTTCTGTTTTAATATTTTAAAACAACATCAACAAAATATATATTAATAAATTCTAAAATATTTTTCGGATGAAATTCTAAATTAATTATATATATATATAAATTAATATATAGTGGTTGGCTTGACAATTTATTACTTAGTTAATAATTTGTGAATATTTTAATTAGTAAAGAATATAAGAATTTAATAGTATCATATAATTTGAAAAATAATTAATATTTTATATTTTAACTAATAGTGAATAATATATATTAATTAGGAGAGAGAAATTGAAAAGATAGTAATAAATATGATTGAAATTAAATTACCATATTACCTAAAATTTCAACTTTAATGAAGAGAGAGAATAAGAAGTTTTATGTCCAAAATAAAATGTGGACATTGCTAACATCACATGATTGTGTGGAGGATAGCATTCTCCATATATATATATATATATATACTAATTCCAATAACATTATATACATGTCATTATTTAATTTGAAACTTGATTGAAATAAATATAAGTTACTTAATACTAATTGTATTCTTTCTAATATATTTCTGTTCATACCTCGTGTTTGGAGGCCCAATTCGGCGACCCAACTCGGAATCCCAATTCAAAGGCCCAAAAGGACGACCTACACCAAGATGTCAAATGAACCAATATAAGGCCCAAGGTCGGACTTCGGACGCCACATCGATGGAACTAGTCTTGGCCAAGGCCAAATAAATGTCGAATGGCCCAATGAAAATGGACCAAAAGTCGGATCCGGGTACGGCTCATGTAACCCGACCCGAGGTAGATGAGCTCGACCACCCCCCCCCCCCACACACACACACTTATGGCGGGAGCTCTGTTAGTAGTGGATGACGACGCGGAAAATCCCGGAGCCATAACGGACACTACGAGGATCGACCCAACGTTATTTATTCTTGTTGGATTAGAATATACAGTTCCTTATTGAATTACTTCAAAATATTACTTGAATTATTTCTATTTTTAGTTCTAACTTTTGAATTTATTAGTTGGATTATTTCAAAATATTAATTGTATTAGTTGGATTCGTTCAAAATATTAGTTGAATTATTTCTTAGTTTTAACTTTTCATTTTTATTAATTTGTTTATTTCAAAATGTTAGTTGGATTATTTCATAAAAATTAGTTGACATTTTAGTTTTAACTTTTAATTTTTTAATTTTTAATTTTAAAATTTTATTAGTTGGATTATTTCATAAACATTAGTTGATATTTTAGTTTTAACTTTTAATTTTTAATTTTAATATTTTATTAGTTGGATTATTTCAAATAATTAGTTTTATTTTAGTTTTAACTTTAAATTTTATTACTTAAATTCTTAAATTTTATGTGTTGGATTATTTCTAAACACTAGTATTATACTCGTGTGATGCACAAAAATTATATCGAATTTTATGTTTAAAATATTATAAAATTAATGGAAAAAATATTTATATAAAAAGAAGATAAATAAAAATATGTTATTCATAAATTTATTTTGTAAATATAACAATAAAAATATATAATGAAATAATTATTATATTAGTGTATGCAAATAAAATTAAAGTAAGATCTTGGAGGATTGTCTAAGAACTACTTATCACATAATATGAATATGTAATTTTTAAATTGCTTTTATAAATAGATCGTGTTCACAACACGAAATATGGCTCATTAAGGCCCAACAATGTCTGAATGGATGAGGCTCAAATCAAGAGGCCCAAACCAAGAGATGAGACCAACCTCATGAGGATAAGGTCTGACTAAGCACTAAGCCAATGAGAAAGTGGTTACACATTTAAAGGAAAGTGGGTTAGTGGGAAAGAGTCAAGATGACCTCATAAACCACCCACTCTCATCCTAAAATCACTCAAAATCAGTTATGCTAAGGTTGAGTTTGGTAAAGCTGTGGCTCTTGAAAGGCTGCTGATCTCTTTGGGCTCTCAAAAAGCTGCTCTTAGAGAGCCATAATAGTACCGTTTGGTAAAATTATACAAAAATTGCTCTCAATAAGCAGAAGTCATTATTATAATGTTTGGTAAAATAGTGTAAAGTGACTCACAAGATATTAAATGACTATAATAGACATAATATTAAAAGATATTGTGTAAATGAGGGTCATTTATGTATTTTCATTTTCAGAGAGCCAAAGCTGACTCTGAAAAGCTATCCTTGATGGCTCCAAAGAGCACCCCCTACTCTCAAAAGCCAGGAGCAAAAGCAGTCAAACTTTTTTATTTACCAAACGCAAAATAGGAGCTCCAGCTTTTTGAGAGCAGAAGCACCCCAACGAAAAGTTTTACCACACTCAGCCTAAGTGTCTATATAAAGGGGGGTAAATCCACTATCATGTAAGCAATTCAGCTAAGTTCTCATCTTAGACCCGAACTGGCTTAAGCTTCGGAGTTCTTGCAGGGAGACCCCTCCCATTCGCTGGGAGGGAAGCATGGAGCAGAAGAGTCCATGGAGAGGAGCGGTGGTATGTGGAGTTCAAAGACCGGCGACAGTTCATACCGGCAACAGTGTCTTCCTCTAGCTTTAAACCATGATTAACCTGCATAGGAGTATCAACAGGTTTACAATCAACCATTCACGTCTCTGTAAGAAGGTCTATGATATATTTCCTTTGAGAAATAAAGATTCCTTTGCTCGAGCGCAGAACCTCTATTCCCAAAAAATACTTCAGTCCACCTAAATCCTTTATCTCAAATTCTATGTATAAGTTCTTCCTCAGTCTTACAATTTCCTCAGCATCGCTCCCAGTTATGATCATGTCATCCACGTAAATTATTAAGCACATGACTAAGCCCTCTCTCCTTTTCAGAAATAAAGTGTGGTCTGAATTGCTCTATTCGTACCCGTATCTTTTCATAGCTACGTGAACCTTCCAAACCAATCGCATGGTGATTGTTTAAGTCCATAGAGAGCCTTTGTTAATCTGCATACTTTACCCTTCTTAAACTCTTCAGAGAACCCTGGTGGGGCTTCCATGTACACTTCTTCTTTCAAATCTTCGTGGAGAAAGACATTTTTTACGTCAGACTAGTGGAAAGGCCAATCTTTGTATCTTGATCTACATGAAACATGATCTGGGGAGTATCGGTTAGGTGGTACTCCTCTATTTGTTCGCGGAGGAAGAGCAAAGGGCTCTGGTTCTGGTTCTTCATCCTCCAGGGCTAAGCTGTCATTGTTAGTGACTTGATTCAAGATAGGAGATAATTCATTAGGGTCAGATTCACTCACCTCTTGTTGGGCATTCTCAGAAGGATTCTCATTGGTTGTGTGAATGTTGAGAGAGGCATGCTTGGTGGCTCCATCTACTTGCTCTGTTGGGACAGTCTCTGGGCAGCTGAAATTATTCAGCCACCTTGGTGGTTCACTGACTTTCTCCCCCTGAGCACCAAGTTGGCCAATGTAGAAATATTCTGATTCCAAAAAATCACAATCCATAGTCACGTGAACACGGTGGTGATGGGGTTGTAGCATCGATATCCCTTTTGATGTATGGCATATCCAACAAAGACACACTTCTCTGCACAATGATCAAGCTTAGTTCTATTGGCTTTAGGGGTATGAACAAACTTTGAGCACCCAAAGACTTGGGGTGGCAACGTGTACAGAGGAGGAATCGTAGTCCGAGTAGCCAGGACTTGTAATGGGGTTTTGTGTATAGAGGAGGTAGGTTGAGGTGGCTACATCTTCAGGCCAAACAGTTGTTGGAACTTGTGTGTCAATGATCATGGCCCGAGTCATCTCCAGTAATTTACGGTTTTTTCCTGCAGCTACACCATGTTGTTGGGTTGTATTGGGGCAGGATGTCTGATGGATTAAGCCATTTTTTATGAAAAACTCTTGCATTGATTGATTAACATACTCCCCACCATTATCTTATCTAAGCACCTGAATTTTCTTGTCAAACTGGGTATGGATCATTTGGTACAATGCATAGAATTTATCGGGTACCTCATATTTGTGTTTCAAAAAATACACCCAATTCATGCGAGAAAAATCATCCACAAATAATAAAAAATACTGGAAATGACTATTATGAGAATTAGGTGTTGGGCCCCATACATCAGAATGTATTATAGAAAAATGGAGTTAACCCTGGTGTTACTAAGGGAAAAGTAACTTTATGATTTTTTGCACGAATACAAGTCTCACATCTGATAGGTTCAGTATTATTTGTGAATAAACTAGGAAACAAAATCTTGAGGTACCCAAGTGAAGGATGTCCCAAACGTCTATGCCAAAGCCAAAGCTACCTTGTGACCATCCCGTGAGCAAGCATGGCATGTCCCTTGTGAGCAACTTCATCAACGTAGTAGAGACTTCCTCTCTGAGTACCACGCCTAATGATCTCTTTTGTAAGAATGTCCTACAAAAGGCAAAAATAAGAGTACATTAGTACCACACAGTTAAGCTCGTTTGTTACTTGGCTAACTGATCATACTTTGATGAGAGGGCAGGGAAATAAAGACAATTTTTAAGTTTCAATTTTTGAGAAAAAATAATAAAGCCCCCTCCTTTAACTCCAATTAATTCCCCACTAATTGTCTCAATATGAGTTTTAGTTGGTGCGGAAAGGTTGACGAGATCACAAGGGCCATGGGTCATAGTATCTATGGCCCCACAGTCAAAGATCCATTCATTTGATTTTTTTTAAACCACTTTTGTGTTCTGATTGGGTTGTTTGGGCCGAAAATTTGATTTGGCACGTCAGTCTCCCCCCTTTTATTTTTTCCTTTTGGATAATTTGGGCTGCCCAACCCATCGATTCTCCTAGAGTTACAATGTGACCTGTCTTCCTCACCTCCAAAGGCAACCGCGGCGCGCCCAACCTGTCCTTGTCCGCAATTCTCTCCCTCTTCTCAGTGTTGCCACCGTTGCTGCTGGCGACCTCATGTGTTTTTCTTCCCACCAATCAGGAAACTCTACGATTTTGATGCAGGTTTCTTTGGTGCGCCTTTTCATTCCACAGTGTGTGCAGAAGAGATGGGATTTATCTTCCTTATCCCATCCTTACTGCGACGTATCAACCTTGTTCTTCCCTCTTCTCGGTTCATCTCTCTCTCGATTTCTGGCGCTGAGACCCACGCCTATCCTGGATGATGTCTCGACTTCGCCGGAGGATGCCGATGTTAGCTCCAAGAACCTTTTACTTCGTAATTGAAGGTTTTAAATGATAAAAATTCTAAATAAAAATAAAAGTTTTAATTTGGTTGGACTAATGGTTTGTTAAGTGTGTTTTAGGATTAAATTGAATTAAATTATAAAAAGGCACATCCTAGCACCAACAACAACCAAAAGTGGCGCACATAACATGTATACAAGGAAATATTTTCAACTTTCATGAAGACCACAATATCAAGAGTTATCGTAAAAAGGGGTACATATCTTGAAGGCTCAAAGACTTCCCATGATTTTATATGAAAAATACATGTAAATAAATGGAAAATCCTTTTATAAAAATTCTCTATTTATATACACATGTATATATATTTGCCAAAATATATGTATCAAAATAGGGAGATAAAATCAAAATCTCAATATATACATATACATACATAATTCGAATATATATAAGGAAATCTAGAAAGAAAAAAGATCTTGTATGAAGCAATTAAATGCATTTGATGTAAAAGATTCACCTTGAGTGATATTGAGAATATATCTTGCATTTAATGACAGAATAATTAAGATTCAGAAGATTCTATGTGGGACCAGAAGATTCTGCAAGAAGATTCTATGAGTTGTTACAAGGTTTAGAAGATTCCCGAAGATTCTGCAAGTCGTCAGAAAATTCCAGAAGATTCCCAAAGATTCTGTCAAAATCCCGGAAGAATCTACAGACATCCAGAAGAATTTTCAAACCTCATGATTTCAAGATTCTTAAGAATTATCAAGATTCAAGAATCAACATTTGAAGATTCCTTGGAAGACCATATTGGCGCATACTAGGGTGAATCATGTATCAAATGACAAGATCATGAAATCCTAGTTTGTACAAACATAGGAGGCACAAAAAGAGAAACAAGGGAAGCTCATGCAACCCTAATTTTCTCTCTCCTAGGTGGCGCAAATATGGAGCAAGATTGTGCAATTTATTGCAAAATCTTTTGAGATTCAAGATGAAACATGCACACCATAAGATCAAGGCATACATCTGTATCAAGGGCCAAGATAAAGTTTCCTATAATTTTGAGCAAGCTACATATTTCCTTTTTTAAGATCAAATATACACCTTTGGATTAAGGGATATATTTTAATCAAAGGCCAAGATTAAACTTCCTCTTTATTGATCAACCTTATTTTGGGAAGATCAATTTGAAATCAAAATGAAGGTACTCTCACCATTGGATCAAAGATTTGAAAATTCAAAATCAATGGTGGAGATTAAATCCTTATTTCGAATTCCCAAGGAGCTCTTATCTGTAAATAGAAGACCTTCGTGCCCAACAAGAGTAAGAGATTTCGAAAACTACAAAGTGCCAACATTCTGCCGAAATAAATCCTTATTTCTCTTCATCTTCAAACTCTAGACTCTAGAACTCTAAAGTTTACATTTTTATTTGGGTTAAGGTTGTATATCTCAAAAAGTTGTGAGCTTTATTGTTGATCCTAGCCTTTGTTAGTTGTTTTTGAGAGAAAAGCCATCAAGAAGCAAACTTAGTTACATCTAAGTTCTTGTTTGGTGAAAGATACTATCTTTTGTAAAAAGTCCTTATTTTTGTAAGGCAAACGTCCTTGGTGAGACTAAGGCAAGGGTAGAAAAGTCCTTCGGTGTGGAAGGCAAGGTTGAAGTCCCTCTCGGGTGAGACGGCAGTGAGTCACCTTGGTTGAAGGTGCAAGTGAAGTCCCTCTCGGGTGAGACGGCAGTGAGTCACCTTGATTAAAGGTGCAGGTGAAGCGTTTTGTGGTGTGCAAAGGCAAAAAGTCCACCTTGGTTTTAGGTGGTGTTAGTCAACTCTCAGGTGCATCTTGGGGACTGTAGTAGGCACGTTACCAAACCAGTATAAAAATTCTGTGTGTGCTCTCTTCTCTTCTCTTTCTCTTAATTTTTATTGTTTTGACAATTTAACATTGCACATACATACACTATATATTGCGTAATATCATCACATATTTGGCTAAGTGTTGAAGGTTAAAGTTTTAATCTTTTTGTTGGTATATGCCCTAGAGGGCCAATCATAGTTGCATTTTATTATGATATTGTGACATTTTATTTTATATATTTATATATATATATATATATGAGGCATTGTTTTCATTAATTGTTTATTTATATTAATAAACATTATGATGTCCTTAGAATGGAATAAAGATTAGGTACATAACCTAATAGTGAGACTTCGTTCTTAAATGTCCCTAGTCAAGTATTACCGTAAGCAACAGGACAACAGTAATACATTAAGACTAGTATGTGTATGGACTGATAACCTGTTCTCACAGGTTATGGATATGTGATATCAAGTCTGCACATAGGTATATATGGTGATATATATTGGACTGGCCCGCCATGAGAACACCACATGGATAGTAATGTGAATGTCATAAGTGATTCTCATAGTGATGATGGTACATGTAGTCCTTTGACTTGAAGTTACTGCGATCCGCTGCATGAGGAGTTATGTGCCTTGATACCGTCAAACGTTATTCGTAACAGGGTAATTATAAAGGCGGTCATTAGGCATATCACGAGTCATGTGGGCGGTGCGAGTAACGTAGATAGAATTTGTCCCTCTCACATTACGAGAGATATATCTATGGGCCCCTTGATGAGTAGGACTGGGTAAATGTATGGCCATACTGAAATGAATTAATGTGTGACATTAATGTCATTTATTTTATTAGTCTACTCGGAGATCAAGAAACTAATGATTTTACTATACAAGATGACTAATTCCATGCTTGTGTTAAATCTGGATATTTGGACAAAGGGACTGAAATGTTCGGTAACGTCAATCACGGAAAAGTTATGTCAAACCGTTGACTTTCTTCTAACTTGGGTAGCAGTGATGTGTTGCTAGATACCGCTCACTGTTTATATTATTTAAATGAGATTTAATAATATTGCCAACGTTGTAAGAACCTATAGGGTCGCACACTAAAGCAGTTTTTATATTGATGCTAAATTAGAATAAATTAGTGTGACTAATTTAATTGGGCTTCATGAGATGGGCCAACTAAAGAATAAGATTAAATTAGTGTGACTAATTTAATTGGGCTTTCATAAGATGGGCATAATAAGGATTAAGAGAAGTTAGTGTGACTAATTGAGCTTCCATGAGATGGGCCCAACAAGGCTTAGGTTTAGGTCAAGTGTTGGCTATAAATAACACACCTAAGGAGCCTTTTGTGGTTGGTTGATTTTGCATACACTATAGTCTTTCTCTCTAGAAATCCTTATTTCTCTGATTCTCGCTACTAGCATAGTGAGTTTCAGAAAAGCATCAAGGTGAGTGTTTGGCACTCACAACTGCTGTGTGGATACCTCTAGGTCATCGCTACACTTGCAACAGAAGAGTTTGACATAGCTCTCTCTTTTAAGACTTGAAGACTTGAAAAGTTCAAGAGTTCAAGACTTGAAGACATCAAAAGTCCAAGACCTTAGAAGACTTCAAAAGTCCAAGACCTTAGAAGACTTCAAAAGTCCAAGACCTTAGAAGACTTCAAAAGTCGAAGACCTTATAACTTCAAGAGTCCAAGACTTGAAGAACTTAAAAACAAGAGTTGTACACAAGATCGTGTTGCATTCACGCCTCAACAGGTAATTTATTGATGAATCATGTTCATTCACATGGGTCCTTCGGTGGGAATTGCATAAAAGTTTTTGTTTTCCGTTGCGCCTTTATGCGTGTTTTCCCAACAGTGGTATCAGAGCATCTTGTGAAAACATGGTTCTCTTGAGAGAACTATCTGTTGTTTATATGATAAACACGGTTTTTGTTTTTATGAAAGAAGCGTTTTTTATCACATGGTGATGTGATTTGCGCAATATATATGTTATGAGATAACATTGTTTTGTTTCTTTGCCGATAAGGATTCGCGAAAAGGTTCAAGAGTTGAATCTTTGTTGAATTCTTGCCGATAAGGATTTGTGAAAAAGATTCAAGAGTTGAATCCTTGTTTTTTGAAATCCTTATTTTTGAAATCCTTGTTTTCGAAGCTAATCCTTATTTTCGAAGTTCATACTTGTTTTTTGAAAAGTTTGGTGTTTGATCCTCTTTTTCGAAAATTTCTTGTTGTTTTCTTGTTGATTTTCGAAAATGATATGATGGATGGCTAAGATTCATTTGATTTGATCTTGTTTCCTTTTCGAGTGACAAATAGATGTGATATGTTGATATCATATCTTTTTCAAATTTGGAAATCTTTTAATTAATGAGATTAATTAAGAGGGAATATGTATATCATATCTTTTTCAAATTTGAGAATTTTTAATTAATTTGATTAATTAAAATTCGAATATATATATATTTATATGGGATATATTTTTCAAATTTGGAAATCTTTTAATTGATGAAATTAATTAAGGGATACTTGATATCATATCTTTTTCAAATTTGAAATCTTTTAATTAATGAGATTGATTAAAAGGGATATGTGTATCATATCTTTTTCAAATTTGGAAATCTTTTAATTAATGAGATTAATTAAAGGGGATATATGTATCATATCTTTTTCAAATTTGGAAATCTTTAATTAATATGATTAATTAAATTTCGCATATATATAAATATACCATATCTATATTTCAAATTTTGAAATCCTTTTAATTAATGGTTAATTAAATTGCATACATATATATAAGATATATATGTATTTTAAATTTGAAAATCGTTTTAATTAATGAGATTGATTAAATCGAATTGTATACATATGGTTTGTCTGTCACGGATTCAAGATTCGTTTCAATAAATCGTTTTATATTCCGAAAACGTTTTGTGCTTAGAGCAATAAAATCGTTTTAAATATAAAGCATTCGTTTTTAAATAGATAAAATGATTTAAAGTATTTCTTTTAACATGTCATGGGATGCATGTTTATATGTCCTCATATGCTTTATTCATTTTATTCTATCATGTTGCATTTACATGTTATACATATATGTATGAGATACATATATGGATGTTATGTGTTAAATGGTTTAATACTACATGGTGAGATCAATTTATGAAAAACCCCTCATTGTAAAATATTGTCATGATAGCCTTCCGATGCATAGCACTTGTCAAGACTATTATCGATGTAATGTGGGTCTGCCAAAGCAGGGCACTCTTATCTATGGCAGTAAGGCGCGATAGGACAAACAAGTAATGTCTGACTGCTACCCATTAGGTTTGACTTAACTAAGTGGGATTCAATAGGATTGAGAGACTTAGAGGCAATGACAGTTGGGCTTTAATTCATAAAATAGTTTTCAAAAAGTCTTGGACTAGGCCCATTTTATTCAAAAATAGCCCACAGTGTAGTTGTCTTCATAGGTCTTCAGTTGATTTTTTTTTTGTTTGTCTTCAACCAAGTGTAGAATAATTTAGGTCTTCAATTTGTAGATCGGTTGTAGATTGTAGATCTTCCCCTTTTTGTAGATCGTTGTAGACATACACTCACTTTTGGGGTATACTTAAAGCTTTTAATTTTCAAAAAGATTTTCGAAAACAGTTTTTAAAAGCTCTTTAGGTTAAGTAAACCTTTCAGCATGCTAAAACGATCTTCAGCTAAAGGTTTTGTAAATATGTCAAACACTTGGTCTTTCATACTCACAAAATTTAACTCAATATCGCCTTTCTGCACATGGTCTCTTATGAAATGATGTTTAACATCAATATGCTTAGACCTAGAGTGCTGAATGGGATTCTTAGCCAAAGCTATTGCACTTGTGTTATCACACATAACATGAATTTTATCATACCTGAGATTGTAGTCAAGTAGTTGATTTCTTACCCATAAAATTTGTGTAACACATCCAGCAGCAGACACGTATTCTGCTTCTGCGGTTGATAGTGCAATTGTATTTTGTTTTCTGCAACTCCATGTGATGAGTGCATCCCCAAAGAACACATAGCATCCACTGGTACTTTTTCTGTCAACCCGGTCTCCGGCGTAATCAGCATCACAGAAACCTGTAACCACAGAGGAGATACCTTTCTTGTACCAAAGGCCAAGATTAGTAGTACCTGCCAAGTATCTAATGATACGCTTGACTGCAGTTAGGTGAGACTGTTTTGGACAAGATTGAAATCTTGCACAAATGCCAACACTTAACTGTATGTCAAGCCTAGACGCAGTTAAATAAAGCAGGGACCCGATCATACCTCTGTAGGTGCTTTCAGACACCTTTTCTCCTTCTTCGTCCTTGTAAATGACTTGTGATGGATGCATCAAAGTTTTCATGGGACTACACTTGTCCATTAAGAATCTTTTGAGAAGTTCTTTGGTGTACTTTTCTTGATGTATGAAGGTTCCATCAGCTTGTTGCTTGATTTGAAGTCCTAGAAAGAACTTCAATTCTCCCATCATACTCATTTCGAACTCCCCCTGCATTAGATATGCAAACTTTCTACATAGAGATTCGTTAGTAGCACCGAATACTATATCATCAACATAACTTTGCACAATTAATAAATCAGAGTTATCAGTTAGAGTGAAAAGAGTTGTGTCCACTTTTCCACGAGTGAATCCATTGTAGTCAAGAAGCTACTAAGTCTATCATACCAAGCTCTAGGAGCTTGTTTAAGACCGTATAACGCTTTAGACAAACGATAGACGTACTCGGGATAGGTTTCACTAATAAAACCTAGAGGTTGCTTGACGTAGACTTCCTCACTGAGGACACCATTAAGGAATGCGGACTTCACATCCATTTGATATAGCTTTACTCCTTTGTTTGCAGCGAATGCAAGTAGCATCCTTATGGCTTCTAGTCTTGCAACTGGCGCGAAGGTTTCGTCGTAGTCGATTCCTTCTTGTTGGTTGTATCCTTGTGCCACGAGTCTTGCTTTGTTTCTCGTAACCTTTCCGGATTCGTCCAACTTGTTGCGGAACACCCACTTTGTGCCAATAATCGTTTTGCCCTTGGGTTTCTGAACAAGCTTCCAGACTTCATTGTTCTCAAACTGTTCGAGTTTGTCTTCCATGGCTTCCACCCAACTGGGTTCATCCAATGCTTCTTGAACTGTCTCAGGTTCGATTTCTGAAACAAGTGCAGCATTAGATTGAAATCTCAGGGATCTTCTTGTTCTTACCCCATGAGATGGATCGCCAAGAACTTCGTTATCTCTAACAGCTTTGAGATCGTTTATTCCGATTTTTCTTCTTAGAACGAGTTCTTGAACTTCAATAGACTCAATCTCTTGAGGAGTAGAGGGTTCTTGAGCTACAATGACTCTTGGTTCATCTCCCCCTGAATCGGGTGATTCCTTCATAACTTGATGATCATCTTCTTCTCTAGAAGGTTGAACATGAATTTCGAGATCCTTGGTTAAGATTGTGAGATCCTTCAATCTTTCTTCGATGTCTTCTAGATTATGTTTAATATCTTGCTTGAGTTCCTTCAACTTCTCCACTAACATTAATGCAAAGGCTTCACCTTTGGATCTTTTCCTTGAGTACTTTGATGTAACTCCCCCTAGGCATGTGCACCCTTCTTGACTGATAGAAAAGTTTCAACCTTTGGTATCCATAAACATGGTTTGACCAAAAAGGTTTCACTTTTGTGATTCTTGATGCTTGCAAATGTTGAGGGTAAAAAGAAACTTTAGGACGAGGGAAAAGGTTACGGTGAAGGTTGTGTGTATATGTGATGTGTTTGAAGGTTGTGAAAGTTTGGTTATATGTTATGGTATAGAGAAGGTTATCTACAAGAATTGTGAGATGAAGAAGGCTTAGGTAGAAATGTTTGGGTTACAGATTGTGTGTAGAGATGTTGAACAGTCATCATGCCTTTTCTTGCCATCTTCCCGCATGGGTTGACGTAACGTCTGACTTTTGATATACTTTCGCGGAATTCAATTATCCATGTGACACTACTCAATGTTTTCATCATATCTTGAGTTGTAAATATTGGAATTTAGTGATCTTTGGCTTGTTGGAAAGCTAAGATCGAGATCTACAACATCTCTTCTTATGAGAACCTCGAAATCGGCCATTATGAGGTCCATTGATTTGCTTCAATTTCGTGTACATTTCTTTTAGCTTGACAAATTCCGGTTCTTTAGCTTATGAAGATTTGATGAGTGCTTCAACGTGGCTAGCATCCCTTGGCACCCATATGACCTTTGTGTGGCTTTCCTAGAATAGCCACCATGTATCCACCACACCTCATGGAGGTGGTGGTGTTGCCTTTAGTGATGTACCTGCATTCACAGAAAGAGAGGTTTTTGGTACCCATACCTTCTTGGGTCCTTTCTTGTTAGCCTTTCTAGCATCTGGTTTCAGCTTTTGAGACTTCCACGTCTTTTTAGGTTTTCCCTTCCATGTTCCACCCTTGGCTTTGGAGGTAGTTCCCTTTTTAAGAAGTGGACACTTCTCTTTGCTGTGTTCATGTTTAAAACAAAATATGCATAAAGATGTTGGCTAATTATCTGTCGGAGGTTTCAAAGTATCTTCATGAAAGATTGGAACGTATCCAAGACCCGTATGATCTTTGTAAGGTTTTTGACTTCCTAACAATAGATCTAGCATCTTAGAATCGTCGACCATTCTTTTAAGATCTTTCGAGAGGAGAACATTAGTCTTTTGTGCATGGTACATAGCTTCCTCAGCTTTCTTCACAAGCACAGAAACTTCTGCCTCTAGAGATTGCCATCCCTCATACAATTTATCTTTACTGTCTTTGAGTTCTTGACATTCTTTCTCTAGTTCCTCCTTTTGAGATCTTAATGACTTATTTTCTGATTCAAGGTTTTTCAAAGCTTTTTTATTTATCAGAAAATGAGTCGTCAGATTCTTTGAATCCTCTAGCAGTTCATCATAGAGGTCTGAAAGTTCCTCATATGATGGTGTCGAGTTTTCAATACATACCTCATATTCATCTTTATCAGATTCTGAGTCTGTATCATACGAAACTCCTTCCATGAAGCAGAGGTTCGTGTCTTCTTTTGTGTCTTCATTTTCTTCAGATTCATCAGAATCGGAGTTGTCACTCCATGTGGCTGCAAGAGCCTTTTTCTTCTTGAAGAACTTCTTCTTCGACTGCCTATTTTTAGGACAGTCGGTCTTGAAATGGCCTTTTTCGCCACATCCGAAACACGTTGTGTTATCGGTCTTCGTCTTGTTCTTCTTGTCCTTCTTAAAGAAGGCTTCTTTATTCTTCATAGATTTGTTCTTCCAAGCCCTTGACATTTTACACACAAGCATGCTCATGTTTTCTTCGTCAAGGTCTTCGTCTTCAGATTTTTCATCTGTTTCTTCGTCTTCGTCTTCAACCTTTAGCGCTTTCTTCTTAGTCTTCTTAGTCTTCAAAGTCTTCATGGTTGTAGATGTCTTGAGCGCTAAAGGTCTTGATCTTGAAGTTGTAGAGTCTTCTTGTGCTTCTACTTCGATTTCATGAGTCTTGAGAGACCCAATCAATTCGTCTAGACCTAACTTAGTTAGGTCCTTGGCTTCTTGAATAGCGGTGACCTTAGGTCTCCACTTTGCAGTAAGGCTTCGAAGGATCTTCCTTACCATTTCGGCGTTTGAATACGTCTTGCCAAGAACTTTCAATTGATTAACAATATGTAAGAATCTTGTAGCAAGAGTATCAATGTCTTCGTCTTGATTCATCTTGAATGACTCGTACTTATGTACAAGCATGGAGATCTTCGTTTCTTTGACTTGATCTGTGCCTTCATGTTGGGTCGCTAAGCGATCCCATATTTGCTTTGCAGTTTCACATGACACAATTTTATCATATTCAGCTTTAGGTAAAGCACATAGAAGAATATACTTAGCTTTCTTGTTTTGTTGCACTTGAGCCTTTTGTTCTTCAGTCCATAGTTTCTTTGGGCCGAAGGGTGTAGGATTGTCACGACTTCTACGATATCCCAAAGATCGAGACTTGTGTATTGAATGAACAACGTCATTCGATCTCTCCAATACGCATAGTCATCACCGTTGAACATAGGTGGTCTGTTGGTGGAGGCTCCATCAGCAATATATGCGTTGTTATTTGCTGCCATGGTCCCTTGAATCTTTCCTTGACACTGTTAAGTGCTCAACCCCAAGTCCGAGCTCTGATGCCAATGGAAGGTAGTGAAACGTGAGAAGGGGGGTTGAATCACGTTCCAACTATAAATCCTGTTTCTGAAAATTACTTAAAAATAAAGATCAAGTATAAACTTGTCTTGCACAGCGGAAACGATTGTTAGTATAATAAACAGAAACTTAGCCTATAGACAAGGCTATGATAGATCTTGAAAATATATTTACTTCCAAGCTCTTCTAAATGATAAAGGTTAAAACTTTAACCTTCAACACTTAGACCAATGATGATGATGTATGCGCAATATGTATATATATGTGTATGTTATGATAAATAGTAAAAACAATAATAATAAAAGAGTAAGGAAGAGAGAAAGCACACACAGAAATTTTATACTGGTTCGGCAACGTGCCTACTCCAGTCCCCAGGATACACCTGAGAGTTCACTATCACCACCAACACAAGGTGGAATTTCCTGCCTCTGCAACACCACAAAGGACTTCAACCTGCACCTTCACCAAGGTGACTCACTGCCTTTGAATCCACAAAGGACTTCCCTTGCACCTCCAACTAAGGTGACTCACTGCCCTTGCAAACAACAAAGGACTTCCCTTGCACCAACAACTAGGTGACTCACTGCCTTTGACAACTACAAAGGACTTCAATCCTTGCCTTCAACACCGAAGGACTTTCTACCCTTGCCTTAGTCCCACTAAGGTCTTTTGCCTTCAAAAATAAGGACTTTGTACAAAAGATGAAATCTTTAATCAAACAAGAACTTAAATGCAACTAAGTTTGAACCTTGCTTGCTTTTCTCTCAAAGATAACTAGTATAAACTAGGATAAACAATGAAGATCACTCTTTTGAGATGTACAACCCTTAAACCCAATAAAAATCAAAACTTTGATAGGTTAGGAGTTTGGAGGTTGAAGATGAAGAGAAATTAGGATTCAATTTGACAGAGTTTTGGCACTTGTAATCTTGGGTAGTCTCTTGAATTCTTGGGCATTGAGGTCTTCTATTTATAGAGAAAAGAGAGCCTCAAATTCGAAAATCAGGAGGTTGATCTCCACCCTTGATTTGAATTTGTAATTTCTTGATCCAATGGTGAGAGCTCCTTGATTTGATTTGAGATTGATTTTTCCAAAAATAGAAAAATCAAATAAGAGGAAGTTTCATCTTGGCCATTGATTCAAATAATTCCCTTTAATCCAAAGGTTATTATTTGATCTTAAATATGGAAACTTTGTAACCAAGTATTTGAAAAGAGGAAACTTCATCTTGGCCCTTGAATTTGAATTGTGCCTTGATCTTGTGGTGTGCATTGCTTCAACATTTTTTCACAAAATCTTGCAAAATAATGCAAGCTTTTTGCGCCACTTTAGGAGAGAGAAAGGCTAGGGTTTTTAGCTTTTCTTGCTCCACAAGTGTGCCTCCATGTTGGTACGAATTATGATTTCACAATTTCTCATTTTTTGAAAATCCTAAAACACCAAACGTGGTCTTCCATGGATTCTTCTATAAGTAGATTCTTGAATCTTGAATATTCTTAAATCTTCAATCTTGAGGCTTGAGATTCTTCTAGAATTTTGAGATTCTTTGGGATCTTGATAAAATCTTCGGGAGTCTTCTGGAATCTTCACAGAATCTTCGGGAATCTTCTAGACTTGAAATTCTTGACAGAATCTTCTGGGATCTTCTATCTTCGTGTAGAATCTTCAACAAAATCTTCTGGTCTCGCATGCAAAATATATTCTAGAATAAATTCTACATAATAATTTTTAAATCTTTTGCATTTAATTCTCCATACAAGATCTTTCTAGATTTCCCCCATATATAAATAATTTCAAAATCTTGAAAGATAATATGTAAAATAGAGATTTGATTTTGATTCTCTATCTTAATTTAATTTTCGAAATATATATATATATATATAATAATAATTTTCGAATTTATTAGGAGAGAGAATGTAAAATAGAGATTTGATTTTGATTCCCTATTTTAATTCTTATATTTCGAAAATATATATATTATATATATTAAGATACATGAATGATTAAATAGAGATTTTCTATTTAAATCCATGCACTTTCCATAAATAGAATTTTGGGAAATCATAGAGTCTTCATGAAAGCTTTCCCTTTTTAATAAATGTCCATGTGGTTGATCTTCATAAAATATGAAAAATAATTTTCATATTTCTTCTTCAATGTGTCGCCACTTTTTGGTCCCATGGTGGTCAAGATATGTCTTTTTTTATTTTTTCAAATAAATTAAATCCTAAAACACACTTAACAAACCATTAGTCCAACCAAATTAAAACTTTTATTTTAATTAAGAATTTTATCATTCAAAACCTTCAATGATGAGATAAAGGGTTCTTGGAGCTAACACTTTTCAGCTGCAAGATGTCAGAAGGAAGCTCCGTAGGTGCTCATGTGCTCCAAATGATTGGATACATTGAGAACCTTGAGAGGTTGGGCTTTCCTTTGGGCCAAGAGTTGGCCACTGACCTGATCTTGTAGTCATTGCCTGAGTCATATGGACAGTTCGTTATGAACTACAACATGAATGACATTAATAAGACCTTGCCTGAACTGCTGAGCATGTTGAGAACAAGTGAGCAAAATATTAATAAAGGCAAAGGAAAGGCAATCTTGATGATTCAAGATGGAAAGGGCAAAAAGAAGAGACGCAGGAAGACCAAGGGCAAGGGAAAGGGCAAGTGCAATGAGATTGCAAAGCCAAAAGCCTTGAAACCTAAGGGTGGTGTGTCTAAAGAGGGCACCTGCTTCCATTGCGGTGGGACCGGACATTGGAAGAGGAACTGTGCAAAATACCTGGAAGAATGCAAGAAGAACAAAGGAGGTGAGACTTCCGCTTCAGGTATTTTTGTTATAGAAGTCAATTTATCTACTTCAGCATCATGGGTATTAGATACTAGATGTGGTTCTCACATTTGTACAAATGAACAGGTGCAAAGTTAGAGTAGATCGTTGACAAAGGGCGAAGTCGACCTACGAGTGGGAAATAGAGCAAGAGTTGCTGCATTAGCTGTAGGAAATTATAATTTGACTTTGCCCACTAGGCTTGTAATTCATTTGAAGAACTGTTACTTTGTTCCTGCCATTAGCAGAAACATCATTTCTATTTCCAGTTTGGATAAACTTGGTTTTAGTTTTATAATTAAGAACAAATGTTGTTCAATTTATTATGATGATGTCTTTTATGGTAGTGCACCTATAATTAATGGACTTTACGTTCTTGATCTTGAAATGCCCATTTATAACATTAATACTAAGAGGTTCGAATCAAATGAATTGAATCCTTCTTACCTTTGGCATTGTCGTTTAGGCCATATAAATGAGAAGCACATTTCAAAACTCCATAAAGATGGATTATTGGACTCATTTGATTATGAATCATATGAGACATGTGAATCTTGTTTATTGGGAAAAATGACTAAGGCGCCATTCACTCAAAAGAGTGAAAGGGCCACTGAGCTTTTGGGCCTTATACATACAGATGTGTGCGGACCCATTAGTACCTCGGCCAGAGGCGGTTTTCAATACTTCATCACATTCACTGATGACTTCAGTAGATATGGATATGTGTATCTCATGAGACACAAATCAGAATCCTTTGAAAAGTTCAAGGAGTTCAAGAATGAAGTAGAAAACCAACTTGGCAAGAGTATTAATATCCTTCGATCGGATCGAGGAGGTGAATACTTGAGGTCAAGAGTTTGATGACTATCTGCGAGAGTGTGGGATATTATCTCAACTCACTCCTCCCGGAACGCCACAGTGGAGTGGTGTTTCTGAGAGAAGAAATCGAACATTGTTGTACATGGTTCGATCAATGATGAGTCATGCAAACCTTCCAAATTCTTTCTGGGGACATGCTGTGTTGACAGCAGCACTTACACTTAACTGTGTTCCAACCAAGACGGTAGAAAAGACACCGTATGAGATGTGGACTGGTAGACGACCCAGTATGTCTTTTATGAAGATTTGGGGTTGTGAAGCTTATGTGAAACGTCAGGTCTCTAATAAGCTTGAACCTAAATCTGAAAAGTGCTTCTTTGTGGGGTATCCTAAAGAAACCAAGGGATACTATTTCTACAACCAATCTGACAACAAAGTGTTTGTTGCGCGAACTGGTGTATTCCTTGAGAAGGAATTCATTGGAGCCAGTGGGAACAAAGTAGAAATTGAAGAACTACTTCAACCGGTTGGTGGAACAAGAGCAGAGTACACAAGTTGTTGTAGTACAAGAGCCTGCTCAAGTAACACAAGAACCACGTAGGTCAGACAGAACACGTCGCCCACCTGAGAGATATGAATTTCTCAGGACTCAACAGGGTGATGTACTGCTCATGGATCAAGATGATCATGTTACCTATCAGGAGGCCATTACTGGACCTGATTCTGAAAAGTGGCTAGAAGCCATGAAATCTGAGATTGATTCCATGTACACTAACCAGGTGTGGACCTTGGTTGATCAACCTGAAGGGGTAAAACCCATAGGTTGTAAGTGGGTTTTCAAGAAGAAAACTGACATGGATGGTAATGTGATTACCTTTAAGGCAAGATTGGTTGCAAAGGGTTTCAAGCAAACTCATGGTGTAGACTATGATGAAACTTTTTCACCTGTCGCTATGCTTAAATCCATTCAGATTTTACTTGTTATCGCTGCATACTATGATTATGAGATATGGCAGATGTATGTCAAGATTTTTTTCCTTAATGGAAATCTCCTTGAGGATGTGTACATGACACAACCCGAAATTTTTGACATCGAAGACGATGCTGCAAAAGTATGCAAGTTAAAGCGATCAATCTATGGATTGAAGCAAGCTTCTAGGAGTTGGAATCTTCGTTTTGACGAGACTGTGAGACAGTTTGGATTCGTTAAGAACGAAGATGAACCTTGTGTTTACAAGAAGGTTAGTAGGAGCACAGTTGCATTTCTGGTCTTGTATGTGGATGACATACTTCTCATTGGAAATGACGTCCCGACTTTACAGTCTATTAAGACTTGGCTTGGGAACTGTTTTTCAATGAAGAACTTAAGCGAAACTACTTACATATTGGGTGTAAGGATCTATAGAGATAGATCAAACAGATTGCTTGGCCTAAGCCAAAGTACATACATAGACAAAGTGTTGAGACGCTTTAAGATGCATGATTCAAAGAAAGGGTTCTTGCCTATGTCACATGGTGTGACACTCTCAAAGGCCCAATGTCCCCTTCTCAAGCTGATAGGGATCGGATGAGTAAGATTCCATATGCATCTGCAATTGGATTTATCATGTATGCTATGTTATGTACAAGACCAGATGTCTCGTATGCTTTGAGCATGACGAGCTGATACCAGTCAGATCCCGGTGATGGTCACTGGACAGCCGTCAAGAATATCCTTAAGTACTTGAGAAGAACTAAGGACTCATTCTTGGTATATGGCGGTGAGGAAGAGCTTGTTGTAAAGGGTTACACTGACGCTAGCTTCCAAACCGATAAAGATGATTCCAAATCGCAATCAGGTTATGTGTTTTGTCTTAATGGCGGGGCTGTTAGATGGAAGAGTTCAAAGCAGGAGACAGTCGTCGATTCTACTACAGAGGCCGAGTATATTGCTGCCAGTAATGCAGCAAAAGAGGTCGTTTGGATCAGAAAGTTCATTACTGAACTTGGTGTGGTCCGTGCATTGAGGACCCCGTGGCTCTCTATTGTGACAACAATGGAGCCATTGCACAGGCTAAGGAACCTAGATCTCACCAGCGATCCAAACATATACTCAGGCGCTATCATCTCATTCAAGAGATTATCGATAGAGGACATGTAAAGATATGCAGAGTGCCAACTGGTTATAACATCACTGACCCATTGACCAAGCAACTTCCGCAGCGGCAGCATGATGGGCATACTAGATCATTAGGCATTAGAGATATGTCAGATTGGCTCTAGTGCAAGTGGGAGTCTGTTGGTATATGCCCTAGAGGGCCAATCATAGTTGCATTTTATTATGATATTGTGACATTTTATTTTATATATTTATATATATATATATATATGAGGCATTGTTTTCATTAATTGTTTATTTATATTAATAAACATTATGATGTCCTTAGAATGGAATAAAGATTAGGTACATAACCTAATAGTGAGACTCTGTTCTTAAATGTCCCTAGTCAAGTATTATTGTAAGCAACAGGACAACAGCAATACATTAAGACTAGTATGTGTATGGACTGATAACCTTTTCTCACATGTTATGGATATGTGATATCAAGTCTGCACATAGGTATATATGGTGATATATATTGGACTGACCCGCCATGAGAACACCACATCGATAGTAATGTGAATGTCATAAGTGATTCTCATAGTGATGATGGTACATGTAGTCCTTTGACTTGAAGTTACTGCGATCCGCTGCATGAGGAGTTATGTGCCTTGATACCGTCAAATGTTATCCGTAACAGGGTAATTATAAAGGCGGTCATTAAGCATATCACGAGTCAGGTGGGCGGTGCGAGTAACGTAGATACAATTTGTCCCTCTCACATTACGAGAGATATATCTATGGGCCCCTTGATGAGTAGGACTGGATAAATGTATGGCCATACTGAAATGAATTAATGTGTGACATTAATGTCATCTATTTTATCAGTCTACTCGGATATCAAGAAACTAATGATTTAACTATACAAGATGACTAATTTCATGCTTGTGTTAAATCTGGATATTTGGACAAAGGGACTCAAATGTACGGTAACGTCAATCACGGAAAGGTTATGTCAAACCGTTGACTTTCTTATAACTTTGGTAGCAGTGATGTGTTGCTAGATACCGCTATCTGTTTATATTATTTAAATGGGATTTAATAATATTGCCAACGTTGTAAGAACCTATAGGGTCGCACACTAAAGCAATTTTTATATTGATGCTAAATTAGAATAAATTAGTGTGACTAATTTAATTGGGCTTCATGAGATGGGCCAACTAAAGAATAAGATTAAATTAGTGTGACTAATTTAATTGGGCTTTCATAAGATGGGCATAATAAGGATTAAGACAAGTTAGTGTGACTAATTGGGCTTCCATGAGATGGGCCCAACAAGGCTTAGGTTTATGTCAAGTGTTGGCTATAAATAACACACCTAAGGAGTCTTTTGTGGTTGGTTGATTTTGCATACACTATAGCTTTTCTCTCTAGAAATCCTTATTTCTCTGATTCTCGCTACTAGCATTGTGAGTTTCAGAAAAGCATCAAGGTGAGTGTTTGACACTCACAACTGTTGTGTGGATACCTCTAGGTCGTCGCTAAACTTGCAACGGAAGAGTTTGACAAAGCTCTCTCTTTCAAGACTTGAAGACTTGAAAAGTTCAAGAGTTCAAGACTTGAACACATCAAAAGTCCAAGACCTTAGAAGACTTCAAAAGTCGAAGACCTTATAACTTCAAGAGTCCAAGACTTGAAGAACTCAAAAACAAGAGTTGTTCACAAGATCGTGTTGCGTTCACGCCTCAACAGGTAATTTATTGATGAATCATGTTCATTCACATGGGTCCTTCGGTGGGAAATGCATAAAAGTTTTTGTTTTCCGCTGCGTCTTTATGCGTGTTTTCCCAACACTTTTCACATATAAGAGCTTGAAAATCAAAATATTTTCAAGATCTATATAAGTCTTGCATATGGGCTTGTTTCTATTTATTTTACTAACAATCGTTTCCGCTGTGCAAAATAAGTCTTGGACTTGACCTTATTTTTTAAGTAATTTTCAGAATGTAACTATTCCTAATAAACATGTTGTTAGCATCCCTAGAGCTATGATTTCTACTTGTATTAGTAATAATAGAGATGTATGACATAAAAGATTGGTCATTCTGCCACACAAGTTCTTAACACTGTAATCTCACAAACAAATGTTACTCTTAATAAAACTTCAAATTCTACTTTTTGTCAATATTGTTGTATGGCCAAAATGTATCAACTCCCTTTTCCATTGTTTGATACTATATATTCTTTTCCTTTGTAACTTGTCTTCATTGATATTTTGGGATCATCCTCTGTTTATTTTAGGAATGATCATAGATATTACATGAGTTGTACGGATGGATATAATCGATATACTAGTGTTTATTTCTTGGAATATAAATCTCAAGCTTTCAGTTCTTTTCTTTAATATAAACTTTTCATGGAAATGACTCATAATATGCAAACCATGTCAAAATCATGGATTTTTAAACCTAAAATTTTCTCTATCATATTCTTTGATTTGGACCTTGTTAAGCATACACCTAAAAATTCTACTCAAGCTTTAAATAATTCATATTGACTGAGAGCAATGCAAGAAGAAATATAGGCTTTAAATAAAACTATTACTTGGTCTCTTATAAACCATCCTTCTAATTGTCCTATAATTAGCTCTAGATGGGTTTTTTCTATTAAACGTAACCCCGATGAAACTATCCTTAAATACAAGGCTAGGCTTGTTGCTAAGGGATTCCATCAAATTATTGAAGGAGTTGTTTATGATGAGATCTTTAGTCCTGTAATTAAATCATCTACTATTTGACTTGTTCTTACCATTGCCTTAACTAAATGATGTAATTTACATCATTTTGATTTTAAAAATGTCTTTCTAAATGGGGAACTAACATAAACTGTTTATATGGACCAACCCCTTGGTTTTAATACTTCAAATTCATCCTTAGTCTGCAAATTGAACAAATCTTTGTATGGTTTAAAACAAGCCCCTAGGGCTTGGTTTAATACTCTTACTGATACCCTAAATTCTTTTGGTTTTACTACCACCAAAGTTGATCCTTCTTTATTCACTAGATTTTGTACAAACTCCATTATTTACATCTTAATATATGTAAATGATATACTCATAACTGGAGATAATAATTTTCATATTTCAGTTTTGATTAATCAACTTTAGTCCACCTTTTCTCTTAAAGATTTGGGCACCCTAAATTATTTTTTGGGTTTAAAAATTGTTACTGCCAATAAGAATAATATAAATTTATCTCAAACCAAGTATATTCGTGATCTTTTAAAAAGGGATGGTATGGAAGAATCAAAACTGATGTCTACCCCAATGCTTTCCACATTAACATTACAAACAGGGGGTTCTGATATCTTTGATGACCCTAAACTCTATAGATCAATTCTGGGTGGCTTACAATATGCCACCCTTACTAGATCTGTAAAGTTAGTCAGTTTATGAAACAACATCTTACTACACATTGGAAAGTTGTTAAACGTATATTGAGATATTTATCTGGTACTTTAAATCAAGACTTATCCTTTACGTAATCTACTGACTTTTGTATCTTAACCTTTTTCCAATTACGATTGGGCGAACGACTTAGATTATTGTTGCTCAACTTCTGGATATTGTGTATATGTTTGGAGCAACCTTATTTCTTGGTCAAGTAAGAAACAACATATCATTAGTCGTTCATCAACCGAAGTCAAATTTCGTAGTCTTGCTGTTGTGGAACAGGAGATTTTGTGGCTGGAGAAACTTTGCTATGAATTACATATCAATTTTGCTATCAAACCAACAATTTTGTGATAATTTGAGTTCAGTTTTGCTTGCTGCCAACCCAGTTCTAAACCCAAAAAATTACATATCAATTCTCTGCTATCAAACCCAAGGTTGTCAAGTTCGTAGTTCCTAGGTGGGAACGGACAAGAAAAGTAGGAACGTAAAGCGTAGGATTGTAGCACGAAACGGAAGTTCCTACCTATTTCATAAAGAGTCATATTCAACAATATATATATATATATATAATATAAATTATAAAATTTATGTATTTTATAACATTTATAATATATATAATTTAATTAATTCTTTGTGAAAGTGATTGGGCTCATACAAGTGAGAGAAGCCCAATCCAATACTTGTAAGAAACCCTAAAGGGTTCATTTGTTCTCAATTCTCTTCTCTTCAGCAACCGCCACCACCTTCTCTTCTCTATTCCTTTTTGCTTTCTTTTCTTTGGTTCCCTTATAGTTTGCTTCCTGTTCGTTTATTTCTTCTTCTTTTGCTTCTTCTTCGTTTGCTTCTTCTTCTTCAGTGCCTCTGCCTCTTCTATTCTACTTGCCATCGCTGTTGCTGCTCAACTCTGTTGGCTGCCGCTGCTCCCTTGCCGTCGCAGGCCGGCGTCGTCACTTTGTCATGGTTGCAAGGCCGACACCGATCACAAAAATACATAACAAGGAAGACAAAAATCCAGAACAGGGTTGGAGCGCAAAAAACGCCGCTCTCACCGCTCCTATGTCCCGAATCGACGTTCCTACTACGCTCAGCCACCGGAGGAACGTAAGAGCGTCTGCTCCTACGCTCCGGAGCGCGCTATTGAGAACCTTGATCAAACCAACAATTTTCTGTGATAATTTGAGTTCAGTTTTTCTTGTTGCCAACCCAGTTCTTCATAGTAGAACTAAGCACTTTGAAGTGGATATGAATTTTATTCGTGAACATGTTAATAATAAGACTCTATTTGTTGTTCATATTCATGCAGCCTTTTAAGTGGCTAATATTCTCACAAAACCTTTTCCTGTCACCAGCTTTAACATATGTTAAATCAAGTTGAGTCACTCAAAGACCTAACTTCAACTTGAGGGGGGCTTTTAAGAGTCCTAGTGAGAATGGGCCTACTGCTGCTACTTAAATATTTTCTTTCATTCTTTATTTCTTTCTTGGTTGTATTCCTGGATCAATTGTGATAATTCGATTTAGGCTTGTGTGTATAAATAGCCCATCATTCCTTTGGGCTTTGTAGACCGAGAATATAACAAAAAGCATATTGTATTTGTAATTTTGTTTTCAATACAGATTAGAAATTCCTTTCTCTTTTTTCTCTTCATGCAACTTCTAGATATATCTTCTTCCTCTTCTTTGAACACTAGATAACCATCACAATCATTATTACCACTGCATCATTATTATCTTCATGGAACCATCACCACCATATTCACCTATAGTCCTCCACTAACATCATCCTCATCACCTCAATCAGAAATTAAAAAAATTGTAAAATCAAAGAATCAGAACAAACAGAGAACCGTCATTAAGAAATTTGTCATTGTCTGCCCATTATTATTTAATCAAACATTATTCAAAGGGACAATATTGCAACACACGATTAAAAATTTAACAAGGATAAACACAAGCACAAAATCCAAAAGAACTGCAACTTCCAGACGCATCCCATGATCCATGTTTGGTTTTGCAATCATTGTCACACTTTGCATCACTTTGGCAACTTGGGATGTTATCAAAACACCATTTTGCTTCTGTAACTTTCATCATCCTTTCATTTCCTAAGTTATACAAACACATATAATAGTAGTTACATAGCTATACAATTCAAAGACATACAAACTTACAAAAAAACTTACCATTGCCAAAAGAAAGAACAATGAAAAGGATTAGGATTGAAGAGATGGCCTTCATCTTGCGTAATTTATCTATTTTATCAATTTGGACTATTGGATTATATGAAGCAATACATATAAATAAGTCTATATATAATAACCAAATGGTCTTGAAATACAATTAATAATTGTAGCAACATTTAATGTAGAGTCTAAGATAACACAAAGACTTGCATATCAAAATTAAAAGAAATTGTTCCGAAGAAATACATGTTTTTTGAATGGTAAGTTTTTATTTAGGTTTATTGTATAGTCAAAATTACATTTTTTTTTCTAAATATTTCAAAATTCATATAATTTTATTTTATTGTAAATGTAAATCAAAGTTAAAATACTAAATCAGGGGAATCCACCAATTTTTTATAGTTATGTAGTTATATCTCTTGTGAATACCAATTATTATGGTTAGAGCTTAGAATAATGAGTAATGTCACCATAAAATCAACCATCATATTAATAATAATTTAACTTTTTATAATTATTAATCTAACTTTTAAATATTAAATTGATGTATAATATTAGAAGTTTGATTAATAGTTTTCAAAAATTGAATTATTACATATGAAAACTGATAGTAACTAATTCTGTGGTGTAAAAAAATATTTCTTTAAAATAATATGTATAGTTGGAATTAACTTGCACAAATCATATACATAGAATTATTAAAAACATAACTCATTGCATAATAATAATGATTCATATTATAACAAAATATAAAAGTCAAAGTCAAAATATCCCTTTATTTTTATTAAACTCTTTCTTAGTTACTCTCTCACATTCGATTGTCATTTTTTTAAGTCAAATAGATTAACAATATTTCATTGATTTAATTTTTATTCATCGACATTGTACAACTTTTTTACACAATCATCCAACTATATGCTACCATGCAAGCCATGATTGTGTTTTTTCTCTCTCATTATCTGAAAAATTATACAAACATAATGTTTTTGTCACGACCCAACTCGGATCGTGACCGGCACATGGGACACCGAGCCCCATGTCAGCCTTAACCTGTAATCCACACGACAATCCAGCTAAACAACAACCACCATAACTACAATAACATACACACATACATAAGATCCATACATATAGTCTGGTCATAACGTTCAGCTTAATCCATAAACCATCATACACAATCCCTACACCTAATATATATGTCATACATGTCCATAAATAAGCCTAACAACATCAACACAACAACAATAAGTCCTACATAGACTTATACAACATTCATCCACTACCCTAGTCCAAGGAAATCCTGTCTGTAACATAAGGAGCATACACTAGCTAGGAAATACATAATGCCTCTAACACATGAGGCTCACCGAATATAAGAACCCGGAGGAACGGATGAACTCGTCCCTTGATCTGCACCTTGATCTGAAAACATGTTGTATGAATGGGTGAGTCATACGCTCAGTGAATAAACAGGTTATAAGCAGTGTATGTAGGATACAACAGTACAAAGCAGTTACGACATAAACCAAATATATATATATATATATATATATATATTATATATATATATCAAATTCATCGTTCTTATACAGTCTCTTTATCTTGGTAGCTTTTAACCTATGAACACCTGGAGCACGGCCCCGACTCATGTTCATAGGTAGTATGGATGTCCCGCGAGCTATGCTTCTCATCAGACACCATACTGGGAAACCCTGCGAGCTATGCCCCTCATCAGGTTTCCCATTTACGACCCCGCGAGCTATGCCCCTCCTCAAGTCATTTTACCATCTCTTAATTCATTCAATTTTTATCTTACTTAACGCTGTTAGTGGCACATAACATTCATAATCACTCATTCATAATCACAGCATAATCAATTCATCATCATCATTACAACAGTTCAATATCGAGTTTGGGGTAGTGGTGAACGAATGGATTTGAATACATAACTTAAAAGTATAAGAATTTGAAGTTAAAGTCTTAAAAATAGAGTTTTTTGTACTGATGTAATCGATTACAGGCCTCTATAATCGATTACCAGCTTCAAATTTCGTTCTGAAGAAAATTTTTGCGAAAATAAACTGTCTGTAATCTATTACAAACCCGCAGTAATCGATTACAGCCTGGGTCAGAGACGAAATTCTGCAGAAAACTTCGCGAAAATCATCTCCAAATCCACATTTTCACCACAACCCATCTAAATCAAACGCAACCAACATGCAATATCAATTATATATCAACCAATCTCAGTCCCTATCAACTATCATAACAAGAAATTCACAGATTCAATCAAAATCATACATAAACCACAAATAACCCATTACTCACAAATTACTCCAATGAGCTCCAAGACACCACCCGGAGCTAGGATGAGTTCCCCGGAGCTTCCCTAGTTGGTTGGGACCCTAGAGAACACATCACAACCTCGATCTCACAACAAAATCAAAATCCCAATCTTTAGCCCTAAAACCCCAAATCCGAAAATTAGAGAAAATAGACATCAATGGAGAAAAAGAAATACTCTACACTTACCCTCAATATACTAGATGAGCAATGCTAACTTGATCTTTGATGATTAATGGGGTTTGGGTTTGGATTAGAGAAGAAAGAAAGGGATGAGGAAGAAGAAGAAGAGAGAAAATGAGAGGGAGAGAGAGAGTGACGGGAATGAGGGAGGAGGAAGAAGGAAAAGGAAAAGAAAAAGAGGGGAAATGTGGGGCCCACGTGGTCCTATCTCCCCGGGTGTACCGTGATCTCTTACTCAAACAAACTCAGACTACCCAAGGTATTACAATCTTCCCTCCTAAAAGAATTCGGACCCCGAATTCAAATACAGAAGGAAAAGAGATTACCTGAGACACGAAAGAGGTGCGGATACTTGTCCCCCATGGCTCCCTCGGGTTCCCAGGTAGCTTCCGGACCTGAGTGGTTCCGCCAAACCACTTTCACTGTAGCAACTTCCTTAGTTCGGAGCTTCCTCACTTGATGGTCCACAATCGCCACGGGTTCCTCCTCAAGAGCTAAGTTCTCATCCAGAGGCAACACTTGGTGCTCAAGCACATGAGAGGGGTCAGATAGGTATTTCCTTAACATGGACACATGAAAGACGGGGTGTATAGCAGATAACTCAGGGGGAAGTGCCACATGATAGGCTACAGCTCCAATCCGATCCAAGATCTCAAAAGGTCCGATATAGCGGGGACTCAACTTCCCTTTCTTCCCGAACCTCATAACTCCCTTCATCGGAGAAATGCGGAGAAACACGTGATCGCCAACCGAAAACTCCAAATCTCGTCTCCGGTTGTTGGCATAGGCCTTCTGCCTACTCTGGGCCGCTTGCAGCCTTTCCCTGATCAACTTCACCTTCTCCATGGCATCTTGAACCAAGTCGGGTCCCAACAGAGCCGCTTCACCAC
>CM024266.1:18542967-18687452 GCA_013621005.1 Aeschynomene evenia
CAATTCCAGAGCATGTGACGAAACCTTGCGCTAAAACTCTTGATTAAACGTGCCAAAACTCTGTTGAATTTAAAATCATTTTGCGAAAACTTAGAACTTTCTCAGAAAGACAATTTTTACGAAATTGTTTTTCTAACTTGCAAAATCTTCTAGTTCTGAATTGGTGTAAATTCTTACATTTGTAAGTTAAATCTAGAAGTCTACTAAGGTCAAATTAAGTTTGTAACTTAATCTTAGTAGTTGGTTTTCGAAGCAAAAACAACTTTCCGAAAAACGCTAAGTCCTTCGTTGTTTGAAGGCAGTTTTAAGTCCTCTGGTGTTTGAGGCAAAGTCAAAGTCCTTAATTGTTTAAGGCAAGGAAGTCCTCTGTGTGAGGCAAGGAAGTCCTTTAGAGTTTAAGGCAAAGAAGTCCTCTAGTGTTGGAGGCAAGGAAGTCCTCTAGTGTGAGGCAAGGAAATCCACTTCGGGTTGTGAAGTGGTGGAAGTCCTTTACTTGGTAAAGACAGTGTTGTCTGGGAAGGCACATTAAGAAGAATATCTAAGAACTCTCAACTGAAGGTTGAGGACTGGAGTAGGTTGGTTATAACCGAACCAGTATAAAATTCTTTGTGTTAAGCTTTTCTCCCTTGCTCTTTACTTGCATAACTTCTTGAGAAAAACTCTATCACGATTCTAATTAAGAGGTCTCGTGAAAACCTTATTGATCCAAAATCAGAAAGCTTTTAAAAACTCTAACTTTAAGTCACTTTCTTAAAATCCTCAGAAAGGAACTTTCTCAGAAAGACTAAGTCTCAGAAACTTAATCTTCTCAGAAAACAATTTCCGCTGCAAACTCTTAAATCTACCTTCTGAGTAAAAACAGCTTTCTAAGTAAAAGTTTTAAGAAGTAATTTTTTAAAACTTGCACGATTCAACCCCCCTTCTCGTGCACACATACACTTTCAATTGGCATCAGAGCTCGGCCTTAAGGGGTTGAGCACTTAGCAGTGTCAAGGAAAAAGATCCACGAAGGGAAATATGAACTCACCAGCTGCATTCATATCAGATGGGGCTTCAATAAACAGACCTCCGATGTTTCTCGGAGACAGCTTCGACTACTGCGTGAACAGGATGACGCTATTCATCAAGCACACCAGTCTGGACTTATGGGATAGGATCGAAAATGGAGACTATCAGCCTCTGCAGACAATTACAGAGGATGCGTAGTTGCAAACAGACGCTGAGCCAGGAGTGGCACCTCAGCACTCAGAACCTATACAAGACGAGTCCCTAAGGACGAATGGACTCAAGAGATGAAGGGAGAAGATACAACTCAACTTCAAAGCTAAATACATTCTTCTCTGCGCCTTGCCCAAGGTAGAATACGACAAGATTGGTGTCGTGTGACACCGCTCAAGAAATTTGGGAGAGATTACACATGCTGCATGAAGGAAATGATGAAGTCAAGGAAACCAAGGTATCAATGCACGTACATAAGTACGATCCTTCTGCATGCAACCTGAGGAAACCATTGACAACATGTCAATAAGGTTTCTCCACATCATAAATCAGCTAAAGGTCTTGGGAAAGACCTACTCCAACGCTGAGATGGTGAGGAAAATTCTCAGAAGCCTCTCTGCCAAGTGGCGCCCAAAGGTGACAGCGATCCAAGAAGCAAAGGATCTAAATCAGCTAGGTTTAGATGTATTGTTTGGCTCACTCAGAACTCATGAGATTGAGCTTGAAGGGCTGCTTGGAGGACCATCTTCATCCTCAAGACCATAGAAAGCTCTGGCTCTGAAAAGTCAGATCAAAAAGACTTCAAAAGCCCTAAAGGCTGAAGAAATATCTGAGTCTGAAAACGATCAAAACTCAGATTCCGATGAAGATGACATCTCTCTTCTAGTAAGGAAATGAAGAAAGCTTGGAAGAGAAGACCAAGCAAAGACAAAGAGATCACCCCTAGAAAAGGAAAGTCAAAGCCTTCTGATGCCACATGTTTCGGCTGTGGAGAAAAGGGCCACTTCAGAACGGAGTGCCCTCAGAACAAGGGAAAGAAGAAGTTCATTCCCAAGAAGAAGAAGAAGGCAATGACTGCTACATTGAGTGACTCAGAAGAGGAAGGCTCTGAGTCAGCAAGTGAAGAGGAAGCCAATGTCTGCTTCATGGCTGGTACTGACTATATTCTGGAAACAGAATCTGAGTCAGAAGAGGTACCAAACTCTCCTCCTATCTCATACTCATACAATGAGATCTCAGAACTCTATGAAGAGCTTCTGAGAGACTCAAACGAATTAGCTAACAATTTCAGCAAACTAAGAAAGTCTTTCAAACACTTAGAAGCTGAAAATGCTAGACTAATTCAAGAAGTAGAGAACCTAAGGCTTGAAAGAGATGACTTTAAAAATAGATATCTTGAAGGTCACAACCTCTATCAAGCTTTAGAAACAATGTCTTCTGTAACTGTTGAAAAAGCCGAACTGGCTTTGATAGAATTACAAAAGACAAATGAGCTTCTCACTTCTGACTTAGTTAAGATGGTCAAGGGTGAAAGAATGATGACACTCTTGCTTGGTGGTCAAAGACCTTACAAGGATAAGAGTGGACTTGGTTATGAAGAAATCTTCGAACCAAATGATATTGATCCATCTTTAACTAAATCACCTCGCACGTGCATCGCATGTTTTAAAAATGGCCATGGTTCTGAAAAATGTCCTATGTTGGAAAAAGGAAAAATCTCTAAGCCTCAGAAGGCTCAAAAGAAAACTCAGAAAGCAAAGCCTTCTAAGAAGACTAACCCCTCTCAGAAGGGTAAAACTTCTCAGAAAACGAGTGCTTCTGAAAAGGGCAAACAAAAGGTCTCTGACTCTCAAAACCATGACCCTTCTAAGAAAGAAGGCAAAAGTCCAAGAAAGCTAACAAGCAAGGACCCAACAAAGAATGGGTATGTAAATCAGTTAACTTTGTGACTGCAGGTACATCATCAAGCGCTGCTCCACCACCACGATGAGCAGTGGTACCTTGACAGTGGCTGCTCGAGGCACATGACTGGAAGCAAGCACTGGTTCAGAAGCCTCAAGCCCAAAAAGGGCGGAACAATGCGATTCGGTGATGGCGCTAAGGGAAGAGTCACTGCAATCGGAGATGTTGGTAAGGATTCCTCTCACCAAATCTCAGATGTACTTTTGGTCGATGGCTTAACTCACAATCTATTAAGCATTAGTCAATTTTGTGACAAAGGCTTAAAGGTTGAGTTTTATGCCAAGTATTGTCATGTGATTAATCTCACAAATGACAAGATCGTTCTGGAAGGAAAACGTGTTGGTAACATCTATGTTATCCATCTGGATGATCTAAAGGATCAAAAAGTGGAGTGCCTTGTCTCTGTCCAAGAAGACAAATGGCTATGGCATAAGAAACTTGGTCATGCCCATATGAGACTTCTTTCTAAACTCTCTCAGAAAGGACTTGTAAAGGGCCTTCCCAGAATTAAGTATCAGAAGGATGCAACCTGCGACTTCTGTGAAAAAGGGAAACAGACCAAAGCTTCTTTCCCCAGTAAAAGTGGTATTTCCACTCAGAAACCACTGGAACTGCTCCACATGGATCTCTTTGGACCAACCAGAACGGCTTCCCTCTCTGGAAAACGCTATGGTCTTGTCATAGTGGATGATTACTCCAGATTCACTTGGGTTTTCTTTCTAGCCTCTAAGGAAGAAACTTTTGAGAAGTTCAAAGCATTTGCAAAAAGAGTTTCAACAGAAAAGGATTCGCACATTCATACCATAAGATCAGATCATGGTGGTGAATTTGAGAACCATGCTTTCGAAAAGTTTTGTGAAAATCTGGGCATTGCTCACGAATTCTCATCTCCCAGAACTCCTCAACAAAATGGAGTGGCTGAGAGAAAGAATCGAAGCCTTCAAGAGATGGCAAGAACAATGCTTTTAGAAAGCGGACTTTCAAAAGGTTTCTGGGCTGAAGCAGTTAACACTTCATGCTACATTCAGAATCGAGTCTTTCTGAGACCAATTCTGAAAAAGACTCCTTACGAGCTATGGATGAATAAAATACCAAACATTTCTTATTTCCATGTATTTGGTTCTTCTTGTTTTATTCTCAACACAAAGGACAAACTCTCTAAGTTTGATCCTAAGTCCGATGATGGATGCTTCCTAGGATACTCCTTAGTCTCGAAAGCTTACAGAGTATATAACAAAAGGAGTAAATGTGTTGAAGAGACAATCCATATTAAGTTCAAAGAACTTAGTAAGGACATGTCTCAGAAAGATGCAGACTTAGAAGATGAGTTTGAGAAACTCAACATCACTTCTGAGAAAGCCAAAAAGAAAATTCTTATAGATGATGAGACTGACTTCCAACCCATGGAACAACCATCTCCATCTAAAGAAAAATCCAGTAGCATCATCGAAGCTCCAGAACCTAGAGAATCTACTTCTCCAAATACAATGGAACCTATATTCTCAGAAGGACAAGCTTCTGATGACTCAGAAAGAGAACCTTCTGTGTCTCCTTCTCAGAACCCTACTCCTAAAGGGATTAGAGGTTCAAGAGACTTGAAGAACGTCTCTCAGAACGAAGTCTTGGGCAATCCAGAATGTGGTGTAAGAACCAGAAGGAACTATACAAATCTTGCTATGGTTTCTGAGCTTGAACCAGACTCCATAGAAGAGGCGTTAGATGATCCTAACTGGGTAAAGGCCATGCAGGATGAACTTGACCAATTCGAGAGAAATCAAGTTTGGAAACTAACTCAGAAACCCAAAGGCAAGAGTGTCATTGGGACTAAATGGGTGTTTCGAAACAAACTTGATGAAAACGGTCAAGTCGTGAGAAACAAGGCCAGATTGGTTGCTCAAGGGTACAACCAACAAGAAGGGATAGACTATGATGAAACCTTCGCTCCAGTCGCAAGATTGGAAGCTATCAGAATGCTGCTAGCTTTGCTGCACACAAAGGGTTCAAACTCTATCAGATGGACGTTAAGTCTGCCTTCTTGAATGGATACCTTTCTGAGGAAGTTTATGTAAAACAACCCCCTGGTTTTGTGAATGATGCATTCCCGGACCATGTATTTAAGCTTACAAAGGCTCTCTATGGTCTGAAACAAGCTCCAAGAGCTTGGTACGATAGATTGAGCTCTTTCTTGCTTAAAAACTGATTCTCAAGAGGGAAAGTGGACACAACTCTCTTTACACTCTCAGAAGACTCTGGCTTCTTGATTGTCCAGATTTATGTTGATGACATAATATTCGGCGCAACCAATGAATGCCTTTGCAAAGAATTCTCCAAGCTTATGCAAGGTGAATTCAAGATGAGCATGATGGGAGAATTAAAATTCTTCCTAGGATTGCAAATCAAGCAAGAGTCAGAAGGGACAGTTATCCACCAAGAGAAGTATACCAAAGAACTTCTGAGGAAGTTTCTGATGGATAAGGCCAAGCCCATGAGCACTCCCATGCATCCCTCTCAAGTAATTGACTTGGATGAGGATGGTGAGAAAGTCTCAGAAAGCAACTATCGAGGAATGATTGGCTCACTTCTCTACTTAACTGCCTCCAGACCAGATATCCAACTTAGTGTTGGGATCTGTGCTAGATTCCAGTCTAAGCCTAAGCAATCACATTTAACTGCAGTTAAACGAATTTTACGATATTTAAGTGGAACTACTAATCTTGGTCTTTGGTACGAGAAAGGTTGTTCTTCTGATGTTGTAGGATATTGTGATGCTGACTATGCTGGAGATCGGATCGATCGCAAAAGCACAAGTGGCTGCTGCTGCTTCTTTGGAAAATGCTTGATCACTTGGTCTAGCAAGAAGCAAAATACGATCGCCCTATCAACTACTGAAGCTGAATATGTATCTGCTGCGAACTGCTGTTCTCAGATGCTCTGGATTAAGAATCAGCTACTTGATTATCAATTAAGGTACACCAAAATCCCTATCCTCTGTGATAATACAAGTGCTATCAACTTAGCTAAGAATCCTATTCAGCACTCTCGATCCAAGCACATTGATATAAAACATCATTTTATTCGGGATCATGTGCAAAAAGGCGACATTGAACTTAAATTTGTGAATACTGAGGATCAAATCTCAGATATATTTACAAAGCCTTTACCCGAGGATCGTTTCGATGTTCTGAAAGGACTTCTCAATCTAAGACGTTTCTAAGTACTTTGAAATTAAAAACTCTCTCTTCGAAACCCCCCTTAGTCCTAGTTTAGACTCTGAGACAAACAATGGAACTAAGCTTCTGAGCTAGAAGTAAGAAAAACACAGAAAACTCTATCTGAGAAAATTTGTTCTCAGAAGACTCATTCCTCAGAAAGGAGTTCTTCTGAAACATTTCTCAGAAGGAGCGTTTCTCAGAAGGACCACTTCCCTCAGAAAAGTACCTTCCGAGAAACAAGTTACCAACGGTAACTTTTTGATAAATGTCAGAAACGGCTAGTTACAAGCCATTTCTATAAATACTCATGGCATTGTTCCATTTGAGCACTTTACGCTTAAAACTTACCAAAACTCTGCCAAATCCTCTCCTCGCTTTCCAATCTTCATCTGTTCTTGCTCTCTCTCTGCTATCTCTCTCTCTTGTTCTTCCCTATCTCCTCTCACTTCTTCTCAAACTTAAACTCTTCTTCCAAATGGCCTTCACTGGAGAGATTAAGGGCTTAATGAGAAACAATCTCAATGAAATATCCGAAGATATTCTCTACGACAATGAGGAGATGCAGTCCCTATTTCACAAGACTTATCTTCCAAGAAATCTTGCTATGGGAAGGGTACTACCTCTCAACGTATACAATCAAGTGGATGAACTTCAATTCACCTTCCTCAAGCAACCTGGATGGCCAGCCATGATGAGCTCCGAGGACGTGTGCTACCCAAATGTGGTGAGAGCATTCTATTCGCAAATAGAAAGGTTCACCAACAAAGGGGTCAAGAGCACGATTGCTGATCAGCCAATCCGCTTCTCCTCCTCTGACATCAACAAAATTTTCAAGACCTTGAATGGTGGAGCAGTCATCGCCGACGACCCAGAATGGGTCAAGGAGGTAGATGACTCAGAAGAAGAAGTGGTGACACTTCTGACTGGTAGCAACAGTCTACCACTCAAGGGCGTAAAGGTGCCCCATCTTACACAAGAGGCCAGAATCATCTTCTCAGTTATCCAGCATACCCTTCTCCCTCGGATTTGAGACATGGGGAATGTCACCACCATGGACGCTTGTCTACTTTACCATCTGCTGAAGAAAGAGAGGATTGATTTTGGGAGGATGGTGCTAAACTACATGATGCACCAAGCACATCCTAAAAGAGCGCTTACAAGTCTACCCTATGGGAGTCTTTTGACCAAAATCTTAAATCACTTCTCTTTCCCCCTTGAAGACTATGAATACGTCTTCAACCACAGCAAATTCACCATGGTCACCTTCAACAACATCAAGAAGAAGAAGGTACCAGAGACGGGGGAACCTAAGAAGAAGGAGGAAGCAAGGCCTTCTAAGGGAGCTGCTGGTCTCAACCAGCCCTCTAAGGCTAAAAAAGGAAAGGAAAAGGTTTCCGATCCTTCAGAAAAGAAGAAGAAGAAGCAAAAGGTGACTCATCCTTCTCCAACAAGGGTGACCAGGAGTATGGCTTCTGAGGAAGCTCAGAAGACTCCTCAGAAAAAACCTGAGGTTGTTGAGGCTGCTGAAGACTCAGAAGAAACAACTTCTGAGCAACTCCTGATCAGAAAGAGGAAAGCACCTCCAACTCTCCAAGTCCCAGATGTGCCACCAGAAGGGAAAAAGAAACGTGGTCGTTTGGTAAACGCTTACTCTAAAACTCCACCTTCATTTCTAAAATCTTCTTCTACTTCAATTCATGTTTCTGATTCTGTTGCTGGTTTTAAACCCACCAAATTTAAAACTAAACTCCTACATTCCTTGAAATATCAGGGAAAAACTCACAAAGGAGTGGGGATAAAAACCACTAAGAAACAGAGCCCGCCGAAGCCGACGGGTAAAGAAATTGTAGCAGTTGCTGCTACTGCTGCCACCACCGCTACTGCTGCTGTTGAAGAAGAAGCAGAAGCTTCTCATCACTCCTCCCCCTCTGGGAATGTCTCCCCTACCAGAGAAGACATTCAGGGGCATGGAGGAAATGTTGCTGACTCTTCTTCAGAAGAAGAGGATGCAGCAAGCTTTCGCATTGAGCATCGCACTCCAGATGCTGGAAGCTCCAAGAAAGAGCCCCAGAAGAAGCCATCTGAGGTTTCTATGGTGGAACTTTCTGAGGCAACCACAACTGAAGTTGCTACTGTGAATGCTGAGTCGTTGGCTCAGACGATGCTTGACGTCCAGAAGGAATTGGATCAACCTTCTGAGACTCCAGAAGCTGCTCAGATGCAGCCACAACAACAACTACAGCATGAGGAAGCCTTAATTGAACCAACTTCTGAGGTTGGTCTCCTCTCTTCGGAGATCCCTTTGGAACATGAGGAAACTCATGTCTCAACACATGAAGTAGTGCCAGGGACCACCAGCACTGGGCTCAGCTCAGAGGTGGGCGCTGACGCTATCATGGCTGCCGGAGTTGCAGCAGTTGAGGCATTTGTTGCCCACAGTTCCTTAGAAGGAACTCTATCTGAGAAGGACTCTCAGAAGGAACCAGCGGTTCCTCCTCTCGATCTCACAGAAGTTCCTCCTCCATCCTTCAATCAACAGGGTCCTACCTTCTCAATTACGGACTCGATGATTAGTCCTGGCTTCCAGCTGGGAAGAATGGTAGTAACACCACCCTTTGTGCAATTTCGACCTTTCTTTGGTCGAACTGAGAAGTTGAAATGCATTGAAGCCATACATAGCCAGATCTCCACCTTCAACCTCTCCGAAGATGCTCAGACTTTTGGTGCTATGGAGCAACCATCAGCTCGGCAACCCTCTGATATAGACCTTGCTTTAGTTTCTGAGGACACTCAGAGGCAGCCTTCTATTGAACTCGCTGCTATTGAAGGCAAAGCTGTCCAAGAAGAAGAACTTCCTGAATATCAAAAGAGGGATATCATCGATGAAGTACTTGAGGCTGAAGTCTTTCGTCTTCCCTCATCTCAACCCTCATCTTCTCAACAGCCTTCCACTTCCTCTGAACTACCTCCAAAATGCGCTCAGAATGCGACTCAGAGCGAGATTCTCATGGAGATATGCCAGCTGCTACGCTACATTGCCAGAAGGCAGTAGTTCTAAGTCAATGATGGCGTTTATGTCTTAGCCACCCTTTTTGATATAACAAAGGGGGAGTAGATAAATGATAAAATTTTGTACATTGGCTATTCGTAAACACTAGGCTAGAACTTAGGGGGAGCAACAACTTAGGGGGGGCCAAATATTTTGTATCTCTACAAAACCATAAATGAAAAATCATTATTTTGGCATCTCATGCTTTACTTAATTTTATGCTTATCTTTTATTATTTGGCATCTCTTGATTTACTTAGCCTGGTATTTCTGAACTTCATACATACATTTATCATGAAATACACGCTATGTAATTGATAATCTCAAACAGTGATCATACATTGCATACTTGAACTGTTGATTATCACAGCCTTCTAAGAAAATAACGAAGCCTTCTCTCAGAAAGCTAAGTTAGTTTCTAAGAAAGCAAAAGTGCATTCTGAATAAGTTGTGAACTTACTCAGAAACACTTCTAAACTTAAGCAAAATTATTATCTTAAGACTTAAGTTGTTATCATCAAAAAGGGGGAGATTGTAAGCTCCAGAACCCTTCTGAGAGAATTAGACATAATTCTCTTAGAGATATGAAAGTTTTAATGATAACAAGGTAAGCCATAAGTATAAAAATTTTACTTAAAGTTTTGCTAATATGTGCGCTAAGTGTCTCAGAAAGCTTTAAATTATTGCAATACCATGAGCAAAGACCAAGACAAAACATCAAGTAGCCTCGAGATCAATTGATAAAATCATAGCACCAAAGATATCAGAAAGGATGTCTCAGAAGCGCAGAAGGTGAAAACATGTTTCTGAGGAAAGAACACTGTCGCCTCAGAAGGGTATCAGAAGACCTTGCGACTAGCAGTTCTCAGAAGGGTCTTCCCTCAGAAGGTTCGCCTCAGAAGTCCGTACAACTCTCAGAGAGTTGGACTCAGAAGCAACCAAGTGTCTGGACTCAAGGGAGCTCAAGCAGTCTCAGAAAGCTAGCTACAACTAGCCAAGGAAGTGGGAACACGCGCACTGTGCAGTTCTGAAAAGTTCCTCATTTCGCGCTGACTGTAGCAGGGAGCCGTTCTGAAAAGGACACAGCCACATAAGCAAAGTGAAAGCTTCTAATTTCGCGGCTCTTTGATGCCTATATATATGAGTTCAATTCCAGAGCATGTGACGAAACTCTTGCGCTAAAACTCTTGATTAAACGTGCCAAAACTCTGTTGAATTGAAAATCATTTTGCGAAAACTTAGAACTTTCTCAGAAAGACAATTTTTACGAAATTGTTCTTCTAACTGTGCAAAATCTTCTAGTTCTGAATTGGTGTAAATTCTTACATTTGTAAGTTAAATCTAGAAGTCTACTAAGGGTCAAATTAAGTTTGTAACTTAATCTTAGTAGTTGGTTTTCGAAGCAAAAACAACTTTCCGAAAAACGCTAAGTCCTTCGTTGTTTGAAGGCAGTTTTAAGTCCTCTAGTGTTTGAGGCAAAGATCAAAGTCCTTAATTGTTTAAGGCAAGGAAGTCCTCTGTTGTGAGGCAAGGAAGTCCTTTAGAGTTTAAGGCAAAGAAGTCCTCTAGTGTTGGAGGCAAGGAAGTCCTCTAGTGTGAGGCAAGGAAATCCACTTCGGGTTGTGAAGTGGTGGAAGTCCTTTACTTGGTAAAGGCAGTGTTGTCTGGGAAGGCACATTAAGAAGAATATCTAAGAACTCTCAACTGAAGGTTGAGGACTGGAGTAGGTTGGTTATAACCGAACCAGTATAAAATTCTTTGTGTTAAGCTTTTCTCCCTTGCTCTTTACTTGCATAACTTCTTGAGAAAAACTCTATCACGATTCTAATTAAGAGGTCTCGTGAAAACCTTATTGATCAAAATCAGAAAGCTTTTAAGAAACTCTAACTTTAAGTCACTTTCTTAAAATTCCTCAGAAAGGAACTTTCTCAGAAAGACTAAGTTCTCAGAAACTTAATCTTCTCAGAAAGCAATTTCCGCTGCAAACTCTTAAATCTACCTTCTGAGTAAAAACAGCTTTCAAAGTAAAAGTTTTAAGAAGTAATTTTTTAAAACTTGCACGATTCAACCCCCCCTTCTCGTGCACACATACACTTTCAAATGCCACTAAAGCACATAAACATAATGAACCTAGGAACATGCACAACCATCAAGCATTCCATAACCATATGCATACACCTATAAGAGTTTATATGTTCAACCCTCATGTCACATGTCATTATTGTGGTAAAATAGGACATATTGCTCCCTTATGCTTTACAAAATTAAGACACATGTACGGCCAAAATGTTGGAAGGGTTCCTAATGGGCGTTATGCTCATACGAACACCCAAGGACCCAAATCATCTTGGGTACCTAAAAGAAACTTTTAAATCTCTTTTGTAGGTTTGCTTATACGTAAAGAGCTCCCATTGGTATGTGGATAGCGGGTGCTCAAAGCATATGACCGGAGATGCATCAAAATTCTTTAATATTGAACCAAAAAGAGGAGGAAATGTCACTTTTGGCGACAACACCAAAGGTATCATCATTGGCATTGGAAAAGTCGGTAAAAGTGAATCATCCTCTATTGAAAATGTTTCGTTAATAAAAGGGCTTAAATTTAATTTGTTAAGTGTTAGTCAACTATGTGATAAAGGAAATAGGGTTATATTTGATTCTAAAAGTTGCATAGTTGAACGTAAAAAGGATAGTAAAATCATTTTAATTGGTGTTAGAATAGATAACATCTATATGATTAACCTTGATGATTATCCTTCAAATGATGTGAATTGCTTAGTCAGTAAAGAGGAAGATACTTGGTTGTGACATAGAAGAATTGCACATATTCACATGGATCATCTTAATAAGTTGGTCTCTAAAGAATTAGTAATTGGTTTACCAAAGCTAAAGTTTGAAAAAGATATGATTTGTGACCCATGTCAAAAAGGAAAACAAGTAAAGGCATCTTTTCAAGCTAAAAATGTTGTTTCAACCGAAAAACCTTTACAACTTTTACATATGGATTTATTTGGTCCTTCAAGGACAAAAAGCTTTAGTGGTAATTACTATGCCTTGGTGATTGTGGATGATTATTCTAGATTCACATCGACCTTGTTTCTTACTCATAAAAGCGAGGCATTTCGTGCATTTAGAAAACTAGCCAAAGTTATCCAAAACGAAAAGAACACTAAAATTGCATCAATTAGAAGTGATCATGGTGGAGAATTTGAAAACGAAGATTTCGAACTCTTTTGTGAAGACAACGACATTAAGCATAACTTCTCGGCACCTAGAACACCACAACAAAATGGTGTAGTTGAAAGGAAAAATCGCTCTCTTGAAGAGATGGCGAGAACTATGCTTAATGAAGCCGATATTCCAAAATATTTTTGGGCCGATGCGGTTAGTACCGCTTGTTATGTCCTAAATAGAGTCATAATAAGACCTATTTTAAAGAAAACCCCTTATGAACTTTATTTTGGAAGAAAACCAAATATCTCCCACCTTCACGTCTTTGGTTGTAAATGCTTTGTTCTTAATAATGGAAAAGATAACCTAGGAAAGTTTGATGCAAAGGCTGATGAAGGCATATTTCTTAGTTATTCATTACATAGTAAAGCATATAGAATTTACAATAAAAGAACCATGACTATTGAAGAATCAATACATGTTGCATTTGATGAAGCTAATGCTTGGTCTCCGAGAAAGGTATTATCTTGTGATGATCTTGTAGATTTATTGGAAAATACTCACTTGGAAGAAAAGAATGAAAATGAAAGCTCAAGTGAAGTCAAACAAGAACAAGATCAAGAACAACCCCAAAATCAAGAACAAGAGCAACAAGACGACACAAAGCCAAGTCATGAATTTCCAAAGGAGTGGAGAACCTCTAGGCATCATCCTCTCGACAATATCATTGGTGATGTATCAAAAGGGGTGACAACTCAAAACTCACTTAGAAATGCATGTAATAATATGGCTTTTGTTTCTCAAATTGAACCAACAACCATTGATGATCATTGGATCTTGGCAATGCAAGAAGAATTAAACCAATTTAAAAGAAATGATGTTTGGGAACTAGTGCCAAAACCAAATGATCATACAATTATTGGGACAAAATGGGTGTTCCGAAACAAATTGGATGAAAATGGTATAATTGTGAGAAATAAAGCTAGGCTTGTTGCTAAGGGTTATAATCAGCAAGAAGGAATTGATTACGATGAAACATATGCACCAGTAGCTAGATTAGAAGCTATTAGGATGTTACTTGCATTTGCCTCTACCGTGAATTTCAAACTTTATCAAATGGATGTCAAAAGTGCTTTCTTAAATGACTTTATTCAAGAAGAAGTGTATGTTGATCAACCTCCCGATTTTGAAGATTTTGAAAAACCGAATCATGTTTTTAAATTGAAAAAGGCTCTATATGGTTTAAAACAAGCTCCAAGAGCTTGGTATGAACGATTGAGCAAATTCCTTTTAGAAAAAGATTTTCAAAGAGGTAAGGTTGATACAACTCTCTTCATAAAGAATAAAATCAATGACATTCTTTTGGTACAAGTATATGTTCACGATATTATATTTGGTTCTACTAATTAAACTTTGTGTGAAGAGTTTTCAACAATTATGAAAAGTGAATTTGAGATGTCCATGATGGGAGAACTCAATTATTTCCTTGGACTTCAAATCAAACAAACAAAAGATGGAACATTCATTAGTCAAACCAAATATTGTAAAGAATTGCTTAAAAGGTTTGAAATGGACAAAGCAAAAGCAATGACAACTCCCATGGCTACATCATGCTACCTCGACAAGGATGACGAAGGTAAGTCGCTAGAAGTAAAGAAATATCGAGGTATGATCGATTCTTTACTCTATCTTACTACAAGTAGTCCGGATATCATGTTTAGTGTTTGCATGTGTGCTAGATATCAAGCTAATCCTAAAGAATCTCATTTAACCGTTGTTAAAAGGATTATGAAATATCTAGTCGGCACTATAATATTTGGACTTTGTTATCCAAAAGGATCAACTTACAATTTAATTGGTTATTCCGATTCTGACTTTGCTCGATGTAAAATGGATAGAAAAAGCACTAGCGGTACTTGTCATTTGCTAGGATGTTCATTAGTATCATGACATAGCAAAAAGCAAGTAACTGTCGCTTTATCAACAGCCGAGGCGGAGTACGTAGCAGTCGGTAGTTGTTGTGCTCAAATTCTATGGATGAAACAACAATTAATGGACTATGGACTCAACCTTAACCATATTCTGATTAAATGCAACAACACAAGTGCAATTAATTTAACAAAAAATCCTATTTTACATTCTAGGACAAAACACATAGAAATTAGACATCATTTTCTAAGAGACCATGTTCAAAAAGGAGATGTTGTAATGGAATTTTTCGAGACTAGTAAGCAACTAGCTGACATTTTTACAAAACCATTAAACAAAGATAGCTTTTTCTACATCCGAAATGAACTTGGTATCTAAGATATGTCACAAGTCTAAATTCTATGGTTCTATTGCAATTTAATTGAAAATATTTAATTTTATTAAAATTATTACTGACTTGAGCGTCGGAGAGTCCCTCAATTTTGTTTTGCAGGTAGGTACACTCCATAAGTCTCAATTACATCTCATTCAAGTCAAAAGATTGAAAAAGATATGAATTTCTGCAATTTTGCTACAGGGGATCGATCCCTGGAGATGGAGGATCGATCCCCCATTCAAAACTTCTCATCCTACACAAAAATACACTCGGGGATCGATCCCCCAAAATGAGTGAACAATGGGGATCGATCCCCACAAGCCAGAAAGCATATATCAGTGGAGAATCGGGCAGAACCTCATTTTTACACAATTTCATCATTTTGGTTCATCTTGGTAAGAACCCTAACAGAGCTATTTCAATTCTTTCAACCCCAAATTTCATTTTCTTCATTTTCTACTCAATCTAACTCAAAAACATCAACCTATTTCACATACCCACCCATCATATTACTCATTTTTATCACAAATCATCACAAAAATTCATCAAAAACCCCATTTTCAACCCATTTCCCCCCAAATCCGAAAATCACTTTTTCTTCATAAAAAATCTAATTTTCTTTCATCTTTCATCAATTAATCTTCTTATTTACAATCCCTATCACATATATATACATCCTATAACTCATTTTCAACCATATTTCACCCAAAATCACAAAATTTCTCTCCCCCCAAAACCGCAAAACCCCAAATTCGGGATTCACCATCTTCTCCACCAAAAATCCATTTGTTTTGATTTTCTTTACCAAAATCACTTATATTACATCATTCTAATCTCCCATATCAATTTTCATCACCAAAATCCTTACCAATCAACAAACCCATTTTTTTAAAAAAACATCAAAATGCCAAGAACAAAAAATGTGAATGTTGTGAGAAGACCAAGAAATGATGGAGGTGCTTCATCTTCGACACCTCTAAGAAGATGGTTCACAAACGATGAGAATTGGCAAAGATTCCTAGCAAACTTTGAGTCAAGGAAAGTGGTGGCTCCAAGGTATATTGACTATGACTATCTTCAAGCTAATTTTCCTAGAGTTATAGAGATTCTAGAACAACAAAGTTTAATCGATTTTTGTAGCTTGTCATGCATTATCTATGAAAATGCGATTAAATTGTTCTATGCCAACTATAGCTTTGGAGATAGTACACTAGAATTCTCCCTTGGAAATGAGGATTTCTCCATAACAAAGGATGAATTAAGGAGAATATTTAAGTTGGGTATGGGTGGTGTTGAGGTATTAGATGAAGGAAACATACCACTTGATTGGGGAAATTACTCCCAAGTCATTGCCTTACAAGAAATAGGATACCATAATGTAAGACCCGACAAACCTTCCGTTAGTGGCCTAGGAAGAGATATGAGAATGCTTCATTAGTTTTTGACACATCTTCTCCGAGGTAGAGGCACTAGTCATTCCACTCTTAGAGGAGATGACATTTTCTTCCTTTGGGCTATGGCTACAAACGAGAGACTAGATTGGGCATTTATTATTGCATCCTATATGGCAAAATGCACCCAACAATCATATCACCTTCCTTACCCATGCCACATATGTAGAATCCTTACCCGTTCCTGATTAGATCTTTCGGAATTCCCCTCAAAGGAACAATCATATAATTGGACCATTGGTGCGGGGTTGATCACTAGAATGGGTGTTGAGGGTCATGGTCAAGGTCCAGTTGATGAAGTTGAGCAAGAGTTAGATGCACAAGCTCAACAAGAAGAACAAGAGGAACCTATGCCACAAGCTCCTATGATGCAACCCTCATGGGAATCCTAATTGATGGCTCAAATGCAAAGCATGCAACTCTACATGGAGAGCCAATTCAACGACATAAGGGAAACTCAAAGGCAACATGGCATGAGGTTGGATGCTATCTACAACCGTCTTGACATGCCACCATGGGGAGGAGCTCCACCATCACAAGCTCAAGATGATGATGAGATGGATGATTGAGACTTTGGAGCTTGAAGACTCTTTATGTTATTTTTATGTTCAAGTACTTTATTTATGTTTATTTTGAACTAACCTTCTTTAGTTTGGTGCTTAGTACTTATTTGCATACTTTATATTTGGTACTTTATTATGTTGGTTAGTTATTTTGTTGGAAAGTTTGAATGCTTATGGATATTTGTTGATTGATTATGGATGTTTGATATTTGAATATGCATATTTGTTTGTTGTTATATATTATATATATATGCATGTTTAAAGGGAAAAGGTTTCTATCTTTTGGTTTTGATAATGCCAAAAGGGGGAAAGTTTTGAAAAGTTTTGATATGTGAAGGGTATTTAATGAAAAGTATTTAAAGTTGATATTTCAAAAATTGTTTTAAAAAAAAGTTTTTATGTGTTCCTAAAAAGTTTTATTTCTTGGAAAGCAAGTTTTGCAAAATTATTCAAGAAAGGGGGAACATATATTAAGGGGGAACTTTGTTTTGACATATTCTTGATATATGCATATATTTAGGGGGAATAATTGCTTCCTTATAATTATTGCGCTTTAACTCTGATTGTTTACAAATTCCTTCACAATAAAGTTTGTCATTATCAAAAAGGGGGAAATTGTAAATATATATGATAATATAAATATTTGTATATGCATGTGTTGTAAGTATTTCAGGTTTTGAGTAACGACAAACGATATTGCTCGGAGTGGAGTACTTGACAACAATCAAGGATGTGCAAAAAATTCAAGTCCAATTAGTATATGACTTAGAAATTAAATTGTCAAAGGGTAAAATTCATTTTTATCTCTCATTTATTTTGAAAATATACATTGACCAAAATTAAGTTGGAGATCTTAATTTTTGAACACTTCTACCGTTTCCATTTTTGAAAGAAGCCATCTTTGTACCGTTCGTGGGGCTAGAGAGAAAGTGAGAAGGAAAGGGGTGTCTCTACGCATAGCATAGGAGGTCTACGAGAGGTAGGGGTTTAGGCATTCTATTTTCATGCATATTGATGATGATTTTATGAGATTAATGTGATGGTCGTTTTTCCCATTAGAAATTTTTGTGCCTTATTATTATTATTATGGTTCTATATATATATGTATATATATATGTGTGCGAATGGAGGCTGCGAGCAGCGCATGCGCGCTTGGTTTTTGTTTTTTTATATATATATATATATAAATAAATAAAAGACAGTTTATCTGTGTGTATATTACTATTACATATTATTATTACATAAACTTATACCTATTAGCATGTATATGAGTTAATAATAGGTAGGTAACAGGTAGAAATAATAATAATATGATAATGATAGTAATATTGATAGGGAAGATAATAATAAAATATTAACCCTAATAATAATAAAAGAATAATATAGTAAGAACAACAACATGTATAATATATGATATGTAATGATAATAGTATTAATAATGATAGTAAATATAATAGTGAGTATAATTAAGGATAACATTACATAAGACAAAGTTAGAAGTGAATAAGATATATATATGATTTATGCATGATTTATATATGATTATATGAGCTGTAAAATATGTTTATACATTATTGTAATATAAAATTACGATTATATGATAATATATGTTACGTATGATTTATGTATGTTCATTATGTACTGTTATGAGTTGTATGTGTGTTTAAATGCTATGATGTAATGTTAAGTTATGATATTACGATATAGTGTTATGTACATGTTTAAGATGTAATGGAAAGTTAAAGTAAAGTGCAATAGCCTTCGGCATTACAATGAGAGTTGTTAAGGGAGGAATAACAACCTCGGCATTACAACCTCATTGTTAAGGGAAGGTGAAATACCAAGATAAAACGTTGTAGCCTTCGGCATTACAGTGAGAGTTGTTAAGGGAGGGATGGCAACCTCGGCATTACAACCTCATTGTTAAGGGAAGGTGATATTTCCCCCTCTCCCCATAAGTTTAGGATGAGCTCATGCCTAGGGGTCGGTGTAGTGGAGGTTACAGGAGGGCGGGCACATGCCAAAGATTAATGCAAGATTAAAGTTTAAGAGAACTAAAGTTATTTAGGATGTTATGATATATTCTTTCCCTTACTGATATTTCGAAGCACAGAGTACACTACACAGAGACCTTTAATTATGCTATGTTATATGTATTAAATAAAATGAACAAGACGCACTTAGGTAAGACGTTCCGGGAAAAGATAGTTTTAAACTTATATCTGAAATGAACTCATTCATGCTCCACTCATTTTATAATTAAACCCGGGGCGGCTTCCTCTACTGAGTCACTTCCCAGTGCTCACCCTATGTTTTTTCCCCATATTATAGAGGAGCAGACAGAGCAGGACCATGGAGCTAGCGAGGAGCAGGCCCAGCCTTAGTTTATTTTTCAGTCCTCCGCTTTATAAACCTACATACATTGATTTGCATTCGGTTATGGATTCATTTCAGTTGTTTGAGTTATTTATTTCAAGTCCGGACCTATGTTAGCCGGCAGCTATTTATTTGACATGTATGTATGGTGGAGTCTCATAAGTCATTGCCTTTGGCTTATAGGTAAAGCCTAATATTTATTCCTTGTGTGTTCATTGATTGTTGGGAGTTATTTATTTGATAGACTATTCAGTTTATATCTTGGCATGGCTTATTATTTATCGATTATGTATTTCCTAAAGCCCTTATTTTTATATCGTAAACAAATTGCGAAAATTTTACTCCCGCCTATTTTCCGCGTATATATTTTAAAGTAAAGAATAGAACATGATAACAGAGAGTGACCCTTATGAAATAGCCTAAAATGACTTAAGCATTAAGGGCTATCTAGTAGGGGGTTACATTTTGGTATCAGAGCAGGTCTATCCTACAGGGCTTGGGGTAATGGACCTGTTATGCTATTGTTGCATGTACAGTAGTTATGTCACGCATAAAACCTCGTATGTATGTTAGTTTAGTGTTGAGGTGCGTGATCGTATTGCTTGATTGTCAGTGTAACTGTGCATACCTAACCATGATATGGAGCCTGATCAAGTCGATGTTTATTGTTTCGTATGCACAGGGACATGGCACCTAGCAGACGTAATAGGGATGACGTTGAAGACCACGAAGAGGCAGGACCGGAGAACGGTGTGACTCCTGAGGCTTTCATGGAAATGGCCAGAGCCATGCACCGCATGGTGGATCATATAACGCAGCAGCCCACTCTCATTCAGCAGACAGTGTAGCCTACGGGTATGGATGCAGAGAATGCCCGTTTTTCTGAGTTCAAGAGGGCGAACCCTTTTCCATTTCTCGGCACTACCAACCCTTCTGAGGCCGAGGATTGGATGAGGGGTATAGAAGACATCTTCTCTGTGGTTTGGTGTTCCGAGGTCCAGAAGACTCGGTTTGCGGCCTTCATGCTTCAGATGGAGGCTTGTGCTTGGTGGGCCGATGCTCGTCGCGCTCATGATGCGGCGGGTGTTCCTATCTCATGGGACATGTTCAAGAGCATGTTCTATGAGAAGTACTTCCCTGAGTCGGTTCGCCAGGAGAAGGAGCTGGAGTTCCTCAGCCTTCAGCAGGGGAACATGACGGTGCCAGAGTACACGGCAAAGTTCGAGGAGCTGATTCGGTTCTCTGAGATCTACCAGGAGAATCCCAAGGAGTCGTGGAAATGCATGAAGTATTGCTCCGGTCTGAGGCACGACATCAAGAGGATGGTGAAACACATGAAGATCAAAGAGTACTTCGAGATGGTCGACACCTGCAGGATAGTAGAGGAGACGAGCCGTCGAGTGGCTCCACAGAGGGTCGAGACTCAGAGTAGGGGTGCGACACCTCAGCAGACTAGCCACGCCGCCCCTGCTCGCTACCAGCCTTATGGTCCGTCACCTAGGACCCAACCCCAGCCTCGGCCACAACAGCAGCAGCAGCGCCCGGTGGCAGCAGCACCTCGGGCGTTGCCCACCATACCGCGATGTGCCACGTGTGGCAAGCTTCACTCTGGGGCTTGTCGTTTCGGCCAGGACATCTGTTATCGCTGTGGTCAGCCAGGCCATTATGTCAAGGATTGCAGAGGTACCAATCCACGACCTTCTTCTTCCTCGAGGCCACAACATCAGGGTCGCGTGTTCACGGTCAGTGCAGAGGATACGGAGCGGTCAGATAATCTTACCAGGGGTAAGCCTTTTATTTTGAGTATGTGGCTTATATGCAGTTTGCTCTTGTTTGTTACGGTGATGACTAGCCTTAATCATCATTGTTTGGAACCCATTTAGTACGTGAGTACGGTGGAAATTGCGTGATGCATGTCTAGGCCTGAAGCTGAACTACTTGTAGTTTAGTTAAGGTCTAGTCAAGGTCTGTTAAGGATAGTTGACCCTGGCTAAGAGTTGACTACCTTGGCTAGTTAACCATGGATGGTTACTCACCTCTGGTTAATCTTGGCCTCCACATGTTTTCCTGTGTGTTAATCACACCCTTGTTTTGTTTAGAAAATAAAGTGAAAAATGTTTTCGAAAAGGATTTTACACGTGAACGAAAAGACCTGTTTTTCCAACTTGTTTTCAACCCATGTTTTCGAAAAGATGTTTGGCGAATCGATTTCAATAAACAAGAGTGGTTTTGCTTCGGCCTCTTTCACAGCCACGATGGGATAACTCTTAGGAATGATCATGTCCTTCTAGTTGAACCCTTTTTCCTTTTAGGGATACCTTACGTCCTCACATATATTGATAGATGTAAACCTTTACGCATCTAGGTACCCTCCCTCGTACATTAAAACATATGAGCCCTTGCATCATTATTAGGTTCCTGTCACTGCCAACTACCAAAGATATCACTTGACCACGTTCTGTTCCGTTTCACTCCGAATTTCCAAGACACTACCCTCCTAGTACTCTAAGTTGAGGAGGAACTCTTCCCTCTCCACACCGTTCGCACGACCCTAGAGAGAGAGATCACACTCCCTAAATATAGCCTACTTCTTCTCAGGAAACTGTTTGGCTACTCACATACGTACCCACATGATATCTATCACTATAAGCCACCACATATGTCCCAACTCTATCCAACCTTAGAATATATTAGTCTCCCAAACAAAATACTTCTACCGTTAAGTGTTAAGAAAGAGCTTTCCCTATTACGTGTGTCGTTAGTAAGGCCTAATAGAATCCTTGAGGAGCCATGAGAGAGTTAGTTCTACCATACCCCATCATGTCATCATAAGCACATTCCTCCTAGTGGCTTTGGATGTACGTCGAAGATGTTTACACCTTTTCTTTTGTTCTTGTTTTCAAGTTATTGTGAAAATTTATTAAAATGATGTTTTGTTTTCAACTTTGGCTTTAGAAAATGATTCCATACCCCATCGACCTTAAGGTATGGAGTTCCTTAAGGATCTTTTCACAAATCATTTAGTTGTAAACTTGAAAATTGTTTTGTGGTGTTTGAAAATACCTTGGGGATCTCTTACTGTGTCAGTTGTGATTATGAGTCGTAGGGTCCGACATGCTTTCCTGGTTTTTGTGACTATTAAGGTAGTGTGTTTTGGGCATGGGTAGATGGTTTATGAAGTAACAGTATAATATAACTTGAATGAAGTTTTCGAAAGCGATTTCCTTATAGGTCTTGTGAAAACTTATGTGATTAAAGGCCGTAGGAGTAAAGGTAATATGTTTTCATTAGAATGGATGTGAGAAACCTAGAGTCTATTTTGAGACTCTAGAATTTCCTTTAATTGCAAAGCGAAAAGGTTTCGAGCTTTATGATTAGTTTTGAAAATGAAGTAAACGTGTTTTGAACTACTAGGAAATGGGAATTAACTTGGGTTTTCAAAAATTTCCTAAGATGTTGTTTTGAAAATAGAGATGAAGCTTCTCGAGGAAAACATTGGTGTTGGATCTTGGACCCTAGGAACGTAAGCATCAACTTGTCATGTAAGGTGGTGGGATCGTGTCTTTATCTTGGAAAATGTATTGCAGTTGTCCTTATATTTATACAAGCATATGCTTTTGCTCTTGAACTTGTTTCCCACGTCTAGGTGGTTTCCTGTGACTTAGTTTGACATTGGGAACCTATCTCTCTCAAAACTTGTCTTGTTTAAAACTTACCCCAAATGATTTTCTTTTCGGTCTACAGTTTTGCACGTAGAAAAGTCTTATCACCCATGAACGTGTTTATGATTTGGAAATAATTTACTTCCAAAACTGTTTGTTTTATATGATTTAAAAGCAAAGTTTGTTTTGGATTTTGATAAACGAACAAAAGTGGTTTCGCGTTTTGGCCAGATTGGCCCTAACCAAAAAGTTGAGTTAGTCCTTTTATGTATGACAGCCAACGTGGTCTAGTTTTCGCATAACCTGTTTGTTCGGGTAAGCTGCTTGTGTGTGGACTTCCCCTCGAGTCTCCGCGAGGGTAAGAGCTGATATGTCATGTTTTGTTCTTGTCTTAGAAGTGTCGAATTTCGAGGACGAAATTCTTTCTAAGGAGGGGAGAAATGTAACACCCCGATTTTTATTAGGTTCTAATTAAGTGAAATTAAGGGTAATTGACCTTGGTTGGAATTTAATTGGGTTAGAGTGGATAAATTTCTCCTTATTAAAGTGTTATATGTTATTTATTTTATTTGTGTGCCTATATGTGTATTTTTAGTTTATGTTTAAAGATTTGAAAGTTAGTTGGGCATTGTAGTATTATTTGGGATGTTTTAGAATATTTAGTATTTTTTTTAGTAACGGGTGGGCCCCACAACACCTCTATATAATACCCATCAATGCCTCCACTAAGAAAACCTAATTTCCAAAAATACTCTTGGTAGCCTCCATCAATCCTTGTGCCTCCATTCCACTCTTTCTCTCTCTCTCTCTCAAAAACCAAAAATCATAACCATTCCACAACCCCAAATCCATACCAATTCTCACCCAATCACAAAACAAATCACATATTCTTGATCCTCTCACCAAATAGAACACTTCTACCGTTTCCATTTTTGAAAGAAGCCATCTTTGTACCGTTCGTGGGGCTAGAGAGAAAGTGAGAAGGAAAGGGGTGTCTCTACGCATAGCATAGGAGGTCTACGAGAGGTAGGGGTTTAGGCATTCTATTTTCATGCATATTGATGATGATTTTATGAGATTAATGTGATGGTCGTTTTTCCCATTAGAAATTTTTGTGCCTTATTATTATTATTATGGTTCTATATATATATGTATATATATATATATATATATATATATATATATATATATATATATATATATATGCGCGAATGGAGGCTGCGAGCAGCGCATGCGCGCTTGGTTTTTGTTTTTTATATATATATATATATATATATAAAAATAAAAGACAGTTTATCTGTGTGTATATTACTATTACATATTATTATTACATAAACTTATACCTATTAGCATGTATATGAGTTAATAATAGGTAGGTAACAGGTAGAAATAATAATAATATGATAATGATAGTAATATTGATAGGGAAGATAATAATAAAATATTAACCCTAATAATAATAAAAAAATAATATAGTAAGAACAACAACATGTATAATATATGATATGTAATGATAATAGTATTAATAATGATAGTAAATATAATAGTGAGTATAATTAAGGATAACATTACATAAGACAAAGTTAGAAGTGAATAAGATATATATATGATTTATGCATGATTTATATATGATTATATGAGCTGTAAAATATGTTTATACATTATTGTAATATAAAATTACGATTATATGATAATATATGTTACGTATGATTTATGTATGTTCATTATGTACTGTTATGAGTTGTATGTGTGTTTAAATGCTATGATGTAATGTTAAGTTATGATATTACGATATAGTGTTATGTACATGTTTAAGATGTAATGGAAAGTTAAAGTAAAGTGCAATAGCCTTCGGCATTACAATGAGAGTTGTTAAGGGAGGAATAACAATCTCGGCATTACAACCTCATTGTTAAGGGAAGGTGAAATACCAAGATAAAACGTTGTAGCCTTCGGCATTACAGTGAGAGTTGTTAAGGGAGGGATGGCAACCTCGGCATTACAACCTCATTGTTAAGGGAAGGTGATATTTCCCCCTCTCCCCATAAGTTTAGGATGAGCTCATGCCTAGGGGTCGGTGTAGTGGAGGTTACAGGAGGGCGGGCACATGCCAAAGATTAATGCAAGATTAAAGTTTAAGAGAACTAAAGTTATTTAGGATGTTATGATATATTCTTTCCCTTACTGATATTTCGAAGCACAGAGTACACTACACAGAGACCTTTAATTATGCTATGTTATATGTATTAAATAAAATGAACAAGACGCACTTAGGTAAGACGTTCCGGGAAAAGATAGTTTTAAACTTATATCTGAAATGAACTCATTCATGCTCCACTCATTTTATAATTAAACCCGGGGCGGCTTCCTCTACTGAGTCACTTCCCAGTGCTCACCCTATGTTTTTTCCCCATATTATAGAGGAGCAGATAGAGCAGGACCATGGAGCTAGCGAGGAGCAGGCCCAGCCTTAGTTTATTTTTCAGTCCTCCGCTTTATAAACCTACATACATTGATTTGCATTCGGTTATGGATTCATTTCAGTTGTTTGAGTTATTTATTTCAAGTCCGGACCTATGTTAGCCGGCAGCTATTTATTTGACATGTATGGTATGGTGGAGTCTCATAAGTCATTGCCTTTGGCTTATGGGGTAAAGCCTAATATTTATTCCTTGTGTGTTCATTGATTGTTGGGAGTTATTTATTTGATAGACTATTCAGTTTATATCTTGGCATGACTTATTATTTATCGATTATGTATTTCGCAAAGCCCTTATTTTTATATCGTAAACAAATTGCGAAAATTTTACTCCCGCCTATTTTCCGCGTATATATTTTAAAGTAAAGAATAGAACATGATAACAGAGAGTGACCCTTATGAAATAGCCTAAAATGACTTAAGCATTAAGGGCTATCTAGTAGGGGGTTACAACTTCAATGTGCATAAGGTATTGTGTCATAACCCAACTCGGATTCGTGACTGGCACATGGGACACCATGTCCCATGTCAGCCTTAACCTGTGTTCATACCATAACTAACTCAGACAACAACACACATCACATAAAATCCATAATATAATAGGGTCTTTAAAGTATCATCCCTATACCCATTACACATGTAAGCCTGCCATAACAGCATTCATAACTCGAAAATCAAATAACACCTCAAAGTTCAATAAGTCTTAATTAGACTACATCACATACACATAACATACTTAAAACTTTTTGTAATCTTATGGAGCACACTACGGAAACAACTACTAAAACATACGCCTCTAAACCGTGAGCCTCACCAAAGCTAAGAGCTTGGAGGAACGGAAGAATTCGCTCCTTGATATGCACCTGAATCTGAAAATGTTTTGTATGAATGGGTGAGTCATACGCTTAGTGAATAAACAGGTTATAAGCAGTGTATAAAGCATATAACAATGCAAAGCAGTCACAACATAAACCAATAACATATATGTATCGATTACATCGTTCTTATACAGTCTCTTTATCTTGGTAGCTTTTAACCTATGAACACCTGGAGCTCGGCCCCGACTCATCTTCATAGGAAGTATGGATGTCCCGCGAGCTATGCCCCTCATCAAACACCATACTGAGAAACCCCGCGAGTTATGCCCCTCCTCAAGTCGTTTTACCATCTCTTAATTCCTTCAATTTTTATCTTATTTAGCGCTGTTAGTGGCACATATTATTCATAATCACAACATAAGTAGTTCATCATCATCTTCACAACATTTACATAACACTCATGCATCATCGTTTCATCCTCACATCATCAGCATCATATCATAAATACAACGACATCATAAACATCCAAGTAATAAGTTTGGGGTAGTGGTGAACGAATGGATTTGAGTAACTAACTTGAAAATATGAAAATTTTGAGTTAAAGCCTTGAAAATAGAGTTTTTGTACTGATGTAATCGATTACAGGCCTCAGTAATCGATTACCAGCTTCAAATTTTGTTCTGAAGAAAATTTTTGCGAAAATAGACAGTCTGTAATCGATTACAAACCCGTGGTAATCGATTACAATAATCGATTACCAAATCACTGTAATCGATTACAGCCTGGGTCAGAGACGAAATTCTGTAGAAAACTTCGCGAAAATCATCTCCAAATCCACATTTTCACCACAACCCATCCAAATCAAACACAACCAACATGAAAAATCAATCATATATCAGTCAATCTCAGTCCCTATCAACTATCATAACAAGAAATTCACAGATTCAATCAAAATCACACATAAACCACAAATAACCCATTACTCACAAATTACTCCAATGAGCTCCAAGACACCACCCGGAGCTAGGATGAGCTACCCGGAGCTTCCCTAGTTGGTTGACACCCTAGAGAACACATCAAAATCCTCAGATCCATACCAAAACCAAAAACCCCAAATATAAACCCTAAAATCCCAAATCCGAAAATTGAAGAGAATAAACATCAATGGAGAAAAAGAAATACTCTACACTTACCCACAATATACTAGATGAGCAATGCTTACTTGAATCTTGAAGGTTAATGAAGTTTGGGTGAGGGATTTGAGAGAGGGAGATGAAATGAGAAGAAAATGGAGAAGAGGGAAAGAGAGAAAGAGAGATACGGAAGTGGAGGAAAAGAAAGGGGAAAAGGAAAGAAAAAGGGGTGGGGAGGTGGGGTCCAGTTGGTTCTATCTCCCCGGTGCACCGTGATCTCTTACTCAAACTAACTCAGAATACCCGAGGTATTACATATTGTTTGTTGATGAAAAAATCTAACTCTTCTAGCTCATCAGGGTCTCATTCGTGGTGATTAGTGAATATGTTATAATGTTAATTACTTTTGAACCAATGGAACTTGTAAAATGAAATTGGTTTAATATTTTGTAATTTGTAAGAGGTTGAGTAACAACCTTAATCAGCTTGTTCATGACATCGATAATTGTCTGCCCAAGAAGCTTGAAGGTGATGTTGTGAAACATGGTGATTGAGCTCGTTGTATCATTTGGATCAGTAATCTCAAATTGAAGTCTGTACCTATAATTATAAATTTACTTACTACAATATCAATTTTTTTATTATGTATAAAAATAATTGCCTGAAAAATGTGATGTTTTTACCTTGGAGTTGTTAATTTTGAAGAAGTTGAACATCTTTCACATTGGAGTAATCCATTGGTTACTTTAATTTTGTTCCCATGGAGCGGGGAGTATAGTCCCCATCCCCGCTATATGAAAAAATTCCCATCCCCATCCCCATTCCCCACCTCAGGGAGAATTTCTCCCCCATCCTCGCTCCCCACGGGGATCGGGGATCCCCGCGGGGCCCCAAATGGGGAATAAAAAATTAAAAAAAAAACTTATTTTTACATAAAATAAAAAATCTAATTTTGAGAAAACTAAGTGCATGTTTGGGTAATGCTACAAACAGCTTTTTTTCTAAAAAAAAAGTTGTTTGAAAATAATCTAGTATGTTTGGATAAAATGACATAATAATTTAAGCTGTTGTATTTGATAAAAAAAGCTGTTAGGGTGCAAAATAAGTTAAGCTAGTATTTGAAGCTTATTTTCCAATAAAAAACTTTTCTATTCATGTCTAATAGGAAATATCCAATCTACCCCTAATAGTTATTAAATTCCTTCATAACTAATAAATTATTTCATACCCATTTTAGTAATTAACTATTAAGAAGCGAATTTTTTTAACAATCCAAACATCATAGATTAACTTAAAGTTACTTTTCAGCTAAATTATCCAAACATAAATTTTTCTTTATATAAGCGATTATATAAAAAAGCGATTGTATAAATAAGCGATTACTGAAATAAGTTTAATTTTTCAGCTTACCCAAACATACCCTAATACAATAAGAATTAATCTTAAATACATTGTTACATAAGTTCTAAAGATCACACAAAAAAGTAAAATAAGTCTTAGACAACAAAATATAAGTACCAAAAATAACAAAATATGTCTTGGACACTGGCTTGGTATCAGGGTCTGTTATGGTTTGAGAAATATGAATGGAAAAAATGAGAGAGGGGCGCCGAGGGAAGAGTTTGATTAAGACATTAAGTTCTTTTAGGATTTCTCAATTATGCATAAGTGGAATTATATACATACATATAAATTTATTAATTTACCCTCGGGGCAGGGAGCATAATCTCCGTCCCTATCCCCGAACTACCCCTTAGGGAGATTTTCCTCCTCGTCCCCATCCTCTCGGGGAAAAAATTCCCAACTTCGGGCCCCCAAATTCGGGGATCCCCGCCTCCCCATCCCTATCCCCATTGCCATTCGTATTGACGTGTAATTAGTTTTGTAATAGTACCAACTATTGTGTACACACCAAGCTGTTTTATATGAACATATTAAAAGTTAGTTACGTCATTGTAACATCATCACGGTAGTTGAAATAAAATAAAGGTAGATCACTTTTTATATTTATTGAAGGTTAGTTTTGTTGAGTATATAAAGAAAATTAGTTATATTGGTAATATCTTGAAGATTAGACAATGTTTTCCATTGATGTCATCTACAAAATCAATTGCTGGAGTTGATTGTGTTAGGGAAGATGCTTGTGAACATGTTGCTAAAGAAGTTTCACCAAGTGCTGATAGCCTGAAAAAATGATTAGAATGTAAGGATTTGAATCTTGTTGTATTTGAATTTGTTATTAAAAACATGTATAATACATTGTATTTCATAACTTACTTTTTGTAGTATGACTCAATTTCAGGGATGTGTTTGGGTTCATAATAAACTTAGAAGCATTCCAAGCGGTGGAGATCTTGATTTCACCTGACAAATAAGTTAAATAATTATGACATTTAAAATAGAATCTAAAATTAAAAATATACTATTAATCAGTGTAATATTTACTTACTTGTTGATGGTGAGATCATTGCTAGTTGCAGGATGACAACCATTTGAGACTTGTAGTGATGGTCAATTAATTTCTCAGCATATTCAACATGGTCTCCAAATAATGTGCATTTTAGTCGTACGTGACTACATATTATATAACATATATGTCAAAGGTAGTTAAAAAAAAAATGAAATATCTGTTATTACAGTTGACAGTAAAATTAGGTTTTTTTTTTAATGACAATTAAAATTTCCTTTACTTCAGATATGTGAGATGCATGTTTTTGAGCTTTGTTGCAACTCCATTTCCCTAGAAAGTTATAGAGGTTTCATAGTTGACAGTTCACCAATGACATGTGTGATAATGGAAATCAAAATGTGGATCAATACAAAAACCTGTACATGTAATTATTTAATGATGATAAAGAGAAATGTACAACCAACCAAATATCCGGCAAGTACATTCCTTTGGAGGATGTCATGGAATCACTACAACATTTTGGGCTTTAAGTCACGATTTTTTATGTCACGTTTAAAAACTGTGACTTAAAACCGTCTATAGTCACGGTTTTCAGCCTTGACTTTTAATCAATACTTATAGTCACAAAATTTTTTAGAAACGTGACATTAGATGTTAGATGTCACGGTTTAAAATCGTGACTTTTTTAATATATTATTTATCACGGTTTTTTTATCAAATGTCACGGTTATTAAATGTGACTATAATTTTAATGAAAGTCACACTTAAAAACCGTGACTTATGCCTCTTAAAAATCAAAATTTTTATTCTCTCCACAATTTCACTATTATCACATTTACTTTTCAAATTAAAACGTAGGAACCCAGTAGCACAACAAACTCAACCTTCCTTGTTACCCACATCAAACCGTGACTTATGCCTCTAACCCTAAATCTATCTCTCTCACTCATATCGCAGCCGCTGACCCCGACCTCATCCGATGAGCTCGCGACAACTTCTCATCTCCGGCCTCCTGTCTCGCCTTTTTCTCGCAGCCGTGGAGTTGGCCCAACCCCATCATCCTTCCTCGGTTCTCTTTCTCACATCCCTTCTTTCTCCATCTCGACCAAACCCCTTAAATCTATCAGGCTCGTTGACGGGGGTTTGCGGTTGTCGCTGCTGGTCGACACTCCTCCTCTACTAGTGTTTTCCTCTGTCGCACCTTCTCATCGATGATTCCTAATCGAAGCTGTAGATTGTGGAAGAGGTTGAAGCAAGGATCGCGGTTGAGCTTGGATTCGTGGTTGTTGCTTTGTTGTTCCACGACGGAGGCTCGATTGAGGAGGGAGGAGGTCGTGACGGTGGCTTCGCGGCGACGGTGAAGGAGATGGTAAGACTTCCCCATTTTAGTTCTTCATTTATTGTTTGTGTGTTGTATTTTTAATTTATGTTTTGTTGTTTTTGGTGAATGATGCTGAAGATTTCATTAGGTGTATTGATGGTGGTGATGCCACTGATGATGATTAACAAAGAAGATGATATTGATGATGATATGATGGTGCTTTGCTTACTTACTTCTCTGCCCTTTTTAATATTTTGTTTAATTTTGTTATCTAATTGGATTTTTTTATTTTTCATTCATTCTCTGGAATTGAAATTGCATGTGGCTGGATGAGTTTAATTTAGAATGAATGAATGAATGAATTTGTGTGGATTCAATCATGTGAGTGCATTCTGTTCTGGTCTGTCATTGCTTCCTCTTCAAATCCTTCATGGTAAGGAAATTCAAGAGCAATTGTTTAATCATTCTCGGTCAAATCATGAATATAATGTTTAATAATGATTTACATAGACTCTAAGCATTGTGTTTCTATTGTTTCAGCTTGCCTTTACAAATTGGAGTGGCACTGTATCTTTTGTATACTCAAGTCAAATTTGCATTTGTATCTGGATTAGCTATAACCATTTTATTGATACTAGGTACAAATATCACTCTTACTAAAAATTTTAGTGACTGAGATTGCAACAAAAACTATTGTTTGTTATTATTAAATTTTAATTGATGTAGTGAATAAATGGATATCACAATTAATTGCAAGAGCCATTGAACAAATGATGAAAGGTTTCTATTCATTTATTGTCATCTCCATTGTTTCTCTATGAGTGATTAATGGATATTTGGAGTTTCTAGAAGTGTTAAGACTTAGGAGTTAGTCTATTCATAATTTCATATTGCTTAAGAGCATGATGCCATATTTTCCCAACTGTTGTGTGCTTCTGTTTTGCCCTCAGGATTAATAGTTTCTAATTTTCTTCTTAATTATATCATTTTACTTCATGTTGTGGTGCTACAATGGGTTAATATGAATCAAAGCTTATATGCCTATTGATTTTAGGCCCTAGAGAAAAAGGACCAAGTTGGAAAATGGGCTGAACCTCATGTGGAAACAATTAAAATTGTAAGTTCTCCATTTATCTTTAAGATTTTATCTTTAAGTTCTCCATTAATATTGTATGCGTCTCTTCTTAAGGAATGATGTTTACACTTCTAAGAAGTTTTTTACTTCAATTACTGTGCTTAGTAGCTAGAAAGAAATATATTATGTAAAGACTTTTCATTTTTATGCTATATATATCATACGTATGACACACATTACGTATGATATATAACACATGTTGGATACTAGCTGTATGTATTTCTGTTGTACAACAAACATTATTGTATTTAAAATGTGTCATTTGATGATACTAGTCTGCAAGTAATTTACTTGAACAAATCAAACACTACAAAAAATCTCCCGCATATCAGTTTGAAGTGATGCATGCAAGTTTGGACATATCAAATATATATATTTAGTATAGTAATGAAAATGGTTTCCATTTTTCAATTTGAAAGATGAGTTGAAATGCTTACATCAACACGCAAACCTAGTCTATAGTACAAGCCAAATTTAGTGTCCACAAGTGCTTATTATATATAGTGTTTGCAATTTTTTCTCACTGTTTTATATATAAATATATAGAATCATCTTCACTCACTAGTATTAGGCTGCATTACTTTCAGTATATACAGAACTACAAAAGAAATATATTATGTAACTTTTCATTTTTTCAAGTGTTCTAATCAAAATAGTAAATACTGGAACTCTGCATTATTCATATGAATGAGTATTAGAAACTGAAAAAAGAGCAAAGTAATTATGTATAAATAACTAGATGTCTTCCCTCAATTGCTTATTATTCTTATTATGCATTAATAGTGTTAGAGTATGTGACTAGATAAATGATAGGACACTGTTGGCTGTTACATTACATGTAAATGTTAGAGAATAGTTTGTTATAAATATTAAATAGGAAATCAGTTTGCTAAGTGAGAAAGGTTCAAGGATAATTGAATTTGATTTGAAGAGATACAGGATTCTCGATGGTGGCATAAAAGGATTCCCCATGATATATTGATCCATCTTTGTTATTGTTCTTGTTAGGGTGAATAATCAAGACATTCATTTGATTATTTCAATAAGTGTTCAATTCCTCATTATATCCTTGATAGTAGATCATTTTTGGTGATACTGCTATTTTCTTACAAAATTATTTTTATTTCTGTTCCAATTATGTCATTTGAATAAGTCTTAAAAAGTATTTTGCACAATTACTTGTTTATGGAATTTAAGAATTTGCTATCATTATGTCATTGAATCATGTGAGAGTTTCATTTGAAAGAATTCATTGGTGTTTATATACATATCTGAACATGACCTTTTTCTGATTCTTGGATTTTGAAAAAAAAAGGTATTGCAAGAGGATGTGGTTGGCAGAAGCTTGGAGCATTGTAAGAAGCTCTTGCTAGTTTGTTAAATTACTGGGCATTGTTAATGAAAATCCTTCATACTTTTATGTTTTGTTTGCTTTGCTAATGTGTTTCTTAAACTATTCTCTACAGGTTGATAGGAAGCTCAAAAGTTTAGCAAGTAATACGTCGATCGGATTTCTTTTGCTACTAAACCGCATGTTGATAAAGCAGAAGAAGTTTTGAAGACCTACACAAAGCATGTTATTCACCATTAGGGAAGGTTCGTGGAATCAGCCACTCATAGAAGAATCAGAACACCTATCAACTACTAACAACATGTGATAAATAGAATAATTATAGGTGTTAAGTACAATATATTCATGGATTTTGAATTATGTTTTGGTTACTTGAGACTATAGATAGTTTTAGTTACTTTTGAATTATGTTTCTATGTTTTGATTGAAAGTACAATTTATAGGATATGATGTAATGAGAGTTTATTTTATATTTGATTTTCATCTAAATTATTACTAGTTGAATTTTACTCATATTTAATGAATTAAAGTTTGATATAAGTAATATATATAAAATAATTAGTAAAAGCAATAAAAACTATATATATAGGTGAATACATATATCAAAGGCCACATTTATTAATTGCAACGCTTCAAAACCGTGACAATAGCTATATCTTGTGACCTTTAAAAACTGTGACCATAGCTATATATTGTCACGTTTAAAAACTGTGACCATAGATATATCTTGTCACGTTTAAAAATCGTGACTATAGTCGTAACTTGTCACGTTTAGTAACCGTGACCATAGTTCTCTATTGTCACGATTTAAAACCGTGACCTTAAAGTGTAGGGGGAAAACGTGACTATAGCTCTAAGGTCACGATTTTTAACTTCAAATCAATCAACCGTGACTATTGTTCCAATAACCGTGACCATAGACCTATAGCCACGGGGGTATTGTTCACGGTTTGAAAACCGTGACTTAAACCCAAAAACCGTGACTATAGGTCAAATGTCACTGTTTTTAACACCTATTGTCACGGTTTTCAAACGTGACTTAAAGTAAAAAATGTTGTAGTGAATGGTGTAATTGTGAATGATACTTGTGGTATACATGAGTTTGCAGGTGTTGTGACAGTTCCATTGTGAAACTGATTTTGAACTTGTGTTTAGGTGCATGAAATTATCCTGAATTGAGTTCAACTAAGAATTTATGCATCATGTAGCATTGAACTTCTTTTAAACTTGAAATGTGTTTGGTGATCAATTTTTTAGTAGCAATTGAAGCTTGTATTGTGTTCCCCTGAAAGAGAAATAAGTTTAAGTTTAGAAACTATTTGTGGTTTAAGGAATACTTAATTGGACTATATATGACTATTTTTGTTGAAAAGTTCTGTCAATACCTTTTCATCAAGTAGGAGCATTTGGATGTTGGAGATAACATTGGGTGAAGTTGCATAAGATACATGTCATAATCGTACAATTCGAACCACAATTTTCCAAGACTATTTATAATCTGTCAATAGGTCTAATGTTGAAGTTTTCTATGCACTCATCCTGTTTGTTCTGAAAAAAAATGATCTATATTAATATATAATAAGAGAGTAGTTCCAATCAATGAAAGTAAATGTTTGACAAATGTCATCAAAAGAAAATGTATGAATGGCAAATGACAGTCTTATATTGGCAGTACATAACATAACTCATGTGCACAAGGGCCAATTACATCATTGATCCTAATCCACTTTATTAACTCGATTAATGTACTTGTGTACAAAACAATACAACCCCTTGATTTGTATATAGTCCTGTGAACAAAAAAATAATTGACTTGGGTCTGAAGCAAATACAAAGAAATTAATTATCAAAAGAAAATGTATGAATGACAAATGGCAGTCTTATATTGGCATTAAATAACATAACTCATGTGCACAAGGGTCAATTACATCATTGATCCTAATCCACTTGATCAACTCGATTAATGTACTTTTGTACAAATCAATACAGCCGCTTAATTTGTATAGAGCCCTGTGAACAAAAAGAATAATTAACTTGGGTCTGAACCAAATACTATGAAATTAATTATATGTAATCCATCATCAAAGGAAATAGTTATTCTATTCATTACTGAATAAAATCGAGGGCATGCAACAATTATTCAATTCTAGATATTAATCAAATTGTATACCTATATAAATGGTATGGTTAACTGTGTACCTAGATATACTAATTACAATGAAAATTTTTGGTTTGGTTAATCGTGTGCATAGAAAACTGAATTGTAGCCACATACCTACAAAATAACAGTTAATTATCATCATAAACCATTATCACCATTAAAATTTAAAGGTGGTAATTCAAAGTTATTGACAAATGTAAAAAAAAATTAACAAAGTATAAGTGTCATTGGCAATTAGCAATTGGTTACAGTTAACAACATCATGTCATCAGTAATTAATCTAATGGTTAACCTAACCTATCATAGTTAGCTCGATTAATGAGGTTTTTATACAATCAATACAGTTGTCAAATGAGTAATCTCCAAAACTAAAATTTTGCATATAAAGAAAAAAATTTAATGTCTTAAATGAAGTTGTGTTACATCCAATGCAAGGTTCTCCTAATCACATTCATGGTTTCCAAGCTTTGCCAGGTATAAATGGACATTTGTTTGACAATTTTCAGATTCATCCAAGCTTTACTCACAAACTAGCAATATATTAATCTTCTTTTGCATACTCCACACACGATGGCAGGTGTCATTGACTACATTAATCAGGTTAATGTTACAAAGTTGGCTTGGAGTTTGAGGGTTTGTGTTGTTAGGTTGTGGTGTGTTCTGATGATGTGAGGTATCTCTTGAGAAACACCTCCAAGCTATGATCTCACAACCCAAGAGGGGGGTGAATTGGTTGTGTGTATTTTTTGCAAATTTTTGCTTTCTGATTTCAACAATTCTACAAATCTCAAAGATTGATCAAGTATTTGATACTTGTCAATAATTTGTCAAAATACAAAAATCAATAAGCTACTTGTGATATCAGAATTATTTATCAAAGATATGACATACACAGAAATCAATATGTCAATGACAATGATATAGTTTGCACATCGGTTTAAACAATCACAAATATAATACAACACTTAAATCTCAAGCTTTCTGAACAATCAAATGCAAATATTTCAGAAAAAAACTTTCAGAAATCTACACTTTCTGAATCCACTTTCTGGTCTTGCTTTCTAAACTTCCTTCAGAAATCGTATCAAAACTTGTTTCAGAATCAATATATTTCTGAACAATTATTTCACATCAGAATTAACAATCAATTCTTAATACAACTAACAATACGATATATCTCTTAAATGCAATCAGAAATTTAAACAACAATCACACAGAAAACAATATCAGTTTCTTAAGAATGTGTTCTTGAGAAAACTAGTTACAGATTTCAAATCTCTAATATTTATTTATGTAATTTGTTCTTGAAATTGTTTATTTCAGATTTCAATTACCCAAATAACAAATATCATATATCAGAAAGTTTAACACAAAAAGATTCCTTTAACTTTTGTTTCTTTAACTTTCAAATTGTTGTTTCAAGTTTGTTCTTAAGACCTTTACCAGAAACCAAAACAATCAGTTTAAATGCACAGTTTCTAAAAAACAATTAAAGCATGCAAGATAAGGTAAGAAATATAGACCCAATTTTATACTGGTTCGGCCAATGTGAGCCTACATCCAGTTCTTCAATCTTTCAATGATTGAGTTCCACTAGAAATGAATCAGAAAACACAAGTTACAATAAACCAGATATATTTTGTAACCTTCTCAGGTTCAACACTTCAGAAACTCCTTTCCTAAAGATTTCACTCCCTAGATATCCCCTCTAGGAAGATTTTCCTGCCTTGATATCCCCTCAAGGACTTTTCAGTAACCTTGTTTCTGATCACCCTTTCTATGAACCAATTGTTGAGAAATCAAATCCAATATATCAGCAATTACTTCTTCCTTAATCTTCAAGCCTCAAACTCATTAATTTTGATCAATTTCTGAATTCTTCTCCTTCAGAAATTCCTTCTCTTGCTTTGATGCACAATCTTGAATCAGAACATTATTATGATCTTAGCTTTCTTGAGCTTTCTTTTTCTCTCTTCTTTCTTTTTCAACTCTTAACTATTTTCTTGCTTTCTCAAATGTATCTGATTTTCTCTCAGATTTTTCTTCTCTCTTAAGCTATTTCTCTTTCTATTTTTTCTCTGTTTCTTTTTTTCTTGTGTGTGTCACTCTGTTATTACAACTCGAGACTCCTCTATTTATAGAGAGCTCTTTCAAAACAAATCCTATAGCAGTCATTAACGGCTATAATCCTTGGCGGGAATAACTAATAACATTGATAAGTTTTGTCCATTTACAGCTTTCAACTAACTTCCCTTTTCTAACACATGTGAAAATACATATTTCTAATTACATACACACATGCACTAAAATATCAGAACATAGTAATCAACATAATCAACACAATTCTGATCTTTACTTTTTAATCAGAAACTCATTAAGTTTCTAAACCAGTTTCTAAACCATAACCAGAAACTCATTAAGTTTCTGAACCATCCTCGATAGCTTTCTGATCATTCCTTTCTGCTTCTGAATATCTTCTTATTGCTTTCTCATGTGTATATTACAAAGATCATACATTATACAACCTAATACACAACTAATCATATCATCTATGCTTCTAATACACTTATTACAAATGTTACAATCACAATACATGAAGCATATACACCTTACATCCACAATGTAGTTTCTTTTACAAAGAAGCTTTCTGAAGCTATTACAATCATTTCACTATAGCTTCTCAATACTAACTCACTAAGTTACATGAGTTTTGTTATTATCAAAACCAAATGAGGAATTACATTAACAATCTCCCCCTTTTTGATGATGACAAAACTTATGTTATCTTTCAGTGCTTTTTCAGATTTTCTAAACAAAAACATAGCATTGATATAGAGTTTATAAAACAATTTTCCAAAATGTACTTTCAGAAACTCATATATGATTATATCAGAAATCATACAATCATCAGAAATGTAAAGTTCTTTCAGAAATTATGTTTCAGAAATCAAAATAACATGCAGTATCTATCATCCTACTTTATGAACATCACATATATCAAAAAGTATCATATGATCTAACATACATCCATATAATGACATATATCTCCCCCTACATGACATATCCATATCAGAAAATACATGTATTGTTATCAGAAACTAAATTTTTAGTATCAGAAATGTAATTAAGTCTCCCTTTCTGAACTATCTTCTAGAAGGATTATATCTAATCATTTTCCCAATACAAGAAGAAAGATTACATCTCATCATTCTCCCCCTTTTTGTCATAATCAAAAAGGTTTAAACAGATATAATGTTGAGTTTGTTTCTAAGAAATACAAATTTATCTTCTGATAGGGGTTTGGTAAAGATATCAGCCAAATTGTGTTCAGTTTCAATAATAAGCAAAAGATATAATTTAGTATTACAAATAAAGAATGTTACTTTATGTTATATATATTTTAATATTTGATAGTTGAGCACATAGTACACTACACCTGAGTTATTATTTGTGTTATGTATGTCTTTAATTTAAAAGTAACAAGTTGCACTTAGGTAGTCGTTCCGGGACAAGATTGTTTTGAAACTAATAACTGAAATGAACTCATTCATGCTCACTTATTTATTTAATAAACCTGGAGCGGCTCCCCTACTGAGTTACTTTCAAGTACTCACCCCACGTTATTTCAAACATTTTAGACAATGAGCACCAGCAGGATGATGGAGCGAGCTTGGAGCCCGCACAGCCTTAGTTTTAGCTTCCGCATTATTTATTAGACATTATTATTTGAGTTGTTTCTTTTATGGATTATGCTATGGATTTACTATTATTCTCTAGTTTATGTTTCTGAGATCGGACCTTTGTTAGACGGCAAGTACTATTTTATTTATGGATTGTATTAGTGGAGTCTTGTGAGTCTCAGTTTTGGGCTCATGAGATTACACATATTATTATTATTTCCTGATGTATGTTCTGGGAGACTATGATTGGTTATTTTATTATATTGAGGTTTATTCAGGATTATTTACTTCCGCACCTATATACGTTGTACTATTTCGCAAGGCCTTTATTTTCTATCCCGCAAATGATTAATGAAAATTTCTCCCACGTATTTTCCACGTATATATATTTTAAATATAAAGATAAAACATGATAACAGGAGGTAACCCTTATGAAATGGCCTAAAATGACTTAAGCGTTAAGGGCTATCTAGTAGGGTGTTACATTTTGGTATCAGAGCAGGTCTATCCTACAGGGCTTGGGGTAATGGACCTGTTATGCTATTATAGCATGTACGGTAGCTATGTCATGCGCAAAGCCTCTTATGTGTCTTAGTTAGTGTTTAGGTGCATGATCGTTTTGCTTGACTGTCAGAGTAACTGTGCATACTTAGCATTAATATGGAGCTTGATCAACTCGATGTTGATTGTTTTGTGTGCACAGGGACATGGCACCTAGCAGACGTACTAGGAACGTTTCTTCCACCATGAAAGACCAATGCGCTCCAGCAAGGACATCTCATGGCAAGAAGCACGTGATGCAGTGGAAGAGTCATCATAGGCAGCCTGATCGTTACGGTCAGGAAGAGGGTTCTCAGCACCTACGAGTCTTCGGTTCCTGTGAGGTTAATTCCCTCATGTACGTCGGGTCTCCCGATCCAAGTGCATCTATCAACTGCATTCTCAGGATGGAAGAGGTGGTTTCAGTTATGCCATACTCAGAAAGACAGAAGGTTACGCATGCCGCTCTCATGCTGGTGGGTGAAGTCGGAGTCTGGTGGTCAGATACGTGCAAGGTCTTGGAGGTTGTCGGCGTCTCCATCGACTGGAAGCAGTTCAAGGTCATCTTTTATGAGAAGTATCTTCCAGAAGCAGTCATGCAAGCCAAGGAGAGAGAGTTCCTCACTTTGCAGCAGGGGAAGATGTCGATTTTAGAATACACCAGGAGGTTCGATGAATTGATTAAGTTCTTCCGTCTTCCACCAAGTGATGTGGATGAGGCCATCAGATGCATCCGATACGTATGTGGCTTGAGGCCCGAGATACGGAGCTTGGTAGCTCCCCTAAAGATCCAGGAGTACTCAGAGATGGTTGACATTTGCAGGAGTGTTGAGGAGACGAGCTGAGGGGATGCTCCCTCGAGAGCTGAGACCCCGAGGGAGGGTTTGGCACCCAAGAGTTCACAGAACAGACGTCAGACCCCCACTCGTTTTCAGCCATATGGTCAGCCACCTAGGACTAAGTCTCAACCTCGACCTCTACAGCAGCAGCAGCAGCAACGCCCAGCCGCAGCAGCACCTCAGGCGTCGCCCACCATACCGCGATGTGCCACGTGTGGCAAGCTTCACAGTGGACGTGTCGTCTCGGTCAGAACATTTGTTATCGCTGCGTCCAGTCAGGCCATTATGTCAAGGATTGCAAGTGGATGGGATTCCAGCCTTCTTCCTCCTCAAGGCCACAGCGCCAGGGATGTGTGTTCACAGTAGGTGCAGAGAACGTGGAGCAATCATAAGATCTCATCAGGGGTAAGCATTTATGTTTTGCTTGTTTAATTTATCACGGTGATGACTAGCCTTAATCATCATTGTTTGGAAACCCATTTAGTGCGTGAGTACGGTGGGAATTGTGTGATGCATGTCTAGGCCTGACCCTAAGCTACTTGTAGTTTTGTTAAGGTCTAGATGAGGTTAGTTAGGGATAGTCGACCTTAGTTAAGAGTTGACTGCCTTGGCTAGTTAACCATGGATTACTCATCTCTGGTTGATCTTGGCCTCCATATGTTTTCCTATGTGTTAATCACACCCTTGTTTTGTTTAGAAAACGAAGTGAAAAGTGTTTTCAAAAAGGGTTTTTCATGTTGGCTACAAGACCAGTTTTCAAACTTGTTTTTCGCCCTTGTTTTCAAAAGGATGTTTTGCGAAAATGGTTTTGATAAACGAGAGTGTTCTCGTCACGACCTCTTTCACAGCCACGATGGGATAACTCTTAGGAATGATCATGTCCCTCTAGTTGGACCCTCTTTCCTTTTAGGGATGCCTTACGTCCTCACATATATTGATAGATGTAAGCCTTTACACCTCTAGGTACCCCCTTTACACCTCTAGGTACCCCCTCTCGTACATTAAGACATATGAGCCCTTGCACCATTATTAGGTTCCCATCGCTGCCAACTACCAATAATACTCCTTGATCATGTTCTATCATGTTTCCCTCCGAGCTCCCGAAACACTACCCTCCAAGTGCCTTAAGTTGAGAAGGAACCTTCCCTACCCACACTGTTTGCACGACCCTAGAGAGACACCACACTCCCTATATATAGCCTACATCGTCTTAGAAAACGCTTCGACTACTCACATATGTACCCACACAAACCCTACCACTACAAGCCACCACATATATTCCAACTCTACCGAACCTCAGGATCCATTAGTCTCCCAACATCACATGCCGTTAGTGAGACCTAATAGAATCCTTGAGAAGCCATGTGAGAGATAGTTTTACTGTACCCCATCATGTCATCATGAGCACATTCCTCCTAGTGGCTTTGGATGTACGTCGGAGATGTTTAAACCTCTTCTTCTGGTCAGAGCCTCTATGAAAGACTCTAAACCAATGCCTACACCCATGGTTTCCTCCTCTAAGCTATCTGCCTATGGTGGGGAACTCTATCCTGACCCTACCCATTATCGGTCAATTGTGGGCGACCTACAATATGTTAATGCTTACGCGGCCTGACATTGCTTTTGTTGAAAACAAAGTTAGTCAATTCATGCAGCACCCTAAACAAATATATTGGGAAGTTGTCAAACGTATCTTGAGATATTTATCGAGTACTCTCAATCATGGTCTATCATTTACATCTTCAATTGACTTAAACTTATTGATTTTTTCAGATTCATATTGGGGTTCTGACATTGATGACAAGAAGTCAACCTCTGGTTATGTGATTTATCTTAGCAAAAACATTTTTTCGTGCCGCAGCAAAAAGCAGAGCGGTTAGTCGATCGTCTACGAATCTGAATTTAGGAGTCTCACTGCTGCAATGGTTGAAGAAATATGGATCCAATCTCTTCTAAAAGAACTCCACATTCAATATTAAAAACTCCAACATTTTACTGTGATAATAACAGTATTGTTATATTATGTGAAAATCCCAATTTACGTTCCCGTAACAAGCACTTTGAGCTTGATTTATACTTTGTAAGACAATAGTGTTGAGCAAGGAGGCAAAAAGTAATGCTTTATTAATGAACTCAATACCACTAGTATACCTTACAATATTTAGTACACATTGGGACACTCACTATTTACTATTTTATACACTCTTGAACACTATTACACACTTATTATTTTATTATTTAAGTACACAACTCTCTCTAGCACTCACTTAATCACTCGCTTAACACCACACTTAATGCTTACTATTGCTTCACTTGCTGCCACTCAAGCTTGCTCACCTCAATTCACTCACACAACACACAATCACTCTTTTGCACAATTATTTATTTATTTTTGCTTTCACTTGTTGCACACTATCCACACACAAGCACATAAGCCTTTTATAGGCTCACAAAGTCGATGGTGTTAACCGACTTACACCACCTAGAGTTTTCTAGTTATTATTATTTTAATATCTAGTAACCAAAATATCTAGCAACTTCTATAATTAATACTAAAAACAAAAATAACCTTCAACACTTATATGTTGTAGACAATTCTAGATTCTAATGCTGATACTTCATGTTTCCCCCTCAGCACTAGATCTTCAGCACTAGATCTTTGTTGCATGCCGAATCGTTTGCAGAGTTCTGAGAATTTGTCGTTGCTTAACCCTTTGGTAAAAATATCTGCAATTTGTTCATCGGTGTTGATATATTCCATTCGTATTTCTTCATTCAAAACTTTCTCTCTTAGAAAATGATAATGTACCTCCACGTGCTTTGTTCTTGCGTGGAATACAGGATTCTCTGCCAATTGTACTGCGGACTTGTTTTCTCAATATAGCTGAATCGCACCTCTGACTAGTTGACGCAGATCCTTCATCAACCATGTTCACTCTTGTGCCGCCATTGTCCCTGCTCTGTACTCATCAGCTTCTATGGTTGACAATGAGACTGTTTGATGCCATTTGCTGCACCATGCAACTGCTCCTAATCCAAGAGTGAATACATATCCAGTGGTCGATCGACGAGTATCGTGATCTCCAGCATAGTCGGCATCACAGTAACCAACCATTTCACATGTATCACCCTTTTTATAAAATATTCCATAATTGATCGTACCTTTAACGTACCTTAATATTCTTCGAACAACTTCAAGATGCGGCTTCTTTGGATTTTGCATGTACCTACTCACGACACCGACAACATAAGAAATGTCCGGCCTTGACAATGTTAGATAGATGAGGCTTCCAACTAATTGTCGGTACATAGTTGGATCTTCTAAATCTCTTCCTTTAAGGGGACAGAGTTTGGGATTTGCCTCCATTGGGGATGATATTGACTTGCAGTCAAGCATGCCAAACCTCTGTAATAAACCCTTAGGGGGCGTTTGGCACATTACCGTGGAAGATTATCGGTAATCTAGATTACCTTGTAGATAAATTACCTTTAATTAAATTACCGGCAATCCACATTACCATGTTTGGTATATACAAATAACATTACTGGTAATCCACATTACCTTGTTTGGTCTATTAAAAAGATTACAAGGTAATGTATGTATATTACTATAATACCCTCTAAATAATTATAAAATGAATTAATTGAATATAATTATATTATATATATTATTAAAATACCTTTTAAAATACACATAAAATGAATTAATCAAATATAATTATATTTTGAATTTAATATTAATATTTTCAATTTTCACATTAATATAATTATTTAATAAAAATTAAATCTATTAACATAATTATAATATTTTTGCAAAGAGTAAAACATAGAAAAAGTAAATATAATGCAGTAAGTTAAAAAAAACTCAATAAGAAATATTCTTGCAGTAGCAGCATGGCAGTGCTCCGGGAAGGCTGGGCGCACGGTGGTTAAAGCGGAAGGCGCGGTAATCTAGCACCAGCAGGTCGCTGCAGCAGCAGCGGCGCGCAGCAGCAGGGCGCGGTGGTTAAAGGGGAAGGCGCGGTGGGCGAGTGGTTGATAGATTAGAATTTGTGTTATAGTAGTGTGTTAGGAAATTATAAAATTAGGAATAATAGTGTAATTTGTTAGAGGGGTAATCGTGTAATAAATAAATTTGATGATTACTTGGGGGTGGTAATCCAGATTGCCACCTGATATGGGGGTAATCCACATTACCTATATCTTTGTCAAAACAAACGAATCAATCTGGATTACCAATTAATTTGATTGTAAGATTACCGGTAATCTATCCAGATTACCTCATACCAAACGCCCCCTTAGCGTACTTCTGCTGACACAAGAATAATCCTTCTTTGTGTTAGCTCAAGAACCCTTCCAAGACTTTTTATGATTGAGAAATCATTTAAACTTGGTTTTGAATGATAAAAAAATAATATAAGTAAATATTTTGTTAGAAAAGGACTAATGTGTGTTGAATGTTTCAGAAAGCTATCATAATTAGATAACATCAACATCAGAAACATTGAAGTATGATTCATATTTTCTTAGTTCTCTAAGAATATGAATCAACCCAAGAAAGTATATTAATAATCAAACTTTCTCAAGAATTAATGAAGAACAACACAAGGGGCATTCATAATGCAAATTGATGTACATGGTTGAAGCAAAAGAAAAGAAAAACAATTCATAAAACATCAAGTACATGGAGCAAAGATCAAGAAGGATACATTGCTATAATTAATTCATATATACATGGTCACACATGTGTTCCTATAAAAATTGAAATTATAGGAATATGAGTTAATCATATTGTGCAAAGTCTAAGTGCAGCTTTCTTAAGAAACACCATTTTCTGAAGAAGATTTCTGAAGAACGGAAGTCTGATTATGAAGGAGCAATGTGTAAGCTCCAGAACCCTTTTGAGAGAAATCTCAGCATTTCTCTTAGAAATATAAAAAGTTTTAATGATAACAATTAAGCTATAGGGATAAAAATTTTACTTAAGGAAGCGCTAACATGTGTGCTCAAGTGTACTAAAAAAGATTACAAGTGTTTCATTCTCATGAGTAAGACTAAAAATCAACATCAAGTAACCTCAAGCTCAATGATAAAATCAAAGCTTAGAAGACATCATAAAGGGTTTCTTAGAAGCATGAAGGTGAAAAATGTGTTTCTGAGAAAGAAACAAAGTCTTCTCAAAAGGGTCTCAGAAGACTAGGTTGACTTTGTTTCTCTGAAGGGTCTTCCCTCAGAAAGGTTTGTCTCAGAAGTCCGTACATCATTGACAGAGCCCCGAAGCATCGTATTTCTCCGGTACTCTAGTGCAATTAGAAAAAGGGTCTTGAAGTAAGATTGTTTTACTGAATAACTCTCAGCACAAGATTGCTAAAGGACCGCTAGGGCGGTGGTCGACCGCTGGGGTGGTGCCGAGGATGCTGCCTTGCACATGCTTCCCTTTTGTTGGCTTATGACCGCCTGGGCGGTCCCTCTGCTGCTGAAGTTCCAGAACTTTGTTTTAACTTAGCTCCTAGTGCAAATCCAATACATTATTTAATTACCTGTCCCTGAAATAGCCACAACACTGAAACAAAACATATCAAAAGCACAAGTGACATTAAAGAGAGTAATTAATACGCAAATTGGTACTAATACTCTAAGAGACAATGTAAATTAAATCGTGCTTTAGAAATCAAGTTATATACAATTAGGAGCACGAAATTGCTCAAATTATGGGGGAAAATTTGTATGAAAATGTGGTTTATCAATCACTCAGAAAGATGGATTCTGAAGCAACCAAGTCTCTAAACTCAAAGGAAGTGAACACAACTCGGAAAGCTCAAAACAACAAGATGAACATGTTTGAACTTGTGCATTGTACACGTCTGAAAAGTTCCAGGATTTCTGCTGACTGTAGCAGGTATCCGTTCTGAAGCAACCAAGAGAGAGACACACAACCACATTAGTGCCAAAGGTTCAAATTTCGCGGGATTAAAGCTCTATAAATAGAAGACGACTAGTAGATTTCAACATAGACGAGAACTAACGAATCAAAGTGCTGAAACTTTGCTGAATCAAAATCCCAATTGCGAAAACTTTGAACTTTTCTCAGCTAGCTTTGTTTGCAAAAATCTTCTAGCTTTGTATTGGTTTAAATTCTTACGTCTGTAAGTTAAAACTAGAAGTCTACTAAGATATATTCTAGTCTGCATCTTAAGTCTAAGAACGTGATTTTTTTATGAAGTATTCCCCGATAATATATATTAACATGCGGAGAGCGGAGAAGAAACTTGCGGTAGGATTTCTACCTTTAGATATTTACCTACCTAGAATTTGTATATTAATATATACACACACAAAAACACATAATCCATTGTTATTGTGCCTTTTTTTTCCTTTATGGATAGATGTCCATTGTTGTACAAATAACATCATAAGAAATTATATTTTTTTACGTATTCTAACTAGCTCATACATTATGCCTAACACACATTTCATTATTTTGGACTTTGGTGTAATCCTCACTCTAAACATCAAACTTCAATTTTATATGTAATCCTCACCATAAAATCAATTGATTCAATATAGTTCATGTACATGTAATTAAATTGTATGCTTTATTTGATTTGTGACATTTTTATGTTAATTTAGTATCATCAGGTTGTAAAATTCTTTTTTGTACTTGTACATTATCTTAATGTTCTTTGAGCCTTATTTATGTATCATCTGAATGATATATAAAACTTGAGCTATAAATGCATATATTTGGTTTAATATTTATGAGCTAATATCAGTCTAGAATTTCTCTTTGTTTCATGTTAATAGAATAGAAGATTAATGTGATAAATAAATATAAAATCCTTTAATGGATCTTTACAAGCTCAATTGAAAAAAGAGAGGCAGGAGAAAGAAGATATGAAGAAGGAGTTGGGTGAGACCAAAAGGATGTTAAATGATTTAATGGAAAGGTTGGGCTACAAATCATGTTCTTCAAAACCTCAAGAAGATCACGATAAAGTAAGAGATGATGAGGATTCAAACTATGAGGGTACTAGTGAAGAAGATTCAAGTGAAGAGGGGAATACTTAAGATTTTATGTTGTTTTTCAGCTTACTTTTATGTTTGAATACTTAAGTTACAATTGAATTTACTATTTCTATGAATTCGACTTTTAAACATATTATCTAATGAGTAAATTAGTTGTTTATTGATGAGTTTTATAGTGATATTATATATTTAGACAAGTGTAATTGGCTAATAATAAATTGGTGTTTATTTTCTATGAAAAAATTGATCTAGAAAAAATAATCCAATTGATTTAACTTCAAATGGATTACCTGCAGATTTTGCTGTGAACAAAACAACTACCTGGGGATTTTGTTGCGAACAAAATACCTGCGGATTTTGCTGCGAAAAAAGTACCTGTGGATTTTGCTGCGAAAAATACCTGCGACTTTAGAGCAACTCCAATGGGGGGACCAATTTTGGTCCCCATTTGGGCTCCACCTGTCATAAAAGTACCGCCACATGTACATTGCGTCATAAAAGAGGGAATGGCGACCAAGGAGGCACCCTCCTCTCTAATAATAGGGACTAACTTGAGTCCCTATTGTGGTCCCACATGTTTAATTATTAATTAAAATAAAGATAAATTAATATAGTTATTATTTATTTTTATAATGTGTTATGAGATATTTTTTTCAATATGTAAAATTAAAAAATAACTTGTAATTAATTAATTAACCACCAAAAAATTTAAAATTAATAAATTAAAAGAAACTTAACATATTAATACAAATTATAAATATTACATATTTTTTAACAATACATAATTTGAAATATGACTAAGAACAATCATTTAATCTAAATATTTGATGGCTGTGTCGTGTCAACCATAAATTTAATTATTTTTAAAACCAAGTTCCCCTAATATAGTTTAGTGGAAACCAGGGTCGTCTCTCACAAGAAATGACTAAGAGAGTAATACACAAGACTAGTTGTCTGGCGGTTTGTCACAATTGGGGGTTTTTGTGTGCAAGTTAATTAAATTGGAATAAATTGAAAATAATAAAAGCAGCGGTTTATGGGGGTGGAACATTCATTAGGGTGTCAATCATTGGCTACAAAAGAATGCATGAGTTGATTAATTACGCCGGAGTTAGATCTAACTCCTTTGTTGTGATTCTAATGATTAACTGCCTAGAATGGGATTAATTAGTGAGATCTCACCTTTAGTTCCACTCTCAACAATTATTAAAGCCAATCATATTAATCTAATTAAAGAGACTATAATCAGCCAATTAATTACTCATTACCAATTCCTAATATGCCATGCATCAATTAATCAACTAACACATAAACATATGCCAATGAATTAGCCAACTCAATCGAGTAAGCCAAGAAAAAGGATTAAACACACAATTTAAGATCTCAAATTATATGCCAAGGGTTTGATAATGAAAACTTATGCAAGATTAAGAACAAAGCCTCAAATTACCCCAATCATGTTCATACCCTCACAAACCACCAAGAAATTTAGCTACTCATGGCAAGAAATTAAAAGGCAAGAAATAAATTGCAATAGAGAAAGCAATTAAGAACAAAGTAAGAAATTAAATGCAAGTTAGCAAGATGGAAAAACGAATAACTGAATTAATGATAAAAGAGTAACTTACAAAACCCAAAGAGGGCTGGACGAATAACGTTGGAATGCAAATAACTGAGCTAGAGCTAAATTAGGAAAACGGAAATCCTAATGGGAAGAACAAATAACTCTAACTAGGAAAAGAAAATAAGTAAAAGTGGAGGTAGTGAATGGTTGAAGAAGTGATGTGTTTTCTGATGCATTAGCCTTCTTTAAATAGAGTGAGCAACCTCCAAACCCTAGCTAATTGGGCCCCCAACTCGTGCAGATAGGGTTTCTGTTGTGACAGAGTTGCGGCACGGCGCTGGGGCGTGTTACGGGCGCTGGAGCGCCAGCGTTGTGCACGTGGCAGGTTTAAGTGAGCCACGCGCGCTGGGGCGCGCTACGGGCGCTGTAGCGCTCGATGCCTGCTCTGAAATCCACTGCTCCGCTTCTTGCCCAGTTCCTGATGTCTACAGCTCCAATAATACCTGTGACCTGCACTAAAAATACGAAATATCCAAGATCAAGTGCAAAGGTCATCCTTGAATTGTAAAAACATCATAAAACTTGTTATTTTAGCCTTTATTTCTATTAAGCTCAGATTAATCTCAAGTAGAATTAAATACAATAAGAGGCCAAAATAGAGCTAAGAATTGCATACAATCATCCAAATTAAGGGCATAAAATATTGGTAAAAACCGCGTTATCAAATATCCCCACACTTGAACAATTGCATGTCCTCATGCAAAAGCAATGATTCCAAGCATCTCTCAAAGCATTGGCTAACACATCTAACACCTAAGCTAAGTCCTAAAAGAAAAATAAAATCTATAGAAAGTTATTCAAAACAGCACACCTTGGTCAGATTTCTACAATACCCTTGACATGTTATCAGTTGGCATCAAGAAAAGTTTATGAGTTAGGAGAATCAATTCATGTTATGCAAAGTTGGTTGATTTGGCCCTCACCAGTGTGTTTCTCTCTCAATCACTCAGTGTTTTGGCTTAACACTCAATTCGAATAATTCACACAAGTATTTACATTCCATAAATTTGCTATACTCCTAACATTGCAATTTTTACAAACATGGTGCATCAAGAGGTCTTTTCAGGGTTGTAACGGGGCTTGGGACAGGTGTGGCATATATGGGAAGTGGACTCAATTTCCAAAAAACTAAGACTTCATGGTTTGGTCAATCCTAGATGACTTCTATCACTACAGAAAACATGGAGAGAGAAGAGATGGATAGAATAGAAATACCCAGGATCAATAACTCATAAATTCTTACAATTATCATTCCCAATGTTCCCAAATATTTTCACATTAATTCCCAGGAACCCAACAACCTTTATTTGCAGGAATTCACATTTTTTTCTTGATTTTTCTATATTTTTTGATTTTTTTTTTGATACCTCATCTCAATTCCTTTGGTAATTAAAATGAGGTGGAAAAGAAAATAACAAAGAACCACTTATGTACAAAAGCTACCCTTACAACATATCCCAATATTTTGCACTCTATACCAGTGCTCAACTTAACCCAATTTCCCCACACTTAAGACCTTTGCCCAATAATCAAATCATGTCCTCCTAGTTTCTCAGAGGGGATTTTTCATTGTTTTTCTGTCTTTGCCTTGTAATGAGCTTAGTAACAAAAAAGGGATAAAGGCTCAAATTGGCTACAAACAAATGGATATTGTGTATGGATTGACTATTTGGCTAAGTGGCTTTTAAATGTAAAAACAAAATTATGCCTCAATCACATGCAACATGTATAAAATGCAAAACAAGAATCAAGCAAATTCAGGAATATCAAATACAAGTGTGTGTGCTCACAGAAAGAAAGTGATTAGTTGATACATGTAATCACATTTAAGGCTCAAATCTCACAGGTAATCCAACCAACCAAACAGAGATAACACAAACAATTCAAACTCATATTAGATTATCATGCCAACATTTCAGAGTTAAATTAAAGGGCAGAGCAATTTTAAACCAAAAGGTATATAAAGAAAACTACCCAATCATCTACCTAAAAATACATAAAAATAAAATAGAATAAAGACAAAGAAAAAGGAAAAGAGTTAGGCATGCCATTATTTACAAAAGCTAATTTTATCTACACCCTCCCCACACTTGAATGAGACACTGTCCCCAGTGTCAACAAATTAAAGAACAGAGAGAAGGGTATAGAAAGGACCTACGGAGGACTCAACTGTCCAAGGCCGCCGGAGCGGGAGACGCGCGCTAGAGCGCCGAGGCCGTGTCTTCGCGTACGCCGAAGCGCGAATAGGGCGCTAGAGCGCGATCTGCTGCAGTTTTTCATGACAGCTGCACTGCGATTGGTTTTCCAATTGGCTAAGTAAATACCTGGAAGCAAGTGTTAGATAAAAGAAGAAAATAATAAAGAGGTAGGTATCTAAGTGCAGAAATTAAAATTTGGTGGGTTGTCTCCCCCAAGCACTTTGCTTTAACGTCCTTAAGTTGGACGGTTGACTGCTCATGTGGAATTTGGGTCCTCAAGATGGATGATATCCATCTCATTATCCTCTGTATGCTGCTGATTCCTGTTGAAGACTTTTAATCTGTGCCCATTGACTTTGAATTTTGAGTTGGTTTTTGGACAACAGATTTCCACCGCTCCATGGGGAAAGACTCTAGAAACAATGAAAGGTCCATCCCATCTGGATCTGAGTTTCCCAGCCATCAGTTTTAGCCTTGAATTGTAGAGCAGCACTTCTTGACCGTCCTTGAACTCCTTCCTGGAAATGTTACTGTCGTGGAATGCCTTTGACTTTTCTTTGTACAACCGAGAACTTTCGTAGGCCTCCAGACGCAACTCTTCCAATTCTTGTAATTGGAGCTTCCTGTGTTCTCCTGCCAAGGTTAGATCCATGTTGCACTGCTTGATCGCCCAATAGGCTCTGTGCTCTAGTTCCACAGGCAAGTGACATGCCTTTCCAAAGACAAGTCTGAAAGGGCTCATGCCAATTGGGGTTTTGAACGCTGTTCTATATGCCCACAGTGCATCATCTAGCCTTAGACTCCAATCCTTCCTGTTGGGGTTTACTACCTTCTCCAAGACTCTTTTGATTTCACGGTTGGAGACTTCTGCTTGCCCGTTAGTTTGGGGGTGATAGGCAGTGGAGATCCTATGAACAACCCCATACATACGGAGTAGGGCATCCATGCTCCTATTGCAGAAATGAGTTCCTCTGTCACTAATGATGGCCCTTGGCGTTCCAAACCTGCAGAAAATATTGGACCTAACAAAAGCAACTACAACTGCGGAATCATTAGTTCTGGTGGCAATTGCTTCCACCCATTTTGAGACATAATCCACAGCGAGAAGGATGTAAACAAAACCACGAGAGCTAGGAAGTGGTCCCATGAAATCAATTCCCCACACATCAAAGATTTCGCAAAATAGTAAAGGTTGTTGGGGCATTTCATTTTTCCATGAGTTATTTCCAGCTCTTTGGCATTGCTTACATGATTTACAGAACTCATAAGAGTCTTTCTTAATGGAAGGCCAGTAAAATCCACAGTCAAGGATTTTCCTAGCAGTGCGGTGAGGTACAAAGTGGCCTCCGCTAGGCCCAGAATGACAGAAAGTTAAAATTGATTGGAATTCCATGTCATCCACACAACGTCTAATTACTTGATCAGACCCGAGTCTCCACAAATAAGGTGCATCCCACAAGTAGTATTTGGAATCACTTTTGAATTTCTCTACTTGGGATTTTGAAAGTTTTGATGGGATAACTCGGCCTGCCAAGTAATTGGCAATCGGTGCATACCATGGACTAATATTAACCTTAAGCAAGTGCTCTTCAGGGAAAGAGTCATTAAGTGGAAGGGGATCCTTGGGAATGTGCTCAACTCTACTCAGATGGTCAGCAACCAAATTGAGAGCACCACTCTGATCCCGTATTTCTAAATCAAACTCTTGTAAGAGTAGCATCCACCTCATTAACCTTGGCTTGGCTTCAGATTTCTTTAAAAGATATTTTAGAGATGCATGATCGGAGTATACCACTACCTTGGAACCTAGCAGATATGATCGAAATTTATCCAATGCAAAAACAATGGCTAAAAGTTCGAGGATGCATAATAGAGGACATGAGAAACCTTACCCACCGATTGGGCTAGTACAGCGCCCAATGCGTAATTGGAAGCGTCACACATGAGTTCAAAGGGCAGCGTCCAGTCCGGTGGTTGAATTACAGGTGCAGTGGTGAAGTGCTCCTTCAATTCGTCAAATGCTTTATTGCATGCATCATCGAACTGGAATTCTACTTCCTTCTGCAGTAGCTTGGTCATGGGTAGTGCAATCTTACTGAAGTCCTTGATGAATCTCCGATAAAATCCTGCATGACCCAAAAAAGAACGAACCTCCCTCACACTGGCGGGGTAAGGCAGAGAGGAAATAACATATATTTTAGCTTTGTCTACCGAGATTCCAGCTTTAGATATGACATGCCCAAGTACCACACCTTGTTTGACCATAAAGTGACATTTTTCAAAGTTCAAAACAAGGCGGGCAGAGATACATCTTTTTGAAATTTTTTCCAGACTATGCAGGTAGTCATCAAAAGAGGATCCAAAAACAGTGAAATCATCCATAAATACTTCCATGCAATTTTCAAGAAAATCGGAGAAGATGGTTACCATACATCTTTGGAAAGTACCTGGTGCATTGCACAACCCAAACGGCATGCGGCGGTAGGCGTATGTTCCAAAGGGGCATGTAAAAGTGGTCTTCTCCTGATCTTCAGGAGCAATGTGGATCTGGAAGTATCCGGAGAATCCGTCCAGGAAACAGTAATGTGACTGGCCCGCTAGTCTCTCCAGCATTTGATCAATGAAGGGTAGAGGGAAATGATCTTTCCGGGTGGCTTGATTAAGTCTCCGGTAGTCAATGCACACCCTCCAACTATTTTGAATTCTGGTAGGGATGAGTTCGTTGTTCTCATTGCGCACCACAGTTATCCCTGACTTTTTGGGCACTACTTGCACCGGGCTGACCCATTGGCTGTCGGAAATAGGGTAGATGATCCCCGCGGCCAGCAATTTTGTGACCTCTTTCTTCACCACGTCAAGGATCAAAGGGTTTAGTCTCCTCTGGGGTTGCCTTACAGGTTTGGCATCATCTTCCAAAAAGATGCGATGAGTGCATGTAGAAGGACTAATTCCCTTAAAATCTGCCAATGTCCAACCAATTGCTTCCTTATGACCCTTCAATACAGTGACGAGCCTCTCTTCTTGCTCAGATGAAATGTCATTGGCAATGATTACCGGTTGGTTTTGTCCTTCTCCCAAAAAGGCATATTTAAGGTGTGGTGGAAGTGGTTTTAGCTCCTCCTTGGGTGCGTTCTGCTCCCCTTCCTTTGAGTCACCTGAAATTGAGAACACTTTGGCAGAAGAACAAGCATTATATCTTGAATTTGAGTCAGGAATTTCAAGGATTTGGTCAGAATCGCAGACAACAGCAGAAACTAAATTTTCTGTGCTGCGAGCGTGCGCTCGGGCGCTCGGGCGCGAGTCTCTGTTGCAGAATTCCATCAGCAGTGTCATCGCTCTCAACACAAGTAGGTTCTGCCCCATACTCGAATTCTTCAGCCAAAATTGAGTATTCTTGGGGTATCCCTAAAGATAGATCCATTGCCAAACAGTTTTCACAAAGATCCTCACATTTCCCACAATCTGGACAGTTGAATTCAAAGTCAAAGTCCAGCCATGAGTCAAAGCCATTTGAGATACCATAAATGTTGTTTTCAAGTAAAGATTCCATGATATCTAGTGCAAAAACAGAATGGTTCTCGGATGAAAATTTCATGGCATCTTTCAAATTAAATTGGACTTTGAATTCCCCACATTCCATAGAGAGGCTACCAGCATGAACATCAATCTTGGCTTTAGCAGTTTTTAGAAAAGGCCTACCAAGAATTAATGCTTGCTGGTTACACTCTCCGTCTTGTGCCATTTCCAATACATAAAAATCAGCTGGAAATATTAAATCGTTTACCTTAACCAACACATCTTCCAGAATTCCATCCGGTTGTTGTATGGTGCGGTTGGCCAATTGAATGATCACGCTGGTGGTTTTGAGTGATCCAATGTTTAGAGCTTGGTATACCGATCTTGGCATGACATTTATGACTGCACCCAAATCAGCCATGACTTCTCGGAATTGCATATTGCCAATTGTGCATGGAATGGTGAAAGTGCCGGGATCTTTGCATTTTTGTGGGAGATTTGGGGTGATTATTGAGAAGCATTCACCCCAAATTTTACCTTTTCATTCCCTTTGAGTTTCCTTTTATTGGTGCATAGCTCCTTTAAGAACTTGGCATACTTCGGAATTTGCTTGATAGCGTCAAGCAAGGGAATGTTTACCTCTACACTCCTGAAGATGTCTAATAGCTCCTTATCCAATTCCACTTCCTTTTTCTTCTTTTCTGTCAAAGTGGCTTGAGGGAATGGAATGGAAGTGCAGACTATGGTTGGCTCCTCAGGGACTGATTCGGAAGTGACCTCTTCCGCAGGTGGATCAACGGCAGTATCCTCCGTTTCAAGCAATTCGTTCTCCCTCGTAGGTTGAGAGGGTTTGAGGTCTTTTAGTGCTCTCCTCGATCTCAACTGAACAGCAAGTACATTCCCCTGGCTATTAGAGGTTATCCCGCCCCCTCTCATTTGGTTGACCTCATTCTGCAGATTCATCATCATATTCTGCTGCTCCATGAGTAGTCTCATCACATCATTAAGGGATGGCTCAGCAGATATGGGAGGTGCAGGTAAAGGTAATAGTGGAGTTGGTGGGGATATAGGCACTGGAGCTTGAAATTGCCCTTGATGGGAAGGTTGATACCAGACTTGCTGCTGTTGAAATTGGGGTCTTCCCGGAGTCATGCTTGTGGTTGCCACCATTGTTGTTCCTTCTTGAGTTTGTAAGTACTGGTCCGGTGCATGGGAGTCTAAAGAGCATACCTCACACAACACAAGTTGGCTTGGGGTTCCCGTGTTGGTTTGGTTAATGGCCAACTGCTTCATGAAGATGGCAATCTCTTCCAGTTTCTGGTGTAGGCCATCACCTTCCAGTTGAGCTACCTCATTCACCCCTTTGGTCACGGAAGTTGCCCTTGTGCCAAACTGCTGTGAGTTCACAGCCATGTTCTCGAATAGGAGCCTAGCTTCCGCCGGAGTCTTGTCCAGCACCACCACTAGCGGCATCAATCATGCACCGGTCCATACCCGTCAGACCCTCATAATAATATTGGATCAATAGTTGTTCTGAGATCTGATGGGTAGGACAGCTTGCCACTAATTTATTGGACCTCTCCCAATATTCGTAGAGAGACTCACCCTGGAGTTGGCGGATGCCACTGATGTCCTTTCTTATGGCAGCTGCCCTTGAGGCTGGGAAGAATTTCTCCAGAAAGATCTTCTTCATGCCAATCCAGGTGTTGACAGCTCCATTTGGCAGGTTTAGGAACCATTGCTTCGCCTGACCGTCCAGAGAGAACGGAAAAGCCCGAAGCTTCACATGTTCCTCGTTGACTCCTCTTGGCTTGAGAGTCTCACACACCACATGGAATTCCTTAAGGTGCTGGTGTGGATCCTCTCCGGCCAAACCGTGGAACTTAGGAAGCAAATGAAGAATCGCTCCCGTAAGCTCGAATTCGGCATCCAACCTTGGGTAGGCTATCCCCAGAGGTTGTTCAGTGAGATCCGGAGCTGCGAGTTCTTTCAAGGTAAGCTGATGGTCTCCCATGGTTTGAACTCAAACCTGAAACACTAACAAATAGATCAGAAGGTTCAGGTCCAGTGGTCAGCAATGCAGTACGCAGAACTGCAACTTTTCAGTTCGCAGTCCGCGCTGGAGCGCTGTACAGGCGCTGTAGCGCGAGTATCAGCAGTAGACTCAGCTGTTCGTGGAACAGCGAGTCTGGGAAGAGTAAAATTAAAAATAATAAACGAAAATAAAATGCAAAATAAAAGAAAATCTTTTTGTTTTTATTTTTGAGAGAAACGAAGAAAAATAAAAGAAAACAATTATGTACACTATTCACAATTCAAACAACTAGTGAAAACTTTCATCGCCATTCCCCGGCAACGGCGCCAAAAATTTGATGGCTGTGTCGTGTCAACCATAAATTTAATTATTTTTAAAACCAAGTTCCCCTAATATAGTTTAGTGGAAACCAGGGTCGTCTCTCACAAGGAATGGCTAAGAGAGTAATACTCAAGACTAGTTGTCTGACGGTTTGTCACAATTGGGGGTTTTTGTGTGCAAGTTAATTAAATTGGAATAAATTGAAAATAATAAAAGCAGCGGTTTATGGGGGTGGAACATTCATTAGGGTGTCAATCATTGGCTACAAAAGAATGCATGAGTTGATTAATTACGCCGGAGTTAGATCTAACTCATTTGTTGTGATTCTAATGATTAACTGCCTAGAATGAGATTAATTAGTGAGATCTCACCTTTAGTTCCACTCTCAACAATTATTAAAGCCAATCACATTAATCTAATTAAAGAGACTAATCAGCCAATTAATTACTGATTATAAATTCCTAATATGCCATGCATCAATTAATCAACTAACACATAAACATATGCCAATGAATTAGCCAACTCAATCGAGTAAGCCAAGACAAAGGATTAAACACACAATTTAAGATCTCAAATTATATGCTAAGGGTTTGATAATGAAAACTTATGCAAGATTAAGAACAAAGCCTCAAATTACCTCAATGATGTTCACACCCTCACAAACCACCAAGAAATTTAGCTACTCATGGCAAGAAATAAATTGGAATAGAGAAAGCAATTAAGAACAAAGTAAGAAATTAAATGCAAGTTAGCAAGATGGAAAAACGAATAACTGAATTAATGATAAAAGAGTAACTTACAAAACCCAAAGAGGGCTGGACGAATAACATTGGAATGCAAATAACTGAGCTAGAGCTAAACTAGGAAAACGGAAATCCTAATGGGAAGAACAAATAACTCTAACTAGGAAAAGAAAATAAGTAAAAGTGGAGGTAGTGAATGGTTGAAGAAGTGATGTGTTTTCTGATGCATTAGCCTTCTTTAAATAGAGTGAGCAGCCTCCAAACCTTAGCTAATTGGGCCCCCAACTCGTGCAGATAGGGTTTCTGCTGTGACAGAGTTGCGGCGCGGCGCTGGGGCGTGTTACGGGCGCTGGAGCGCCAGCGTTGTGCACGTGACAGGTTTAAGTGAGCCACGCGCGCTGGGGCGCGCTACAGGCGCTGTAGCGCTCGATGCCTGCTCTGAAATCCACTGCTCCGTTTCTTGCCCAGTTCCTGATGTCTACAGCTCCAATAATACCTGTGACCTGTACTAAAAATACGAAATATCCAAGGTCAAGTGCAAAGGTCATCCTTGAATTGTAAAAACATCATAAAACTTGTTATTTTAGCCTTTATTTCTATTAAGCTCAGATTAATCTCAAGTTGAATTAAATACAATAAGAGGCCAAAATAGAGCTAAGAATTTCATACAATCATCCAAATTAAGGGCATAAAATATTGGTAAAAACCGCGTTATCAATATTAATATAATTAATTAAACACTACATTTGGGAACGCGCATTGTGGAATTGTCAAATGTGTTCCACTAAGTCTTCCTTCAGTTATCGATGTTTCTGCTTATCACGAAGTTGAATATTTCTTTGTATAAATCGCTCATATGGTGCAAAGTTTTCCTTTCCTAAATGTGGTTGTGATAAGCCATTTTCCACATCATCATATTCATAAGCCTAAGAAAAATTTCCTGCATAAGTATTTCTCTAATCCTTAACAATCATATTATGCAATATAATACATGCTCTCATTATATTTGCAAGCTTCTTCTTCTTCCAAAAACGTGTCGGACCACGTATAATTGCAAAACGAGCCTACAGCACTCCAAATGCTCGTTCCACATCCTTTCGTTGTGATTCTTGAAACTGTGCAAATAATTTTCGTTTTTCTCCTAGTGGTCGAGAAATTGTTTTGACAAATGTTGCCCACACAGGATAAATACCATCGGTTACATAATACCCCAGATTATAATTGTTGTCGTTAATAATGTAACTAACCTCTGGAGCATGACCATTCAAAACATCGTCAAACAACGGTGAACGATCTAACATATTGATATCATTGTTCGACCCGGTAACTCCAAAGAACGCATGCTATATCCAAAGGTCTGATGATGCCACAATTTCAAGTACTATAGTTGCAACTCCTCGATAACCACTCATGTACATACCTTTCCATGCTTTGGGACAATTTTTCCACTACCAATGCATGCAATCAATTCTACCCATAATGCCAGGAAAGCCGCGAGCCTCTGCCATTTGTAACAATCGTTGCACATCATTTGAATTCGGTTTTCGTAAATATTCAGTCTCAAAAACTGAAATTACACCTTCAACAAATTTCTCCAAGCATTCGATGGCAGTGCTCTTACCTATTCGTACATAATAATCCACAACTTTAGCGGAGGCTCCATATGCTAACATACGCACGGCAACAATGCATTTTTGTAGTGGGGACAAGCCTTTCTTCCCTTTAGTATCAACCCTTTATTGAAAATATGGATCAACATTTGAGAGGGTTTCCATTATGCGAAGGAAGACATGTCTACCCATTCGAAACCGTCTTCGAAACGTCTCTGGAGGGTACACCGGATTAGATACAAAGTAGTCATGAAAAAGGCGTTCATGTCCTTTTTCACGATCTCTATTTATCCACCTGCGAGAGTTGGAGGAAGAGTTTTGATCATTCTTATCCAAAATGAGTTGAAGTTGCTCCTCTTCTGAATCGTCAAACAAAAAATCTCCAATCCAATCATCCATAAGCTTGTTATCACGTTCTTAAAACTACCATACAATGCTTCATTAAACAAGTCATTAATACTTTTGTTTTTGGGTTGTTTTGAGCTGCCAGCCATATCTTGAATTAAAAATTTGAGTATCAGAAAGAGTGACAAACTTAAGACTCAAATAAAATTTTAGGAGAATTTGTTAGTTATCATGTCATGTGTTAAGTGAGTTCCATATTTATAGGTCATTCAATAACAACTAGTTTACAACGGCTAGAATTGCAACAACTAGTTTATAACGGCTAGTGTATAATAGCTACAATTGCAACGACTAGTTTATAATGGCTAATTTATAATATTTTTTTAAATAAAATACATGAAAATTAAAATTAAAACATACATTAAACACACATAAAGAAAACATATGACATTTAAAATTAAAACTTACATTAAAAATTAAAATGCACAATAAAAATAAGCTCTACCGATACAAACATAAATCACTAAAATCACTTCGCAATAATTTTCTCTACCGCAATTTCTTGAAGAGCTCGTTGTTTTTCACTCATCATGGAGGCGTCTGCATGAAGTATTTGCATATCCATTTCCCTTTCCTTTGACTTTATTTCTGCCATTTTAATCTCCATCAAATCTTATAGCTCTTTTTCCTTGATTGCAATCAACCTTTCTTTATATTCCATTTCCATTTGTCTTTCCTTTTCTATTTCCTCTAACTCTTTCTCATTAACCTATTTGTATTCCTCAATGAATTCTAGTTTTCGAATTGAACAAGATCGAAGAGTGTTAAGACAATCTTCATCAATACCCTCAGATATATTTGCTTTCCCTTTACCCTTTCTCTTACTTTTTTTAGATCCTTGAGGACGAATTGGAGACTCCACATGAACATCTTCACTTATTGGTGTTTCTGGATTAGATGAGGATGAATATGTTCCAGAAACACTCAACTTTGTTCTCTTCAAACCTCCACTTTGTGTTGATTGAGTTCTCCATTTTTGTTCCCTAGAAGCATATTCCAATGTCGTTCGAAAGTGAATTTTTTCCCATACTTGTGGAATAGAGTTTATGAGTCAACTCTAGTATATCATCACTGTTTGACCAACTTCTTACATTTCGAGAAGCTTGATCATGACAACCACCAAATCCTTGAACCACCGTGTTAATCTTATGCCATCTTTTCTTGACACCACATCCTCCTCTTTTCATGTCTGCATTATTTTCTTGACAATAAGAATGAATTCGCTTCCAAAATGTATCACCTTTTTGGTCGGTACAGACTAAAGGATCCATCGATACATTCAACCCTCTCCAGTGAATGCTTTCTTGCTTGCGATCTTCAACAGCATCATCGTTGATATCAATGGCATCTAAACCGCCATGGTTTGAAAATTCTGAATGTCGTGAACTTGGACTATAATTTATTGGCCGTTGACTAGATTGGTCATTTAAGCCACCAACACCAGCATAACTTGGTATGGAAACCCCAATTTGTGTATGGAATGGTAAAGTTGATGTGCCCATATTTGCAATTGATGAGTTAAAATGGCAAGGAATGTATGTTGAGTAGTTTGTGAATTTTGAGTTTGTGGAAATATAGGAAAATGACTATTGGAAGGAACTTGAAAATTTAAATTATGAAGATTTTGGAGATTTAAATTTTGGAAAAAATTTGGAATTTGGAAATTTTGATTTGTATTTTGGGATGTTGAATTTTGAGATTATTGGACATTTGGATTTGGAGGAAAATTTGAGGATTGCATGTAATTGAAAAATGGATTGAATTGATTAGGATCCATTTGTTGGAGAGAAAAATAGATGAGTAGAATTTATATGAGACAAATTATGAAATGAGTAGAATGAATTGTGAAAATATAAGAGTGATAATGATGTGTATTTGTAGATGAAAATATAAATATTTTCGTTGAACATCAACGGTTATTTCTGAACACACTAACAGGTATAAGATTAAAAGTGCACTTTTATTTTTAAAATATAAAACTTTTATTGCCAAATGTCAAAACATTATTTGCTCTTTGTAGTCCCCGTTCAGAGGGATTTTGCTAACTTGGAAAATGAGCCACGTCCCGCATCCTGCTTCTCGTTCCCTGCTCCAACGGTCAGTGTCCTTGGTTGTTCTGACAGTGCTGCAATAGGGACTCATTTCTTCTACCGTTGGAGTTGCTCTTACTTGCACAAAAAAAAAAAATTGTTGTGGATTCCATTTCCTATGGTCAAATAATTTTGCTGCAAATTTTCAACATTACCTACGAAAATTTTCGCAACTAAATTTGCAGCGAATTTGCACTATAATTATCAACGAAGGTTTTAGCTGCCAATTTTTTTCCGCAGGATGTAACATCCTCTTTTTGAGTTAAAATTCAATATTTTACTACAAATTATTTTAGTTACGAAGCAGAGACTGAAGGCTTAAGGCGCAACTGAACAGAGACTCAACCACCACCCGCGGTGCATCCCACCGTTGCTATCGCGCCACAAGAACAGAACTACACCACCACCCATGCCTGGACAGAACCCAACAACCACCAGAGATCATCGCAGTGTTGCTGTCGCGTCTGAAGTTCAAGACTCAACCACCACCCGCGTGCTCGTCGCAGTGTTGATGTCGCGTTACGAGGATAGAACACCACCACCACCTTTGCATCACCCTGCTGCGATACAAGTTTAGAACGCCGCGCACCACCCGCGATACAAGAGCAGAACGCAGCCCCATCGCAGAGTTTACTGACGCGTTGCAAGAACAGAACGCCACCACAACCGCCCAAAAAACATTGTGGTTGTTGCAATATGTGTGAAACGAATATCATAAATCAAAGTGGTGAAGAGGTTTGGATACATTTTTTTAGGTTAATTTTTATTTTTTGTACTTTTGTTGTTTCACTTGAATTCAATGTAATATTTTTTTGTAATCATTTGGATGATGATACTGTAAGCGGGGAAAGTATTTTTTTATGTTTATTATGAAATAACCCATATAGTAACTAATATTAACCCATTTTTCTATTTACATGTGATGATATTGTTTCAAATTATTATTCCATGATACAGTACAAAATAACCCATATTTTAATTCAAAATAACCCATTATAAAGTTATTATAATCATTAATGAGTTATGATAGGCTATCGGCAAGTGCACCGAATCGTTCAAGTAATAAAAATCACGGTAAATGGGTATCGTTCCCACGAGGATTAAAGAACCGAGCAAAAAATTCTTTAAATGAGTTTCTAATTAGACGAATCGAATAAAGTTTAATGAATGAAAACACAATGTAAATTCAAAAGCTATTGAATGTAAAAGTGCAGTAAAAATTTAATAAAAATTTGATGGATGAAAGGTTAGGGTATTGGGTTCACGTATATTTTCTGAAGTTAATAAAACATTTGCTTACCTTTGTATTTTAAAACCTCAATTCAATGAACGAATCCTAAGTTCTCAATTCCAATTCCTTGGTAATTTAACATTTTTTCTATGAACAATTAGTCAATGCCTTGATCAAATCATCTCAAAGAAAAGATAAAATATTTTTACTGATTCAATGTTCACAAAAATCATGATCCTATTCCTAGATATCAATCTTTCTAACAATTTCCCTTAAGCTAATTCACAAATTTATTTTCCCAAATAAACACATGAATCCAAGATAAGTTGAAGAGTGATTTTTCAATGTTCACAAAAATCATGATCCTATTGCTTGAATTGAATGTATAAAACCAAAGGTTCAAAACTATCGGATTAATTCATAGTAATACGATCTGTAACACCCTAATAATTACCTCTTTATGCTTAAGTCATATCGAGTTAATTATTGGCATTTATCATCCTATTTCAGAACTCATGTTTGAAAATAAAGATACGCGGAAAATAGGGCCAAAGTTTTTCAAGATAAAATACGCAGATTTAAAAATCGTGGCTTGTGCGTGATGAGGTATAATCTTTCACACCTATCTGAGAACCTGAATAAAACAACCATTCATAGTATAAGAACACACAAAAGTGGCCCAATACGTACATATAGTTTCACATACACAAATGTTACACACATAAGTGTGAGCATAGACTAGATATTACCATAGTAGAATATTAAAGTTTCTGCCAATGAGCATTAGCTCAAATGGCACCTCCCTTGGTCCAAATGACTAAGGGTTTTGTTGCTCTAGGGTCAAGGGTTCTATCCCCATATGCCCACCCTTCCCAATTCCCTTAGCTCCACTAGGAGCTCATTGTAAACCAAAAAAAAAAAAAAGAATATTAAAGTTTCTAAGAAAATCATAAGCTTGTACAATCCCTTATGATTCCCTTATCAACTCAGCTAAGTGTCAGACAATACATAACATAACAATACAAGGAGTAACATAGGAACAAGACTCCAATGCATAAATCTTCATAATGTCCGAGTCTCCGTCTTCCCGTAGTTTCGGTTCGCTCACCTAGTGGAAGTACCTGTATCCCGATCTGAATCTAAAACAAATAGTGGTGGAATTGGGGTTAGTTCCACAGACTCAATAGGGGGATCACTCCGGTTTATTATGAAATAAGTGAGACATGCAATTTCCGTATTACTGGTGTTTTCACAAGCATAACTTTAATCCGGAGTGTCTTGACCTCTTATTTACTACATAAATGATGCATCAATTACATGCTCAATATCATTTATGCAAACATAACTTAAGATGCAATAACATAAATTCACTCATTTGTCATGTGTCATGATCTCTGTACTTTAAATGGCACCACCCTCTTTTCTCTCTAACTCCGCTTCTCCGGCCCCAAGGCTATGAGCTCATACCTCTCTAGTCTATACTAGGATACTGGTGGGGAAGAGAGGTTTATTCACTTTCACTCACAAATTGGTGATGGACACTGAGGGGTGCCAACCCTCCCTTGCCAACCCAATTTGTCGAAGAAAGCTACTTAAGAATCTCATTTATCATTTCACATGACAATCTCATATTATTCTTTACGTACTTAGCATGCACGTGGAAATGTCTATACATATTCTTTTCAAACATCTATTATATACATGATTTCAAAGATGAAACATATACTTTAATTCCAAAATACACTATCATAATCACAAGCTCATTTTAGAATTAACATCATAACATAATCATCATCAACTTCAACAATCTAATCAATTGCGGAATTTTGAGGCAGATTCAACATGTTTGACCAATAAAATCACTTTAATTATAAAATATTGAATCTGACCATAATATTTTTATGAGATGAAGTAAACTGATCATTCTAATATCTCAAACAAACGAAATTCAAAAATGAATTATACAGAGAGACAAATAAATCTCGAAATATCACACGCCGCAAAGAATTCAGCACTGCACGTCTAAATTGAAACTTATATTTACATATTTTTCTGTACTAATATAGAATGAATTTAGTTCTGAAAATTTTTATCCAACATCCTACATCTCTTAGATTTCAAAAAAAATTTATTTAATTAAATTTCATTTAGCATATTTTTAATTATGAATTTTTAAGCACTGACTGTCCTGTCTAGGAGCCTAATTCTGTTTGTCAACTTTGAAAATTCATAACTTCCAAAATATAAAGCCAAATTAAGTGATTTCTTTTGGAAATCCTTCATAATTGAGTTAACTTACAGATAAAATTGAAATGAACGAAAAATACCATCTGTGTAAAAAGAATCGAATTATTTTGTAACAGCTGTCTATACGAGTTCTCTCTTAAAGTTTTGGGTAATATAATCTCCTTATAACTTTAATTCATCAAAACCAACTTAATCCTCATTCTTAATCACTTAAACACTCACATAAGCATACCAATCAGTCAATAATCATAACATAAAATTATAATTTCATAAAATCTTTAATTTAGGGTTCAAAACCCTCAAGAACACCCAAATTTCATGCAAAAAATCTAAACCCTTACCTCAAATTGCTTCAAGGTTGAACAAAACTTCAACAAATTCTTCAACTCTCTCTCAATCTCGGGTAGCCACTTTGAAGGGGTTAATGATAAGTTTCTTGGGTGTTTTGGGGCTGCAACTGTTGGGAAACAAAAAAAATTTATGCAATTCCCGTCCAAGGACCCATGTGAATGAACATGATTCATCTATGAATTACCTGTTGAAGCGTTATCGCAATACAATTTGCGAACAACACTTGTTCTTGAGTTCTTCAAAAGTTCTTGTTCTTGAATTCTTCAACTCTTGAAATCTTTAATTCTTGAACTCTTCGATTCTTGAAGTCTTCAAATCTTGAACTCTTCAAATCTTGAACTCTTCAAATCTTGAACTCTTCAATTCTTGAATTCTTGAATCTTCACAAAGAGCTATGTCAAACTCTTCCGTTGCAAGTGTAGCAACGACCTAGAGATATCCACACAGCAGTTGTGAGTGTCAAACACTCACCTTAATGCTTTTCTGAAACTCACTATGCTAGTAGCGAGAAACAGAGAAATAAGGATTTCTAGAGAGGAAGGCTAAAGTGTATGAAGTCAACAACCAACCAAAAAGGCTCCTTAGGTGTGTTATTTATAGCCAACACTTAACCTAAACCTAAGCCTTGTTGGGCCCATCTCATGGAAGCCCAATTAGTCACACTAACTTCTCTTAATCCTTATTAAGCCCATCTTATGAAAGCCCAATTAAATTAGTCACACTAATTTAATCTTTATATTTTATTAGGTCCATCTCATGAAGCCCAATTAAATTAGTCACACTAATTTATTCTAATTTAGCATCAATATAAAAACTGTTTTAGTGTGCGACCCTATAGGTTCTTACAACGTTGGCAATATTATTAAATCTCATTTAAATAATATAAACAGTGAGCGGTATCTAGCAACACATCACTGCTACCCAAGTTATAAGAAAGTCAACGGTTTGACATAACCTTTCCGTGATTGACGTTGCCGTACACTTCAGTCCCTTTGTCCAAATATCCAGATTTAACACAAGCATGGAATTAGTCATCTTGTATAGTTAAATCATTAGTTTCTTGATCTCCGAGTAGACTGATAAAATAAATGACATTAATGTCACACATTAATTCATTTCAGCATGGCCATGCATTTACCCAGTCCTACTCATCAAGGGCCCCACAGATATATCTCTCGTAATGTGAGAGGGACAAATTCTATCTACGTTACTCGCACCGCCCACATGATTCGTGATATGCCTAATGACCGACTTTATAATTACTCTGTTACGGATAACGTTTGACGGTATCAAAGCACAAGACTCCTCATGCAGCAGATCGCAGTAACTTCAAGTCAAAAGACTGCATGTACCATCATCACTATGAGAATCACCTATGACATTCACATTACTATCCATGTAGTGTTCTCAAAGCGAGTCAGTCCAGTATATATCACCATATATACCTATGTGCAGACTTGATATCACATATCCATAACCTGTGAGAAAAGGTTATCAGTCCATACACATACTAGTCTCAACGTATTACTATTGTCCTATTGTTTACAGTAATACTTGACTAGGGACATTTAAGAATGAAGTCTCACTATTAGGTTATGTACCTAATCTTTCTTTCATTCTAAGGACATCATAATGTTTATTAAAATAAATAAACAATTAATGAAAACAATGCCTCATATATATATATATATATATATATATATATATATATATATAAAATAAAATGTCATAATATCATAATAAAAAATGCAACTATGATTGGTCCTCTAGGGCATATACCAACAGACTCCCACTTGCACTAGAGCCAATACGACATATCTCTAATGCCTATTGATCTAGTATGCGCATCATGCTTCCGCTGAGGAAGTTGCCTGGTCAGTGGGTCAGCGATGTTATCATCAGTTGGCACTCTGCATATCTTTACTTCTACTCTATCGATAAACTCTCGAATAGGATGAAAGTGTCTGAGTATGTGTTTGGATCGCTGGTGAGATTTGGGTTCCTTAGCCTGTGCAATGGCTCCATTGTTGTCACAATAGAGAGCTACTGGGTCCTCAATGCACGGAACCACACCAAGTACAGTAATGAACTTTCAGATCCAAACAATCTCTTTTGCTGCATTACTGCCAGCAACATACTCAGCCTCTGTAGTAAAATCGGCGACTATCTCTTGCTCGGAACTCTTCCAGCTCACAGTCCCGTCATTAAGACAAAACACATAACCTGATTTTGTCAGTTTGGAAAGTAGCATCAGTGTAACCCTTTACAACTAGTTCTTCCTCACCTCCATATATCAAGAATCAATCCTTAGTTCTTCTCAAGTACTTAAGGATATTCTTGATGACTGTCCAGTGACCATCACCGGGATCTGACTGGTATCTGCTCGTCATGCTCAAAGCATATGAGACATCTGGTCATGTACATAACATAACATACATGATAGATCCAATTGCAGATGCATATGGAATCTTACTCATCCGATCTCTATCGGTTTGAGAAAGGGGACATTGGGCCTTTGAGAGTGTCACACCATGTGACATAGACAATGCGTCTCAACACTTTGTCTATGTATGTACTTTGGCTTAGGCCAAGCAATCTGTTTGATCTATCTCTATAGATCCTTACATCCAATATGTAAGTTGCTTCGCCTAATTCCTTCATTGAAAAATAGTTCCCAAGCCAAGTCTTAATAGACTGCAATGTCAGGACGTCATTTCCAATGAGTAGTATGTCACCCACATACAAGACCAGAAATGCAACTGTGCTCCCACTAACCTTCTTGTAAACACAAGGTTTATCTTCGTTCTTAACGAATCCAAACTGTCTCACAGTCTCGTCAAAACGAAGATTCCAACTCCTAGAAGCTTGCTTCAATCCATAGATTGATCGCTGTCACTTGCATACTTTTGCAGCATCGTCTTCGATGTCAAAACCTTCGGGTTGTGTCATGTACACGTCCTCAAGGAGATTTCCATTAAGGAAAGCAGTCTTGACATCCATCTGCCATATCTCATAATCGTAGTATGCAGCGATAACAAGTAAAATCCGAATGGATTTAAGCATAGCGAAAGGTGAAAAAGTTTCATCATAGTCTACACCATGAGTTTGCTCGAAACCTTTGCAACCAATCTTGCCTTAAAGGTAATCACATTACCATCCATGTCAGTTTTCTTCTTGAAAACCCATTTTCAACCTATGGGTTTTACCCCTTCAGGTTGATGAACCAAGGTCCACACCTGGTTATTTTACATGGAATCCATTTCCGATTTCATGGCTTCTAGCCACTTTTCAGAATCAGGTCCAGTAATGGCCTCTTGATAGGTTATAGGCTCATCTTGATCCATGAGCAGCACATCACCCTGTTGAGTCATGAGAAATTCATATCTCTTAGTCGGGTGTCGTGTTCTGTCTCACCTACGTGGTTCTTGTGTTACTTGAGCAGACTCTTGTACTACAAAAACTTGTGTACTATGCTCTTGTTCCACCTCCAGTAAAGTTTCTTCTTGTGGTTGAAGTATTTCTTCAATTTCTACTCTGCTCCCACTGGCTCCAATGAATTCCTTCTCAAGGAATACACCAGTTTGCGCAACAAACACTTTGTTGTCATATTGGTTGTAGAAATGGTATCCCTTGGTTTCTTTAGGATACACCACAAAGAAGCACTTTTCAGATTTAGGTTCAAGCTTATTAGAGACCTGACGTTTCACATAAGCTCCACAACCTCAAATCTTCATAAAAGACATACTGGTCGTCTACCAGTCCACATCTCATATGGTGTCTTTTCTACCGTCTTGGTTGGAACACGGTTAAGTGTAAGTGCTGTTGTCAACACAACATGTCCCCAGAAAGAATTTGGAATGTTTGCATGACTCATCATTGATCGAACCATGTCCAACAGAGTTCGATTTCTTCTCTCAAAAACACCATTCTACTATGGCGTTCAAGGAGGAGTGAGTTGAGATAATATCCCACACTCTCGCAGATAGTCATCAAACTCTTGACTCAAGTATTCACCTCCTCGATCCAATCGAAGGATTTTAATGCTCTTGCCAATTTGGTTTTCTACTTCATTCCTGAATTCCTCGAACTCTTCAAAGGATTCCGATTTGTGTCCCATGAGATACACATATCCATATCAACTGAAGTCATCAGTGAATGTGATGAAGTATTGAAAACCACCTCTGGTTGAGGTACTAATGAGTCCGCACACATCGATATGTATAAGGCCCAAAAGCTCAGTGGCCCTTTCACCCTTTTGAGTGAATGACGCCTTAGTCATTTTTCCAATAAACAAGATTCACATGTCTCATATGATTCATAATCAAATGAGTCCAATAATCCATCTTTATAGAGTTTTGAAATGCGCTTCTCATTTATATGGCCTAAACGACAATGACAAAGGTAAGAAGGATTCAATTCGTTTGATTTGAACCTCTTAGTATTAATGTTATAGATGAGCGTTTCGAGATCAAGAACGTAAAGTTCATTAATCATATGAGCACTACCATAAAAGACATCATCATAATAAAAGGAACAACATTTGTTCTTAATTATAAAACTAAAACCAAGTTTATCTAAACTGGAATTAGAAACGATGTTCTTCTAATGACAGATACATTATAACAGTTCTCTAACTGAATAATGAGCCCAATGGGCAAAGTCAAATAGTAAGTCCCTACAGTCAATGCAGCAACTCTTGCTCCATTTCCAACTTGTAGGTCGACTTTTACCCTTCGCCAATGATCTGATCTCATTTGCACAAATAAACAAGTGAGAACTACATCGAATATCTAATACTCATGATGCAGAAGTAGATAATTGACATCTATAACAATCATACATGAACTGGAAGTCTCACTTCCTTTGTTATTCTTTCATTCTTCCAGGTATTTTGCACAGTTCCTCTTCCAATGTCCGGTCCTACCGGAATGGAAGCATGTATCCTCTTTAGACGTATCGCCCTTAGGCTTCAAGGCTTTCAGCATGGGAATCTCATTGCCCTTGCCCTTAGCCTTGCCCTTGGACTTGCTGCTTTGCTTCTTTTGCTCTTTCATCTTGAACCATCAAGATGGCCTTGCCTTTGCCCTTTGATATAGTTGCTTGAGGTGTATGATCACATCATACGCCTCCATGCTTTCATGACTCTCATGATATTTTTGCAACTCAGGGGTCAAGGTAGCAAGCATAAGACAACAAAACATCTAAGGCTTTATCCTAATGCTTCTTATAAGCATCTTTGTCAGCCGTAGAAGTACTTGCAGCTGGTGTCTCCTTAGGAACAATTCCTTTGAGGACATTTCTTTTCATGTTTGAGGACAATCCTCAAGTTTCTATACCAGTCTAGAAAATTTGTTCCAGACAACTTATCCTTCTCAAGGATAGATCGCAATGACAGGTTATTTAATGCGCGTGATGTCATGGTAAACCACAGAAAGATAATATGCAGAGTGAGAATTATGACATAGAATATTTAATTAGGACTTTAATTAAATATTGCTCCCACTATTTTACTCAAACCAATGACCCTCTATATTGATTCGTAAAATTTTCCTTTGGAATATTTTATAGTGGGCCAAGATCCATATTTCATCTAGCTTTAAGTCAACTTTGGTTGATCGCTTAAAGTTTCGACTATTTAGGTAGGAAACTCTTTCCAATTGTATCTTATACAACTCTTGGATAGTTGGGTTAATAACACCTTATTCTAATTCATCTTATGAATTAAAGCCCAACTGTCGTTGCCTCTAAGCCTCTCAATCCTATTGAATCTCATTTAGTTAAGTCAAACCCAATGGTTAGCAGTCGGACATTACTTGTTTGTCCTATCGCGCCTTACTGCCATAGATAAGAGTGCCCTGCTTTGGCAGACCCACACTACATCGATAACAGTCTTGACGAGTGCTATGCATCGGAAGGCTATCATGACTTAATATTTTATAATGAGGGGTTTTTCATAAATTGATCTCACCATGTAGTGTTAAACCATTTAACACATAACATCCATATATGTATCTCATACATATATGTATAACATGTAAATGCAACATGATAGAATAAAATGAATAAAGCATATGAGGACATATACACATGCATCCCATGACATGTTAAAAGAAATACTTTAAATCATTTTATCCAATTAAAAGCGAATGTTTTATATTTAAAACGATTTTATTGCTTTAAGCACAAAACGTTTTCGGAATATAAAACAATTTATTGAAACGAATCTTGAATCCGTGACAGATAAACCATATGTATACAATTCGATTTAATCAATCACATTAATTAAAACGATTTTCAAATTTGAAACACATATATATCTCATATATATGTATGCGATTTTAATTAACCATTAATTAAAAAGATTTCAAAATTTGAAATATAGATATGGCATGTATGTATGTATATATATATATATATATATATATATATATATATATATATATTTATGCGAATTTAATTAATCATATTAATTAAAGATTTTCAAATTTGAAAAAGATATCATACATGTATCCCTTTTAATTAATCTCATTAATTAAAAGATTTCCAAATTTGAAAAAGATATGATGCACATATCCCTTTTAATCAATCTCATTAATTAAAAGATTTCCAAATTTGAAAAATATATCCCATATAAATATATATATATATATATATATTCGAATTTTAATTAATCAAATTAATTAAAAATTCTCAAATTTGAAAAAGATATGATATACATATTCCCTCTTAATTAATCTCATTAATTAAAAGATTTCCAAATTTGAAAATATATCCCATATAAATATATATATATTCGAATTTTAATTAATCAAATTAATTAAAAATTCTCAAATTTGAAAAAGATATGATATACATATTCCCTCTTAATTAATCTCATTAATTAAAAGATTTCCAAATTTGAAAAAGATATGATATCAACATATCACATCTATTTGTCACTAAAAAAGGAATCAAGATCAAATCAAATAAATCCTAGCCATCCATCATGTAATTTTCGAAAATAAACAAGGAAACAACATGCAATTTTCGAAAACAAGGATCAAACGCCAAACTTTTCGAAAACAAGGATGAACTTTGAAAATAAGGATTAGTTTCGAAAACAAGGATTTCAAGACACAAGGGTTCAACTCTTGAATCTTTTTCGCAAATCCTTATCGGCAAGAATTCAACAAGGATTCAACTCTTGAACCTTTTCGTGAATCCTTATCGGCAAAGAAACAAAACAATGTTATCTCATAACATATATATTGCGCAAATCACATCACCATGTGATCAAAATCGCTTCTTTCATAAAAACAAAAACCATGTTAATCATATCAACAACAAATAGTTCTTTCAAGAGAACCATGTTTTCACAAGAGGCTCTGATACCACTGTTGGGAAATCACGCATAAAGGTGCAGCGGAAAACAAAAAAAATTTATGCAATTCCCACCCAAGGACCCATGTGAATGAACATGATTCATCTATGAATTACCTGTTGAAGCGTTATCGCAATACAATTTCCGAACAACACTTGTTCTTGAGTTCTTCAAAAGTTCTTATTCTTGAATTCTTCAACTCTTGAAATCTTGAATTCTTGAACTCTTCGATTCTTGAAGTCTTCAAATCTTGAACTCTTGAACTCTTCAAATCTTGAACTCTTGAACTCTTCAAATCTTGAACTCTTCATTTCTTGAATTCTTGAATCTTCACAAAGAGCTATGTCAAACTCTTCCGTTGCAAGTGTAGCAACGGCCTAGAGATATCCACACAGCAGTTGTGAGTATCAAACACTCAGCTTGATGCTTTTCTGAAACTCACTATGCTAGTAGCGAGAAACAGAGAAATAAGGATTTCTAGAGAGGAAGGCTAAAGTTTATGAAGTCAACAACCAACCAAAAAGGCTCCTTAGGTGTGTTATTTATAGCCAACACTTAACCTAAACCTAAGCCTTGTTGGGCCCATCTCATGGAAGCCCAATTAGTCACACTAACTTCTCTTAATCCTTATTAGGCCCATCTTATGAAAGCCCAATTAAATTAGTCACACTAATTTAATCTTTATATTTTATTAGGTCCATCTCATGAAGCCCAATTAAATTAGTCACACTAATTTATTCTAATTTAGCATCAATATAAAAACTGCTTTAGTGTGCGACCTTATAGGTTCTTACAATGTTGACAATATTATTAAATCTCATTTAAATAATATAAATAGTGAGCGGTATCTAGCAACACATCACTGCTACCCAAGTTATAAGAAAGTCAACGGTTTGACATAACCTTTCCGTGATTGACGTTGCCGTACACTTCAGTCCCTTTGTCCAAATATCCAGATTTAACACAAGCATGAAATTAGTCATCTTGTATAGTTAAATCATTAGTTTCTTGATCTCCGAGTAGACTGATAAAATAAATGACATTAATGTCACACATTAATTCATTTCAGCATGGCCATGCATTTACCCAGTCCTACAAGGGGCCCACAGATATATCTCTCGTAATGTGAGAGGGACAAATTCTATCTACGTTACTCGCACCGCCCACATGATTCGTGATATGCCTAATGACCGACTTTATAATTACCATGTTACGGATAACGTTTGACGGTATCAAAGCACACGACTCCTCATGCAGCAGATCGCAGCAACTTCAAGTCAAAGGACTACATGTACCATCATCACTATGAGAATCACCTATGACATTCACATTACTATCCATGTAGTGTTCTCAAAGCGGGTCAATCCAGTATATATCACCATATATACCTATGTGCAGACTTGATATCACATATCTATAACCTGTGAGAAAAGGTTATGAGTCCATACACATACTAGTCTCAACGTATTACTATTGTCCTATTGTTTATAGTAATACTTGACTAGGGACATTTAAGAATGAAGTCTTACTATTAGGTACTATTAGGTTATGTACCTAATCCTTCTTTCATTCTATGGACATCATAATGTTTATTAAAATAAATAAACAATTAATGAAAACAATGCCTCATATATATATATATATATATATAAATATATAAAATAAAATGTCATAATATCATAATGAAAAATGCAACTATGATTGGTCCTCTAGGGCATATACCAACAGCAACTTGTGGGAAATGAGCCTATGGTGATAGTATATGGTATGAGTGGTGAGTTTTGGTGATTAAAGTGGTGATTTGGGTTGATTTTGATGATGTTAGGTATCTCTTTAGAAACACCTCCAAGCTATGCTCACACAACCCAAGAGGGGGGTGAATTGGTTGTGTACACTTTTTGCAAATCTTCTTTATTATTCTAACACTTGTGCAATTCTCAAAGATTGATCAAGTCCTTGGTACTTGTCAATAATTAGTCAAAACAATAAGCATCAACAATGTAATTTGTGATATCAGAATTTCAATTAATTATGTGATATACACAGAAATCAATATGTCAATAACAATGATTTAATTTGCACAACGGTTTATCAATCACAAATATCACAACACTTAATATATCAAGCTTTCTCAACAATCAAATGATCAATATTAAAAATAACTCTTTCAGAAATATACACTTTCTGAATCACTTTCTGATCTAGCTTCTGAACTCATTTCAGAACCTGCCTCAGATTCTTGTTTCAGAACCTATGTGCTTCTGAACAATTATTTCACTACCAATCAATCAACAATTAACAATATGATATATCTTTCAAATGCAATCAGAAATCTAAATGACAATTATGCAAAGAACAACAACAGCTTCTGAAGAAAATGTTCTTCGATTAAACTAATTAAAGATTTCAAACTCTAATTTCTCTTTCTGTAATATGTTCTTTAACTTGTTTATTTCATATTTCAATTACCCAAATAACAAATATCATATATCAAAAAGGTTAAACACATAAAGATTCATTTAGTTTTAGTTTCTTTAACTTTCAGATTGTTGTTTCAAGTTTTGTTCTTGAGATATTCACCAGAAATCAAAATATACAAATTATTAACACAGTTTCTTAACAATCAAAACAGTTGATGCAAATAGAGTAAGGTTAAAGAAATTGGACCAATTTTATACTGGTTCGGCCAATGTGTGCCTACATCCAGTTCTTCAATCTTTCAATGATTGAGTTCCACTAGAAATGCATCAGAATACACAGGTTTCAATACAAAGATATCTTTTGCAACCTTCTCAGGTTCGACACTTCAGAAACTCCCTTCCGAAGATTTCCACTCTCTAGATATCCCCTCTAGAAAGATTTTCCTGCCTTGAATCACACCAAGGACTTTTCGGAACCTTGTTTCTGATCACCCTTTCTATGAACCAATTCTTGAGAAATTGACTCCACTTTTCAATCGGTTTCTCTAGCCTCAAACTCTTTCAGTTTGATCAGCTTCTGAATTTCTTCAACTTCAGAAACTCCTTTTCTTCAATTCACGATCGAATCAGAACATTATTCTGATCTTTCTCTTTCTTGAGCCTTTCTTTTCTCTCTTCTTTTCTTTTCTTAGCTCACAGCTCTTTTCTTGCATCTCAATGTATCTGAGTCTCTCTCAGATTTTTCTTTCTTTTTAAGCTCTTTTTCCCTTTTCTCTCAGACTGATTTTTCTATCACTCTGATTCCTTCCCTATTCTGTGTGTTACTATATTTTTTTAATTACTTTACAACTCGAGACTCCTCTTTTATAGAGAGCTCTTTCAAATTGAAATACCCAGCTGTCATTAACAACTATAAAACTTGGCGGGAAAACAAATAAAAATGGATAAGGTTTATCCACTTACAACACTTAAACTAATTTCCCTTTTCAGAAACTCATTAAGTTTCGGTAGCAACTTCTGAACTATAATTCGAAACTCATTAAGCTTCGAAAGCAGCTTCTGAACAGGCTTCTGAACTAGCTTCTTAACTAGCTTCTGAACCAGCTTCTGGGCCATGCTTCTGAGCTCGTTCCTGTACCAGTTTCTGTTCCAGCTTCTGATCATTCGTTCAGCTTCTGAGACTCTTCTCTAAGCTTCTGAAACTCTTCTCATGACTTTCTTACGTGTATATTACAAAGATCATACATTATATAATTCTAATACACTTCTAGTCCTATCATCTATGCTTCTATTACAATTATTACGAATGTTACAATACGATACATGAAGCATATACAACTTTACATTCTTAACTTGGTTTCTCAATACACAGAAGCTTTCTAATCTTATTACAATCATTTTCACTGTAGCTTCTCGATACTAACTCATAAAGTTACATGAGTTTTGTTATTATCAAAACCAAATGAGGAATTACATTAACAGATTTTGATGAAGAAATGAGGGAGGGAGAGAGAGCTACGGGTTAGGGTTAGAAATTAGGGATTTTGGAGAGTGTTTGAGTGTTATGAGGGGTGGTGAGTGTTATAAGAGTGATGGGTGTAACACCCTACTAGATAGCCCTTAACGCTTAAGTCATTTTAGGCCATTTCATAAGGGTTACCTCCTGTTATCATGTTTTATCTTTATATTTAAAATATAATACGCGGAAAATAGGCGGGAGTAGATTTTTCGTAAACATTCGCGGAATAGAAAATAAGGGCTTTCGCGGAATATAAGCGATACAAACATTTATTGAAAATACCTATTCATATAAATAACTCTCATCAAGTAACAAACATAAAATAAATACTAGGTCTCACCCCATAAGCCAAAAACTATGACCTATGAGACTCCACCATAAATATGAGTAAATAAATAGCTGCCGGCTAACAAAGGTCCGGACTCAGAAAACATAATAAATGAAAAAACGTAGCGGAAGCATAAAAATCATAACATCTGATAAGGAAATAAAACATGTCTCTGATATCTGAGGAACTAAATCATAAACTAAGCCTGCACGATCTCTTCGTGTGCTCCGACATCCAGCTCTGGCTGCTCCTCTAAAAGGTGGGAAAAACATAGGGTGAGCACTGGAAGTGACTCAGTAGAGGAAGCCGCCCCGGGTTTAATTATAAAATAAGTGAAGCATGAATGAGTTCATTTCAGATATAAGTTTAAAATAATCTTTTCCCGGAACGTCTTACCTAAGTGCGTCTGGTTCATTTTATTAATACATATATCATCGCATAAATAAATAAACGTCTTGGTGTCGTATACTAGTGCCCTTAACTGTGAGACATAACCGCCCTCCTATCATATCCTCCACATCACCGGCCCCTAGGCATGAGCTCATCCTAAACTAATGGGGAGGGGGGTAATTCACCTTCCCTTTTGAAGGCTACTGTGTTTTAACATAGCGTCACCCAGTGGCGTTTAACATAGCGTCACCTCGTGACGTTTTAACATAGCGTCACTGAGCGCGTTTTGGTTATTAAACTTTAACATTACATAATCATAGGCCTATAACATTCATCACATATATCTCATCATTAATCATTATATAAATCATATAATCATGTCAACAATTTAACTCATCATAAAAACAACACATATACTCAGTATAACATATATATATTCCATAAATAATTATATATTCAAATACACAAGTCATATAACGCATCAGGGAGCATAAAAGGGTAAAAACATGTCAATTTATACTCTTTAACATCATGGAATAAACATAGCACATATACTTACTTACTCTGACATCATGGAGAATAAATAAATACAACTCCTTATCAAATAAACATGATATACAACTACTTATAAATATTATTCTCAGTGCTTCTATATCTTTTATGTCATATGATCTCGTTTATTTTATTATTATTTCATACTTATACTTTATTCTAGTTTTACTTGTACTTTGTACTCTACCCTTAAGTATCTTGTAAACTCTTATATTTTATTCATCACCAATCTTATCTTCTATACTATTATTGTTACTATTACTATTATCATTACATATCATATATTATACATGTTGTTGTTCTTACTGTATTATTCTTTTATTATTATTATTATTATTTCTACCTGTTATCTACCTATTATTAACTAATATATGACATGTTAATAGGTATAAGTTTATGTAATAATAATATGTAATAATAATATACATATACTATTATTATTATTATTATTATATATATATATATATATAATAGCATTATATATATATATAATAACTAATATACGACATGTTAATATATATATACATATACTACCTGTTCACGTACGCTGCTAGGAATGAGAAACTAGGAATGGCTCACGCCATACGTACGTGTGTATATATATATATATATATATATATATATATCATGTGTATCATAATAATAATAATAATAATAAGGCACAAAAATCATCACATTAATTTCATAAAATCATCATCAATATGCATGAAAATAGAATGTCTAACCCCTACCTCTTGAAGACAAAATGCTAGAATGCAAACAGAAACCCCTTTTTTTCCCGACATTGCTCTCGTTGGAAACCTCTCTCACTAACCCCACGAACGGTCCGGTGACGCCGGAGACTCTTAACGGAGAAACAGAATCGGTAGAAAGCTCCGGCTTGATGAGAGGATTAAGAATATGAATTTATTTTCTGAATTGGGTGAGGTTTGATGGGTGTTTCGTGGTTTGGAGTATCAATGGCTTAGGGAGCTCTTGAGAGAAAGATGGCTATGGCGGCTCAGAAGAAGGAAGAGAGTGTTTTTCTCAATTGGAGAGGATTAATAGTGTTTATATAGGGAGTGGCTAGGTCAAGAGTCATTGTGGGGTCCATGATATAGCAATAATTGTATTGATTATTTCCCTCTTGTATGCATGTAATTTGACCACTTTTGAGATGAATGAGCTACTTTTGCATCATATTAGGCATTTGGTACTTGATTGGAACTTTGTGCATTTTCTCAGCATTTCGTGCTTTGTGACACTATTCTGTAATTTGCCTATAACTTGAGTTCTAGAAATTGGAATTTTGTGTTCTTTGTCTTGTTGGAAAGCTTAGACACAGGTCTACAAAGTTGATGAAGAACTCGAAAGCTGATTCAGACCATAAGGATTCCAAATTGGAGCTTCAATTTGAGTCAATCTTGCTGCAGCATTCTGGACAGCAATCCTGGACAGCAAGTGTTGCAGAAGCCATAGCTGGAGCTACAGATGTTGAAATCACTCCATTTCAGTTGCATTGGAAAGCTAAGGCATAAGACTTCATTTCATCTTCAGAGCTCGAAAGCAATTGAAGTCTCTAATAAGCTCAAACGTTGACTCAAAGTTGCTGCAGTGAATGTGACAGCAATCTGGAGCAGCAGTCAGTATTTTGCTTATATCTGGAGCTATACTTACTGGAATTGGATGATCTTGGTGGCTATGGAAAGCTAAGACATAGAGATACAACTTTGCTTCAGGGCTCGAGGGCAGAATCATCCATTATAGGCTTCAGATATTGGCTGCAATATTTCGGGCAAAGCTTAGCTTGCTGTGTTGCTTAAGTGTCATAATTTGTGCATTGTCCATTGTACCTTGCCTTATGTGTTGTAATTGTTTAGTGTATGGCTTTTTAGACATTTCCACCTTCTTTTATGTCTATTTAAGTCCTACATCAGACTTGGAGGGAACACACTTTACATTCATTTTTACAATTCAAGTTTTAGAATTACATTTTCTCTCTAGTTTCTCTCATTTTCGTTTTTTCTCTTCTCCATTTTCTTCTTGCTGATTTCTCATGATCATGGAGAACTAAGCTCATAGCTAGCTTGAGGATGGAGGATTGTAAAGATATTGAGATTAACTATGTGATTAAGGTATTCTTGCATTTCTTTCATGATTCATTCAAGAATTTCGAATTCTCTCTTCTCACCTCTTCTTGATTTATGATTCAAGAATTATGAAGATTTTCTAATTCTTGAATTATGAATCAATTGATTAATAATTCTAGAGATTTCTGAGTTATTGATCAATAAACTTAAGTTGAGAGAACATCTAGATTTAGAGATTTCTGATCTAGAGAATTGAATTGTTGAGCTTCAATCTTGATACTTGAGTTAGTTTTGAGATTTCAGATTTAATTCAAGTGTGTTAAGATGAATGTTTGAAGATTTTCGTAAGACTTGATCTAAATTCAGATTTGAATTTGGATTTGAAATTCAATTTAATTCTTGAAAGGATCATGAGAGGATAATGAATCAATGATATATGCTTTACAATTCGAATTCCTTGAGCTAGTGTCTTCTACCTATTTGATTAAAATCCTGTTTGAATTTTCTCATTTCTGAAATTCTATGCTAAAATCCCCAAACCTAACCTTGCATAATCACCTTTCATTTCTTGAGTTCCTTGGGAAAACGACCTAGGTATTCCACTTGTCTACAAGTTATCTAGTTTTTAATTTGATTCAATTCGGCAGTTGATCAGTCCACCGTCACTTAAATTACTAAAACACTCCAAATCTCCCCAAATAATACTATAATGCTCATATAATTTTTCTAATATTTAAATATAAATTAAAATACACACATAGGCACATAAAATAAAATATATAACACTAACATTATCTAATAACATCATGTAACTCATAAATATTTTATATCATCATTCCTAACCTCATGCATCATCTAAATACCGTAACGTCCCAATTTATTAACTATGCCATGGACATAATTAACAATTTGCAATGTTACATAACACCCAAAAATCCCATGTTTTTTTTTAAACGTATATATGTAAAGTACAATTTCGCAAACCCCCCGTGTACAATAAATCGGTATTGAGACTCAAAGCCATGACCAATCAGATTAGTAGCACGAATAGATAACCTGGATAAGCGTCTAGAATAACAATAGAAAATGCCAATAATATAATAAAGGCCCATGCAACAAATGGCCAAAATATTAATATATAACATATGCATCAGAGTGGAAAATATCAAGGTTTGAGTGTATCGGGATCCTGTTTAATACATGCCGAAATATATATATAGGAGCTGACATGATCAAAAGACAAGTCTAGAAATTCCTGGTTCGAATATACAAAGAGGACTCAGGTAAACCGCAGTTCATCAGATACATATACATGTCATATATTATGAAAAGAGCTGCTACAACCCAAAAATGGACAGTGTAAAGTCCTGGTCCGGATGTACAAGGTAGACTCAGGTGGAGTGCAAAGCTGCCCAATAAATATATACAAACCAAAGAAGTGTTTATCTCCCTCACAGGGTACAAAAGCTCCAAACCACATATACAGACCAAAATATATAACTAGGAATAAAAAGGGGCGGCTACAAAGCCGATCTTCCGGTCGTGGCTCGATGTCTTCCGTCCGATGTTAACCATCACTCTCCTCGCTCGGTGCTGGTCCTCCCGCTAGGGATATTACCTCCGGCTCGTCCTCCATCTGCTCGCCCTCGTCGGTGGGCGGGGCTGCCTCATCACTCTCGTATCCCTCCTCCTCGGGGTCTGACTCATCCGACTCCGGAGCGGGTATGGGCGCTGGAAGTGGTGGCGGATGAGCGGGTGCAGGATCAGGAACAGGAACGGGGTATCTCGCCATGAGCTCTGGGATGAAGAAACGATATACCCCGGATGCGGTGGAGACCATGGTCACGGCGCCGATCGACGACCTGTAGCTCGCTACCGCAAAGTCATATGTCAGTCGGCGCGGCAGGGGCGGCGGCGGCGGCTGCTCCATACGTATCTAGCATCGAAGCATCAAGAGAGAAAAGAGTAAGACGGGGTCGTCTTAGTGAGTTACACAGAGCACACGGATCTACGTGCTCGACAACGTCGATTCTAGCCAGTCAAAGTAATACTCGGGTATAAAACAGTATTTTACTTTCTGAAAAGGCAGAGTCCTTACTTTGACTGGTTCAAACATCTTACTGATCCGTTTCTAAGGGAACCTAGGGTCTCTCTAAGTTCTCGTATTCCCTCATTCAAAGCGAATGCACACTCACTTCCCGGACATCTGGTCATACCATCACAAGCATATCAACAATCCAAACATTCATCCTACATTCACCCGTTAAATCTCTTCACTTCGACGAGCAACACTACCGATTATTCTCATCGCTTCGGCAAGCGGTCAAAAACCGATTGTTCTCTTCGCCTCGGTGAGCGGCACTAACCGATTATTCTCTTCGCGTCGGTGAGCGGTACTAACCGATGATTCTCTTCGCCTCGGTGAGCGGTCGTTGCCGATTTTTCTCTTCGCTCGGTAAGCGGCACTAACCGATCATTCTCTTCGCCTCGATGAGCGGCACTAACCGATCATTCTCTTCGCCTCGGTGAGCGGCACTAACCGATCATTCTCTTTGCCTCGGTGAGCGGTACTAAAACTCAATCCAACCATAACATTTAAATCTACCTCTAGTTACTTCGGGATACTCTTCGGGAGTTTCCTGGCATGTACTTCAGAAGTTACCCGGCATTCTCCACGAAACCAAATCTATGTACACAATCATATGAAATAAACTTCCTCTAGTGTTTCTGGGGTACTCCTCAGGAGCTTCCTGGCATGTACCTCAGGATTCACCCGGCATTCCCACGAAACCAACCCATCATCAAATTATCAAGGACAAAGCCAAAACAACATCAGAAAAAGACAAACAACCTCATAATCATAGAACATTATATAATCACCATAATAAAAGTACTTTCTTGATTTCTCATCATAACAACATCATAAGTTCATTGTGCCACCTTTAATTGCTTATGTTTAGAAAAGCACAAGATTTTCCTTCGTGTGGTAGTGTTCTACTAGTGCCCTCATTTCCTAAAAAAAGTTCATTAGTATTAAGCTTATAGATTATATGACGGGAGAAATTGTCAAAAGATATCCCAGAACCATCACCTAGAAGAATAGCCACAAACCTTGGGATCGAAGTAGCACTAGTACCTCAGATCAATATTGACTTAAATCTGTCTAAACATCATTGCTAAATTAGTTGGTTTATGAGTTTAAAATACTTGTTCAACTTAAGAAGAAAAGGGACCTGAACAAAAACTGTCAATTTTTGTTTTATCAAGGTTCACCTAAATCAACTCTTGAGTAAAGTTTTATAGTCCTAAATCGTACTCATAAAATTCAAATTCGATCCTATCATCAACGAAGTTCATGAATCGGCCCCTTTTTAATCTCAATTCATGCTAAAAAAATTCAGACTTTTGAGACAAAACTATAGTGCAGAAAATTGTTTCATAGTGTCATTAAAATCATTACAATGGTCAACAAGATTCAAATTGCTTCCTTTAACTCATTGATACTTTAAATTTTAAATCTCTAAACCACACTTTATGTTCCAAAATTTCCAGAATTCATGAGCATGAATTAGATGCAGAAAATAAATAAATAAAAAAAATATCTCCAATACAATTGACTTTCAAGCACCCAGTTTAGCCAGTTCTGATCCCCCTTATGCATGCAACTTGTTCATGGATTTCTCATGTCTAAATTTTCCTCAAAACTACATGTAATCATTCATTATTATAATGAAACTCCGGCTGGAAAGATTTTGACAGCATACAAAAACAGGGCAAAAATATTTTCATGATTTAGTAGAAATTTTGGTTCCCCCAATGCTCCAAATAATTAACCACACATCCAAATCAATCCTATAATGCATTTATAATCTTAATCAAATCAGAACAAGGCCCTAAAACACTTTAATAAATTCAGCCGTGATGCATGCACCCAAGAACTTCATGCATGTGCCTAGTTTACTCTCTATTTTTATGATTCTTATCACTAGCTGCTAAATTCATTGCAACTCTTAATGAAATTCATGAGTCTTGAGTGCTCATTAAACTTTAAAATTCAAACTCCTAAATCACAAATTAAACTTCAGAATTTTCCAGATTTCTAAACAAAGAAATTAAGTGAAGGAAATTTATCTTTTATAACATCAAGATTGTCTCAAACTAAGTTGTAAATCTAGTATGTTTACAAGGTCATTGAGACTCAAAATTAGAATCTTTACATCATGATTAATACCCTAAAGAATCCATAATTTATTAGCATGAAATTTAATGCAGAAAATTACTTCAAGAACATCACAAAAGACATCAACCTAATATTCGGCCAGCATAGTAGCCCACTCACACGCAGTAATTTCATGATTTAGGCACCCTAAAAACCTTTCAAAAAAACATAATCAACACCTAAATCAGACCTGCGCCCATTCTTTATATTAAATCAGAAGAGAATTGCATATTTTTGCTCTAAGCACAGCGATGACGATGCATGCAATGATATGGTCTTTGCTTGTAATTAAAATAGCCTCTAGATCACGTTTTCTTTTTTTTTTAACCCTCAAATCACCCTTCTAACTTGTTCATTCATGAACCCAACATATAACTCCTTAATCAGCCATTAAACACTCACGAAACCCCACTTTCTTGAGCTCATATCAGATGAAAGAAAGAGAGGAAGTGCAACTCACCTTGAGGTTGAAGCAAAATGTAAGAAATGGAGGTTGATGATGGCTTCCCTAAGCTCCTCTTGTGTTGGCCGGAAATGGTTCTGGGAGAGCAGAGGAATGAGCTCTAAAGTATGTGTTTGAATGAAAATTAGAGAGTGAAGAGAATGTCTCTGTTGGGAGGTGTTTGGCCGAGGGTTATAATGCTCAAACGGGGTGTTGTTGCATTAGTTTTAGTGTTGTATAAGTTTAGGTGGTGAGTAAGAGTATGTGTATATATTTTCTAAATATTTTCCAAACACCAATTTGGGAGTCCAAAGTTTAAATATTAAGGTCTCAACAAAATTTTTATAACGATCATTACTCCTCTCAGGGGTTCTCTAACTCATACAATAATAATATTAAGTCTGTCTTGCTTCTCAGCAACTTAAATTATTATCATAATAACTTATAGTATATTCACAAAATTTAGTAACATAAAACAAATGCATATATATATATATATACACACACAACTTATTTTAAATCATAAGACATCAAATATGTTCCCTTTCACATATATGAAATTTTATTTATTCCCACCTAAGCACCTTAATATATCAAGCATGATTATATATATATATATACATGTCACTACTGCAATATATATATATATAAATAAACTAAACGTCGGTCTCTTCCCTGAGTACGAAAATTAAATTAAATCCAAGCACACACACCACTCACTCTGGTTCCGTAAAAATATATATATTTCTCAGACATCACCATATAGTTTGTTCCAACTTTAAACATCAATCACCAATCAACTCAAATGTTCATCCCCATCAAATAAACTAATTGATCTTAGCCCCATGTTACCCATGTGCGCACTACACATGTACACATATACATATGCCATCCATAGAAAACACCTCATGAAATATCACCACATATAAAATATACATATATATAACTCTAAGTTCCGGGCACTAAAATCCGCACCGGCGACTTGAGAATACACAGAACAATGAAGTCCCAAATCACAGGTGTTACAAATCTACCCCCCTAAAAGGAAATTTCGTCCCGAAATTTCCGATCGTTTTTCTCCGAAGGGGGTAGGGATGCTCCTATCGCGTCTCTAACTGGAGCTTCCCTAGCATGATCTCTCCAAAAAAATCTCATCAGAGGAACCTCCTTTTGGCGATTCAGTTTCACTTTGAAATCCGCAACCCTAGTGGCGGGGAGTCCGAGCGTTAGATTGTTTGTAACTGTATGGTCTGTTTCGATTGGCCGTTCGCCTGAGGGCGACACGCGGTGCTCCAACTCAACCTGGTGCCGAAAATCTCGCGGCAACGCTTCCTAAAACCTGGGTATAAACCTTGAATTACGGTCGGAGACAATCGGAGTAGGCGCTCCGTATAGGCCGGTGATCCAGTCTATGTTCATTTGGGCCATTCTCCCATGGATAACTCATCCTCGTCGACAAAAAAGTGGCTAGATTTGGTAAATCTGTTCCAAAATGACCCAAAATTGCATCAACTTTCCTCTGTGTCAGGGGTAATCTTGTCACAAAAGTCCATCGTGATGTGCTTTCATTTCCATTCTGGAATGCGGAGGGAAACCAAAACGCCCACTGGTCTCGGGTGCTCCGCTTTAACCCTCTGTCACGTAAGGCACGTTCCACGAAATGGGCTACATCTCGCTTAAATCCTGGCCACCAGAATCGTTCCTGCAGGTCATTATACGTCTTGATCATCCCCGGGTGTATACCGAAATGACTCGATGCGGTTTCAGCAGTACGCCCTCTCGTAGTTCCCGGCTCTTAGGCACGTCAATCCCTCGAAATTCCTTGTCCTCCGGAGAATTGCAGACCACCCAGGTGTCCTCAATCCTTACTCCTTGCAAATCCCGGTCAAGGAGAACTGGGCGAGTCCCTAGTTATCCACTCATACAACTGCATGTGGGCGTGTGGGAACTAGACATGGAATTCTACGTTATCGTTTCTACACTGGCTTAGCCTTTCTAGGTCGTCAGGGAAAAGGATCGTCTTAGATCCACAAACTAGTATAACCCGATTTAGCCCTAGCAAAACCCTACTTAGGATAATATCTAGCCCGGTCAAGGGTATACATATCAAATCGGTCTCACCTGCTCTCTCTAACAGTTCAAAAGCACACCCAACAATGCATGTATTAGCCGTAACGAATGTGACACCAGAATCATATAAACAGATAAGATTGCCCTTTTTCAACCTATGCTTACCTTGGATCAGCTCCCATGGCGCCCTCGCCTGCTCTGCAGCGACCGCAAAAACGCATGCATGACGCTGCGGTTGTTGATTCCCTCCTTGAGGGCAAGATCTTGCAAAATGCCCTGCCAGTCCGCAAGAAAAACAAATCGAACAATCTCCCTGGTGCCTCTTGCCGCATCTATCACAGAGAGGGTATCGTACAAACTGGGCCGGTGGCCTCGCCACTGGATCCGCGGGACAGGCAGGTTGGTGTTGCTCTGCGGCATGATGTCTTGGCGGAGGTGGCGGCCTCCTCCACGGTCGTGGTCGCCGTTGGTGTGGTCCTTGTTGTTGTTGATGACGATGGTGCTGGGTGGCTGGGAACGGAACTGGGGCTGCCCTGGCGGCTCTTGCGCCCTAAATCGCCCCTGGTGATTAGGGAAATGAGGGGGTTGCCTTTGTGGGTGCTCACCAAACTGCACGGGGGGTTGGGCTCTCGGCGTCCGGCTAGGCCCCGCCTCATCTAACGTCTTTCTTTTTCCGGCCTCCCGCTCGTCCTCGACTCTCCTCTGAGAGCTTTGCTCCTGTGCTATGCACATATTCACCAGGGTGGCATAGTTCCGGAGGTTATGGTTCACCATCCTCTCATTCAAGTCCGGCCTCAGTCCCTGCTCATACCTCACACACTTCCACTCCTCATCCGGATTCAGCTGGTAGGTGTAGGAGTGACGGCACAATCGGTCAAACTTCGCTGTGTACTCCAAGATAGACATGTCCCCTTGCACTAGCTCAAGAAACTCCTTGTCCTTGGCATCACGCACTATCCTCGGGAAGTACTTCTCATAGAATGCTGTTTTGAATCCTCCCCAGTATATCACATCCTCCGTCGGCTGTAGAACCGGTCGCACGACCTCCCACCAAGATTCGGCCTGGTCCTTCAACTCACGAGTTGCAAATTTTACTTTCTGCGCCTCGGTCAGGGGAATATCCTCGAAAATGCGCTCAATACCCCTTATCCATCCATCCACAAGGTCGGGGTCCAGTTCCCCGTGGAAAGTGGGCGGATTCCGCTGCTTGAATTCCATGTATCGACGGGATTCTTCGCTTGCTGCTGGTTGTTGTACACGTCCGGCCTCCATGGCTTGCGCCATTCTGACCGACGCTTCAGCTTGGGCCCTAATGGCTTCTAAGACCTCTTGGAGGTCAGGAGTATAAGGGACATCCCGGCGTCGTCGTGGCGGCATTACGTTCAATCAATACCTGCACATCCAATGAGTTGATCAGGCTCATGTCAATGCAGATCATTGGAGAAGTAATGACACACACAACAGATGGATTCAAGGAAAACAGGGCTCAAAGAATGACAAACTAAAGGAAGGAAGCAAGCTCAGTCCTCAGGCTCAATTGGACCGAACTGCTCTGATACCAAAAATGTAACATCCCAAATTATTAACTATGCCATGAACATAATTAACAATTTGCAATGTTACATAACACCCAAAAACCCCATGTTTTTTTTTTTTTGAAACGTATATATGTAAAGTACAATTTCGCAAACCCCCGTGTACAATAAATCGGTATTGAGACTCAAAGTCATGACCAATCAGATTAGTAGCACGAATAGATAACCTGGATAAGCGTCTAGAATAACAATAGAAAATGCCAATAATATAATAAAGGCCCATGCAACAAATGGCCAAAATATTAATATATAACATATGCATCAGAGTGGAAAATATCAAGGTTTGAGTGTATCGGGATCCTGTTTAATACATGCCGAAATATATATATAGGAGCTGACATGATCAAAAGACAAGTCTAGAAATTCCTGGTCCGAATATACAAAGAGGACTCAGGTAAACCGCAGTTCATCAGATACATATACATGCCATATATTATGAAAAGAGCTGCTACAACCCAAAAATGGACAGTGTAAAGTCATGGTCCGGATGTACAAGGTAGACTCAGGTGGAGTGCAAAGCTGCCCAATAAATATATACAAACCAAAGAAGTGTTTATCTCCCTCACAGGGGTACAAAAGCTCCAGAACCACATATACAGACCAAAATATATAACTAGAAATAAAAAGGGGCGGCTACAAAGCCGATCTTCAGGTCGTGGCTCCGATGTCTTCCGTCCGATGTTAACCATCACTCTCCTCGCTCGGTGCTGGTCCTCCCGCTAGGGATATTACCTCCGGCTCGTCCTCCATCTGCTCGCCCTCGTCGGTGGGCGGAGCTGCCTCATCATTCTCGTATCCCTCCTCCTCGGGGTCTGACTCATCCGACTCCGGAGCGGGTATGGGCGCTGGAAGTGGTGGCGGATGAGCGGGCGCTAGGACAGGTGCGGGTGCAGGATCAGGAACAGTAACGGGGTATCTCGCCATGAGCTCTGGGATGAAGAAACGATATACCCCAGATGCGGTGGAGACCATGGTCACGGCGCCGGTCGACGGCCTGTAGCTCGCTACCGCGAAGTCATATGTCAGTCGGCGCGGCAGGGGCGGCGGCTGCTCCATACGTATCTAGAATCGAAGCATCAAGAGAGAAAAGAGTAAGACGGGGTCGTCTTAGTGAGTTACACAGAGCACACGGATCTACGTGCTCGACAACGTCGATTCTAGCCAGTCAAAGTAATACTCATGTGTAAAACGGTACTTTACTTTCTGAAAAGGCAGAGTCCTTACTTTGACTGGTTCAAACATCTTACTGATCCGTTTCTAAGGGAACCTAGGGTCTCTCTAAGTTCTCGTATTCCCTCATTCAAAGCAAATGCACACTCACTTCCCGGACATCTGGTCATACCATCACAAGCATATCAACAATCCAAACATTCATCCTACATCCACCCGTTAAATCTCTTCACTTCGACGAGCAACACTACCGATTATTCTCATCGCTTCGGCAAGCGGTCAAAAACCGATTGTTCTCTTCGCCTCGGTGAGCGGCACTAACCGATTATTCTCTTCGCGTCGGTGAGCGGTACTAACCGATGATTCTCTTCGCCTCGGTGAGCGGCACTAACCGATCATTCTCTTCGCCTCGGTGAGCGGTACTAAAACTCAATCCAACCATAACATTTAAATCTACCTCTAGTTACTTCGGGATACTCTTCGGGAGTTTCCTGGCATGTACTTCAGGAGTTACCCCACATTCTCCACGAAACCAAATCTATGTACACAATCATATGAAATAAACTTCCTCTAGTGTTTCTGGGGTACTCCTCAGGAGCTTCCTGGCATGTACCTCAGGATTCACCCGGCATTCCCACGAAACCAACCCATCATCAAATTATCAAGGACAAAGCCAAAACAACATCAGAAAAAGACAAACAACCTCATAATCATAGAACATTATATAATCACCATAATAAAAGTACTTTCTTGATTTCTCATCATAACAACATCATAAGTTCATTGTGCCACCTTTAATTGCTTATGTTTAGAAAAGCACAAGATTTTCCTTCGTGTGGTAGTGTTCTACTAGTGCCCTCATTTCCTAAAAAAAAATCATTAGTATTAAGCTTATAGATTATATGACGGGAGAAATTGTCAAAAGATATCCCAGAACCATCACCTAGAAGAATAGCCACAAATCTTGGGATCGAAGTAGCACTAGTACCACAGATCAATATTGACTTAAAATCTGTCTAAACATCATTGCTAAATTAGTTGGTTTATGAGTTTAAAATACTTGTTCAACTTAAGAAGAAAAGGGACCTGAACAAAAACTGTCAATTTTTGTTTTATCAAGGTTCACCTAAATCAACTCTTGAGTAAAGTTTTATAGTCCTAAATCGTACTCATAAAATTCAAATTCGATCCTATCATCAACGAAGTTCATGAATCGGCCCCTTTTTAATCTCAATTCATGCTAAAAAAAATTCAGACTTTTGAGACAAAACTATAGTGCAGAAAATTGTTTCATAGTGTCATTAAAATCATTACAATGGTCAACAAGATTCAAATTGCTTCCTTTAACTCATTGATACTTTAAATTTTAAATCTCTAAACCACACTTTATGTTCCAAAATTTCCAGAATTCATGAGCATGAATTAGATGCAGAAAATAAATAAATAAAAAAATATCTCGAATACCATTGATTTTCAAGCACCCAGTTTAGCCAGTTCTGATCCCCCTTATGCATGCAACTTGTTCATGGATTTCTCATGTCTAAATTTTCCTCAAAACTACATGTAATCATTCATTATTATAATGAAACTCCTGCTGGAAAGATTTTGACAGCATACAAAAACAGGGCAAAAATATTTTCATGATTTAGTAGAAATTTTGGTTCCCCCAATGCTCCAAATAATTAACCACACATCCAAATCAATCCTATAATGCATTTATAATCTTAATCAAATCAGAACAAGGCCCTAAAACACTTTAATAAATTCAGCCGTGATGCATGCACCCAAGAACTTCATGCATGTGCCTAGTTTACTCTCTATTTTTATGATTCTTATCACTAGCTGCTAAATTCATTGCAACTCTTAATGAAATTCATGAGTCTTGAGTGCTCATTAAACTTTAAAATTCAAACTCCTAAATCACAAATTAAACTTCAGAATTTTCCAGATTTCTAAACAAAGAAATTAAGTGAAGGAAATTTATCTTTTATAACATCAAGATTGTCTCAAACTAAGTTGTAAATCTAGTATGTTTACAAGGTCATTGAGACTCAAAATTAGAATCTTTACATCATGATTAATACCCTAAAGAATCCATAATTTATTAGCATGAATTTTAATGCAGAAAATTACTTCAAGAACATCAGAAAAGACATCAATATGCAAGCCCTAATATTCGGCCAGCATAGTAGCCCACTCACACGCACTAATTTCATGATTTAGGCACCCTAAAAACCTTTCAAAAAAACATAATCAACACCTAAATCAGACCTGCGCCCATTCTTTATATTAAATCAGAAGAGAATTGCATATTTTTGCTCTAAGCACAGCGATGAATATGCATGTAATGATATGGTCTTTGCTTGTAATTAAAATAGCCTCTAGATCACGTTTTCTTTTTTTTTTTTTTTTTAAACCCTCAAATCACCCTTCTAACTTTTTCATTCATGAACCCAACATATAACTCCTTAATCAGCCATTAAACACTCACGAAACCCCACTTTCTTGAGCTCATATCAGATGAAAGAAAGAGAGGAAGTGCAACTCACCTTGAGGTTGAAGCAAAATGTAAGAAATGGAGGTTGATGATGGCTTCCCTAAGCTCCTCTTGTGCTGGCCGGAAATGGTTCTTGGAGAGCAGAGGAATGAGCTCTAAAGTATGTGTTTGAATGAAAATTAGAGAGTGAAGAGAATGTCTCTGTTGGGAGCTGTTTGGCTGAGGGTTATAATGCTCAAACGCGGTGTTGTTGCATTATTTTTAGTGTTGTATAAGTTTAGGTGGTGAGTAAGAGTATGTGTATATATATGAATGTGAGTAAGTGTATTTGAGTGGGATTGGATGGTGAGAATAATATTTAATCTATTTTGGCCCTCAATATAGGTTCCGGTTGTGTTTAGGATCTAGCTCAGACTCTCTTTCAGGTTACTCAAATACTCACTAAACATATAATATTTAAAATAAGAAAATGTCATATGATCGTTACAAAGTTTCCTTAATATTTTGAGAATCTCAATAAGTCTAAAATAATTATCTCGCTATATTATTAATTTCACATTATTTATATATTAAAAGGATTTTTCCTGAAAATCGTAAAAATGCAAAATCTAATAATAATAGCTTTAAAATCACCAATTTGGGAGTCCAAATTTTAAATATTAAGGTCTCAACAAAATTTTTATAACGATCATTACTCCTCTCAGGGGTTCTCTAACTCATACAATAATAATATTAAGTCTGTCTTGCTTCTCAGCAACTTAAATTATTATTATAATAACTTATAGTATATTCACAAATGTTTCATCTCTATTTTCAAAACATCATCCTAGGAATTTTCGAAAATCCAAGTTAATTCCCAATCCCTAGTAGTTCAAAACACGTTTATTTAATTTTCAAAAACTAAATAAAAGCTCAAAATCTTCTTGTTTGCGATCAAAGGCAATTCTATGCTTTAAAATAGATTTCAGATTTCTCACATCCACTCTAATTGAAACATATTGTTTGTACTCCTACGGCCTTTAATCACATACATTTTCACATGACATAAAAGAAAATCACTTTCGAAAACTTCTTTCAACTTGTATTATATCGTTACTTTAGAAATCATCTACCCATGCCCAAAACACATAATCTTAATAACCACAAAACTAGGAAAACACATTGGACCCTACGACTCATAATTACAACTGACACCGTAAGACATCCCCAAGGTATTTTCAAACAAAACAAAAACGATTTTCAAGTTCGCAACTAAACGGTTTGCAAAAAGAGCCTTAAGGAACTTCGTACCTTAAGGTCGATGGGGTATGAAATCGTTTTCTAAAACCCAAGTTGAAAACCAAGCGTCATTTTAACAAACTTTCGCAATCACTTGAAAACAAAACAAAAGAAAAGGTTTAAACATCTCCGACGTACATCCAAAGCCACTAGAAGAAATGTGCTCATGATCATTCCTAAGAGTTATCTCATCGTGGCTGTGAAAGAGGTCGAAGCAAAAACACTATTGTTTATTGAAATCACTTTCGCAAATCATCCTTTTGAAAACAAGGGTGAAAAACAAGTTTGAAAATAGGTCTTGTAGCTAACATGAAAAACCCTTTTTCGAAAACACTTCTCACTTCGTTTTCTAAACAAAACACAAGGGTGTGATTAACACACAGGAAAACATATGGAGGCCAAGATCAACCAAAGATGAGTAAACATCCATGGTCAACTAGCCAAGGCAGTCAACCCTTAACCAAGGTCGACTATTGATGGTTGTGTCGTGTCAACCATAAATTTAATTATTTTTAAACCAAGTTCCCCTAATATAGTTTAGTGGAAACCAGGGTCGTCTCTCACAAGGAATGGCTAAGAGAGTAATACACAAGACTAGTTGTATGATGGGTTTGTCACAATTTGGGGGTTTTTGTATGCAAGGGAATTAAAATTGGAATAAATTTAGAATAATAAAAGCAGCGGTTTATGGGGGCGGAACATTCATTAGGGTGTCAATCATTGGCTACAAAAGAATGCATGAGTTGATTAATTACGCCGGAGTTAGATCTAACTCCTTTGTTATGATTCTAATGATTAATTGCCTAGAATGGGATTAATTAGTGAGATCTCACCTTTAGTTCCACTCTCAACAATTATTAAAGCCAATCACATTAATCTAATTAAAGAGACTAATCAGTCAATTAATTACTCATTACCAATTCCTAATATGCCATGCACCAATTAATCAACTAACACATAAACATATGCCCAAGAATTAGCCAACTCAATCGAGTAGCCAAGACAAAGGGTTAAACACACAATTTAAGATCTCAAATTATATGTTAAGGGTTGATAATGAAAACTTATGCAAGATTAAGAACAAAGCCTCAAATTACCCTAATGATGTTCACACCCACATAAACCACCAAGAAAATTAGCTACTCATGGCAATGAATTAAATGACAAGAAATTAAATGCAAGTTGGCAAGATGTGAAAACGAATAACTGGATTAATAGTAGAAAGAGTAACTTACAAAACCCAAAAGGGCTGAACGAATAACGTTTGAAATGTAAAGATGGAGCTAGAGCTAAAACTAGGAAAACGGAAATCCTAATGGGAAAACAAATAACTCTAACTATGGAAAGAAAATAGGGATTGAAGAAGTGATAGTAGAGAGTGTAGAGATGTCAAGAGATATGTTTTTTGATGCATTAGCCTTCTTTAAATAATGTGAGCAGCCTCCAAACCCTAGTCAATTTGGGCCCCCAATTCGTCTTGCAGATAGGGTTTCTGCTGCAACAGAATTGCGACGCAGCGCTGGGGCGCGTATAGCTCGCTAGGGCGCCAGCGCTGTGCACGTGATGAGTTTAAGTGGGCCTCGTGCGCTGGAGCGCTCGATGCTGGTTCTGAAATCCACTGCTCCGCTTCTTGCTCAGTTCCTGATGTCTACAGCTCCAATAATACCCCTGACCTGTACTAAAAATACAAAATATCCAAGATCAAGTGCAAAGGTCATCCTTGAATTGTAAAAACATCATAAAACTTGTTATTTTAGCCTTTATTTCTATTAAGCTCAGATTAATCTCAAGTTGAATTAAATACAATAAGAGGCCAAAATAGAGCTAAGAATTGCATACAATCATCCAAATTAAGGGTATAAAATATTGGTAAAAACCGCGTTATCAACTATCCCTAACCAACCTCATCTAGACCTTAACAAAACTACAAGTAGCTTAGCGTCAGGCCTAGACATGCATCACACAATTCCCACCGTACTCACGCACTAAATGGGTTTCCAAACAATGATGATTAAGGCTAGTCATCACCGTGATACATTAAACAAGAAAAACATAAATGCTTACCCCTGATGGGATCATCTGACTGCTCCACGTTCTCTGCACCTACTGTGAACACGCGCCCCTGATGTTGTGGCCTAGAGGAGGAAGAAGGTTGGAATCCCATCCACTTGCAATCCTTGACATAATGGCCTGACTGGCCGCAGCGATGACAAACGTTCTGACCGAGGCGACACGCCCCAATGTGAAGCTTTCCACATGTGGCACATGGTGGCAGAGCGGGTAGTGCCCGGGGTGCCGTCGCTGCTGGGCGCTGCTGCTGCTGCTGCTGGGGTGGTCGAGGCTGAGGCTGGGTCCTGGGTGACAGACCATAAGGCTGGTAGCGAGCAGGGGCGGCGTGACTGGTCTGCTGAGGTGTTGCACCCCTCTTCTGAGTCTCGACCCTCTGTGGAGCCACTGGACGGCTCGTCTCCTCTACTATCATGCAGGTGTCTACCATCTCTCTGTAGCCTCTTGATGTCTTGGTTAAGCCCAGCACAGAACTTCATGCACTTCCAGCTCTCCTTCGGGTTCTCCTGATAGATCTCTGAAAACCTGATGAGCTCCTCAAACTTGGCGATGTACTCAGGGATGGTCATGGTGCCCTGACGGAGATCTAGAAACTCCATCTCCTTATCCTGACGAACAGTCTCAGGAAAGTACTTATCATAGAACATGTCTGTAAACATGTCCCATGTGATAGCTACACCCGCCGTATCAGGAGCGCGACGAGCGTCATTCCACCAGGAGCGTGCTTCCATGTGTAGCATGAATGTGGCTAACTGTGTCTTCTAAACCTCCGTGCACTGGACCACGGTGAAGATATCCTCAATACCCCTCAACCAATCCTCAGCTTCAGAAGGTTTCGTAGTGCCGAGAAAAGGAGAGGGATTAGCTCTCTTAAAATCAGCAAAGTGTGAGTTACCGTTGCCATTACCCGCAGGTGGTGCTGTAGGCGGAGTAGTGCGCTGCTGGGTCATGTGGTCCACCATGCGGTGCATGGCCTTGGCCATCTCCATGAAAGCCTCAGGAGTAACATTGTCGTCTTGTCCTACATCCTCGTGGTCGCCAGCATCGTCCCTATTACGTCTGCTAGGTGCCATGTCCCTGTGCACACAAAACAGTCAACATCGAGTTGATCAGGCTCCATATCAACGCTAGGTATGCACAGTTACTCTGACAGTCAAGCAAAACGATCATGCACCTCGAAACTAACTAAAACACATAAGAGGCATACGCATGATATAACTACCGTACATGCAACAATAGCATAACAGATCCATTACCCCAAGCCCTGTAGGATAGACCTGCTCTGATACCAAAATGTAACACCCTACTAGATAGCCCTTAATGCTTAAGTCATTTTAGGCCATTTCATAAGGGTTACCTCCTGTTATCATGTTTTATCTTTATATTTAAAATATAATACGCGGAAAATAGGCGGGAGTAGATTTTTCGTAAACATTCGCGGAATAGAAAATAAGGGCTTTGCGCATATGATAAGCGATAATATAAGCAATACAAACATTTATTGAAAATACCTCTTCATATAAATAACTCCCATCAAGTAACAAACATGAAATAAATACTAGGTCTCACCCCATAAGCCAAAAACTATGACCTATGAGACTCCACCATAAATATGAGTGAATAAATAGCTGCCGGCTAACAAAGGTCCGGACTCAGAAAACATAATAAATGAATAAACGTAGCGGAAGCATAAAAATCATAACATCTGATAAGGAAATAAAACATGTCTCTGATATCTGAGGAACTAAATCATAAACTAAGCCTGCACAATCTCCTCGTGTGCTCCGACATCCAGCTCTGGCTGCTCCTCTAAAAGGTGGGAAAAACATAGGGTGAGCACTGGGAAGTGACTCAGTAGAGGAAGCCGCCCCGGGTTTAATTATAAAATAAGTGAAGCATGAATGAGTTCATTTCAGATATAAGTTTAAAATAATCTTTTCCCGGAACGTCTTACCTAAGTGCGTCTGGTTCATTTTATTAATACATATATCATCGCATAAATAAATAAACGTCTCGGTGTCGTGTACTAGTGCCCTTAAATCATAAACAATAAATACATCATAAAATACATTTCAACACGTTAAACATCTTTATCTTTCTTTAACTGTGAGACATAACCGCCCTCCTATCATATCCTCCACATCACCGGCCCCTAGGCATGAGCTCATCCTAAACTAATGGGGAGAGGGGGTAATTCACCTTCCCTTTTGAAGGCTACTGTGTTTTAACATAGCGTCACCCAGTGGCGTTTAACATAGCGTCACCTCGTGACGTTTTAACATAGCGTCACTGAGCGCGTTTTGGTTATTAAACTTTAACATTACATAATCATAGGCCTATAACATTCATCACATATATCTCATCATTAATCATTATATAAATCATATAATACTCTCGGGTACCCCATGCAACTTCACTACCTCCCGTATGTATAAACTTGCTAACCTTTCCAAGGGGTACGTCGCCTTAATGGGTAAGAAGTGAGCCGACTTAGTCAATCGGTCCACTATCACCCATATGGAATCGTTGCCGGCTTGTGTCCTTGGTAACCGCACTACAAAATCCATAGCTATACTTTCCCATTTCCAATAAGGGATTTGTAGTGGTTATAGCATGCCAGGTTCTTTCTGATGTACTATTTTCACTTTCTGACACACTAAGCACCAGTTTACCTACTCTGATACATCTTTCTTCATGTCATCAGGCCACCAAAACATTCTCTTTAAATCCTGGTACATCTTGGTAGCCCTAGGATGAATGGTGAAGTGGCTCTTATGAGCCTCCTCCAGAATGCTAGTTCGGAGGTCACCATGAGCAGGTACACAAGTCCTACCTTTACATCTCCATAAACCATCTCCATCCTTATTAATCTCCTTTACTCTCCCTTCTTCCATTGCCTTCACTATTCCTTTAAACTCCTCATCCATCAACTGGGCTTGTGCAATATCCTCCTTACATTTACTTGAGACTACGAGGTGGCTAACTCTCATACTCGCAGGGGCGAAGGATACTCCTAGGTTAAGGTTTCTAAACTCCTCTAAAAGCTCTGTCTCCTTTACCATCATATGAGACACATGAAGCATCTTACGACTCAAGGCATCTGCCACTGCATTTGCCTTTCTAGGATGGTAGTTAAACCCGAAATCATAGTCTTTTAAAAACTCTATCCACCGTCGTTGCCTCATGTTTAACTCTTTTTGATGAAAGAGATACTTCAAACTCTTATGATCAGAGAAAACTTCAAATCTCACCCCATACAAGTAGTGCCTCCAAATCCTTAAAGCAAAAACCACAGCAGCGAGCTCCAAATCATGGGTAGGATAATTCACCTCATGTGGTTTTAATTGCCATGAAGCATATGCCACAACTTGGTGATGTTGCATCAACACGCAACCCAAACCTTTCCGTGAAACATCGTAGTAAACTTCAAAAGGTTCATTAGGATCGGGCACAACTAATACGGGTGTAGTGGTCAATCTTTCTTTTAATTCTATAAAACTCTTTTCACATTCCGTTGACCATACAAAAGGAGAGTTCTTCCTAGTAAGTTTGGTCAAAGGTAGAGCAAGGTGTGAGAATCCCTTAATAAACCTACGGTAATAACCGGCCAAACCTAAGAAACTCCGTACTTCTGTAACCGTAGTAGGTCTCTCCTAGTTTACTACTGCTTCAATCTTACTAGGATCTACAACTATTCCCTCTGCCGAAACCACATGGCCAAGAAATTTAACTTCCTTCATCCAAAACTCACATTTACTCAACTTGGCATACAACTTCTTATCCTTTAACACTTCCAACACTAACCTAAGATGACTTTTATGCTCCTCCTCGGTCTTAGAATATATTAAGATGTCATCAATGAAAACAACCACAAACTTATCCAAGAACGGTCGAAAAATTCTATTCATATAATCCATAAACACCGCCTGAGCATTAGTTAGTCCAAAGGACATAACTATGAACTCATAATGCCTATAGCGAGTTCGGAAAGCCGTCTTTGGTATATCCTTCCCTCTGACTCTAATCTGATGGTATCCTGACCTTAAATCTATCTTGGAAAACACTATGGCCCCTCTCAACTGATCCATTAAGTCATCTATCCTATGGAGGGGATACTTGTTCTTCACTGTCACTTTATTCAACTGCCTATAATCTATACAGAGCCTCATACTTCCATCATTCTTCTTAACAAACAACACTGGGGCTCCCCATGGTGAGGCACTTGGTCTAATAAACCCTTTTTCCAACAACTCCCTCAATTGTGTCTTAAGTTCCTTTAACTCACTAGGTGACATACGATATGTAACACCCGTGATTCGGGACTTTCTTGCTTTTGTGTGTATTCTTAGTCGCCGGTGCGGATTTGTTACCCGGAGCTTAGAGTTATATATATATATATATATATATATATATATATATATATGTATGTGTGTGGTGATATTTCATGAGGTGTTTTCTGTGACTGATATATAGATATATATACATGCGTAGTGCGCACATGGGCAACGTGGTGCTAAGATTTATTATTTTAATTGATGATGATTGATAATTAATTGATGAAACAAATTACATGGTGTTGCATGAGATAAATATATTTTACGGAACCAAAGTGAGTGGTGTGTGTGTTTGGATTTAATTTAATTTCCGTACTCAGGGAAGAGACCGGTGTTTAATTTATTTATATATATATATTGCAGTAGTGACATGTATATATATATATATAATCATGCTTGATATATTAAGGTGCTTATGTGAGAATAAATAAAAATTTCATATGGGTGTAAGGGAACATATTCTATGTCTTGTGATTAAAATAAGTTGAATATATATATATGTATATGAGTGCATAAATATATATATATATATATATATATATGCATTTTTTTTATGTGACTAAATTTTGTGAATGTGCTATAATTTATTATAATAATAATTTAAGTTGCTGAGAGCAAGGCAGACTTAATATTATTATTGTATGAGTTAGAGAACCCCTGAGAGGGGTAATGATCGTTATAAAAATTTTGTTGAGACCTTAATATTTAAATTTAAGCCCCAAATTGGTGTTCGGAAAATATTTAGAATATATTCTCACCAATATTTGAAGATTATGATTTTAAAGCTATTATTATTGAATTTCGCATTTTTACGATTTTCAGGAAAAACCCTTTTATATATAAATAATGTGAAATTAATAATAATATGAAATAATTATTTTAGACTTATTGAGAGTCTCATAATATTAAGGAGATTTTCATAACGATCATATATCAATTTCTTATTTTAAAAATTGAGTGTTCAGTGAGTTTTTGAGTAACCTGAGAGCGAGCCTGAGTTAGATCCTAACACAACGGAGCAACTTTTAGGAACCAGCTCTCCAAAATTTATTTAACTCTCATCATAACTCTTAGTTGCATTTTCTTACTCAAAATCATACTCAAACCATACTCATACTCATACCTAGAGACATTAACACTACAACAACTCAAAATTAAACAAAACAACCCCTTAGCCTTAAACATTCGGCCAGACCCCCTCCCCTTCATAACACAAATTCATTTATCCAAAAACACACTAGCAGAGCTCTCTTCCTCCCCTCTTCCCTCTCATTTTCGGCCAAGCATTCAGAGGAGCAGTAGGAGCCATCTTCAAGCTTCATTCTTGCTAAATCCTCCATTGTTAAGGTGAGTTACCATAACCTTTGTGATCCTTGCATGTTCTACACCATCCCAACCTCTTTTTGGTTCTGATTCTTGCTGAGACATGGCCCAAATTTTCGAGTTGCATTATGCATGTGAGAGTATCTATGAAATTGATGAATGAAGCTTGTGTGAGTACTTGCATGTTAAGTTTGATGCTTGCATGTGTAAGAGTTTGTGTTTTTCTTGCATTTGGTTCTGATATATTGAGTTTAGACACTGATGATATGTGTATGTATGTTGGATGGATGATTTTTGAGTGATTTGGATGAGTGGGTATGGGTTTTGGGATGATTGGAGAGCAAAGGCACGATTTCTGCACTTTCTGCAGAATCTGTGCTGTGGGGATCGATCCTCATTGGCTGATTCTGGAAAAATTTAAGTGGGGATCGATCCCCACTATGAGAGGATCGATCCCCAGGCTGCAAAAATGAGTTTTCTGTAAAATTTTGAGGCAGGATCGATCCCAGACCCCTGAGGATCGATCCTCTGCACCTGAAAAGTACAATTTCACTTATTTTCACCCTATTTCAAATACAAGTTTTCAAATAATGATAATGGGGTTAACATGCTATTTTAAAGTGATGAAAATAAGTATGTAGCAATGTTTTTAATTATGAAAAGAGAGATGGAATATATATATATATATATATATATATATATATATAAGTTGATGTGCAAAGAATCGTGAGTTAAGGGGTGACATGGGAATTTTTGTGAAATTTGATAAAGATAAGAATGAGATTAGACTATGTGTATGATGAGGGCTTTAACATTTTAGTTCGAAGCAAGAATATGGTATTCGGAGAACTCAAAACCCGTTTATGTAAATGATTATGAAAATAAAATCATTGAGATAATGATGTGCAAGCATGCTATGTTAATGTGGGTAGTAGAACCCCTAAATTGAGATTAAAGTAGATTACGATATGCTCGTGATGAAGTGAATGTGATCTTCTGCTTAAATTGTAAACCATGCTTGAATTGTGAAACTTGATTGGATTGTAAATTATGAATGATGAGCCACTTAATTGTGAATCTTGAGAGTACATGCTATGACTTGGAAATTATTATTTAGATGAATGTGTAGAGATTTGTACATGTCTCGTGTGGTTGTGTTGAGTTGGAAGATTGAAGTATTAAATGGCTACTTAGGAGTTTGGGTGGATTCAAGTAGGCCTTTCCCAGCTACTTAGGAGGTTGGGTGTATTCGAGTACGCTGATGCCAGCTACTTAGGAGTTTTGGTGTATTCGAGTACGCTGATGCCGGCTACTTAGGAGTTTGGGTGGATTCGAGTATGCCGAGTTTGGCTATTTGGGAGGTGGGTGTATTCGAATATACCATTAGAGGGTATCTGGGAGGTGGGTGTATTCGGATACGCCTCAGAGTTGATATGTTATTTGAAAAACTCTCGTGCATGTTTATTAATATGAATAATGCGAAAGTGTTGGCTTGTTGCATACTATGTATAATTGCTGTTGGAATTTGAAGTGGTGATTACCACAAGTACGAAACTGATTTTGGTTAGCTGTGATGATATGTGAGAGGGGTGAGCATTAATTGTACATTGAGGGAACCGCGAGAACTTAGAAAGACTCATAGGTTTCCCCTTTTAGAAACGGATCGTTAAGTTGTTTGTTCTTGTCAAAGTAAGCACTTGAGTTTTTGAGAAAATGCAAGTTCTGTTTGATACAAGTATTACTTTGAATAGCTAGAATCGATAACATCGGGCACGTAGATCCGTGTGCTCAAGGTAACTCACTAAGACGACCTCGTCTTACGCTATCTTTTCTTGATGCTTCGATTCTAGATGGACCAGCCGCCGCCGCGCCACAAGACCTATGACTTCGCTTGGTCCAGCTACACTACAGCCACCGGTGCGGTGACTGTCGCGTCCACTGTCTCGGGGGTACACGGCTTCTTCATCCCAGAGATTCTAGCGAGGTACCCTGCTCCCGTTCCTAGTCCCATTCCTGCTCCTGCTCCAGCCCCAGCCCCTGCTCCTGCTCCAGCCCCAGCCCCTGCTGCAGCTCCAGCCCCAACCCCAGCTCAAGCATCTGCCTCTCTGCCACCACCTCCACCGCCTTCTCCGGTCTCGGAGTCGACAGAGTCGGACCCAGAGGAGGACGAGGGCATTTCGAGTGAGGATTCGGTGGATTTCTGGACGGACTTACATCATGGTAAAGTCTGAGGCGTCTTCTTCTGCCACAGGTTCAGCTATGAGCGAGGATACCGGGAGCGCCAGTAGGTGAGGCGCGGATCGTGACCAACCTGACCGATGTGTAGCTGACTATTGACACCTTTATCTTTTCTGTTTATAAGTTATATTGTGGAGCCTTTTTGTTCCCCTGCGTGGGATTTTACCATCTTGGCATGTATATGTATCTAACGAACTACAATTTTACCTGAGTCCTGTTGTATATTCGGACCAGGATTTTTGGACTTGCCTTTTTATCATGCCAGCTCCCCTATATATATATATTTCGGCATGTATTAAACAGGATCTTGATACACTTGAACTCTGCTACATTTCGCTCTGAAGCATATGTTATATATTAATATTATGGCCATTTGTTGTATGGGCCTTATCTATATCTTGGCATTTTCTATTGATATTCTAGACGCTTATCCAGGTTATCCATTCGTGCTACTAATCTGATTGGTCATGGCTTCGAGTCTCGATACCGATTTATTGTATACAGGGGTTTGCGAAAATATATTTTACGTATACGTTTCAAAAAAAAAAAAACATGGGGTTTTTGGGTGTTATGTAACATTGCAAATTGTTAATTATGTCCATGGCATAGTTAATAAATTGGGATGTTACACGATAAAGGGCCATAGAGACAGACCATGTTCCCGGAACAAGATCAATGCTAAACTCTATCTCTCTTGGCGGAGGGAAATCTAGTATATCATCAGGGAATACCTCAGGGAAATCTCTCACTACTGGTATGGCATCTAGACTCGGCTTGGCTTCCACATTGTTTGAGGCAAGAAATACAAGACCTTTATTTGCAACCCCACTCTGACCTACTTCCACAGGATGTACCAACAAACTAAAGGAAACAATAGAAGGCTCAGGAATAGAGGTACTAAAAGAATCCGAAAATATGACAGACTTAGCATGACAATCTAACAAAACCTTATTCGCAGACAACCAATCCATACCCAAAATTATTCCTAAACCAGACATAGGTAAGCATATGAGATCAGAAATGAATGACCTATCACCTAAAAAGAATGGAAATTTGGTACAGACAATACTAGTCTTTATGGGTTTAGCTGTGGGTGTGGAGACACACAGGTCATATGGTAGCTCACACATAGCTAAATGCAATTCTCTAGCATGCTTATGTGATATGAATGAATGAGTGGCTCCAGAATCAAAAAGTACAACTAACTCTTTATTCTTAACCTTACATACACTTACCCTTGATTAAATCTTCGGACCAAGTTACATCTTCTGCATTCATTGTGAAGACTCTTCCCTGGTGCTGAGACCTGGAGGGGGTCGGAGCTGTGATCTGTGGCTGGGAAGACTGACGACACTCTTTTGCTATATGCCCTGGCTTACCAGATGTATAACACACATTCTGGCCCGCGAAACAAACTCCTCGGTGGGCCTTATGACACTGTGGGCAGGTGGGTGTCTCCGGAACTCTGGAGGCCACTACTAAACGAGGTGGAGGTGGTCCCTGTTGAGGTCGGGCACGATTAGGGCCCCTAAAAGGTCGTGATGGGAACTGATGAGGTGGAGGGTGCTGTCTCTTGAACTGGGGAGCTTGTGGTGCCAAACTCCTCTTAAAAGTCTCTGATGAAGTACTCCCTCCCAAATGGCATGCCTGTTCATGAACTCTACATTCCTCCACTAGCTGTGCATAACTGTCAAAATGAAGATGGTTCATTGTTTTCTGCATCTCCTATGTCAACCTATTCCGATACTTCATACATTTCCAAGACTCCATGGGGTTTCCTTGAAACATCTCTGGAAACTTAATAAGATGTTCGAACCGTGCAGTATACTCAGGAATAGTCATTCTCCCTTGGGTCAGATTTAGGAATTCTCGTTCCTTAGCTTACCTCACTGATCTGGGAAAATATTTCTCATAGAAGAGCTCCTTAAACTTGTTCCAGGGAATAGGAATCCCTGCAGCCTCCATGCGGGCCTTTTCTCCTCTCCACCAGTCTCCGACATCTCTTTCTAACATAAAGGTGGCAAAAGCGGTACGCTGTAGATCTGAACAGTGCACCACAGTGAAAATCTTCTCCATCTTTTCAACCCATTCCCCTGCTATTCCTGGATCCGTAGAACCTGTAAAAACTGCGGGATTTACTCCCCGAAACTCCGCAAAACGTGCATTTTTCCTTTCTGCCTCCGGCTGTGGTGTGGGAGGCGTCTGACGTCCCATACATTCTGCCAGTTGCTGCACCGCTCTAGCCATCCCGGCCAGAGCCTCATTAGTCATGTTCCCACTGTCGCTGCTACTCCCTGTCGCCCCCGTCGTGCGTCTTTTAGGTGCCATTTGTACCTGTACACACCAACACAATCACTGAGGTGATCAGTCTTAATAATCACATTAGGCATACACAGTCACTAATGTACCAAACAGACAAGTTATGTTTTTCGATATCAAACTACAAACATAACACTATCGTACTATGCAACAAAAGCATTGATGGCCATAACCCCAAGCCTTAAGGTTCGACCTGCTCTGATACCATAATGTAACACCCTAATAATTACCTATTTATGCATAAGTCATATCGAGTTAATTATTGGCATTTATCATCCTGTTTCAGAACTCATGTTTGAAAATAAAGATATGCGGAAAATAGGGCCAACGTTTTTCAATATAAAATACGCAGATTTAAAAATTGTGGCTTGTGTGTGATGAGGTATAATCTTTCGCACCTATCTGAGAACCTGAATAAAACAACCATTCATAGTATAATAACACACAAAAGTGGCCCAATACGTACATATAGTTTCACATACACAAATGTTACACACATAAGTGTGAGCATAGACTAGATATTACCATAGTAGAATATTAAAGTTTCTAAGAAAACCATAAGCTTGTACAATCCCTTATGATTCCCTTATAAACTCAGCTAAGTGTCAGACAATACATAACATAACAATACAAGGAGTAATATAGGAACAAGACTCCAATGCATAAATCTTCATAATGTCCGAGTCTCCGTCTTCCCGTAGTTTCGGTTCACTCACCTAGTGGAGGTACCTGTATCCCGATCTGAATCTAAAACAAATAGTGGTGGAATTGGGGTGAGCTCCACGGACTCAATAGGGGGATCACTCCGGTTTATTATGAAATAAGTGAGACATGCAATTTCCGTATTACTGGTGTTTTCGCAAGCATAGCTTTAATCCCGAGTGTCTTAACCTATATGCGTCTTATTTACTGCATAAATGATGCATCAATTACATGCTCAATATCATTTATGCAAACATAAGTTAAGATGCAATAACATAAATTCACTCATTTGTCATGTGTCATGATCTCTTTACTTTAAATGGCACCACTCTCTTTTCTCTCTAACTCCGCATCTCCGGCCCTAAGGCTATGAGCTCATACCTCTCTAGTCTATACTAGGATACTGGTGGGGAAGAGGGGTTTATTCACTTTCACTCAAAAATTGGTGACGGACACTGAGGGGTGCCAACCCTCCCTTGCCAACCCAATTTGTCGAAGAAAGCTACTTAAGAATCTCATTTATCATTTCACATGACAATCTCATATTATTCTTTACGTACTTACCATGCACGTGGAAATGTCTATACATATTCTTTTCAAACATCTATTATATACATGATTTCAAACTTGAAACATATACTTTAGTTCCAGAATACACTATCATAATCACAAGCTCATTTTAGAATTAACATCATAACATAATCATCATCAACTTCAACAATCTAATCAATTGCAGAATTTTGAGGCAGATTCAACATGTTTTACCAATAAAATCACTATAATTATAAAATATTGAATTTGACCATAATATTTTTATGAGATGAACTAAACTGAACATTCTAATATCTCAAACAAACGAAATTCAAAAATGAATTATACAGAGAGAGAAATAAATCTCGAAATATCACACTCCGTAAAGAATTCAGCACTGCACGTCTAAATTGAAACATATATTTACATATTTTTCTGTACTGATATAGAATGAATTTAGTTCTGAAAATTTTTATATAACATACTACATCTCTTAGCTTTCAAACAAATTTTATTTCATTAAATTTCATTCAGCATATTTTTAATTATGAATTTTTAAACACTGACTGTCCTGTCTAGGAGCCTAATTCTGTTTGTCAACTTTGAAAATTCATAACTTCCAAAATATAAAGCCAAATTAAGTGATTTATTTTGAAAACCCTTCATAATTGAGTTAACTTACAGATAAAATTGAAATAAACGAAAAATACCATATGTGTAAAAAGAATCGAATTATTTTGTAACAGTTGTCTATACGAGTTCTCTCTTAAAGTTTTGGGTAATATAATCTCCTTATAATTTTAAATCATCAAAACCCACTTAATCCTCATTCTTAATCACTTAAACACTCGCATAAGCATACTAATCAGTCAATAATGATAACATAAAATTATAATTTCATAAAATCTTTAATTTAGGGTTCAAAACCCTCAAGAACTCCCAAATTTCATGCAAAAAAATCTAAACCCCTACCTCAAATTGCTTCAAGGTTGAACAAAACTTCAACAAATTCTTCAACTCTCTCTCAATCTCGGGTAGCCTCTTTGAAGGGGTTAATGGATGAGTTTCTTGAGTGTTTTGGGGCTGCAACTTGTAGGAAATGAGCCTATGGTGATAGTATATGGTATGGGTGATGAGTTTTGGTGATTAAAGTGATGGTTTGGGTTGATTTTGATGAAGAAATGGGGGAGGGAGAGAGAGCTACGGGTTAGGGTTAGAAATTAGGGATTTTGGAGAGTGTTTGAGTGTTATGAGGGGTGGTGAGTGTTATAAGAGTGATGGGGGACTATTTTGCAATTTTAGAAAGTCTAGGGACCAAATTGCAACATTGAGGGAGAGACCTATATGCAATTTTACAAAACTTATGAAATTTCCCCCAAAATCGTTTCTTTCACTCCTAATCCTCATTTTACTAATCCCTCAAACATAAATATTTTTCACTCTCACCCAAAATACATTTTCACATCTTAAGGCATAAATACTTTATGATTACTTTTAAATCACCCGATATGCTCAAAATCACTTTCATTAAATCCTAAAAATGCTCTAATGTTTCTAAATCATAATTAAACTATTTAACACTTTAAAATCATTTTCTTCATACATTCTTAACACATAAAACTTTATTTTCATTTCATATAACTTATAATACATAAAACATGCATAGTTCACATCAATCACATAGGTCAAACAATGCACATAGTACACCTTGCATACAATATACACATAAACCAATTAGGCCCTAATCAAGGTTAATTATCATTAATTATCCTTAATTAAGACGTAATTGAAAAGCGGGGTGTTACACATACAATACACATATAAATCAATTATATCCTAACTAAGACTAATTATTGCTAACTACCCTTAATTAAGATATAATTGAAATTTGGGGTCTTACGTTCTCCCCTCCTTAAAAAGAATTTCGTCCTCGAAATTCAATTCCTGTAAAAAGAACCGGATGCAGTTTCCTCATATCCTCCTCTCTCTCCCAAGTAAACTCCTCCGCTCTCCCCCGCCCCCAGGCCACCTTCACCAACGGAATAGTCTTATTTCTTAGGTTCTTGATGCCTCGGTCCACTATTCGTGTGGGTGGTAAGGGAAAGGTTAAATCATCCTTTAGTTGTACTTCTTCGATCTCTAAAACGTGACTTGGATTAGAATTGTACTTTCGGAGTTGTGACACGTGGAAGACATTGTGGAGGACAGATTGGGAGGTAAGGCAATGCGATATGCAACAGGACCTACACGACTCAAAATCTGGAAGGAACCCAGGTATCTAGGACTCAACTTTTTAACTTTAATTGCTCGGCCTATACCTGTGGTGGGGGTCACACGTAAAAATACATGATCTCCTGCCTCAAATTCTAATGGCCTACGCCGATGGTCCGCATAGCTCTTTTGACGACTTTGAGCCGTCGGGAGCTTTTCCCTATTTCTTTTGATCTGTTCGGTAGTCTCCCTCACTAGATCAGGTCCTAGAGTACTTTTCTCACCCGGATCATACCAACATAATGGAGAACGACATTTCCTACCATACAGTACTTCAAAAGGAGCCATTTCTATGCTAGTATGGAATCCGTTGTTGTAAGAAAACTCAACTAGAGGTAAGATCTTATCCCAACTATCCTTTTCATCTAAGACACAAGACCTTAACTACCCTTAATTAAGATATAATTGAAATTTGGGGTCTTACACGATCCCCCTCACCCTAACAAAGAATTTAGTTGCTCATAATTAAAAAAAAGAAAGCATAAAAATTGAAAGACATTTTGAAGAACGATTAATTGAATTTATTTATGAATTAACTAAGAACAGAGTACGAGAGTAAAACCAAAGATAGAACAAAAGATAAGATAAAGATCCCCTTTAAGCTTGCATTCTAGTCCTATTTATAACCAAATTATCCTAGAATTCAAATTGTTCCAATCCCTAAAACAAAGGGAATTAAGTTTAGAAATAAATTCAAAAAGATAATGAAAAGATTTGCATTTGAAATGATCCTGAATTATAGCAAAATTTTAGGAATCCGTTGAGGTGTGTCCAGTTTATTCGAGCGCTAAGCTCGGGCCACGTGCGAAGCGCAACAAGATGTAAGGGCCCACGAGCGCGTGGCACTGGGTTGAAGCAGCTTCGTCAGGCACGGGGCGCTAAGTTGACGCGAGGCGCTGGGTGAAGCAGGGTTCCTGGGCGCGGGGAGCTAGGCTGGTGCGGGGCGCCTGATACTTGCGTCTCTCGCCATTTGCTTCTGAGTTCGGGGCGCTACGCGTGAGAAGGGCGCGAAGCGCCTGGAATTGGCCTTATTTCGGGACGCGGCGAGCGGGATGCACGCATGCCCTGGTGCCTGCGGACTTCCGGTTTTGATTCTGTTTCTGTGGCGCAGGGCGCTCTCCAGGTGCAAGACTCACGTCAATTTGATCCTCGAGGTGTTATAAATACGCCACCACCTTTATTTCAGCACCAATTACTTCAAAAATTCAAGAAATTAACACCACAACAATACCAAAACGTAATATAACCCAGGAAATTCCAATTTCTTCTAAACTAAACAACTTAATCTAAAACCACACATAATTATAATAAAACTAATACAATTTATTGAAAATTAAACTAAGACTTTAACTAAAAATACCAAGGCATCACAACACCAAACTTAAGGTGTTTCTTGTCCTCAAGCAACGAAACAACTGAAAACAAAACACAAAGCAGAGCATAGGAATCAAGAGCACTTATTTCCAGAACATTTATAATCAAACAGTCAGGCTAACTCAAAACAATAAGATCACATGCATTTTTAATCACTTTATAACCTTCAACAAATCTGTAATACCTCGGGTATTCTGAGTTAGTTTGAGTAAGAGATCACGGTGCACCGGGGAGATAGAGCCAGGTGGGCCCCACCTCCCCACCCCTTTTTCTTTCCTTTTCCCCTTTCTTTTCCTCCATTCCTGTGTCTCTCTTTCTCTCTTTCCCTCTTCTCCATTTTCTTCTCATTTCATCTCCCTCTCTCAAATCCCTCACCAAAACTTCATTAAACTTCAAGATTCAAGTTAGCATTGCTCATCTAGTATATTGTGGGTAAGTGTAGAGTATTTCTTTTTCTCCATTGATGTTTATTCTCTTCAATTTTCGGATTTGGGGTTTTAGTGTTTATATTTGGGGTTTTGGTTTTGGTATGGATATGAGGATTTTGATGTGTTCTCTAGGGTGTCAACCAACTAGGGAAGCTCCGGGTAGCTCATCCTAGATCCGGGTGGTGTCTTGGAGCTCATTGGAGTAATTTGTGAGTAATGGGTTTATTTTGTGTTATGTATGATTTGATTGATATTATGAATTTCTTTCTATGATAGTTGATAGAGACTGAGATTGGATGATAGATGATTGATATTGTATACTGGTTGTGTTTGATTTGGATGGGTTGTGGTGAAAATGTGGATTTGGGGATGATTTTCGAACAATTTTCTGCAGAATTTCGCCTCTGACCCAGGTTGTAATCGATTACAACGACTTGGTAATCGATTATTGTAATCGATTACCACGGGTTGGTAATCGATTATAGGCTGCCACAGTTTACAAAAATTTCCTTCCAGTGCGAAATCTGATGTTGGTAATCGATTACAGGGGGTATGTAATCGATTACAGCAGTACTAAAACTCTATTTTCAAGACTTTAACTCAAAATTTTCATATTTTAAAGTTAGTTACTCAAATCCATTCGTTCACCACTACCCCAAACTTATTACTTGGATGTTTATGATGTCGTTGTATTATGATATGATGCTGATGATGTGATGATGAAACGATGATACATGAGTGCTATGTAAATGTTGTGAAGATGATGATGAATTACCACTACTAGAAACTATCGGATTATCGACCGACATTATCGACGGATTATCGACGGATGTTTTTTACAAGGTTATCGGCGGATTTATCGACGGATAAAGCATTGGCGGGATTTTTTAATCAACGAATATATTTATCGAGGGATATTTTAGAAAATATCCGTCGATAATTTGTTCCCGCTGAAAACAAAATTTTTTTTTTGGACATGTTGATGTTATCGACGGATTAAGATTAAAATATCCGTCGATAAAACCCTAAACCCTAAACCCTAACCCTAGATGACAACTATCGACGGATAAGAATGCTTTCATCCCTCGATAACTGAAACGCACCGTTTCATTAAATCGGGTGCCCTTTATCGAGAGATAATATCGACGGATGGTTTAAACCATCCGTCAATAATCCGCGAATATGAGGAGACATCGTCTCCTTCTTCCTCATTTCGCGACAGTTTCTCTCTCTCTCTTCTCCGCTCTCTCTCTCTCCGCCGCGAAAACCCCCCATTTCCGCCACCGTCCGCCGCCCGTTCGCCCTCCGGGAAGTGCCAATAGGTTAGTCTCTCTGTCCTCTACATTTTAATCGATTTAGAATTTTGTTTGAGGTCTCTAATGAGAACTCATTGTAGCATTCTCCGCCTTCTCCACTGCCACCGCCGTCGCCCCCGTCCGCTGCCACCGCCGCCACCGGCCCTCCGCTGCCACCGCCGCCAGGAAGCATCTCTTGGTCTTCCATTAGGTATTTTTGTTAAATTTTAATTTTTCATTGTTTTGGTATTTTTATATATTGTATTTATTATTTTTTTTATTTTTTCTATTTAAAAAAATTAATATGTTAAACCTTTTTGTTTTTTAAAAAATAAATATATTAATTTTTTTTAAAAGGAAAATTGTTTTAAACAATAATAGAAAACGTTATTCTAAAAAAGGTAGATTTAACAAACTTATATGTTATTTAAAGTAAGTAATTTTTCAATAACGTAACAAATATATTATTTAAATGATATATATGAGAACAGTTGTTGATATATTCGGGCGATTGGAGCTTACAGTTTTTAGGAGCTTACGTTTATATTAGGTATGTTATTTATTAATTTTAATTTAATCATATGATTCTGTTGTTATTGTTGCAAAACCTTAGGGTAGATGACTTAGTCTGAGACCGGTCCTTAAACTCCGGCAATACTGGTTGATTGATTTGTAAAATTAAATGAGAAAGTTTGTTTAAAATTTAGGGGAGACTCTGTCAAAATTTTGTGAAGTAAAATTTTTGAGAAATTAAATAACTGTTGTTAAGTTATCTAAAACTAAAGGAAACTCTGTCGAAATTATGTTTGAGTAAAAATTTAACAAATTTGTAAAAATCATTAGTGTCGTATTAACGGTGAATTTAGATTAACTAAAAAACTGTTATTAATAAGCCTTAGTTAAACTTCTCATTTTAGGATTCTCCAATATTCAAGGGCAATGTCATCAACAAATAGATCATGGATGTATGATAGGTTACACCCGAATAGAGGGGAATTAAGCCGGAATTCTATGCTGGAGTTGAAGAGTTTGTGGGTTTGCTTCTATGTCTGAACAATTTAGGTCTGAGGGAAAAGTCAAGTGTCCATGTGCCAAGTGTGTTTGTAGGTTTTTCTATGATGTTGACACGATTAAGGTTCACCTGTACAAAAAGGGATTTATGGATAATTATTATGTATGGACAGTCCATGGGGAAGTCGAGTCAGTGTCAGTACAGCAGGATCAGTTTGTCGGAGGTAGTTCAAGTGGGTTTGATGGTGAACAATATGGGGATTGTAATTTAAATTGGGGCGGTGATAATCGTGGGTGTTATGAGGAAATGATCCATGATGCCTTTGGGGGGCAACATGATGAAGATTATAATGAACCCAGAGAGGAGGAACCAAATCCTGAAGCGCAGAGGTGTTTTTCTTTGTTAGAATCTGCAAAAACACCCATTTGGGAGGGTTCAGCCCTTTCTGAGTTGTCTGTGGCAGTTAGGATGTTGTCTATCAAGTCAGAGGCAAACGAGAGTCAAAGTGCTTTTGATCGATGGGCTACTTTAATGAGTGATGCTAATCCACGACCAGAGGCAATTCCTAGGGACTATTATAGGGCAAAGAAGTTAGTTTCAAAACTTGGGTTGAAATCAGAGAAAATTGATTGTTGCATGAACGGTTGCATGTTGTACTATAAGGAGGATATTGAATTAGTTGAATGTAAATTCTGCCAGGCCCCCAGGTTCAAACCTAGAAGAGCGGGTAATGGGAGGTATAAGCATATTCCTAACAAAAGGATGCACTATCTTCCCCTAATCCCTAGGTTAAAATGCTTGTATGCCTCTATGAGCTCTGCACTTCACATGAGGTGGCATTATGAGAATAGGAGAAGTGACGGGATAATGACGCATCCCTCTCATGGTGAAGCTTGGAGGCATTTTGATAGGTGTCACCCTCAATTTGCAAATGATCCGTGGAATGTTAGATTAGGGCTTTGCTCAGATGGGTTCACGCCAAATAACTTATTTAACAAGCCTTATTCTTGTTGGCCTGTTGTTGTTACCCCTTACAACCTCCCTCCTGAGATGTGCATGAAAGATCCGTACATGTTTTTAACATGTGTAATTCCTAGCCCTGATAATCCAAAAGCTAAAATTGACGTTTTCCTCCAACCACTCATAGATGAATTGAAGCAGTTGTGACACAATGGGGTCTTGACCTATGATGTGGCCACCAAAGAAAATTTCATGCTAAGAGCCGCTCTGATGTGGACGATTAATGACTTTCCTGCTTATGGTATGTTGTCTGGGTGGATGACACAGGGGAAGCTAGCTTGCCCTATTTGCATGGAGGATACAAAATCCTTCACACTTAAGAATGGCAGCAAGAACTCATGGTTTGATTGTCATAGGAGATTCTTGCCAAATGATCATGCATTTAGGAATAACAGGTATGGGTTTAAGCGAAACTGTGTTGAACATGAAGAACCACCTGTTAGGCTTACTGGAAGACAAGTATGAGACAGAGTTAAAAATCTGCCTAAGATAACCGAATTGGGTAAAGTAGTCAAGTTTCCAGGTTATGGTGTGGACCATAACTGGACTAAGCAGAGCATATTCTGGGAGTTACCCTATTGGAAAGATAATCTTGTTCTTCACTGTCTAGATGTCATGCATGTTGAGAAGAATGTTTGTGATAACATAATGAATACTGTTATGGACAGTGACAAGACTAAGGATAATGTCAAGGCAAGAGTAGACTTAACAGAGTACTGTCGACGACCAGAGCTACATTTACAAGAGACACGTGATGGTCGCGTTGTTAAGCCGAAGGTAAGCTATGTTTTAAGTCCTGCGTAGAGGCAATCCGTGTGTAAATGGGTGCAAGAGTTGAGAATGCCAGATGGATATGCTTCCAACCTCCATAGGTGTGTGGATGTTGCGCATGGAAAGTTCCATGGGATGAAAAGTCATGATTGTCATGTGTTTATGGAGTGTTTGTTTCCAGTTGCCTTTCGAGAGTTACCTTTACATGTGTGGAATATTTGGACCTTTAAGAGAACTGTCAAGAATCGAGCTCGTGTTGAAGGGTCAATATGTGAAGCTTATTTATCAAAGGAGACGTCTTTCTTCTGTTCATTTTATTTTGAGCCACATGTTCATTCGAAAAGAACAACAGTAGGCCGCAATGATGATGGAGGTGAAACTTCATATCCGCCTACTTTGTCTGTGTTTAATCAACCTGGACGTGGTGCCGGTAAACCACAAACTATTGGCTGAATGATAGAGAAAAGCATGCAGCGCACCTACATGTTCTCATCAACTGTGATGAGGTGGACACTTATAGAACGTAAGTGACATATCTAATTCATCATTTCAATAATGTTTTTGTACATAGTAGTGAATGTTGTCATTAAAAATCTTTAATTTCTACTTAATGTCAACAGATATTTTGAACAAACCATTCAGAATCATACGCTTGACCAATTCCCTCAATGGTTCAACTCGTTCGTAAGTTTATAATCTTCGTACTATTAGTCTTTGATTTATATCTTAACATAAAATTCAAAATTTCCCCTTCTATTCTCTTTGTTCTCTACGTATGTAGGTGCTCAATCATGACAATAATGTCACAAATCCTCATATAAAAAGCTTAGCTTGGGGTCCCACCAATGTAACAATTTCGTGGCCAATTTTCCATGTGAATGGTTATAAATTTCACACCCTAGACTAGGGTCGTGAGAAGACCACGTACAATAGTGGAGTATGCGTTCGAGGGGATGCTGGAACAGGGGAGAATAATTGGTACGAGGTACTCAGACAAGTCTTAGAGTTGGAATATGTTGGTGAGGACCCAACGCCAAAGAAGGTTGTCTTGTTTAGCTGTGAGTGGTATGATCCAAGACATCCAGATGGAACACGCAAGCACACTGATTACGACATAATTGAGGTTAACCATACACGACGATTTGGTGCATATGATCCTTTCATCATTGCACAGAATGCTCGGCAAGTGTATTACACAAGGTATCCGGGGAAGTGCAAGAATAAGTGGTTGGTTGTTTTCACAACCAAACCTAGGGGCAGAGTTGAAAGTGATGATGTGGATGAAATAGCTTACCAAGTCGAAGTTACACGTGCTCCAAGGGTGGTTGTAGATACAGGAGTCCCTGCTACTTTACACGATGATACTGGTGAAGATGACATTATTAACATGTTTCGCCAAAACATAACAAGTCATGGTGATGACTCCACTGAAGGTAGTGACGAAGAAGAAGATGAACTTGACAGTGATGATACAGAAGACGAGAGTGAAGACAGTCCACAACTTTCTGAATAAATGATTTTTAACAATTCAATTTGTTTTCAAATAACACTACCTCATTTTAAGATACTTTGTCAAACACTTTAATTAATGAAAAGTAACTTGTATTGTTGTGAATAGATATGGCAGATGATGATAGGGGTAGGGGTAAGGGCAGAGGCCGAGGAGATCGAGGGCGGAGGAAAACCTCCGCCCAGCCTCGTGGTTATCTTTCGATGGGTGTTCAGTTGTATGACATCCCTCGTCGTGACCCGAGGCCAGAGACGCAGGAGGACCCAGACTATGAGCCAGTACTGTCACCATCACCATCACCATCTGCTGCTGGGGGACCATCATCACCCATTACTGCCTCCCCACATGACATTGGGGGCAGTAATGAGGGGCCGGTCGAGATTGCATCAGCAGCTTCAGATACACGTCCTCTCCCCTCCATCAGACCGGATCCATCCGGTCTAAGGTATATGATTTATGTTGTTATAAATAAAATATGTAAAAGTGATTATTATATAAAATGGAAACTAATTCTTTATAACAATGTAGTTTTGTGTCTGCCACCCTCGGCACTCACCAGATCACGGCCACGATACAGAAGATGTATCATAGGCCGATCGAGTATTTCTCGAAGTGGACCGAGGAGGAGAGGCGACGATGGTATCAGGAGTGGAAGGTAATATGAACTCTTCAATTTTAGTAATTAGTAATTAATTATGTTATGGTAACTAACAAATTAAATTTGTCTATATATTGTAGTCTCACTTCACCATTAGTCATGCCGATGATCCAGTACTGTACCGTGCCTTCTGTCATCGGGCAGCTAAGAGGCTCGGTGACATGTACTTATGGATCCGTAATGGCAAGGATGACCAGCACAGGTGGCTCTCAGATGCCCACCACCGTGTGCTGCAGGAGTATTTGTCTTCTCCGAGGTTTAAGGCCAAGTCGGAGAAGGCCAAGGGTAGCAGGGCCTCTTTGAGGGGTGGCTCCCTTCATTGTGGTGGATCCGCTACTGTGGACTCCACTAAGAGACGGCTGGTACGTAATATTTGCAATACATTTAATTTTATGTTTCTTATATATGAATTGATTAATTAATGCTTTGTTCTTCAATTGTTTTAAACTTACAGGAGCAGAGGCTGAAGAGACCACCCACGCAGGAGGAGTTGTTCAGGGAGACGCACACCAGGAAGGGCGACAAGACGACGTTGGTAGACGAGTGGTCGCAGCGCACTCATGTAAGTGATTTCATCATAGTTGTATAAATGTATTCAATTAATATGATTATGTATTCCATTTAAAATGATTATGTATTCTTCTCATTGTAGGCTGGTTATACGCGCCGCTTGGATGAGGTCCGCACTCAGCTGGCAGAGGCATCACAGCCCGGTGAGTCCGTCCCACCCGTCGATGAGGAGGCAGTGTGGACCGAGGTTGTGGGCGGCCCTTACAAGGGCCGCATATACGGGCGGGGCGCGGTCGCGAACCCCATTGCCCGTTCCTCCCACGCATCTGCTGCTACAGCAGCATGAGTCTCAGGCGAGAGCAGCGACGCTGAGGTCCGTGACCGGGTTCACAATCTGAACCTAGAGCTACAGACCCGGATCGAGGTGCTGCAGGCGCAGCTTGAGCAGGAGCGGACCGCCCGACAGCAGGAGATTGCTGCGGAGGTCAGTAGGCAGATCACAGAGCAGATGTCCCAGTATTACGGGATGTTTGCGGCTGGCGGGTCATCATCGGCTGCTGCTGGCGTCTCTGCACCACCACCACCTTCTCAGCCATCACCCTTCCCTCTCACTCCCCCACAGTATCATCATCCCCCTCCGCCTTATCCCCCTGCATTCTGGTCTCCTCCTCCACCTGCATATCATCCAGGCTATCCACATCCCGCATATTCTACACCACCTCCACTTCCTGCTGCTGCCGCTGCCCAGACGACACCGCCTGCTCCTCAGCCTGCTGCTGCCGCCGCTGCCCACACACCGACTCCTTGACCTCCTCCTGCCCATACTCCTCCTACTCAGCCGGATGCATCCAGAGATAATGCTGGTGATGGTGATGATGATTGTGACATTGATACGATGGATTTTGTATGACTTTTTTTTTATTTTTATGTTTTTGATGTTCAGACATTACGTTTTGGATTTTTTATGACTTGACTTATATAGTGTTTGGATTTTATCTATTTTGTAAATATTGATTAATATATATATTATGATATTTCATTATAGTTTTATTTATGGAGATTATCGATCAATTTGTTATAAATTTTAATTTAGTTTAAATATTATTAATTCAGATATTTTAAAAAAAAAATATATTTTTCGGCCACTGTTATCGACGGACGTATCCGCCGATAACGAAATTATTTTTTTATTTTTTTTTGGACAAAATTAATTATCGACGGATAAGTATCCGCCGATACAAATATTTAATAATTTTATATTTTTTTTAAAATAACATTATCGAGGGATATATCCGCCGATAATATCGACGGATGTCGACGGATATATCCATCGATAAAATATCGATGGATATTATGGTTAAATTTGTCGATACTTCAATTCCGACTAGCAAGTAATCGTGGGGGACCATCTGTCGATACATCCGTCGATACAGTGAATCATCGACAGATATTAAGGGGATCCGTCGATAAAACCCGTCGATAATCCGAGAGTTTCTAGTAGTATACTTATGCTGTGATTATGAATGATATGTGCCACTAACAGCGCTAAATAAGATAAAAATTGAAGGAATTAAGAGATGGTAAAACGACCTGAGGAATGGCATAGCTCGCGGGGTCGTAAATGGGAAACCTGATGAGGGGCATAGCTCGCGGGGTTTCTTAGTATGGTGTCTGATGAGGGGCATAGCTCGCGGGACATCCATAAAAATCCTATGAACATGAGTCGGGGCCAAGCTCCAGGTGTTCATAGGTTAAAAGCTACCAAGATAAAGAGAGTGTATAAGAACGATGGAATCGATACATATATGTTATTGGTTTATGTTGTGACTGCTTTGCACTGCTATATGCTTTATACACTGCTTATAACCTATTTATTCACTGAGCGTATGACTCACCCATTCATACAAAACATTTTCAGATTCAGGTGCAGATCCGGAGGCGAGTCCTTCCGTTCCTCCAAGCTCTTAGCTTTGGTGAGCCTCAATGTTTAGAGGTGTTATGTTATTGTCTATTTGTCTCTGTAGTATGCTCCATAAGATTACAAGCAGGATTGTCTAAGTTATATGTATGTGTTGTAGTCTATTTAAGACTTGTGTATTTATGTTGACTTCTGAGTTAAGCAGGATTTTATGTCAGCATTATATGTATTACGAATCTAAGGGTGTTACTTTAAGAACCCTATTGTATGTATGGATTTTATGTGATGTGTGCATGTTAAAGTAGTTGTGGTTGTTGTGGTTTAGCTGAATCGTTGTGTGGTAAACAGGTTAAGGCTGACATGGGACTCGGTGTCCCATGTGCCGGTCACGAATCCGAGTTGGGTCGTGACAAAGTTGGTATCAGAGCATAGGTTTGAGTTTTGTAACTTATTGAGCAAATGTTCTTCAGTAGGGTGACAATAGTGTAAATGATTGCCGGCCCATTTTCACAAAAATTGTGACTCTAAGGAAGGCAATTTTAGGATGTCATCGTAGGATCTTGTCAGTATAGGTTTTCTCGTCGTTGAATCCCTACTACCTAGGGATATGCACACCTGGTGCAGTGTTTCCCATGCTTTTGTTTTTTAAGTGATATGCCACTCGGATAAGTGAGAGGACGTTACCTTAAGGATATGCTTGGTAGGGGATATCCCCTTGTTAGGGAACCCTTACCCTTTTCATAAGGATGGAATGTAGACCATCCATGCTGAAACGATAAGATATATTCATCGAGTGCTTAGCACAGTGATATAGATCTTGAATAGTCGGAACCAGAGAAGCGGCGAGATGTAACCCTACATGAAGAGGGCACCACAAGGACGTGATTCACAACCTGATGACGGGAATGAAGTAAGTCTGGAATTCTGCCTAATGTTGACCGCCGAAGTTCTCAAGAGACCCCATGGGCGAAGACCCTCAGGAGTTTTACACAGGGCTACCCGAGTTCTATAGGCCCTTCGATGTCATGACGATGTTGGACGTGGATATAACAACCTACTCTATATAAGGAAATGTTGTTCTTGGTATGAGGTGTTGGTGAAAAGAGGCAAATGACAGGATGCCGCCGCTGGTGTGGGAGGAATTCGTCAAAGTCTTCAGAGGAAGGATAGTCTCGGATATTCAAGAAGGTTGTTAGCATAGTAGTCTTTAAGATCAAGCAGATCCTATTTATGTTGGTATTTGGGTGCGCTATAGAGTCCAGTTGGATTATACGGCTATGCAACTCATGAAGTCACCTGAGGAGGAAGAGAGTCAAGCGGATTATGAAGGCGCTAAGGAACCCGATGTGTTTTGATCTATATTTCCAGATAAAGAGAATGTCTTTACCTATGGTCATGGGTGCTGGCAGTAGTATTGAGAGCATGCAAGGGGAGTAAGGAGTTAGTAGAAGTTTGGAAAAGAGGAACAAGAGTAAAGGATAGTATCTAGTGGGACTACTTCGAGTGAGCCTTAAAGTTATTGGGACCGCTGTTTCACTTCAAGAGGAAGATTCGGGTCAGTGAGGACCGCAACTAGAGACAGGTCGGGTTGAAATCTTGATGCAGCAGTGTGTTTCCCCCATCATGCGTTGGTTAGGGTCGTTTAGACCTCATCGCCCCCTTTGGAACTTGTGCAAGAGGTTTCATTCAGGGTTATACCGTCAGAATCTGAACATATGTTTTGGAATTAAGCACTTGGGACACCTTGTGTGGTAATGACCTCGCTTGGTGAGAGGCCTCGACTCTAACCTGACTCGACCTACCCTACCCTACCCTTCTGACACCACCTTTGATAGTTGTATCTTCAGCTAGCCTTTCGGACAAGTCTGGCAGAGGTGAAGCGAGAGGAAACCATAATTGGACCTAGTGTGGTGGATGTCGATGTTGCCCTTAGGTATGGACTTGTTACCTTCTGTCGGGCATCAGTAATTTCTACCTCAGGCAGGGATGATCTGTTTTCCCGATGGCGGAAGCCTGGTATATCAATTGGATTGGTGTGTGATTCCTGCCTGTTGATCTCGTCTCTGAGTGCTATGCATGGTGGACCCCAAGAAAGAAGGAGCAATCTAGATGTGGCCAAGGCCACGATGTTAACTAGGAGTTTCTTGGACTTAGTCAGTCGGTGTTGACACTTCTGTTCAGGATTTCTTGGCAACAGTGGTGCCGTCGACACAGTCAATCGAAGATGGTGTTCGCTCTCAGTGGTCAGAAGTCACAAGCAGAGTTTCCAAAGAGCTTAAGGAGTGCGTGAGCACTGCCTCTATTCTTATAAAGACGGGATCAGGAGGGCCCCAGTGTAATGATGGTTCGAGTACAACATTTGAAGGTTCTCTTGGGGATCATGGAAATGTGTTGCCAATGTTTAAGAAAGTTAAAACAATGTGAGTAGGGACATTTCACCCACGAATGGAAGGTGCTTGTAATGAAGTTTGCTCTTGAGATTTGAGGACACGTAGGTGGACACGATGTTTGAGGATTATGTGCAATGTGATTCATCAGCTGGGAGGAAGCTAATAAGGTTGTTGATGTAAGAGACCGAAGTCCAGGTGTTGATTATCTTTTATTGTTTCTACGGTCAAACCCCGGTGGATGAAGTATGTCAGATGAATATGAAAGGGGTTGCATTTCAAGTCAGGAAGACAAGGTGTGATTCTAACACACGATGAAACTTAGTGGTCTTGATACAGATCAGTATGTCACAGAGAGAAGATCCAAGGGTGCAAGAGCTTAAGGCTAAGGATGATGATGTAAGAACTTGGAATTTTCATTGGAATCGAAAAAGGGACGTTAGATGAGTAGGAGATTTGTGTACAACGTATGTGAATTGAGAAGGGTGATTGTAAAGGACACCCACAATGTTACATGTTCGAAGCACCCAAGAAATGCTAAGAGGTACTGAGACCGGAATGAGATATTTAGTGGGAAGGCATGAAAAGAACTGTGATAGCTTGTGTTTCTCGTTGATTGGCATATCAGCGGGTTAAAGTTGGTAATGATCGACATGGATTTGGTGACAACCTTACCTTGTAGATTTTGCGGCGTTTGACTCTATATGATTTACAGTGGGCGGGATGAGCTAGTCGGCTCATGTCGTTTGGAAAAGATGACTTATGTAGTACTCAGTTATGTTCAACTCTCCGGTAATGTTATTGTACAGCTACATGGAACTCCCTTCTTTATTGTTTCAGGCCGAGAGATTCAGTTCATCTGGTGTTGTTGGAGCAAGTTCGGGAGATTCGTGGAAATTGTCTTGATCTTAACAATGTCTTTCACCTTAGGCTGTGAAGGCAATTCATATTCTATAAGGCATGCCCCAGAATTGTGAACGTGATTGTGGGAGAAGTTTGGGATCACGTGTGTCCTTGGTTGGACCTTCTTGTAATACCAGTTGTTAGGTCAAGTGTTGGCATGACCTCTTCTTAAGGTTTGATAAGAGAGGAAGAAAGGTGGAACCTGTGTGGAATGATTCGAGAGTGACGAAGTAGCGATTTTGGGTTTCGAATTAGTGAAAGTCGAAGGTAGATGATAACAACAGGAGATAAACCTTGAGGTTCCATTCTGAGGGTCGTGTGCCCCTCTGAGTCGTGTATGTGATGGATGTGAAGAGATTCGGTAAGTGATGGAAGTTTAGTCCTCCATGTATGGGTCTTTGAGATGCTGGAGTGAGCTAGTGCTGTGTATTGGCACCCTCACCTAGGTATTTTCAACCTATCCGATATGCCTCTTGTCGATATTGAAGGAGTATGTATCCGACCAATCTTGTATTCTAAAGCGTTAAGTGTTATCCTTGGTTCAGTACGAGCATATGAGTAGGAACCGATGTTGGTTGGAGATTGGCAAAGTATGGAAGCTCCGTTCTGTAGGTAGTTGTTAGAGTGGGGGTGGTTTGATGGGACCACCAAGGTTACGAGGCTACATGGGAATCAGAGGAATGCCATGAGGGCTAGATATCCTCACCTCTTTTAGGACTCACGTCATCCTTCCTTTCCCTTGTGTGTTTGAATTCGGGGTCCGAATTCTTTAAGGGGGGAAGATTGTAATACCTCGGGTATTCTGAGTTAGTTTCAGTAAGAGATCACGGTGCATCGGGAAGATAGAGCCAGGTGGGCCCCACCTCCCCACCCCTTTTTCTTTCCTTTTCCCCTTTCTTTTCCTCCATTCCCGTATCTCTCTTTCTCTCTTTCCCTCTTCTCCATTTTCTTCTCATTTCATCTCCCTCTCTCAAATCCTTCACCAAACTTCATTAAACTTCAAGATTCAAGTTAACATTGCTCATCTAGTATATTGTGGGTAAGTGTAGAGTATTTCTTTTTCTCCATTGATGTTTATTCTCTTCAATTTTCGGATTTGGGGTTTTTGGTTTTGGTATGGATATGAGGATTTTGATGTGTTCTCTAGGGTGTCAACCAACTAGGGAAGCTCCGGGTAGCTCATCCTAGCTCCGGGTGATGTCTTGGAGCTCATTGGAGTAATTTGTGAGTAATGGGTTATTTGCGGTTTATGTATGATTTTGATTGATATTATGAATTTCTTGCTATGATAGTTGATAGGGACTGAGATTGGATGATAGATGATTGATATTGTATACTGGTTGTGTTTGATTTGGATGGGTTGTGGTGAAAATGTGGATTTGGGGATGATTTTCGAACAATTTTCTGTAGAATTTTGCCTCTGACCCAGGTTGTAATCGATTGCAACGACTTGGTAATCGATTACTTTAATCGATTACCATGACTCTGTAATCGATTACCACGAGTTGGTAATCGATTACAGGCTGCCAAAATTTACAAAAATTTCCTTCCAGTGCGAAATCTGATGTTGGTAATCGATTACAGGGGGTATGTAATCGATTACAGCAGTACTAAAACTCTATTTTCAAGACTTTAACTCAAAATTTTCATATTTTAAAGTTAGTTACTCAAATCCATTCGTTCACCACTACCCCAAACTTATTACTTGGATGTTTATGATGTCGTTGTATTATGATATGATGCTGAGGATGTGATGATGAAACGATGATACATGAGTGCTATGTAAATGTTGTGAAGATGATGATGAATTACTTATGCTGTGATTATGAATGATATGTGCCACTAACAGCGCTAAATAAGATAAAAATTGAAGGAATTAAGAGATTGTAAAACGACCTAAGGAGGGGCATAGCTCGCGGGGTCGTAAATGGGAAACCTGATGAGGGGCATAGCTCGCGGGGTTTCTCAGTATGGTGTCTGATGAGGGGCATAGCTCGCGGGACATCCATACTTCCTATGAACATGAGTCGGGGCCGAGCTCTAGGTGTTCATAGGTTAAAAGCTACCAAGATAAAGAGAGTGTATAAGAACGATGGAATCGATACATATATGTTATTGGTTTATGTTGTGACTGCTTTGCACTGCTATATGCTTTATACACTGCTTATAACCTGTTTATTCACTAAGCGTATGACTCACCCATTCATACAAAACATTTTCAGATTCAGGTGCAGATCCGGAGGCGAGTCCTTCCGTTCCTCCAAGCTCTTAGCTTTGGTGAGCCTCAGTGTTTAGAGACGTTATGTTATTGTCTATTTGTCTCTGTAGTATGCTCCATAAGATTACAAACAGGATTGTCTAAGTTATGTGTATGTGTTGTAGTCTAATTAAGACTTGTGTGTTTATGTTAACTTCTGAGTTAAGCAGGATTTTTTGTCAGCATTATATGTATTACCAATCTAAGGGTATTTCTTTAAGAACCCTATTGTATGTATGGATTTTATGTGATGTGTGCATGTTAAAATAGTTGTAGTTGTTGTGGTTTAGCTGAATCGTTGTGTGGAAAACAGGTTAAGGCTGACATGGGACTCGGTGTCCCATGTGCCTGTCACGAATCCGAGTTGGGTCGTGATAAAATCACTTTGTAATAGAGAAGACACTCGAACCATACTCCAGATCATGTTATAAGGGTTCTTTAAGAGATTCTATCAACCAACTATGTTTCCATTATAAATTTACAAACATAAAGTGCAATGACATTTATACTTTTTATTTTCACAGTAGATGAATTAACTTTCTCAACAATTCAGGGGTAGTGCTCTTGCATTTTGATCCTTAAGGAACATGACTCTAAATGCTTTGTCTCAGGGTAGCTCTTTAAAATGAGTTTTCGATTAACGTTCCCGGTCCAGTTGGCCCAAGACGCTAGGTGATGAAGCACCCCTCGAATCTAATTACCCAAGCCTTTCAATTCCTTGACACAATCACACCACAAGCACATAGTTAGGTTCTAAAGATATTGAATAAAGATATCCCCTAACCATTGGTGCTCAGAGCCTTAGATAATTTTTGACAAGGCCTACCCCTCTTTGAATTAGCTTATTATGATTCATCCATTTTCATCAGTACTTCCTTGGAGACATCACAGTACAGTTATGCATTTCAATTTTTTTTCAACTCAGTTGGTATTTAGACTTACTCTAAGAACCCCTATAATAATTCTCTAAAGCATTATTCTATTTGACTTCTCTAATTACTCAGCTTTATCTACTTAAAATTTCATGCATGCATGTTAATCAAATCCTTGAGCCTGCCTTAACAATTATAATTATTTCTGTTCTTCTCAATATTGCTCATTAATTCCTTTGCTGAACTAGAACATAAACACTAAGACACTAAGTAAACTAATCGACACAAGACTCACAAGAAAACAAAACAAAAATTATTTAAAAACAAGTTAGAAACTTCCCTGAGGGGGGTAGTCAATCTCCCCCTTAATCCTCATCTTCATCAATCTCTCTGAGGCATGGAAATCCCAAGGTCATTCTTGATGAATAAGCACACTTTGCAAGAGCCCTGGACAAGATGGTACCCAAATAAACTTGCTCCTTCGTGATAATGCAATGAATCATCACTGCTCTATCACTGTCACTTCCGAATAGTGAGTGGTTGGGATAATAAAATAATTAATGAATTCCAACCACCCCCTAGCTACAGGGATAAGATCTGATCGAGGTAATTGTTTCAGACGGCCTTGCTTGTCCTTCTTCTAGTTCGCCCCTGGGATACAAATTTCTCGCAATACCGTTTGCAACTTCTGATTTCCTTTCATCCGTGCGCAAAATCCATAGGGAGATTTATCTGGATTGACTTCTAAATTCAACACACTCTCCACAGTTTCGGAGCTAAACTCAACTTCCTTGCCTCTAACAAAGCTCTTGAACTCTCTTTCCTTGCTTTTGTCAGATTACCAAGCATTTGCATAAAGTTCAAGTGCCTTTGCATTCCCACAATTCTAGGGGGTGAACACACTAGCTCCCATCCCCTTCGAGCAATTTCTTCTTCAATCTCTGGGAATTCCCCCTCTTTAAGTGCAAAACCCACTTACGGGATGACTGATTTGTTTACTACCACTTAGTTGTAGTAATCTTCATTTTCCTTAGTCCGGAAGCGGTGAGAATAAGAAGAGGGGGATGCAGCCACTTCCTTCCCTTTTCTCTTCTTAGATGTTGGTGCCATTTCCTGAAAAAAAAAATCAAACCAATACAGGAAGCCACATGACAGTAACACCATTAGCTTTGTTAGCTCAAGAGAAAATAAATAACCACATCTCCATACGCTCTATACATCATCCGTGTGCATCTAAAACAGAGAATATATACAATGAATCAAATGATATTTTTGCAAAATTTTAAGTTAAGCATTAGTAATAATCATTTCTAACAGCAATTAATTAATTTTCTCAAAACAACAGATTCATTGACAATTTTCTAATACCTCTATATTATCTCTATTTAACTAAATTTCACTAACTCAGCAATATTCATAATCTTAAATTGATTAGAATTAAACAGCTAAAAATATGAACATGCTTCATAGTTAATGAACAACTTACCTTGAATAGCGATAACTAGAAGAATTAGATGATGAATTATGTATGCACCCGATGATAATAGGAGAATGTGTGTGTGGTTATGTGGGTGTGATGGAATGAAAGTTTAGAATAGATGGGATAAGAGTATGTAAGAAATAAGAGAGTATTGAATGAATAGAGAGAAGAAATTGGGTGCAGGGCATCTTTTAATAATGCCCGAGCTTGATTCCCTGTCAGCGCACAAGGCGCGAAATCCTGGCGCCAAATTTACCTTAGCCGCGCGGTGCCTAAAATGAAATGTTGGGCGCGAAGCGCCCTTTAATTAAGAAGGCGAGGTGCGAGGCGCTTCAAAGTGCGAAGGGCGCGGAACTGCAAGGCGCGAAACGCCAATTAGGCGCTGAGCGCGCAAAGAAGAAAAGAAGTTGAGGCGCAATGCGCCAGTGGGGAGCGCAGCGCGGAAAAGGAAAGGAAGACGAGGCGCGAAGCGCCAAACGGGCGCGAGGCCCGGAAGGAAAGAGAAGAGGTGGGACACGGGGCGCTCCTTGGGCGCGATGCGCGAGACTAGCGTAAGCGATTCAATTCGCTTCTGACTTCATGACGCGATGCGCGATAGCAGGCGCACAGCCTTAGTATTATTGATCACTTGGCGCGGAGCGCCACTAGGTCGCGGATGAAGACCAAGAGGGGCGCCAGGCGCCACCTAGGCACGGGGCGCCACAGAGATGAATTTTTTTTTTATTGAAGACAATAAAACAAATAAAACTAAGAGCACAATGAACCAAACTAAATAAAAGGATACTTGGGTTGCCTCCCAATAAGCGCTTCTTTAATGTCATTAGCTTGACGTATGCCTTTCTCAAGTGAGTATTTGAACTGAGACGTGTCGGTCAATTTCTCCCCCAAGATAGTGTTTCAACCTTTGTCCATTCACATTGAACTTCCTTTCAGATTTGGGGCCCATGATCTCTACATGACCATAAGATGAAACCTTTGTTACAGTGAACGGTCCAGACCATCTTCTCTTCAACTTTCCTGGGAACAATCTTAACCTTGAATTAAATAAGAGCACTTGTTGACCAGGTTCAAATTGTCTTGGAGTGATTTTTTTATCATGCCACCTCTTGGTTTTCTCCTTATACAACTTAGCATTATCATAGGCTTGACTACAAAATTCATCAAGTTCATTGAGTTGTATCAATCTCTTGTCATTTGCCGATTTCACATCAAAATTAAAAAATTTTACGGCCCAAAATGATTTGTGTTCAAGTTCAACCGGCAGATGACAAGATTTACCATACAAGAGTTGATAAGGAGACATACCAATTGGTGTCTTGAATGCAGTTCTATTAGCCCAAAGTGCATTGATAACGTGGTTTTTACCAATATTTTATGCCCTTAATTTGGATGATTGTATGCAATTCGTTGTTCTATTTGGGCCTTTTATTGTATTTAATACAATTTGGAATTTAATTGGGCTTAATAGAAATAAAGACTAAAATAACAAGTTTTATGATGTTTTTGCAATTCAAGGATGACCTTTTGCACTTGATCTTGGATATTACGTATTTTTAGTACAGGTCACAAGTATTATTGGAGCTGTAGACATCAGGAACTGAGCAAGAAGCGGAGCAGTGAATTTCAGAACCAGCTTCGAGCGCTCCAGCGCCCATAGCGTGCTCCAACGCAAGATGCCCACTTAAACTCGTCACGTGCACAACGCTGGCGCTCTAGCGAGCTATACGCGCCCCAGCGCCGCGCCGCAACTCTGTCACAGCAGAAACCCTATCTATACTAGTAGGGGGCCCAAATTGATTAGGGTTTGGAGGCTGCTCATCTTATTTAAAGGAGGCTAATGCATCAGAAACAATATCTCTCAACACCACCACTTTTACATCTTTTCTTTCCCTAGTTAGAGTTATTTTTCTCTCCATTAGGATTTCCGTTTTTCCTAGTTTAGCTCTAGCTCCTTCATTTACATTTCCAACGTTATTCGTCCAGCCCTTTTGGGTTTTGTAAGTTACTCTTTTATTATTAATTCAGTTATTCGTTTTCCATCTTTCCAAACTTGCATTTAATTTTTTACTTTGCTCTTTATTGTTGATTGCTTTCTTTATTCCAATTTATTTCTTGCCTTTTTAATTCTTGCCATGAGTAACTAAGTTTCTTGGTGGTTTATGAGGGTGTGAACATCATTGGGGTAAATTGAAGCTTTGTTCCTAATCTTGCATAAGTTTTCATTATCAACCCTTGGCATATAATTTGAGATTTTAAATTGTGTGTTTAATCCTTTGTCTTGGCCTACTCGATTGAGTTAGGCTAATTCATTGGCATATGTTTATGTGTTAGTTGATTAATTGATGCATGGCATATTAGGATTTGGTAATGAGTAATTAATTGGCTAATTAGTCTCTTTAATTAGATTAATGTGATTGGCTTTAATAATTGTTGAAAGTGGAACTAAAGGTGAGATCTCACTAATTAATCCCATTCTAGGCAATTAATCATTAGAATCACAACAAAGGAGTTAGATCTAACTTCGGCGTAATTAATCAACTCATGCATTCCTTTGTAGCCAATGATAACACCCTAATGAATGTTCCACCCACATAAACCGCTATTTTTATTATTCTTATTTTATCCCAATTTTATTCTCTTGCATACAAAAACCCCCAATTGTGACAAACCGTCATACAACTAGTCTTGTGCATTACTCTCTTAGCCATTCCTTGTGAGAGACGACCCTGGTTTCCACTAAACTATATTAGGGGAACTTGGTTTTATAAAAATAATCAAATTTATGGCTGTCACGACAACAACTATCAAATTTTTGGCGCCGTTGTCGGGGAATGGCGACGAAAGTAATCACTAGTTGTTTGATTTGTGCATAGTGTACATAACCGTTTTCTTTTGTTTTCTTTGTTTCTTTCAAAAATAAAAACAACAAAAATATTTTACTTATTTTTGCATTGCATTACATAGCATACTGCATATTTCATCGGTACATTGCATCACATTTAGCATTTGCATCCATAGAACTTGCTGTTCAAAGAACAGCAAAGTTCTGCGTCGGTACGAGCACCCACTCAGCGCCCTAGCGCCCTCTCAGTCCGTGCCCTAGCGCTCTTGGACCGCCCGAGCGCCCGTTCGTCGTCCTGCAACATGTTTTCATGTTTTCTTCTCTTATTTTTCTTCTTTTTCTAGACTAACATGGACACTAACCCCAATTTTAGTCTCCAAGATTTTAGTTTCCATGGTTTTGCAGGTTATCAACCAAGCAGTGAGATGCAAGTGCCACCATTACCCTCAAACCTTCACCAAACACCATACCCGTACCAAGACCCTTCACCGTACTATGAACCATACCCATCCTTTGACCCCTACTACCAGCCATATAATGAACTACCACCACCCTCATACGTTGAACCGTTTCCATACACATACCATGAGCCTAATCCTTACCCATACCCAACCGAATACCTTGATCAACCAACCATTGAACCATTCTACCAACCACAACCTTCTCAACCTCTTGTACCGTCTACTCCTTGTGATGATACTGAAAACTCCATGATGAGACAAATCTTTGAAGTACTCATGACAAACCAGCAAGCACTCTTGCGCATGGAAGAGGACCTCCAACAATTGAGAACTCAGGCCACCTCATCACCACCACCTTCTCCATCAACACCTTCTCTACCACCACCAGTTTCACCTCCACATTCACCATCCCAAGAGGAACCGGAGTTCCCCATTGTTGAAGATGACTATGCTTAGAGCAATTGGATTGGGAGACATTGAAGTCCATGGTGGAAGAATTGTCTGGGGAAGTCGAGGAAGACTCCGATGTGGAGATAGTCCATGAGGAGCCTCCACCTTTACTCAGTACCGTGCTCGACACCGTGTGTGCGGAGGAAAGATCTTTGAGTGTTGGAGTCGCTGCAGAGATTCCATCACTAGGAGAAATTGACGAGGCATGCAAGGAAGAAGTCATGGATTCCTCTCCCTCGTCCCTTGTTGTTTCGAGGCTTCCATTGGGACCCTTCCCATTTGCTCTTGGGCCTCATGAGTATGCTTGCCTCGAGACTGATGCTCAACTCCTCACCCTTTGTGGGGTGTCGGTATCTTCTCGAGCTCAAATTTCTTGGAAACTAACTGATTTCAATTATGTTTTCTCTAACCCATCTTGTGAGGACTTTCATCCCTCCTCACTTGATTTTGTTTGATTTAGTAATGCCTTTTGCAGGAATGGGTGTTGTGCTTTAAGGGACAAATTAAGGATCAAAACACTTGGGTCCCGAAATAAGAAAGGGATCATTCTCTTTGGAGTGGTTCACTTCTCATGGGATCCCGGTGGTAGTATGGAAAGCACACCATGGTGGAAGGTCCTAGATCAATTCAAGCATAAGCCGCCCTGAGAGTGGCTGACCAAACGTCCAACTTAGGGACGTTAAAGCAAAGTGCTTTGTGGGAGACAACCCACCAAATTTTAATTTTGTAACCTTTCATTTTGCTTTTTATATTTTATAGTTATAATTAATCACTCTATGTTTGTTAGATTTAATTTTGCATTAGGGAGTCTCATGCACGGAGTACATGACAGCAGCTAGCCAAATTCTACAGCAGCACTAGCGCCCTAGCGCATACAATGCGCTCCAGCGCCCGACTGGTCCCTGTCCACGCGCCTGTCACGCCTTAGCGCACCTGTCCGGGACGCTGTCAGTTCTGCCTCAAACGGTTTTATCTCTATACCCTTCTCTCTATTCTTTTATTGTTTGTCACTGAGGACAGTGCCTTATTCAAGTGTGGGGAGGGTGTAGAAATTGCTTTCGTGTATATCTTGCATGTATAATTATTTTGTTTTATTTTCCTTTATTTTAAGTGTTTTGTTTGATGATTGGCTAGTTTTCTTTATAGCACCCTTTGGTCTGAAATTGGTTCTACCCGTGATTTTAATTCATAAATTGTTGGCATATTATTCTTATATGAGTTTGAATTGTTTTTGTTATCCCTGATGGTTGTTTGGATTACCTGTGAGAATTGAGCCTTACTGTGATTTAATACATCAACTGATCACTTTCTTTCTGTGAGCACACATACACTTGTATTTGTTGTTCCTGAATTTGCTTGATTCTTGTTTTGCGTTTTATACATGTTGCGTGTGATTGAGGCATGATTTTGTTTTACATTTAAAAGCCACTTAGCCAAATAGCCAACCTATACACAATTCCAATTGTTTGTAGCCAATTTGAGCCTTTATCTCTTTATTGTTACTTAGCTCATTACAAGCCAAAGACAGAAAAACAATGAAAAATCCCTTCTGAGAAACTAGGAGGACATGGTTTGATTGTTGGGCAAAGGTCTTAAGTGTGGGGAAATTGGGTTAAATTGAGCACTGATATGTATTGTAAAGTATGGGAATGTAGCTGTAAGGGTAGTCCTTGTACATAAGTGGTCTTTTGTTACTTTCTTTTCCACCTCATTTTAATTACCAAAAGAATTGAGATGAGGTAATCAAAAATAAAAAATCGAAAAATACAGAAAAAATAAAAAAAAATGTGAATTCTGCAAATAAAGGTTGTTGGGTTCCTGGGAATTAATGTGAAAATATTTGGGAACCTTGGGAATGTTAATTTTAAGAATTTATGGGTTATTGATCTTGGGTATTTCTATTCTCTCCATCTCTTCTCTCTCCATCTTTTCTGTAGTGATAGAACTCATCTAGGATCGATCAAACCATGAAGTCTTAGTTTTTTGGAATTAAGTCCACTTCCCATATATGTCACACCTGTCCCAAGCCCCGTTACAACCCTGAAAAGACCTCTTGATGCACCATGTTTGTAAAATTGCAATGTTAGGAGTATAGCAAATTTATCGAATGTGAAAACTTGTGTGAATTATTAAATTGAGTGCTTAGCCAAAACACTGAGTGATTGAGAGAGAAACACACTGGTGAGGGCCAATCAACCAACTCTGCATAACATGAATTGATTCTCCTAACTAATGTATTTCTCTTAATGCCAACTGATAACATGTTAAGGGTGTTGCATAAATCTGACCAAGGTGTGCTGTTTTGAATAACTTTCCATCATCTGTAGATTTTATTTTTTCTTAGGACTTAGGTGTTAGATGTGTTAGCCAATGATTTGCTTTGAGAGATGCTTGGAATCATTGCTTTTGCATGAGGACATGCAATTGTTCAAGTGTGGGGATATTTGATAACGTGGTTTTTACCAATATTTTATGCCCTTAATTTGGATGATTGTATGCAATTCTTTGCTCTATTTTGGCCTTTTATTGTATTTAATACAATTTGGAATTTAATTGGGCTTAATAGAAATAAAGACTAAAATAACAAGTTTTATGATGTTTTTGCAATTCAAGGATGACCTTTGCACTTGATCTTGGATATTACGTATTTTTAGTACAGGTCACAGGTATTATTGGAGCTGTAGACATCAGGAACTGAGCAAGAAGCGGAGCAGTGAATTTCAGAACCAGTATCGAGCGCTCCAGCGCTCCAGCGCCCATAGCGCGCTCTAGCGCACGAGGCCCACTTAAACTCGTAATGTGCACAACGCTGGCGCTCTAGCGAGCTATACGCGCGCCAGCGCCGCGCCGCAACTCTGTCATAGCAGAAACCCTATCTGCACGAGTTGGGGGCCCAAATTGATTAGGGTTTGGAGGCTGCTCATCTTATTTAAAGGAGGCTAATGCATCAGAAACAATATCTCTCAACACCACCACTTTTACATCTTTTCTTTTCCTAGTTAGAGTTATTTTTCTCTCTATTAGGATTTCCGTTTTTCCTAGTTTAGCTCAAGCTCCTTCATTTACATTTCCAACGTTATTCGTCCAGCCCTTTTGGGTTTTGTAAGTTACTCTTTTATTATTAATTCAGTTATTCGTTTTCCATCTTTCCAAACTTGCATTTAATTTTTTACTTTGCTCTTTATTGTTGATTGCTTTCTTTATTCCAATTTATTTCTTGCCTTTTTAATTCTTGCCATGAGTAACTAAGTTTCTTGGTGGTTTATGAGGGTGTGAACATCATTGGGGTAAATTGAGGCTTTGTTCCTAATCTTGCATAAGTTTTCATTATCAACCCTTGGCATATAATTTGAGATTTTAAATTGTGTGTTTAATCCTTTGTCTTGGCCTACTCGATTGAGTTAGGCTAATTCATTGGCATATGTTTATGTGTTAGTTGATTAATTGATGCATGGCATATTGGGATTTGGTAATGAGTAATTAATTGGCTGATTAGTCTCTTTAATTAGATTAATGTGATTGGCTTTAATAATTGTTGAAAGTGGAACTAAAGGTGAGATCTCACTAATTAATCCCATTCTAGGCAATTAATCATTAGAATCACAACAAAAGAGTTAGATCTAACTTCGGCGTAATTAATCAACTCATGCATTCCTTTGTAGCCAATGATAACACCCTAATGAATGTTCCACCCACATAAACCGCTATTTTTATTATTCTTATTTTATCCCAATTTAATTCTCTTGCATACAAAAACCCCCAATTGTGACAAACCGTCATACAACTAGTCTTGTGCATTACTCTCTTAGCCATTCCTTGTGAGAGACGACCCTGGTTTCCACTAAACTATATTAGGGGAACTTGGTTTTATAAAATAATCAAATTTATGGCTGTCACGACAACAGCCATCATGCATCATCAATTTTCCTTGACCAATCCTTCCTTTAAGCATTTACCATCTTTTCCAGGATTCTTTTCAATTCTCGGTTAGAAACTTCTGCTTGTCCACTTGTTTGAGGGTGATATGGAGTGGCTGTTGGTGTATGCCCTAGAGGGCCAATCATAATTGCGTTTTTATGATGTTATGACATTTTATATTATATATTTATATATATATATATATATGAGGCATTTCATTCATTAATTGTTTATTTATTTTAATGAACATTATGAAGTCCTTAGAATGGAATTATTTAAATATTAAATATTAGGTACATGACCTAATAGTGAGAATCCATTCTTAAATGTCCCTAGTCGAGTATTACTGAACCAACAGGACAATAGTAATGCATTGAGGCTAGTATGTGTATGGACTGATAACCTTTTCTCACAGGTTATGGATATGTGATATCAAGTCTACACATAGGTATAATTGTAGTATACTGGATTGACCCGCCATGAGAACATCACATGGATCGTAACGTGAATGTCATAGATGATTCTCATAGTGATGATGGTACATGTGATCCTTCGACTTGAAGTTATTGCAATCCGCTACATGAGAAACTGTATGTTTTAATATCGTCAAACGTTATCCGTAACAGGATAATTATAAAGTCGATTATTGGATATATCGCGAATCATGTATGCAGATGTGAGTAACGTAGATAGGATTTGTCCCTCTCACATTACGAGAGATATATCTGTGGGCCCCTTGATGAGTAGGATTGAGTAAATGCATGGCCGTGCTGAAATGAATTAATGTGTGACATTAATCTCATTTAATTTTATCAGTCTACTCGGTAATCAAGAAACTAACGATTTAACTATACAAGATGACTAATTCCATGCTTGTGTTAAATCTAGATATTTGGACAAAGGGATTGAATTGTACAATAACATCGATCACGTAAAGGTTATGTCAAACCGTTGACTTTCTTATAACTTGGGTAACAGTGATGTGTTGCTAGATACCGCTCATTGTTTATATTATTAAATAGTATTTAATAATATTGCCAACGCTATGAGAACCTATAGGGTCACACACTAAAGCAGTTTTTAAATTGATGCTTAATTAGATTAAATTAGTGTGACTAATTTAATTGCATTGGGGTAACATCAGATGGGCCCAATAAGACACAAACTAGGTTTAGGTTTTCTATGAGATGAGAGTGGAGTGTTGGCTATAAATAGCAACACATATGAGTCTAGCCTCACACACAAGAATTTTGAATTCACTCACTCTCATGAGAAAGTTAATCCTTGTTTTCTCTGAAATTCACTACTAGCATAGAGAGTCTCAGAGGAGCATCAAGGTGGACGTGTGACGGCCACAGCTGCTGTGTGGACTTCTAAAGGCCGCCGCTGCTACTGCGTCGGAAGGATTGACATAGCTCATTTCGTGTAGCTGCCACGCTTCAACAGGTAAATCAAATATGATTTATGATATTTCACAAGGGTCTATGGGAGGGAATTGCATGTAAAATTTTTGTTTTCCGCTACTTCTATATGCATGATTTCCCAACAGTGGTATCAGAGCCACTTGTGAAAACGTATTTCTGTTTGATAGCATTACCTGTTATTTATATGATAAATACGGTTTTGTTATGTTTTTGTTTTTGTTTATGGGATAAACATGGTTTTGATTTTTTCTGTATGAATATCTTTTGTTCATTTGATTATATGATAATCTCGAAATATACATGTTATGTGATAACATGGTTTTTGTTTCTTTGTGAATATCGATTCATAAAAGCATGTTTCTGTTGATAGTGTTATGAGATAACTCTGTAACTCGTTTTATATATTGATGTGTTTCTGTCAAAATTCGATTTTGATATATATGGTTTAAGAAATACTCTTGTATGAACTTGATTTTCATAAACATGTGAGACACATAGATTCAAGAGTTGAATTCATGTGTTCAATCATTATTTTCAAAAATTTTAAATTCTTGATGATAAATTAGAATTTTTTGAAATCCATATGGTTATTTTCATAATGATGAATTAATATTTGTGAATTATATGGCTATCTCAAATTTCAAAATTTATTTCGAAATCTTGGCCAAGAATGGCTAAGATTGACTATTATTATATTTTGAAATTCTTGTATAAGATAATTCGATTTTGAAATATGGTTATTTTAAAATTCAATTTTTTTTTTTAAATCCCTTACCTCGTGGAGCCAAATGGAGTACATGAAGCTGCTAAAGATCACACTTGTTTTCGTGAAGTTACGCCTCTTCAGCCTATTCTTGTGCCATATATATATATATATATATGTATTCTTTGATATATATATTTCAAATTTTGAAATACTTTAATTAATAAGATTGATTAAAACGGAATACCTATATATATGGAATGTGTATATTTTATATTTTGAAATATTTTAATTAATGAGATTAATTAACAACAGAACACCTATATATATGGAGTGTCTATATTTCAAATTTTGAAATCCTTTTAATTAATAAGATTGATTAAAACGGAACACCTATATATATGGTATATTTGTATTTCAAATTTGAGATCTTTTAATTAATATGATTAATTAAAATTTAAGATCTTTTATTAATATGTGATTAAATTTCATATGGGGCGCGTGTTTAATTTGTAATTGATTAAAATGATATAAAGTATTTCTTTTATCATGTCATGGGATGCATGTATATAAGTTCTCATATGCTTTATTTATTTTATTCTATTATTACATGTATGTTGCATTTGCATGTTTTATGTATATGTATGAGATACATGTATGAATTTTATATGTTAAATGGTTTAACATTATATGGTGAGATCTATTTATAAAAATCCCTTATTATAAAATATTAAGTCATGATAGCCTTCCAATGCCTGGCACTCGTCAAGACTGTTATCGATATAGTGTGGGTCTGCCAAAGCAGGGCACTCTTATCTATAGCAGTAAGGCGCGATAGGACAAGCAAGTAATGTCCGACTGTCAACCATTGGGTTTGACTTAACTAAGTGAGATTCAATAAGATTGAGAGGCTTAGAGGCAATGAAAAGTTGGGCTTTAATTCATAAGATGAATTAGAATAAGATGTTATTCACCCAACTATCCAAGAATTGTATAAGATACAATTGGAAAGAGTTTCCTACCTAAATAGTCGAAACTTTAAGCGATCAACCAAAGTTGACTTAAAGCTAGATGAAATATGGATCTTGGCCTACTATAAAATATTCCAAAGGAAAATTTTACGAATCAATGTAGAGGGTCATTGATTTGAATAAAATAGTGGGAGAAATATTTAATTAAAGACCTAATTAAATATTATATATATGTCATGATACTCACTTTGCATATTTTCTTTCTGTAGTTTATTATGGCATCACACGCATCAACTAACCTGTCACTGCGATCTATCCTTGAGAAGGATAAGTTGTCTGGAACGAATTTTCTGGACTGGTACAGAAACTTGAGGATTGTCCTCAAGCATGAAAAGAAATTTTATGTCCTCGAAGGACCTATGCCTGAGGAGGCACCAGCTGCAACTGCTTCTAGGGCTGACAAGGATGCTTATAAGAAGCATCAGGATGATGCCTTAGATGTTTGTTGTCTCATGCTTGCCACCATGACCCCTGAGTTGCAAAAACATCATGAGAGCATGGAGGCGTACGATATGATCGTACACCTCAAGCAACTCTATCAAGGGCAAGCAAGGCAGGAGAGGTTTGAAGCTTCCAAAGCCCTTTTCAGCTGCAAGATGTCAGAAGGAAGTCCTGTGGGTGCTCATGTGTTCCAAATGATTGGATACATTGAGAACCTTGAAAGGTTGGGCTTCCCTCTAGGCCAAGAGTTGGCCACTGACCTGATCTTACAGTCATTGCCTGAGTCATATGGACAGTTCGTCATGAACTATAACATGAATGACTTTAATAAAACCTTGACTGAATTGCTGAGCATGTTGAGAACAGCTGAGCAGAATATAAATAAAGGCAAAGGCAAGGCCATCTTGATGGTTCAAGGTGGAAAGGGCAAAAAGAAGCAAGGCAGCAAGCCCAAGGGCAAAGGCAAGGCAAAGGGCAAGGGCAATGATAAACCCAAGTCGAAAGCCTTGAAGCCTAAGGGTGGTGTGTCTAAAGAGGGCACCTGCTTCCATTGCGGTGGGACCGGACATTGGAAGAGGAACTGTGCAAAATACCTGGAAGAATGCAAGAAGAATAAAGGAAGTGAGGCTTCCGCTTCAGGTATATTTGTTATAGAAGTCAATTTATCTACTTCTGCATCATGGGTATTAGATACTGGATGTGGTTCTCATATTTGTACAAATAAACAGGTGCTAAATGAGAGTAGATCATTGACGAAGGGTGAAGTCGACCTACGAGTTGGAAATGGAGCAAGAGTTGCTGCATTAGCTGTAGGATCTTATGATTTGACTTTGCCCACTGGGCTTGTAATTCAGTTAGAGAAGTGTTATTTCGTACCTTCCATTAGCAAAAACATCATTTCTATTTCCAGTTTGGATGAACTTGGTTTTAGTTTTATAATTAAGAACAAATGTTGTTCCATTTATTATGATGATGTGTTTTATGGTAGTGCACCTATGTTTAATGGACTTTATGTACTTGATCTCGAAAAGCCTATCTATAACATTAATACCAAGAGGTTCAAACCAAATGAATTGAACCCTTCTTACCTTTGGCATTGTCGTTTAGGCCATATAAATGAGAAGCGCATTTCAAAACTCCATAAGGATGGATTATTGGACTCATTTGATTATGAATCATATGAGACATGTGAATCTTGTTTATTGGGAAAAATGACTAAGGCACCATTCACTCAAAAGGGTGAAAGGGCCACTGAGCTTTTGGGCCTTATACATACCGATGTATGTGGACCCATCAGTACCTTGGCCAGAGGTGGTTTTCAGTACTTCATCACATTCACTGATGATTTTAGTAGATATGGATATGTGTATCTTATGAGACACAAATCGGAATCCTTTGAAAAGTTCAAAGAATTCAAGAATGAAGTAGAAAACCAACTTGGCAAGAGTATTAAAATTCTTCGATCAGATCGAGGAGGTGAATACTTGAGTCAAGAGTTTGATGACTATCTACGAGAGTGTGGGATACTATCCCAACTCACTCCTCCTGGAACGCCACAATGGAATGGTGTTTCTGAGAGAAGAAATCGAACATTGTTAGACATGGTTCGATCAATGATGAGTCATGCAAACCTTCCAAATTCTTTCTGGGGACATGCTGTCTTAACAGCAGCATTTACACTTAACCGTGTTCCAACCAAAACGGTAGAAAAGACACCATATGAGATGTGGACTGGTAAACTAGCCAGTGTGTCTTTTATGAAGATTTGGGGTTGTGAAGCTTATGTGAAACGTCAAGTCTATAATAAGCTTGAACCTAAATCTGAAAAGTGCTTCTTTGTGGGATATCCTAAAGAAACCAAGGGATATTATTTCTACAACCAATCTGACAACAAAGTGTTTGTTGCACGAACTGGTGTATTCCTTGAGAAGGAATTCATTGGAACCAGTGGGAGGAAAGTAGAAATTGAAGAAATACTTCAACCACAAGAAGAGACTGAGGTGGAACAAGAGCAGAGCACACAAGTTGTTGTGGTACAACAACCTGCTCAAGTAACGCAAGAACCACGTAGGTCAGACAGAACACGTCACCCACCTGAGAGATATGGATTTCTCATGACTCAACAGGGTGATGTGCTGCTCATAGATCAAGATGAGCCTGTCACCTATCAGGAGGCCATTACTGGGCCTGAATCTGAAAAGTGGCTAGAAGCCATGAAATCTGAAATGGATTCCATGTACACTAAACGAGGTATGGACCTTGGTTCATCAACCTGAAGGGGTAAAACCCATCGGTTGCAAGTGGGTTTTCAAAAAGAAAACTGACATGGATGGTAATGTGATTACTTTTAAAGCAAGACTGGTTGCAAAGGGTTTCAAGCAAACTCATGGTATAGACTATGATGAAACCTTTTCACCTGTCGTAATGCTTAAGTCCATTCGGATTTTACTTGCTATCGCTGCATACTATGATTATGAGATATGGCAGATGGATGTCAAAACTGCTTTCCTTAATGGAAATCTCCTTGAGGATGTGTACATGACACAACCCGAAGGTTTGACATTGGAGATAATACTGCAAAAGTATGCAAGTTACAGCGATCAATCTATGGATTGAAGCAAGCTTCTAGAAGTTGGAATCTTCGTTTTGACGAAACTGTAAGACAGTTTGGATTCGTCAAGAATGAAGATGAACCTTGTGTTTACAAGAAGGTTAGTGGGAGCACAGTTGCATTTCTGGTCTTGTATGTAGACGACATACTTCTCATTGGAAATGACATCCCCACATTACAGTCTATTAAGACTTGGCTTGGGAATTGTTTTTCGATGAAGGACTTGGGCGAAGCCACTTACATATTGGGTGTAAGGATCTATAGAGATAGATCAAATAGATTGCTTGGCCTGAGCCAGAGTACATACATAGATAAAGTGTTGAGACGCTTTAACATGCATGATTCAAAGAAAGGGTTCTTGCCTATGTCACATGGTGTGACACTCTCAAAGAATCAATGTCCCCTTTCACAAGCCGATAGAGATCGGATGAGTAAGATTCCATATGCTTCTGCAATTGGATCTATCATGTATGCTATGTTGTGTACACAACCAGATGTCTCGTATGCTTTGAGCATGACGAGCAGATACCAGTCAGATCCCGGTGATAGTCACTGGACAGCCGTCAAGAATATCCTTAAATACTTGAGAAGAACTAAGGATTCATTCTTGGTATACGGCGGTGAGGAAGAGCTTGTTGTAAAAGGTTACACTGACGCTAGCTTCCAAACCGATAAAGATGATTCTAAATCGCAATCAGGTTATGTGTTTTGTCTTAATGGCGGGGCTGTGAGCTGGAAAAGTTCAAAGCAGGAGACAGTCGCCGATTCTACTACAGAGGCCGAGTATATTGCTGCCAGTAATGCAGCAAAGGAGGCTGTTTGGATCAAAAAGTTCATTGCTGAGCTTGGTGTGGTTCCTTGCATCGAGGACCCAGTGACTCTCTATTGCGACAACAATGGAGCCATTGCACAAGCTAAGGAACCCAGATCTCACCAGCGATCCAAACACATACTTAGGCGTTTTCATCTCATTCGAGAGATTATCGATAGAGGAGATGTGAAGATATGCAAAGTACCGACTGAAGATAACATCGCTGACCCACTGACCAAGCCCCTTCCTCAGCGAAAGCATGATGGGCATACTAGATCATTAGGCATTAGGGATATGCCAGATTGGCTCTAGTGCAAGTGGGAGACTGTTGGTGTATGCCCTAGAGGGCCAATCATAATTGTGTTTTTATGATGTTATGACATTTTATATTATATATTTATATATATATATATATGAGGCATTTCATTCATTAATTGTTTATTTATTTTAATGAACATTATGAAGTCCTTAGAATGGAATTATTTAAATATTAAATATTAGGTACATGACCTAATAGTGAGAATCCATTCTTAAATGTCCCTAGTCGAGTATTACTGAACCAACAGGACAACAGTAATGCATTGAGGCTAGTATGTGTATGGACTGATAACCTTTTCTCACAGGTTATGGATATGTGATATCAAGTCTACACATAGGTATAATTGTAGTATACTGGATTGACCCGCCATGAGAACATCACATGGATCGTAACCGTGAATGTCATAGATGATTCTCATAGTGATGATGGTACATGTGATCCTTCGACTTGAAGTTATTGCAATCCGCTACATGAGAAACTGTATGTTTTAATATCGTCAAACGTTATCCGTAACAGGATAATTATAAGTCGATTATTGGATATATCGCGAATCATGTATGCAGATGTGGTGAGTAACGTAGATAGGATTTGTCCCTCTCACATTACGAGAAGATATATCTGTGGGCCCCTTGGATGAGTAGGATTGAGTAAATGCATGGCCGTGCTGAAATGAAATTAATGTGTGACTATTAATCTCATTTAATTTTATCAGTCTACTCGGTAATCAAGAAAACTAACGATTTAACTATACAAGATGACTAATTCCATGCTTGTTGTTAATATCTCATGATATTTCGGACAAAGGGATTGAATTGTACAATAACATCGATCACGTAAGAGTTATGTCAAACCGTTGACTTTCTTATTACTTCCGGGTAACAGTGATGTGTTGCTAGATACCGCTCATTGTTTATATTATTAAATAGTATTTAATAATATTGCCAACGCTATGAGAACCTATAGGGTCACACACTAAAGCAGTTTTTAAATTGATGCTTAATTAGATTAAATTAGTGTGACTAATTTAATTGCATTGGGCTAACATCAGATGGGCCCAATAAGACACAAACTAGGTTTAGGTTTTCTATGAGATGAGAGTGGAGTGTTGGCTATAAATAGCAACACATATGAGCCTAGCCTCACACACAAGAATTTTGAATTCACTCACTCTCACTCAGAGAAAGCTAATCCTTGTTTTCTCTGAAATTCACTACTAGCATAGAGAGTCTCAGAGGAGCATCAAGGTGGACGTGTGACGGCCACAGCTGCTGTGTGGACTTCTAAAGGCCGCCGCTGCTACTGCGTCGGAAGGATTGACATAGCTCATTTCGTGTAGCTGCCACGCTTCAACAGGTAAATCAAATATGATTTA
>CM024266.1:18687518-18855460 GCA_013621005.1 Aeschynomene evenia
AAGTGGGAGACTGTTGGTGTATGCCCTAGAGGGCCAATCATAATTGTGTTTTTATGATGTTATGACATTTATATTATATATTTATATATATATATATGAGGCATTTCATTCATTATTGTTTATTTATTTTAATGAACATTATGAAGTCCTTAGAATGGAATTATTTAATATTAAATATTAGGTACATGACCTAATAGTGAGAATCCATTCTTAAATGTCCCTAGTCGAGTATTACTGAACCAACAGGACAACAGTAATGCATTGAGGCTAGTATGTGTATGGACTGATAATTTCTCACAGGTTATGGATATGTGATATCAAGTCTACACATAGGTATAATTGTAGTATACTGGATTGACCCGCCATGAGAACATCACATGGATCGTAACGTGAATGTCATAGATGATTCTCATAGTGATGATGGTACATGTGATCCTTCGACTTGAAGTTATTGCAATCCGCTACATGAGAAACTGTATGTTTTAATATCGTCAAACGTTATCCGTAAGGATAATTATAAAGTCGATTATTGGATATATCGCGAATCATGTATGCAGATGTGAGTAACGTAGATAGGATTTGTCCCTCTCACATTACGAGAGATATATCTGTGGGCCCCTTGATGAGTAGGATTGAGTAAATGCATGGCCGTGCTGAAATGAATTAATGTGTGACATTAATCTCATTTAATTTTATCAGTCTACTCGGTAATCAAGAAACTAACGATTTAACTATACAAGATGACTAATTCCATGCTTGTGTTAAATCTAGATATTTGGACAAAGGGATTGAATTGTACAATAACATCGATCACGTAAAGGTTATGTCAAACCGTTGACTTTCTTATAACTTGGGTAACAGTGATGTGTTGCTAGATACCGCTCATTGTTTATATTATTAAATAGTATTTAATAATATTGCCAACGCTATGAGAACCTATAGGGTCACACACTAAAGCAGTTTTTAAATTGATGCTTAATTAGATTAAATTAGTGTGACTAATTTAATTGCATTGGGGTAACATCAGATGGGCCCAATAAGACACAAACTAGGTTTAGGTTTTCTATGAGATGAGAGTGGAGTGTTGGCTATAAATAGCAACACATATGAGCCTAGCCTCACACACAAGAATTTTGAACTCACTCACTCTCACTCAGAGAAAGCTAATCCTTGTTTTCTCTGAAATTCACTACTAGCATAGAGAGTCTCAGAGGAGCATCAAGGTGGACGTGTGACGGCCACAGCTGCTGTGTGGACTTCTAAAGGCCGCCGCTGCTACTGCGTCGGAAGGGTTGACATAGCTCATTTCGTGTAGCTGCCACGCTTCAACAGGTAAATCAAATATGATTTATGATATTTCACAAGGGTCTATGGGAGGGAATTGCATGTAAAATTTTTGTTTTCCGCTGCTTCTATATGCATGATTTCCCAACAGTTGCTACCTTGTGCTTGACTCCATACTTTTGCAAGAGACTCTCCATTTGTTTATTGCAGAAGTGGCTTCCACCATCACTAATCAAGGTTCTACGAACTCCAAACCTTGAAAAGATCATCTTCTTTAAGAAGTTCACTACCACCTTTGCATCGTTAGTAGGAGATGCAATTGCTTCATCCCATTTAGACACATAGTCCATTGCCACTAAAATGTACAAGTTGGAGTAAGAGGATGGAAATGGACCCATGAAGTCTATTCCCCACACATTAAACAACTCCACTTCAAGTATGAATTGTTTAGGCATTTCATGCTTTCTTGACAAGTTCCCAGTTCTTTGGCATCTGTCACATCTTTCCACAAAAGCTCTTGCATCCTTAAAGATAGCTGGCCAATATAAACCACTTTAATTTGCAGCACCTTTGATGTTGTTCTTTCTCCACTAAAATGGCCACCATATTCTGAACCATGACAATGCCACAAAACACTATACACTTCTACTTCTGGGATGCACCTCCTAATTACACCATCAGAACACCTCTTGAACAAATAAGGTTCATCCCATAAAAAGTATCTAGCATCATGCATGAATTTCTTTTTCTGATTCCAATTCATTTCACTTGGAACCTTTCCTCCAGCCTTGTAATTAGCCATGTCAGCAAACCAAGGCAATACTTGTATGGCCAAGAGTTGTTCATCTGGGAACTCTTCATTCATTGGTACCTCAATCCTTTGCTCACCTTCATGTGCAATCCTTGACAAGTGGTCTGCCACCAAATTTTCTGAACCTTTCTTGTCTCTCATTTCAATGTTGAATTCTTGTAGCAACAGCACCCATCTGATCAATCTTGGCTTTGCATCCTGTTTACTCAACAAATACTTAAGAGAAGAATGATCAGTGTAGACTATTACTTTAGAACCAACCAAATAAGATCTAAATTTATCAAAAGCAAAAACTACAGCCAATAATTCCTTCTCCGTTCTTGCATAATTTTTATGTGCATCATTTAACACACGACTTGCATAATAAATTACATGCAACAACTTGTCCTTTCTTTGTCCTAAAACAGCCCCAATTGCAAAATCACTTGCATCACACATTAATTCAAAGGGTAAGGACCAATCAGGAGAAGAAATTATTGGTGCAGTGACAAGCTTGGTTTTTAGAGTTTCAAAGGCATGCATGCATTCATTATCAAAATATTGTTAATCTTTCATTAAAAGACTACTCAAAGGTTTTGCAATTTTTGAAAAGTCTTTAATGAATCTTCTATAAAATCCAGCATGACCCAAGAAACTCCTCATTGCCTTGACATTCATAGGAGGGGGTAATTTTTCAATTACCTCCACCTTTGCTCTATCAACTTCAATACCTTTAGAAGAAACTCGGTGTCCAAGAACAATACCCTCTGTTACCATAAAATGACATTTTTCCCAATTTAAAACAAGGTTTGTTTCTTGACACCTCATTAAAACCAAAGATAAATGTTTAAGACAAGACTCAAATGAATCACCAAAAACAGAGAAGTCATCCATAAATACCTCAATGAATTTTTCTACCATATCAGAGAATATAGAAAGCATGCACCTTTGGAAAGTGGCGGGTGCATTGCACAACCCGAAAGGCATTCTTCGATAGGCAAAAACTCCATAGGGGCATGTGAAGGCCGTCTTCTCTTGATCTACAGGGTCTACTGTAATTTGATTGTAGCCTGAATATCCATCCAGGAAGCAATAATATGGATGTCTAGCCAATCTCTCCGGCATTTGGTCAATGAATGGAAGAGGAAAATGATCTTTCCTAGTAGCCACATTCAACCTTCTATAATCAATGCACATCCTCCACCCTATGACTGTCCTTGTAGGGATCAACTCATTATTTTCATTCTTCACCACAGTGATGCCACCTTTCTTGGGTACCACTTGTACTCGACTCACCCAAGGACTATCAGAAATGGGATAAATAATTCCAGCATCCCATAACTTCAGAACTTCTTTTAACACCACTTCTTTCATGATTGGGTTGAGTCTTCTTTGAGGTTGCACCACTGGTTTTGAGTCTTCTTCCATGAGGATTTTATGCATGCACATGGTTGGACTTATCCCCTTTAGATCACTAAGCTTCCTCCCAATTGTCTTTTTATGCTTTTTCAACACTTCCAGCAATTCTCCTTCATCTTTTTCATTTAATGAAGCATTGATTATCACAGGATAGAATTCATCATTTCATATGAAAGCATATTTGAGAGATTGAGGCAATGGTTTTTAATTCAGGCTTTGTAGGTTCTTACTTCTCACCCTTTTTCTTCAACAAAATCTCCTATGTTTCTTGAAGTGTTGGGGAAGAATTTGACATATTAGGATCTCTTGCTCTTTTTCATCATTTTCTTCAACAAGGGCTATTGTCTCTATGACATCATCCTCCCAAGTTAATGCAAAAACTTCCTCCACCAAAGGATCTATTGTATCTACCTCATGCAAATCTCTTGGTCCACTGGAATTTCATAGTGTTGAAAACATTAAAAACCACATTTCATCATGCACTCTTAATGTTAACTCACCCTTTTGCACGTCAATTAATGCTCTTCCAGTGGCTAAGAATGGTCTCCAAAGGATAACGGGAGTGTCTTCATCTCCTCCATATCAAGCACCACAAAGTCTGCAGGGAAAATGAATTTATCAACCTTGACAAGTGCATTTTCTACAACACCAATGGAAACTTGATAGAACGATCAACAAGTTGCAAGGAGATAGAGGTTGGCTTCACTTCCTCAATATTTAACTTCTTCATTATGGACAGAGGCATGAGGTTTATGCTTGCTCCCAAATCAAACAAGGCCTTCCCAATGGTCAAACTTCCAATAGTGCAAGGAACATAAAACTTCCCAGGATCTTTTAATTTTTGAGGAATCTTCTTTTGAATGGCAGCACTACATTCCTCCGTGAGCATCACTGTTTCATCTTCCTTAAGAGTTCTTTTCCTTGATAGCGAATCTTCATGAACTTGGCATATAAAGGAATTTGCTCAAGATCCTCAGTAAATGGAATATTTATTTGTAACTTCCTAAATATGTCCAAGAACTTTGAGAATTGCTTTCCTGGGTTTGTTTTTGAAGCCTTTGAGGATATGGTAACCTTGGTTTGTATGAAGCAACTTGACCTCTTCATTCTTTTCTTTTTGCATGGAGGCTTCTTTTTCTTTTCTTCATGCATGAGTACTTCTTCCTCTTTTTGCTTTTCCCGTACATCCCTTTCTCTTGCTTTTCTTCTTTTTGCTCTTTAATTGTTTTTCCACTCCTCAATTGAATAGCTTTGCAATGCTCTTTAGGATTTGGTTCTATGTTGCTTGGAAAAACTCTAGAAGACCTCTCAGAAAGTTGCTTAGCTATTTGACCCACTTGTACCTCTAAGTTTCTTATGGAACCTCTTGATTTTTGAAATTAGCCCTTGTTTCTTGCATGAAACTTGATGTTTGTTGCACAAATGTGGAAGTGGATTGAGTGAGCTTCTCCATGGCAATTTCCAATGAAGATGGTTTAGGGGACCTTGTGGAGGAATGAATGGATGTTGCTGTTGAGTTGGAGCATTGAATTGTTTTTGGCCCTTGATTACCCACCCCAAAGTTAGGATGATTTCTCCACCCAAGATTGTAAGTTTTGGAATATGGGTCATTTTGTTGCCTTGGAGGGTTCCCCATGTAATTTACTTGCTCAAGTGGGGTTTCTTTGAAAAGATCACATTCTTCATTTTTATGGCTCCCCACAAAGCTCACAAGATGAACTTGGAGATCCTACTGCAGCAACTTGCATTTGTCCCATTTGCTTTGTGAGTGTAGCTAGTTGTTGAGACATTAACTTATTTTGTGCCAAGAGAGTGTCCAACGTGTCCAACTCCATTACACCTTTCCTCAATGGAGTTCGGTCACTTGGACATAAGAAATTGTTCTCAGCCATTGTCTCAATCAACTCCAACGCTTCTTCAAGGGTTTTCCTATGAAGAGATCCTCTAGCACTTGCATTGATCATAGCTCTTGAACCTTGAGAAACTCCATCATAGAATGTTTGAATTTGTAACCACTCAGGGAATGCATGGTGTGGACATTTTCTTAGCATCTCCTTGTACCTTTCCCATGCTTCATAAAGTGACTCCCCTTCTTTTTGAGCAATGAATTGATGTCATTTCTTAGCTTTGCCAGTTTCTGAGGAGGGAAGTATTTAGCAAGAAATTTACTAACTAAATTCTCCCACGTACTGGTACTTTCCAGTGCCTGTGATTGCAACCATAGTTTAGCTCTATCCCTAAGGGAGAAAGGAAAGAGCCTCACTTAATAGCATATGAACTCACACTATTTCTCTTGATTGTGTCACATAGCTGGAGAAACGTTGCTAAGTGCACATTGGGATCATCAAGAGCTCCTCCACTGAATTGTTCTTGTTGCACCAGTTGAATAAGTGAAGGTTTGAGTTCAAAATTATTTACTTGTACCGGTGGTGGGAGATTACTATTACCACACCCATTGGTAGTAGGTCTAGCATAGTCTCCCAAGGTCCTTCTTTGTCCATCACCTCCGTCAGCTATCTCTGCTCTTCTCTTTGCTTTCCTTAATAGCCTCAAAGTCTTCTCTATTTCTGGATCAAAGTATAGAGCGTTGGTGCTATTTTGCATGGAAAACAAACACCAAACTAAACGGAAGTGAGATACGGCACTCCCAACGTCACAATGAAGGGAGTGCAAAGATAAATAAATAAAGAGTAAACCCCCAAACTAGTTTCAGCGTCGGACAAGGTGGTTGATAAACCATATTTTCATGCTATTTTTCCCTCATAACTTGAATGATTGTATACTCTTAATTGGGCTTAACTTGGTTTCTTATGCTATATTTGATTCACATTACCAGTTCGAGTATTAGTACCATTTTGTGTGTTAATCACTCTAGTTGATGCCATTGGTGCGTTTGATATGTTTTTGTTCATGTTGTGGCTTTTCAGGAACAGGTAATTACGAGATACTTTGGAAATTCCATCTGGAAACCAAAGAAAGCTAGCTCACTGTCTCCAACAGCGGACCAACCGCCCAGGCGGACATGCATACCGCCCAGGCGGTGGTGATTACCGCCCAAGCGGTCGTGTGCGACCTAGCCCAGCCTTCAGCGGCCCAAGACAGCAGCTACATTGGGAATTTTATAAATAGACCTTTTGTAATTAGGTCTAGGACGTCTTGTCTTAACTTTTTATTTTTATATTCACTTTTACTCTGGTCGAATGAGGATTTACTTTTCCAAGGCTTTCAGTTCTTCGTTCATCGTTCCGGTTCTGGGTGTTCTTTACTTTGAGCTTTTTACATACTGTTCTTCGAGATTGCATCCCTCTTCGTTTTCCAGCTTTAGAGTACTAGGCTGAATTCATAGCCTTGCTTTCAGTTATTTCTAGTTATTGTCTTTAAATTAAACTTTGTTCCTTGGGAGAGTTCACCTTGAATCTCTCCCTCATTTTCATTAATCTAAAGTTTTTATTCAGTAATTTCTTTTCTTCCCAAGTTTATTTCAATTAAAGTCTTTAATCCTGCTTTCCTTTACATTCTTGTCTCTTTCAATTTATGCCAATTTACTTATTTTGCAATTGCGTTTAAATTACTCATTCCAATTTCCTTTACTTGTTTTCAATTTAATTTCTTTGCAAACCAAACTAAACCCTCCCTCTTTTTGTTTATTGCTATGTTTGAATCAAATATTGTCACACAGATTCCTTGAGAGACGACCTGAGTCAGTCTTACTACTTGCTACCAAGCTTGTATTGAGATTAATTCAGCAACAAAATCCCTTTTTCAAACCCTTCTTCTAAATTGCACGGAATACCGGAGAATTAACGACGCTCCGGTGCTCTGTCAATTTTGGCGCCGTTGTCGGGGAATCTAGACAATTTTTGATTTAATCCTAGTATTGTTGTTCTTCTTTCAAAAAAAAAAAACACACAAAAAACGATTTTCTTTTATTTTCTTTTTTTCTGCAGTTTTCTTTTTCTTCTTCAATTTCCCTTCGCGCCGACCGCCCCGGCGGTCGACTCTGTTAATGTAATTCCTCATTTTTGATAATAACAAAACTCATGTAACTTTGTGAGTTACTATCGAGAAGCTACAGTGAAAATTATTGTAATTAGATTAGAAAGCTTCTGTGTATTGAGAAACCAAGTTAAGAATGTAAAGTTGTATATGCTTCATGTATCGTATCGTAACATTTGTAATAATTGTAATAGAAGCATAGATGATAGGACTAGAAGTGTATTAGGATTATATAATGTATGATCTTTGTAATATACTCGTAAGAAGTCATGAGAAGAACTTCAGAAGTTGAACGTATGATCAGAAGCAAGAACAAAAACTGGTACAGGAACAAGCTCAGAAGCATGTTCAGAAGCATGACTCAGAAGCATGTTCAGAAGCATGGCTCAGAAGCATGGCCCAGAAGCTGGTTCAGAAAATAGTACAGAAGCTAGTCCAGAAGCTTGTTCAGAAGCTGCTTTCGAAGCTTAATGAGTTTCGAATCAAAGTTCAGAAGCTGCTACAGAAACTTAATGAGTTTCTGAAAAGGGAATTAGTTTAAATGTGTAAATGGATAAGGTTCCATTTTATTTATTTTCCCGCCAATTAATAGAGCTGTTAATGACAGCTGTGTGTTTCCAATTTGAAAGAGCTCTCTATAAAAAGAGGAGTCTCGAGTTGTAAATGTATTAGAATGAGAATTGTAACACAGAATAGAAAAGGGATAAGAGTGATAGAAAAATCAGTCTGAGAGAAAAGAGAAAAAGAGCTTAAAAGAAAAGAAAAATCTGAGAGAGGCTCAGATACATTGAAAAGAAAGAGAAGAGCTGTGAGCTAGAAAAGAGAGAAAGAATAGAAAACAAAGGCTGAAGAAATTGTGAAATCAGAATAAAGTTCTGATTCATTGTGCGAATTGAAGAAGAAAAGGAGTTTCTGAAGTTAAAAGATTTCAGAAGCTGATCAAGCTTAAAGAGTTTGAGGCTAGAGAAACCAAGACTGAAAAGTTGAAGTCAAATTCTCAAGGAATTGGTTCATAGAAAGGGTGATCAGAAGCAAGGTTCTGAAAAGTCCTTGATGTGACTTCGAGGCAGGAAAATCTTTCTGGAGGGGATATCTAGAGAGTGGAAAATCTTTAGAAGGGGTATTCTAAAGTGTCGAACCTGAGAAGGTTGCAAAAGATATCTTTGTATTGATACCTGTGTTTCTTATGCATTTCTAGTGGAACTCAATCATTGAAAGATTGAAGAACTGGATGTAGGCACACATTGGCCGAACCAGTATAAAATTGGTCCAATCTCTCTAACCTTTCACTATTTGCATTAATTGTTTTGATAGCTCAGAAATTGTGCATTTAATTTGTATTTTGATTTCTGATGAATATCTCAATAACAAAACTTGAAACAACAATCTGAAAGTTAAAGAAACCAAAGTTAAAGGAATCTTTATGTGTTTAACTTTTTGATATATGATATTTGTTATTTGGGTAATTGAAATCTGAAATAAACAATTTAAAGAACACATTACAGAAAGCAAAATTAGAATTTGAAATTGTAATTAGTTTTATCAAAGAATATTATCTTAAGAGGTTGTTGTTTGTTCTTTGCATAATTGTCATTTAGATTTCTGATTGCAATTGAAAGATATATCATATTGTTAATTGTTGATTGATTGATAGTGAAATAATTGTTCAGAAGCACATAGGTTCTGAAGTAAGAATCTGATGCAGGTTCTGAAGTGAGTTCAGAAGCTAAATCAGAAGGTGGTTCAGAAATTGTATATTTCTGAAAGAGTTATTTTTTATATTGATCATTTGATTGTTTTGAAAGCTTGATATATTAAGTGTTGTGATATTTGTGATTGATAAACCGCTGTGCAAATTAAATCATTGTTATTGACATATTGATTTATGTGTATGTCACATAATTGATTCAGATTCTAATATCAAAAATTAAATTGTTGATTCTTATTGTTTTGACTAATTCTTGACAAGTATCGAAGACTTGATCAATCTTTGAGAATTGCAGAAGTGGTAGAATAATAAAGAAGATTTGCAAAAAGTATATACAACCAATTCACCCCCTTCTTGGGTTGTGTGAGCATAGCTTGGAGGTGTTTCTAAAGAGACACCTCACATCATCAGACTCGCATAAAAAAAATATTTTCTTTTCCTTCTTGCTTCTTATAATTCCTATGGATGACTCGTTCGCAACCCGATAGCTCTCTGATCCCTTTCGACCCTAAGATCGAAAGAACCTTACGAGGTTTGAGACGGGCAAGGCGGGTAGGCGAGGACGTAGGTAACTCTTTCCAAACTCGTTCCCGTAGCGCAGAAGTTTGTGGTCGTACCCGTGTGTTTGGTGATATTCATTCTGAGAGTGTTTTCGTGACACCCACCGACACACCAATCGACCCTCTCATTGTTACGCCTATGGCTGCGTGGAGGAATCTCACTCTGAGGGAGCTTATTACTCCTGATCTAAACCAACAACCGCTCGGCATTACATACCCCAATGTCGATGCTGATTTCGAAATAAAAGGGGCACTCTTCCATCGGCTTCCCAAGTTCCATGGGTTGTCCGTTGAGGACCCCCACCAGCATCTCAAAGAATTTCATTATGTGTGTGTCACTCTAGGGCCACACGGAGCTGGTATTGATGCTGTGAAACTTCGTGCCTTCACCTTCTCTCTAGAGGGCGCGGCTAAAACATGGCTCATGAATTTGCCCAATGGGGCGGTGAACTCGTGGACAGATCTTAAAAGAAGGTTCTTGGAAAAGTACTTTCTGATGGTGTGAGGTATCTCTTGAGAAACACCTCCAAGCTATGCTCACACAACCTAAGAGGGGGGTGAATTGGTTGTGTACATTTTTCTTGCAATTCCTTCTTTGTTATTCTAACACTTCTGCAAATCTCAAAGATTGATCAAGTCTTTGATACTTGTCAAGAATTAATCAAAACAATAAAAATCAACAATATACTTTGTGATATCAGAATTCTTAATCAAAGATATGACATACACAAAAATCAATATGTCAATGACAATGATATACTTTGCACACAGTTTATCAATCACAAATATCACAATACTTAATATCTCAAGAATTCTAAACAACCAAATGATCAATATCAGAAATAACTCTTTCAGAAATACAACACTTTCTGAATCAATTTTCTGATCTAGCTTTCTGAACTTCCTTCAGAAATCGCATTAGACTTTGTTTCAGAATTAATATGTTTCTGAATAATTATTTCACAAACAATTCAATCAACAACAAACAATATGATATATTGTTCAATTGCAATATGAAATCTAAGCAACAAACATACATAAAATAATATCAGTTTCTTAAGAATGTGTTCTTGAGAAAACTAGTTACAGATATCAAATCTCTAATTTCTCTTTCTGTAAATTGTTCTTGAACATGTTTATTTCAGATTTCAATTACTCAAATAACAAATATCATATATCAGAAAGTTTATTACAAAAAGATTCCTTTAACTTTAGTTTCTTTAACTTTCAGATTGTTGTTTCAATATTGTTCTTTAAGACTTATATCTGAAATAGAAAACAATTAAATTAAGAGCACAGTTTCTTATGAATCAAACAATTAAAAACAAATAGAATACGGTTAAGAGATTGGACCAATTTTATACTGGTTCGGCCAATGTGAGCCTACATCCAGTTCTTCAATCTTTAAATGATTGAGTTCCACTAGAAATGCATCAGAAACACAGATCACAATCATACACAGATATATTTTGCAACCTTCTCAGGTTCGACAATTGAGAAATCCCCTTCCAAAGATTTTCCACTCTCTAGATGTCCCCTCTAGAAAGATTTTCCTGCTTTGATATGCCCTCAAGGACTTTTCAGCAATCTTGTTTCTGATCACCCTTTCTATGAACCAATTCTTGAGAAATCGAATTCACTTTTTCAGGTCTGGTTTCTCTAAGGCTCAAACTCATTAACCTTGATCAATTTCTGAATTCTTCTGCTTCAGAAATTCCTTCTCCTCTTCTATATGCAATCTTGAATCAGAACATTATTCTGATCTCACTTTCTTGAGCCTTCTTTTCTCTCTTCTTTTTCTCTTTTAGCTCACATCTCTTTTCTTTCTTTCTCAAGGTATCTGAGTTTCTCTCTCAGATTTTTTCTTTCTTTTTAAGCTCTTTCTCTTTCTATCTCAGACTGATTTTTCCTTGTGTATCACTCTGATTTTTCTCTCTTTCCTCTATCTATATTCAAATACAACTTGAGACTCCTCTATATATATAAAGAGCTCTTTCAAATCAAATTACACAGCTGTCATTAACAGCTATATTACTTGGCAGGAAAGACTAATGACATGGATAAGATTTATCCATTTAAAACATTTAACTAATTTCCCTTTTCTCACACATGTGCAAATACATTTTTTTAATTACATACACATGCACTAAAATATACATCAGAACATAATAATCAACAATTAAACACAGTTCTGAATTGACTTTCTCATACCAGAAACTCATTAAGTTTTTGTATCATTTTCTGAACATGTACCAGAAACTCATTAAGTTTCTGAATCATCCTCGATAGCTTTCTGATTCTTCTTTCTTCTTAAGAAACTCTTCTCATGGCTTTCTCATGTGTGTATTACAAAGATTATACATTATACAACCTAATACACATCTAGTCCTATCATCTATGTTTCTATTACAAATATTACAATTGTTTCAATTACAATACATGAAGCATCTACCACTTACATTCTCAAAGTGGTTTCTCATACAAAGAAACTTTCTGATCCTATTACAATTAATTTCACTATAGCTTCTCAATACTAACTCACAAAGTTACATGAGTTTTGTTATTATCAAAACCAAATGAGGAATTACATTAACAATCTCCCCCTTTTTGATGATGACAAAACTTATGTAATCTTTCAATGCTCTATCAGATTTTTAAAACAAAAATATAACATTGATGTAGAGTTTAGAAAACACTTTTCCAAAAATATACTTTCAGAAACTCATATACGATTATATTAGAAGTTATATAATTATCAGAAATCATCAGAAATAATATTTCAGAATTCAAACATTATGCAGTATCTATCATACTACTTTCTGAACATTACATATATCAATAAGAATCATATATCAAAATAATGACATATATCTCCCCCTAAACATAATATTCATATCGGATAAAAACATATATCTCCCCCTACATGACAATCATATCAGACATACATGTAGTGTTATAAGAAACTAACTTTTAGTATCAGAATTGTATTATTAACTCCCCCTTTCTGAATTATTTTCCAGAAAGATTACATCTAATCATTATCCCAATTCAAGAAAGATTACAGTAAATCATTCTCCCCCTTTTTGTCATAATCAAAAAGGTTTAAATAGATATAATGTTGAGTTTGTTTCTAAGAAATACAAATCTATCTTCTGATAGGGGTTTGGTAAAGATATTAGCCAAACTATGTTCAGTTTCAACAAATTTCTGTTCAATATCACCTTTTAAAACATGATCTCTAATAAAGTGATGTTTGATGTCAATGTGTTTAGTTCTAGAATGCAACACTAGATTTCTAGCAATGCAAATAGCACATGTACTGCCACAAAGCAAAAGTAAAGATTTGTACCTCAAATGATAATATTCTAATTGGTTTCTGATCCACAAAAGTTGTTTGCAATTTGATGATGCAGCAACATACTCTGCTTCAGCAGTTGATAATGCAACAGTTTCTTGTTTATAGCATGACCAAGTTACCAATTTGTTTCCTAGAAGACAACATCCTCCAGTAGTGTTTTTCCTTTCTAGTTTATCACCAGCAAAGTCTGAATCTGTATAGCCTAACACATCAAAAGTATCTCCTTTCTCATAGAAAAGACCAAGATTAGTAGTACCTTTAAGATATCTCAAGATCCTTTTCATTAATCCCAAATGAGAAACTTTTGGTTTTGATTGAAATCTAGCACAATATCCTACACTAAACTTAATATCAGGTCTACTTGATGTTAAGTAAAGCAAAGAACCTATCATGCCTCTATATTCAGATTCATTTACATTTTCTTCATTTTCATCATGTTCAAAAGATTGTGAGGGGTGTATAGGTGTAGACATAGACTTACAATCTAGCATATTGTATTTCTTTAGCAATTCATTACAATATTTAGATTGATGAATGAATAAACCATTTTCTAGTTGCTGAATTTGAAGTCCCAAGAAGAATCTAAGTTCTCTCATCATGCTCATTTCAAATTCCTGTTTCATCAATTTAGAAAAATACTCACAAAGACTTGTGTTAGTAGAACCAAAAATAATGTCATCCACATAAATCTGCACAATCAACAAATGCTTATCTTTATGCAATGTGAAAAGAGTATTATCCACTAAGCCTCTTCTGAATCAATTCTTCATTAGAAAAGAGCTTAATCTCTCATACCAAGCTCTTGGAGCTTGTTTCAAACCATATAAAGCTTTTGTCAACTTGTAAACATGATTTTGATATTTTTTATCTTCAAAACATGGAGGTTGCTTAACATACACCTCTTCAGAAATATATCCATTTAAGAAAGCTGATTTAACATCCATTTGATACAAAATGAAGTTTTTATAACAAGCAAAAGATAGTAAGATCCTGATAGCTTCTATCCTACCAACAGGAGCATAAGTTTCATCATAATCAATATTGTAACATCCCAATTTATTAACCATGCCATGGACATAATTAACAATTTGCAATGTTACATAACACCCAAAAACCCCATGCTTTTTTTTGTAACGTGTAAATAAAATATATTTTCGTAACCCATATAAATGATAAATCGATAGCGAGACTCAAAAGCCATGACCAATCAGATTCAATAGCACGATTAGATATCCTGGATAAGCATATAGAATAATGATGGAAAGTGCCAATAATATAATAAAGGCCCATACAACAATGGCCATGATATTACTATTTAACATGAATATCAGGATGAAAATATAAAAGGTTCAAGTGTATCGGAATCCTGATTAAAGTACATACAGAGTAAAATAAAGGAGCTGACATGATCAAAATAGACAAGTCTGGAATCCTGGTCCGAATATACAAAAGAGGACTCAGGTAAAACTGTAGTTTGTCAAATACATATACATGCCAATAAGAGTCAAATCCCACGCAGGGGTACAAAAGCTCCATAATGTAACTTAAAAACAAAAAGGTAAAGGAGTTAAAAGGTCAAATGCACGTCAATCGAGGTGGTCACGGTCAATGCCTCATCTACTAGCAGTCCCGGCGTCCTCGCTCATGTCTGAGCCCGCGGCAGGGGAAGGCGCCTCAGACTCCACTATGATGAAATCGACGTCTGGCAAGGAACCCGCCGAATCATCACTCTGATAGCCCTCATCCTCCTCTAGATCCGACTCGATCGACTCCGAAGCGAGAGAAGGTGGCGGAGGTGGCGGTGGAGAGGCAGGCGCACGAGCTGGCGCTGGAGCTGGAGCAAGAGCAGGGGCAGGAGCAGGAGCAGGGTACCTCGCAGTGAGCTATGGGATAAAGAAGCGATGTACCCTCGAGATAGTGGATGCAACTGTGACCACACCGGTGGCCGGCGTGTAGCTGGCCCATGCGAAATCAAAAGTCTCGTGGCGCGGCGGGGGCGGCGGCGACTGCTCCATCTAGAATCGAATCATCGCAAAGAGAGCGTAAGACAGATATGTCTTAGTGAGTTACCTTGAGCACACGGATCTACGTGCTCGATGTTATCGATTCTAGCCAGTCAAAGTAATACTTGCATCAAACAGAACTTTAGTTTTCTCAAAAACTCAAGTGCTTACTTTGACTAGACCAAACAACTTAATGATCCGTCTCTAAGGGAAACCTAAGAGTCTTTCTAAGTTCTCGCGGTTCCCTCAATGTACAAATAATGCTCACCCCTCTCGTATATCATTACAGCCGACCATATCAGTTTCTAGCAGCAAATATAAATCATTATATAACAAGTCACTACTTTCACATCATTCATATTAGTAAAACACACATGAGAACACTTCAAATTAAACATATCCAACTTTGAGGCGTATCCGAATACACCCACCTCCTAGATACCCTCTAATGGCATATTCGAATACACCCAACTCCTAAATAGCCAAGCACGACATACTCGAATCCACCCAGACTCCTAAGTAGCCGGTAACAGCGTACTCGAATCCACCCATCTCCTAAGTACCTGAGAAAGGCGTACTCACATCCAGCCATCTCCTAAGTAGCCGATAAAGATAAAAGCGTACTCGAATCTACCCATCTCTTAAGTACCTGAGAAAGGCATACTCGAATCCACCCAAACTCATAAGTAGCCATTAAACACTTCAATCTTCCCACTCAACACAACCACATGAAACATGTACAAGTCTCTACATATCCAGCTTAATAATAAATTCTCAACATCATGGCATGTACTTTCAAAACTCACAACTAAATATCTCATCAATCAAAATTCACAATTCAATCAAAATTCACAATTCAATCATATTATCACTTAATCCACAACCACTTCACATGAGCATCTCATAATTTACTTTAACCTCAATTAAGGGATTCTACTTCGCACATTAACATAGCATGCTTGCACATCATTATCTCAACAATTACATCGTCACATATAACTCCATCCACATAAACTAATCATTTCAATTTCATAACACATACATAAAAGGATTTGGGTTCTCCGAATACCACATTCTTACTTTGAACTAAAGTATTAAATCTCTCATCATACCCATAACTTTATCTTACATTTATCTTTATCGAATTTCACAAACTTCCCATGTCACACTTTAGATCACCAACCTTTACACATAAACTTGTATATTTTCCATTCCTCTTTTTAAGATTAAAAGCATTACAACATACTCATTTTCATCACCTTAAAATAACATATTAACCCCATAATCATTATTTGAAGACTTGTACTTGAAATAGGATGAAAACAAGTGAAATTTTACTTTTCTGGTGCAGGGGATCGACCCTCAGGGGTCTGGGATCGATCCTGCACTAAAATTGTTCCTCTCGGGTAAATTTTTGCTCAGGGGATCGATCCTCAGGGGTCTGGGATCGATCCCCCCATTAAATTTTACAGAAAACTCATTCTCGCAGCACGGGGATCGATCCTCTCATAGTGGGGATCGATCCCCACTTGAAATTTTTCAGAAACAACAATTTTTAACATGGGGATCGATCCTCCAATGGTTGGGATCGATCCCCACAGCACAGATTCTGCAGAAAATGCAGAAATCGTGTTTTTGCTCCATTCTCACCCCAAAACTCATACCCAACCTTCCAAAACACTTAGAAATCATCATCCACACTCACATACACATTTAATCAGTACTCAAACTCAGTATCTCAGATTATTTCACACAAAGACAACCCATTTTCACACATGCATGCATCAAGACTCAACATGCAACATCATCATTCCACACCACCATTAACCATAACCATGGAAGCTTAACAAAAACGAAAATAAGGCTTAGATATTTCACAACACAGTCATCAAATCATACATGCAAGAGCAGAAAACCAAAGTAGGGATGTTAGGGTATGAGTAACTCACTAGGTTGTCTTGAGAAATGCAAGAAGAAGAGGTGTTGAGGGTGGTTCCTTGGCTCCCTCTAGTGGTGGCTGAAAATGGTGAGGAAGAGGGAGGGAGGAGAGCTTTCTGAAGTGTGTGTTTGTGAGACAAATGAAGTTGTGTTTTCATAGGGAGGGGTGGCGGAGACTTATAAGGCAAATGGGGGGTGTTTTATTTTAATTTTTGTGTTGTTGTAGTGTTAAATGTGTTTAGGTAGTGAGTATGAGTATGTGTTTGAGTATGATTGTGAGTAAGAAATTGCAACTAAGTTTTACGGTGAGAGTTTAATAAATTTTGGAGAGCTGAGGGTCCTAAAAAGTTGCTCCGGTTGTGTTTAGGATCTAGCTCAGGCTCTCTCTCAGGTTACTCAATTACTCACTAAACATTTAATATTTAAAATAAGAAAATGGCATATGATCGTTATGAAAATTTCCTTAATATTATGAGACTCTCAATAAGTCTAAAATAATTATCTCGCTATATTATTAATTTCACATTATCTATATATTAAAAGGATTTTTCCTGAAAATTGTAAAAAATGCGAAATTTAATAATAATAGCTTTAAAATCATAATTTTCCAATATTGGTGAGAATATTTTCCAAATATTTTCTAAACACCAATTTGGGACTCTAAATTTTAAATATTAAGGTCTCAATAAAATTTTTTATAACGATCATTACCCCTCTCAGGGGTTCTTTAGCTCGTACAATTATAATATTAAGTTTGCCTTGCTTCTCAACAAACTTAAATTATTATGTAATAACTTATAGCATATTCACAAAATTTAGCCACATAAAACAAATACATGTACAACGTATATGTATATGCATATATATATATATATATATTTATGCACCCATATACATATACATATATATATATATATATATATACAAATTATTTTATTCACAAGACATAAATATGTACACACATATATGTAATTTTATACTCACATAAGCACCTCTTGCATTTTAATATATCATGCATAATTATATATACACGTCACTTCAATATATATATATATATATATATATAAACTTAACACCGGTCTTTTTCCTGAGTAAGGAAATTTACTTAAATCCAACCACATACACCGTTCACTTTGGTTCCAGAAAATATATCTATCTCAGGAAACACCATAAGGCTTGTTCCATCATTAAATATCAATCATCATCAAATAAAATAATTAATCTTAGCACCACGTTACCCATGTGCGCACTACATATGTATATATACATATATATATCAATCATAGAAAACACATCATGAAATATCACCATATATATATATAGCTCTAGACTTCGGGCACCGAAATCCGCACCGGCGACTGAGAATACACAAAAGCAAGAAAATCCCGAATCACGGGTGTTACAAATGTTTTCTTAAAAAACTTTTTATGTTTTCCAAATCTGCTTTCTGAAACATAACCAATCCCATTTTTATCAAAATAAGCTGTTTGTGATCCTAAAATTATTTCAAGATTTTTAGTACCATTAACAAACTTTTCCAAATCTTTTCTCAAAAGAATATTGGTTTTCAAAAGATCAGCACACTTTTCAGAAAGCTCTTTGGTTTCTGAATCCTCTTCAGAATCTGATTCACTTTCTGAACTTGAAGTATCAGAAACTGGAGCAGTTTCTGGTCTCCAGTTTCTGGTCTCCAGTTTCTGGTGCTTCTTTAGACTTCTTAAGAATGCTAATATCATTTTCCAAATCAATTTTTTTCCAATATCAAAAGATCATTAGCATCTCTTAATCTTTCTAAATCCCTCTCAAGATCAGTATTAATTTTTCTGAGTTTTTCCAAATCATTTTCTTCATCAGAAAAGTTAACACTTGATTTTGAGTTGGTGTTTCTGAATCATTCCAAATCAATACACATTTCAGAATTGATTTCCTTTTGATAATCCAAATCTTGTTTGACCTCAGAAAACTTTTTCAAAACCTTTTTATGACTATTCTGAAGTTTTTCATAGGTGTTTACAAGAAAGTTAAAATTAGACATGAGTTCATCAAAAGTTACCTCATTGTCCTCATCCTCTGAAGTTTCAGTTTCTGAACAATAATTTTCCATAAAGCACATGTTTGAAACTTCTTCTTCTTCATCAGAATCCTCATCATCACTAAGTGTGGCTTTGTATGCCTTCTTTTTCTCTTTATTCTTTGATGATGTCTCCTTCAATTTTGGGCAATCTGGTTTGATGTGATCCTTCTCATTGCAGTGATAACATGTTACTTGATCTGACTTTGATTTGTCCTTTCTGAAGGTGTTTAGTTTCTTTTTATTAGAGCTACCCTTTCTGAACTTCTTAATGAACAATGCAGCTTGTTCTAGGTCGATTTTTGAATCATCTTCAGAATCTTCCTCATCAGATTCTGATTCAGAATCCTCTTTGATTATCAAAGCCTTTTTCTTCTTTTTCTTCTTGGAAACTTTGAGAACAGTGTTATCCCTGAAATTGTTAGTGCTAGCAATATTTTGCAATTCTATTTCATGCACTTTTAATGATCCAATTAAAGCATCAAACTTTAATGTTTTCAAGTCTTTAGCTTCAGAAATAGTAGTTACTTTAGGTAACCATCTTGCAGGTAAGCTTCTCAAGACTTTTCTTACAATTTCAGCATTAGGCTTATCATGGTTGAGATCTCTCAATTGATTTATGATACTAAGAAACCTTGTGATCATACTATCTATAGACTCATTCTCATCCATTTTAAATTGCTCATACTTAGATCTTAGCATATCTATCTTAGTTTCCTTTACTTCATCAGTGCCATCATGCAATAGAGCTAATATATCCCAAATTTCCTTAGCAGAGCTACAACTTATGATTTTATCATACTCACTCTTAGTTAAAGCATAGATAAGTAAATACTTAGCTTTGGAGTTAAGTCTGACCATCTCATTGTGTTCTCTTGTCCATTCTGATTTAGGAATAGCCTTTCTTTCAATAGAACCATCTAGCAGCACTCTTGATGTTTATGGAATTTGATCTCCATTCTGAATTCTATCCCAAAACTCTAGACTGTTGTACTCAATGAATAGTTGCATCTTGTTTCTCCAATAGGCATATGCAGTTCCATTAAAAAGTGGAGGTCTGTTTATGGATTGTCCTTCAGACACTTGAAAGTTTGCTAGATTAGACATAGGTTGTTCCTTGGATCTTGCTTCTGTTCTTGCTAGAGAACCTTCTTGATTACAAATCAGCAAAAACCGGAGCTCTGGATACCAATTGATGGTGTGAGGTATCTCTTGAGAAACACCTCCAAGCTATGCTCACACAACCCAAGAGCGGGGTGAATTGGTTGTGTACACTTTTCTTGCAATTCCTTCTTTGTTATTCTAAAACTTCTACAAATCTCAAAGATTGATCAAGTCTTTGATACTTGTCCAGAATTAGTCAAAACAATAAGAATCAACAATATACTTTGTGATATCAGAATTCTTAATCAAAGATATGACATACACAGAAATCAATATGTCAATGACAATGATATACTTTGCACAGCGGTTTATCAATCACAAATATCACAACACTTAATATCTCAAGCTTTCTGAACAATCAAATGATCAATATCAGAAATAACTCTTTTAAAAATACAACACTTTCTGAATCAATTTTCTGATCTAGCTTTCTGAACATCCTTCAGAAATCGCATCAGAATTTGTTTCAGAATCAATATGTTTCTAAACAATTATTTCACAAACAATTCAATCAACAACAAACAATATGATATATCTTTCAATTGCAATCAGAAATCTAAGCAACAAACATACAGAAAACAATGTCAGTTTCTTAAGAACGTGTTCTTGAGAAAACTAGTTACAGATATCAAATCTCTAATTTCTCTTTCTGTAAATTGTTCTTGAAAATGTTAATTTCAGATTTCAATTACCCAAATAACAAATATCATATATCAAAAAGTTTATTACAAAAATATTCCTTTAACTTTAGTTTCTTTAACTTTCAGATTGTTGTTTCAATATTGTTCTTTAAGACTTATATCAGAAATAAAAAACAATTAGATTAAGAACACAGTTTCTTATGAATCAAACAATTAAAAACAAATAGAATAGGGTTAAGAGATTGGACCAATTTTATACTAGTTCGGCCAATGTGAGCCTACATCCAGTTCTTCAATCTTTCAATGATTAAGTTCCACTAGAAATGCATCAGAAACACATATTACAATCATACATAGATATATTTTGCAACCTTCTCAGGTTCGACACTTCAAAAATCCCCTTCCAAAGATTTTCCACTCTCTAGATGTCCCCTCTAGAAAGATTTTCCTGCCTTGATATCCCCTCAAGGACTTTTCAGCAATCTTGCTTCTGATCACCCTTTCTATGAACCAATTCTTGAGAAATCGAATTCACTTTTTCAGGTATGGTTTCTCTAAGCCTCAAACTCATTAAGCTTGATCAATTTCTGAATTCTTCTACTTCAGAAATTCCTTCTCCTCTTCTATATGCAATCTTGAATCAGAACATTAGTCTGATCTCACTTTCTTGAGCCTTCTTTTCTCTCTTCTTTTTCTCTTTTAGCTCACAGCTCTTTTCTTTCTTTCTCAAGGTATCTGAGTTTCTCTCTCAGATTTTTTCTTTCTTTTTAATTAAGCTCTTTCTCTTTCTATCTCAGATTGATTTTTCCTTGTGTATCACTCTGATTTTTCTCTCTTTCCTCTATCTAAATTCAAATACAACTTGAGACTCCTCTATATATATAGAGAGCTCTTTCAAATCAAATTACACAGCTGTCATTACAACTATATTACTTGGCGGGAAAGACTAATGACATGGATAAGATTTATCCATTTACAACATTTAACTAATTTCCCTTTTCTCACACATGTGCAAATACATTTTTCTAATTACATACATATGCACTAAAATATACATCAGAACATAATAATCAACAATTCAACACAGTTCTAAATTGACTTTCTCATACCAGAAACTCATTAAGTTTCTGTATAATTTTCTGAACATGTACCAGAAACTCATTAAGTTTCTGAACCATCCTCGATAGCTTTCTGATTCTTCTTTCTTCTTCTGAAAGTCTTCTCATGGCTTTCTCATGTGTGTTTTACAAAGATTATACATTATACAACCTAATACACATCTAGTCCTATCATTTATGCTTCTATTACAAATATTACAATTGTTTCAATTACAATATATGAAGCATCTACCACTTACATTCTCAAAGTGGTTTCTCATACAAAGAATCTTTCTGATCCTATTACAATCAATTTCACTATAGCTTCTCAATACTAACTCACAAAGTTACATGGGTTTTGTTATTATCAAAACCAAATGAGGAATTACATTAACACTTTCTGTAACATCCTCAATTTTATGACTCTTAGTTAATTTATTTATTGGATAAAACTTTGTTGATTTACAAATAAATTATGTTTTATGTGTAAATAAATATATCTACATGTTAATATATATAAATAAGTAATCACAATAATATAAAATGTTTGTTTGTTATGTCATGTGTATATATATATATATGTGTGTGTGTATGGTACCGTAGATAATTAGTGTTTTAGGGATATATAAAGAAATATTTTCAGTTCCAACCTACCTTCCCATTTGATACCTTAATCCATATATACAACATGATATGTATCCTGAATACAAAGGGGCATAGCAAAAACTTCCTAAGATAGCATCACTAATTTGCGTTCCTAATAAATCATAGATATGCAACAATTCTGCACCTACGGAAATTACTTCTAAATTACATATAAATTGATTCTATCTTTAGAAAGCTATATTATCTAATTACACCACTTTAATGTTGATTGGCATTTCTATTTTTTTAGCCAAGGTAACCGTTGCTATATATATAATAATAATAATTAATATAGAGTTCAAATATATATATATATATATATATATATATATATACACACGTACGTTAGTTATATAGGTTAGATATACATATAGGTAATTAATATATATATAAATATATAGAAATCGTAACTAGGAAAGGAATAATATAAATTAATATAGATTTCATATATATATATATATATATATATGTACGTTAGTTATATATGGGTTAGATATATATAGGTAATTGATATGATATATATATAGAAAAGAAAAATGTAGGAATATAATAGATACTAATCAACTCTATCACTCCACCAATTAAATCAAAACCCTAATTTTCTTAGAGAAAGTTTACCCATCACTTCACTATTTAAATACTCATAGGAAGAGTCAGTAGGGGAGTTTTTCTAAACACTAAAAAGAGAGAGAGAGACAAGAGGGATTTTGCCTAGGAGCTTTTGTCTACATCTTCAAGGTTTTGAGGTAGGGATTGTTGTGCCTTATTGCTATTCATGTATGATCTTATGTTAATGTATATCCTTAAATTTTATTATGTTATTGTATCATGTTTATTGTATTTCTTCAAGAACAAATAATGAGTTATGTTAAAGAATGAAGTATTATTTTGAGTTAATACATTTATATGTAAGCCATTAAGATAAATGTAAAACATCTGGTAAATAATTAGTACATGTAAATATATATATGCACACACATAAGAAACAATAAAGAAATTGTAACATATATGATTTATATATATATATATATATATATATGCGAAAGGCGTGGATGAGCCTTCCCTGATTCTTCAACTTGGCAGGCGTGAGTGGGAGCGTGAAGCGACCATTATTTATATATATATATATATATATATATATATATATATAATAATAATAATAATAATAATAATAATAAAATAAAATAAAAATAAAACAGTTTACTAGTATATGTATATTACTATTACATATTATTATTATATAAACTTATACCTATTAATATGTATATTAGTTAATAATAGATAGATAACATGTAGAAATAATAATAATAATATGATAATGGTAGTAATATTAATAGGGAAGATAATAATAAAATATTAACCCTAATAATTATTATTATTATGAGTGGGTAGGTACTGTTAATAATAAATAAGTATTATTGGAAATAGTTAATAAGTATTCTTTACAATGGGTATATATTATTAGCGTGTATAATGGTTAGTACTGAGTAAGTAACAAGAAGTTATATTAATAATAAAATTAAAGTAATAAGAGGGTAATAAAGCTAATTTAAGTTGTTAACTTTATAACTTTAGGAATAAGATAAAAGTAATTAGTAATTACGATAATAAGATATTATGTTGACTTTATAACATTAAGAACAATACAATAGAATATTAAATAAGATATATATAAGTATATGAGATAATATCTTATACATGATAATGATAATAATGATAATATAGAAGACAAGATTAGTGATGAATAAAATATAAGAATTTACAAGATACTTGAGGGTAGAGTAAAAAGTACAAGTAAAACTAGAATAAAGTACAAAGTAAGAAATAATAATAAAATAAACGAGATCAAATGACATGAAAGGTATCAAAGCACTAAGAATAATATTTATAAGTAATTATATATCATGTTTATTTGATAAGGTGTTGTATTTATTTATTCTCCATGATGTCAGAGCAAGTAAGTGTATGTGCTATGTTTATTTCCTGATGTTAAAGAGTATATTTTACATGTTTGATGATGATTGCATTTCAAGTTTATGCATAATTAAAGTAAAGATAATTAAAGGTTATAAGAAAAGCAAAGAGATGATCCTCCGGTAAGGGGAGGTGATTCTAGCCAAGATAATGACGATCCTTCGGTAAGGGAAGGTGACTCTCAAAAGTACCCCTCTCCCGAAAGGGAACCCAAGGTGGCGACGGCCACGGTATGAGCTCATTACCAAGAAAGAAAGAAGTTGAGGGAGGTCCATATGGACTAAGGCAAAGTTAAAGTTAAAGTTAAAGTAAAGTAAAGTTAAAGACAAGAAAGAACTAAGAATGTTATGAAAATGTTTATGTGACTAACTGTCTTATGAATGAGTTATTATGAGAATTTTTATTATGAATATGTTCAATGCATAGCATGTTTATTATGTTATTAAGAAGCATGATTAAAAGCCATCCACTTCGACTAAAGGAATTTTTAACTTAAAATTGAACAAGTCTTTATGTATGATCACAATTTCATAAAAAACTCGAAGTGACGGAGATGGATACGATGACACTTATGTGTGCATACCCTACTGAGAAATTATAGTTTCTCACCCCTATTTCCGTACCATCTCTAGATGGAGAGCTCTGGTAGGATGCTGAAGGACCTGAGGGTCCCTCCGTTCGTAAGGAGCTTAGAAGATCAACCGCTGGAGGAAGCTGTCATACAAACGTCCAAGACACTTGTAGCCGAGGCGACGACGCTTAGAGCTTCCGTTGTTTTATACGTTTTTCCCTTATTTATGTGCTTTACCCTTAGTTACAGTCAGACCATTGTTAGCCGGCGATATTTATATTAGTAATATATTATATTCAATAATTGTTATGATTCATGTATTTGGGAATATTTGTGATGTATGTTTAAAGTTAGAATTGCATTGCATGTATATATTACATAGATATATTATGTATGGTTATACCTAGTGTGTATATATTGACGATTGCCCTTATTTTCACGATATTATATTTTCGAAAATAAATTCCCACATATTTTCCGCGTATATTATTTTATAAGAAAAGAACAAGCTATGAAATCAGGACGTGACACTTGACGATTGGCCTAAGATGACTTAAGCATTAAGGGCTAATTTCTAGGGTGTTACATTTGGTATCAGAGCACGGTCAATCCTTTTGGGGCTTGAGGATTGGACCTTCTATGCTTTTGTTGCATAGTACGTTAGTTAGACATGCTTTTAAGGTTTGGCCTGTATGGCAACCTTCAGGATAGAAACGCATGGATGTCAAATTGTGTGCTGCAGTAGCTATGCATTCTTAAACCAAACGTTGGGTCTGGCCAACTCGATGGTTTTGTTTTGTGTGTATAGGGACTGATGACTCAAATAAAACATAGTAGGGACGTGTTGCATACCTCGAGGAGCGAAGGAGTTGCTGTAAGAATTTCAACAGGAGCATTTCATCCCAAGAAACATGACAAGGATCACCCAAATTAGCAAGGACGATCTGACATGAACAACCTAGAAGGAAGCATGGGATGCCTCAATCATTCTTGAAGTTAGCAAGATCAACCCCTTTGCGGTTGTCGGATCCCTCAACCCGAGCATCGTTAGCAACTGGATCTTTAGGATGGAGGAGTACGTCACCGACACGCCATACACGGAAGAACAAAAGTTTGTTCATGACGCCCTCATGCGAGTAGAAGATGCAAGGTGTTGGTCTTTTCGCAACCAGATTCTTCTCATCCGAGACGTTTAGAAGAAGTTCTCGCCACTGGCCTTGTGAGACCTTTGGACTACCTATCGTCCGAGGTAGATGTTCGTAGGTTGTTTGGTTTTGCCATGTTTGCGGTGATGACTTGCCTTAATCATCATTGTATGTACCCATGTTGTGCGAAAGCGCAATGGGATGTTCTTTGAAAACCATGTCTAGGCTTAAGGTCGAACTACCTCTAGTTTTACTAAGGCCTAGTCGAGGTTAGTTAAGGGTAGTCGACCTTGGTTAAGAGTTGGTTGCCTTAACTAGTTAGCCACGGATGGTTGCCCGTCTTGGGTTAATCATGACCTCTATATGTTTTCTTGTGCGTTAACCGCACCCTTGTTTGATTTAGACAAAAAAAAAATGTTTTCGAAAATGTTTTACATGGAGACTAAAAGGTATGTTTTCAAACATGTTTTCCGCTCATATTTTCGAAAGGATGTCTTTGCAAATTGACTTCATGTCATATTTCATTAAACAAAAGAGTGTTTTACTTTGACCTCTTCCGTAGTCATGATGGGATAATGTAACACCCTAATAATTACCTCCTTATGCTTAAGTCATAATGAGTTAATCATCATATGTTATCATTCTGTTTCAGAGTCAATTCTTTTAAAATATGGATACGTGGAAAATAGGGCCGTAAAAGCGCAAGTTCTAAATTGTGGCTTGTACGCGATGAGGCATAATCTGATATATCAAACTATGAAACTGTGAATGCACGTAACCATAATACAATATTACATGAAAGTGGCCCATTACATACATATAGATTCAGGTACACATAGGAATTACACATATAAACGTAAAATCCGAACTAATATTATAATAGTAGAGTATTAGAGTTTCTAAGAGTACCATAAGCGTGTACAGTCACTTATGGATCTCTTATAAACTCAACTAAAACGTCAGATAATACATAACATGATAATACAAAATATCAGAAAGATAAGACTCTAAAGCGTAAGTCTCTCCAAGTGTCCGAGTCTTCAATCCTCTGTCAGTATCAGCCTGCTCACCTAGTAGAGGGACCTGTGTCTTGATCTGTATCTAAAACAAATAGTGGTGGAATTGGGGTGAGCTCCACGGACTCAATAGAGGGATCACTCCGATTTATTTTAAAAGCAGTGATACATGTATAAGTTAATTAATATTATTTCTAAAGAACATATTCATATAATTTTCCGGAGTGTCACACCTATATGCATCTTTGATAATTGTATTAATGCATGCATCTGATATGTAAGCAATGTCTATTACATAATTAAGATACAATATATTACAAATAAAACATCAATTATGTCATGTGTCATGAACTTTTACTATAAATGGCACAACCCTCTTACTTTCTACCTCCGCATCACCGTCCCCTAGGCTATGAGCTCATACCTCTCTAGTTTCTACTAGGAATTTGTGGGGAAGAGGGGTTTATTCACTTTCTTTTACAAAATGGTATTGGGGACCGAGGGTGCCAACCTCCCTTGCCAATACCGTTTGTAGAGAAAGCTACTCATAAACTCATTTCTCACTTCACATGACATTTTATCATAATTCTTATCATTCAACATATACATATAGCACATATATTTACACATCTATCTCAGATTATTCACATCAAAACTGCAATCATAAATACATACAAATATCCATTTGAAATTCCTTGCATAGGTCATTTAAGAAATCTTCTTGGTAATTTAGTACTGATATATATATATATATACATATTTATTATGCTGACATATAGAAGATGTAACCATGAAATTCAAATTATTAAAAATGCCAAAACAGCAATAAAATGGAATTCTGCAAGAAATCCTGCGATTTGGCCGCTAGCGTCTAAATCTGTATAACAACCCACTAGCGCCCATAAAATGAACGCTAGCGCGTGTACTTTCGCTAGCAGCTGTAACTTGGCCGCTAGCGCGTGCTTCGATCCTGTTCTCAGCACTAGTTCATCTCAGTTGTCATTTTAATGCACAAAACCATTTCAAACCGAAACTGATGCATGAAAAACATAGGAATACATTGTCTAACATAAACCTAACCCCTACCTCTTGTAGTTTTGCCTCCTTAGAGCTAAGAACTCCCAAAACCTTCTTTAAGCTACTTGCTTCTTAAGTTTTCCTTATTCTTGAAGATGGTGGATGAAGTTCTGAAACTTCCTAATGATCTTTGTTCGGTAGGGATGAGAATAAATGATGTAAAGATTCTAAGGGTGGATTTAGATTCAAATTTGAGTAAGTCTTGGTAGAGTTTGTGAAGGTGGATTGTTTTGTGGATTTGGAGGTGGTGTGGTTTATGTTTAGAGAGTTTGAAGTGTTTGGGGAAGTTTTCTGAGTGAAAATAAAGTTCCTTCAAGGTGAGGGAAGGTCTTAAGGACGGAGGGGACTCATCAGCAAATATAAAAAGTAAAGGGCTAAAATAAAAATGTGAAAATGCAGAAATCCTGTTCTGTCATCGAGCAGGTCGCTAGCGAGCTTACGGCGGCCGCTAGCGACCGCTTTCACCGCCTCCCACCGCTAGCGCCTGTTTACGGCCGTTAGCGATGCTCCAGACCATATTACTCGCTAGCGAGCTGGAACTAGCCGCTAGCGACGGAATGCTGATACATGACAGCAACAGCAGCAGAAATTGTTTTTACAGGTTCTAAACCTTCAATTGCTCCCCAAAGCTTCCTAAACCATCACCAATCACCTACACAACCCTATTATACTTATATAAACTTATACACAATCCTAAATACTTAAAACCTCTCATGATTCCTAATTAAATTATTTCCCTAAACTCGTTTTCCTATTTTAATTTACATTTTTACTCATAATGCAACATAAATGTCATTCTATCATACACATATAATACATAACACACATAACACATATTCAATCATGCAAATATATCAAAACACGTTCTAAACACACATACATCCTAATTATACCTTAAGTAATGCGATTATTTCTCTAATCACCTTAATTAAGGTATGATTAAACTCTCGGGGTCTTACATTCTCCCCCCCTTATAAAGAATTTCGCCCTCGAAATTCAATACCTGTGAAAAGAACCGGGTGTAGTTTCCTCATGTCTTCCTCTCTTTCCCAAGTAAACTCTTCCGCTCTCCCCCGCCCCCAGGCCACCTTCACCAACGGGACAATCTTACTCCTTAATTTCTTGATGTCCCGATCCACAATCCGTGTTGGTGGTAAGGGAAAGGTTAAATCATTCTTTAGTTGTACTTCTTCCGTTTCTAATACATGATTTGGGTCTGAATTGTATTTACGGAGTTGTGACACATGGAAGACATTATGAAGGTTGGATAGACTGGGAGGTAAGGCTATGCGGTATAAGACAGGACCAACTATTATTGTAGGAAAACTCAACTAGGGGTAACATCCTATCCCAACTATTCTTCTCATCTAAGACACAAGATCTCAACATATCCTCTAAAGTTTGGATTGTTCTCTCAGATTGTCCGTCGGTTTGGGGATGATAGGCTGTACTCATACGCAACTTTGTACCAAACGCCTTTTGCAAGGCTTCCCAGAAACGAGAAGTAAATCTCGGATCACGATCCGAAATAATACTCTCGGGTACCCCGTGTAACTTCACTACTTCACGTATGTACAAACTTGCTAATCTTTCCAATGGGAAAGTCGCCTTGATGGGTAAAAAGTGGGCCGATTTAGTCAATCGATCCACAATCACCCATATGGCATCATTACCGGCTTGTGTCCTTGGTAAACCCACTACAAAATCCATCGCTATACTTTCCCATTTCCAATGAGGAACTTGCAATGGTTGTAGCATGCCAGGATCTTTTTGATGTACTATCTTTACCTTCTGGCATACCAAACACCGGTTAACCCATTCTGATACTTCCTTCTTCATACCCGGCCACCAAAACATTTTCTTCAAATCTTGATACATCTTGGTAGCCCCAGGGTGAATGGTGAAATGGCTCTTATGAGCCTCCTCCAAAATACTACTTCGGAGGTCACCATGAGCGGGTACACAAATCCTACCCTTACATCTCCACAATCCATCTCCGTCTTGACAAAACTCTCTCACTTTTCCCTCTTGTACCGCCCTCAAATTCCCTTGAATTCCTCATCCGTCACTTGGGCTCGGGCAATGTCTCTTTTAAACTTACTTGAGACCATAAGATGACTTACTCTCATGCTCATCGGGGTGAAGGATACTCCTAGATTAAGGTTTCTAAAATCTTCTAATAATTCCATCTCTTTAATCATCATATGGGATACGTGAAGCATCTTACGACTCAAGCATCTGCCACTGCATTTGCCTTTCCAGGGTGGTAATTCAAACCAAAATCATAATCCTTTAGAAATTCCATCCATCGTCGTTGCCTCATGTTTAACTCCTTCTGATCAAAGAGATACTTCAAACTCTTATGATCAGAGAAAACCTCAAATCTCACCCCATATAAGTAGTGTCTCCAAATCCTTAAAGCAAAAACTATTGCCGCAAGCTCCAGGTCATGGGTAGGATAGTTCACCTCGTGTTGCTTTAATTGCCGTGAAGCATATGCCACTACCTGGTGATGTTGCATCAATACGCAACCCAACCCTTTTCCCGAAGCATCGCAATACACTTCAAAAGGTTCATTAGGATCGGGCACAATCAATACAGGTGTGGTGGTCAATCTCTCCTTTAACTCCATAAAACTTTTCTCACACTCCGATGACCACACAAATGAGGAATTCTTTCTAGTGAGCTTGGTTAAGGGTAAAGCAAGTTGTGAAAATCCCTTAATAAATCTACGGTAATAACCGGCCAGACCTAAGAAACTCCGTACCTCCGTAACCGTAGTAGGTCTTTCCCAGTTTACCACTGCTTCAATCTTACTAGGATCCACAACTATTCCTTCTGCTGACACCACATGACCTAGGAACTTAACTTCTTTCATACATTACTCAACTTAGCGTATAGCTTCTTTTCCTTCAACACCTCCAATACAACCCTCAAATGGCTTTCATGTTCTTCCTCCGTCTTAGAATAAATCAAAATGTCATCAATAAAGGCAACCACAAACTTATCCAAGAACGGCCGAAAAATCCTATTCATGTAATCCATGAACACGGCCGGGGCATTAGTTAATCCAAAAGACATGACTGTGAACTCATAATGCCCATAGCGAGTCCTGAAAGCCGTCTTCGGTATGTCCTCCCCTCGGACTCGAATCTGATGCTAGCCTGACCTCAAGTCTATTTTGGAAAACACTCTAGCTCCTCTCAACTGATCCATCAAATCATCAATCCTAGGGAGGGGATACTTATTATTTATGGTCACTTTATTCAACTGTCTATAGTCTATGCTTAACCTCATACTTCCGTCTTTCTTCTTTACAAACAACACCGGTGCTCCCCATGGCGAGGCACTTGGCCTAATGAAACCCTTATCTAACAACTCTCCCAATTGGGTTTTAAGTTCTTTTAACTCACTGGGTGACATGCGGTACGGGGCCATAGAGACAGGCCCTGTTCCCGGAGCGAGGTCAATACTAAACTCTACCTCTCTAGGTGGAGGAAACTCTGGTATGTCATCAGGGAAAACCTCAGGATACTCTCTTACAACTGGTATAGCAGCCAAACCTGGCGTGGCCTCTATATTGTTCGAGGCAAGAAAAACAAGACTTTTATCTGTAACCCCACTTTGTCCCACTTCCACAGGATGAACCAATAGACTAAACGAAATAATAGAGGACTCAGGTGTAGGAATACTATATGAGTCTGGAAATACAACCGACTTAGCATGACAATCTAACAAAATTTTATGTGCTGACAACCAGTCCATACCCAGAATCACTCCTAACCCAGACATAGGTAAACATATAAGATCGAAGGTGAACGACCTATCCCCTAACATGAACTGACACTTAGTACAAACAGTGCAAGTCTTTATGGGTTTGGCTGTAGGTGTGGAAACATATAGGTCATATGGTAACTCACACATGGCTAAATGCAATTCTCTAGCATGCCTATATGATATGAATGAATGGGTAGCTCCGGAATCAAAAAGTACAACTAACTCTTGATTTTTAACCTTACACTTACCCCTAATCAAATCATCAGATCGAGATGCATCTTCTGCATTTACTATAAAGACCCTTCCCTGGTGTTGAGGCCTAGAGGGGGTCGGAGCTGCTGTAGTCTGTGACTGAGAGGATGAACGACAATCCCGTGCTATGTGTCCTGGCTTGCCGCATCTGTAGCACACGTTTTGCCCTGCATAACAAACCCCTCGATGTGCCTTGTTGCATTGTGTGCAGATAGGTACCTCTGGAACTCTGGAAGGAACTACTGATCGAGACTGAGATGGTCCCTGCTGGGGCCGTGCACGATTTGAGCCCCTAAACTGACGAGACGGGAATTGGCGAGGTGGGGGGTGCTGTCTCTTGAACTGAGGAGCCTGTGGTGCTAAACTCCTCCTGGTAGTCTCTACATAACTACTTTCTCCCAGATGGCATGCCTGCTCATGAACTCTACATGCCTCAACTAACTGTGCATAACTATCAAAACGAAGATGATTCATTGTCCTCTGCATCTCCTGTGACAAACCATTCCTATACTTCATACATTTCCATGACTCCATCGGGTTTCCCTGAAACATTTCTGAAAATTTAATGAGATGTTCGAACCGTGCAGTATATTCTGCAATAGACATCTGCCCTTGGGTCAGATTCAAGAATTCTCTTTCCTTGGCCTCCCTCACTGATCTGGGAAAGTACTTCTCATAGAAAAGCTCCTTGAACCTGTTCCATGGAATAGGAATCCCCATAGCCTCCAAACGAGCCTTTTCCCCTCTCCACCAATCCCCTGCATCATTTTCTAACATGAAAGTAGTAAAGTTGGTACGCTGTAAGTCGGAACAATGCACCACTGTAAAAATCTTTTCCATCCTTTCAATCCATTCCCCAGCTGCCGCCGGGTCCGTGGAACTTGTAAAAATTGGAGGATTTACTCCCCGGAACTCAGCAAAACGAACATTTTCTCTTTCAGCCTCCGGATGTGGTGCAGGAGGTGTCTGCCGTCCCATATACTCCACCAATTGTTGTACCGCCCTAGCCATCCCAGCCAGAGCCTCATTAGTTACATTTCCGGTGTCATTGCCACTTCCAGATGCCCCCGTCGTGCGTCTCTTAGGTGCCATTTGTATCTGTACACACAAACACAATCACTGAGGTGATTAGTCTCAATAATCATATTAAGTATACACAGCTACTATTGCACCAAACAGACAAGTTATGTTTTACGGTAACCAACTATAAACATAACACTATCGTACTATGCAACAAAAGCATAGATGGCCATAACCCCAAGCCTTAAGGTTCGACCGGCTCTGATACCAAAATGTAACACCCTAATAATTACCTCCTTATGCTTAAGTCATAATGAGTTAATCATTATATGTTATCATTCTGTTTCAGAGTCAATTCTTTTAAAATATGGATACGTGGAAAATAGGGCTGTAAAATTTTCAAAGTAAAAGCGCAAGTTCTAAATTGTGGCTTGTACGCGATGAGGCATACATCTTCAATCCTCTGTCAGTATCAGCCTGCTCACCTAGTAGAGGGACCTGTGTCTTGATCTGTATCTAAAACAAATATTGGTGGAATTGGGGTGAGCTCCACGGACTCAATAGAGGGATCACTCCGATTTATTTTAAAAGCAGTGATACATGTATAAGTTAATTAATATTATTTCTAAAGAACATATTCATATAATTTTCCGGAGTGTCACACCTATATGCATCTTTGATAATTGTGTTAATGCATGCATCTGATATGTAAGCAATGTCTATTACATAATTAAGATACAATATATTACAAATAAAACATCAATTATGTCATGTGTCATGAACTTTTACTATAAATGGCACAACCCTCTTACTTTCTACCTCCGCATCACCGTCCCCTAGGCTATGAGCTCATACCTCTCTAGTTTCTACTAGGAAATTGTGGGGAAGACGGGTTTATTCACTTTCTTTTACAAAATGGTATTGGGGACCGAGGGTGCCAACCTCCCTTGCCAATACCGTTTGTACAGAAAGCTACTCATAAACTCATTTCTCACTTCACATGACATTTTATCATAATTCTTATCATTCAGCATATACATATAGCACATATATTTACACATCTATCTCAGATTATTCACATCAAAACTGCAATCATAAATACATACAAATATCCATTTGAAATTCCTTGCATAGGTCATTTAAGAAATCTTCTTGGTAATTTAGTACTGATATATATATATATATACATATTTATTATGCTGACATATAGAAGATGTAACCATGAAATTCAAATTATTAAAAATGCCAAAATAACAATAAAATGGAATTCTGCAGGAAATCCTGCGATTTGGCCGCTAGCGCGCTCCATGTGGCCGCTAGCGTCTAAATCTGTATAACAACCCGCTAGCGCCCATAAAATGAACACTAGCGCGTGTACTTTCGCTAGCGGCTGTAACTTGGCCACTAGCGCGTGCTTCGATCCTGTTCTCAGCACTAGTTCATCTCAGTTGTCATTTTAATGCACAAAACCATTTCAAACCGAAACTGATGCATGAAAAACATAGGAATACATTGTCTAACATAAACCTAACCCCTACCTCTTGTAGTTTTGCCTCCTTAGAGCTAAGAACTCTCAAAACCTTCTTTAAGCTACTTGCTTCTTAAGTTTTCCTTATTCTTGAAGATGGTGGATGAAGTTCTGAAGCTTCCTAATGATCTTTGTTCGGTAGGGATGAGAATAAATGATGTAAAGATTCTAAGGGTGGATTTAGATTCAAATTTGAGTAAGTCTTGGTAGAGTTTGTGAAGGTTGGAGTGTTTTGTGGATTTGGAGGTGGTGTGGTTTATGTTTAGAGAGTTTGAAGTGTTTGGGGAAGTTTTCTGAGTGAAAATGAAGTTCCTTCAAGGTGAGGGAAGGTCTTAAGGATGGAGGGGACTCATCAGCAAATATAAAAAGTAAAGGGATAAAATAAAAATGTGAAAATGCAGAAGTCCTGTTCTGTCATCGAGCAGGTCGCTAGCGAGTTTACGGCGGCCGTTAGCGACCGCTTTCACCGCCTCCCACCGCTAGCGCCTGTTTACGGCCGTTAGCGATGCTCCAGACCATATTACTCGCTAGCGAGCTGGAACTAGCCGCTAGCGACGGAATGCTGATACATGATAGCAACAACACTAATCACCTACAATTGCTCCCCAAAGCTTCCTAAACCATCACTAATCACCTACACAACCCTAATATACTTATATAAACTTATACACAATCCTAAATACTTAAAACCTTTCATGATTCCTAATTAAATTATTTCCCTAAACTCGTTTTCCTATTTTAATTTACATTTTTACTCATAATGCAACATAAATGTCATTCTATCATACACATATAATACATAACACACATAACACATATTCAATCATGCAAATATATCAAAACACGTTCTAAACACACATACATCCTAATTATACCTTAAGTAATGCGATTATTTCTCTAATCACCTTAATTAAGGTATGATTAAACTCTCGGGGTCTTACATTCTCCCCCCTTATAAAGAATTTCGCCCTCGAAATTCAATACCTGTGAAAAGAACCGGGTGTAGTTTCCTCATGTCTTCCTCTCTTTCCCAAGTAAACTCTTCCGCTCTCCCCCGCCCCCAGGCCACCTTCACCAACGGGACAATCTTACTCCTTAATTTCTTGATGTCCCGATCCACAACCCGTGTTGGTGGTAAGGGAAAGGTTAAATCATCCTTTAGTTGTACTTCTTCTGTTTCTAATACATGATTTGGGTCTGAATTGTATTTACGGAGTTGTGACACATGGAAGACATTATGAAGGTTGGATAGACTGGGAGGTAAGGCTATGCGGTATGCAACAGGACCAATGCGACTCAAGATCTGATATGGACCTAGGTATCTCAGACTTAACTTCTTGACCTTGATTGCTCTACCTATACCTGTGGTGGGGGTCACACGTAAAAACACATGGTCTCCGACCTCAAACTCTAGTGGCCTACGCCGATTGTCCGCATAACTCTTTTGACGACTTTGAGCTGTCATGAGTCTTTCCCTGATCCTTTTAATCTGTTCCGTAGTTTCCCTCACTAGTTCGGGTCCTATGGCACTCTTTTCACCCGGATCATACCAGCATAATGGAGAACGGCACTTCCTACCATACAATGCTTCAAAAGGAGCCATTCCTATGCTAGTATGAAAACTATTATTGTAGGAAAACTCAACTAGGGGTAACATCCTATCCCAACTATTCTTCTCATCTAAGACACAAGATCTCAACATATCCTCTAAAGTTTGGATTGTTCTCTCAGATTGTCCGTCGGTTTGGGGATGATAGGCTGTACTCATACGCAACTCTGTACCAAACGCATTTTGCAAGGCTTCCCAGAAACGAGAAGTAAATCTCGGATCACGATCCGAAATAATACTCTCGGGTACCCCATGTAACTTCACTACTTCACGTATGTACAAACTTGCTAATCTTTCCAATGGGAAAGTCGCCTTGATGGGTAAAAAGTGGGCCGATTTAGTCAATCGATCCACAATCACTCATATGGCATCATTACCAGCTTGTGTCCTTGATAAACCCACTACAAAATCCATCGCTATACTTTCCTGATTAGTACATGTAAATGTATATATGCACACACGTAAGAAACAATAAAGAAATTGTAACACATATGATTTATATATATATATATATATATATGCGAAAGGCGTGGATGAGCCTTCCCTGATTCTTCAACTTGGCAGGCGTGAGTGGGAGCGTGAAGCGACCATTATTTATATATATATATAATAATAATAAGAATAATAAAATAAAATAAAAATAAAACAGTTTACTAGTATATGTATATTACTATTACATATTATTATTACATAAACTTATACCTATTAATATATATATTAGTTAATAATAGGTAGATAACATGTAGAAATAATAATAATAATAATATGATAATGGTAGTAATATTAATAGGGAAGATAATAATAAAATATTAACCCTAATAATAATTATTATTATGAGTGGGTAGGTACTGTTAATAATAAATAAGTATTATTGGAAATAGTTAATAAGTATTCTTAACAATGGGTATATATTATTAGCGTGTATAATGGTTAGTACTGAATAAGTAACAAGAAGTTATATTAATAATAAAATTAAAGTAATAAGAGGGTAATAAAGCTAATTTAAGTTGTTAACTTTATAACTTTAGGAATAAGATAATAGTAATTAGTAATTACGATAATAAGATATTATGTTGACTTTATAACATTAAGAACAATACAATAGAATATTAAATAAGATATATATAAGTATATGAGATAATATCTGATACATGATAATGATAATAATGATAATATAGAAGACAAGATTAGTGATGAATAAAATATAAGAATTTACAAGATACTTGAGGGTAGAGTAAAAAGTACAAGTAAAACTAGAATAAAGTACAAAGTAAGAAATAATAATAAAATAAACGAGATCAAATGACATGAAAGGTATCGAAGCACTAAGAATAATATTTATAAGTAATTATATATCATGTTTATTTGATAAGGTGTTGTATTTATTTATTCTCCATGATGTCAGAGCAAGTAAGTGTATGTGCTATGTTTATTTCATGATGTTAAAGAGTATATTTTACATGTTTGGTGATGATTGCATTTCAACTTTATGCATAATTAAAGTAAAGATAATTAAAGGTTCTAAGAAAAGCAAAGAGATGATCCTCCGGTAAGGGGAGGTGATTCTAGCCAAGATGATGACGATCCTTCGGTAAGGGAAGGTGACTCTCAAAAGTACCCCTCTCCCGAAAGGGAACCCAAGGTGGCGATGACCACGGTATGAGCTCATTACCAAGAAAGAAAGAAGTTGAGGGAGGTCCATATGGACTAAGGCAAAGTTAAAGTTAAAGTAAAGTTAAAGACAAGAAAGAACTAAGAATGTTATGAAAATGTTTATGTGACTAATTGTCTTATGAATGAGTTATTATGTGAATTTTTATTATGAATATGTTCAATGCATAGCATGTTTATTATGTTATTAAGAAGCATGATTAAAAGCCATCCACTTCGACTAAAGGAATTTTTAACTTAAAATTGAACAAGTCTTTATGTATGATCACAATTTCATAAAAAACTCGAAGTGGCGGAGATGGATACGATGACACTTATGTGTGCATACCCTACTGAGAAATTATAGTTTCTCACCCCTATTTCCGTACCATCTCTAGATGGAGAGCTCTGGTAGGATGCTGAAGAACCTGAGGGTCCCTCCGTTCGTAAGGAGCTTAGAAGATCAACCGCTGGAGGAAGCCGTCATACCAACGTCCAAGACACCTGTAGCCGAGGCGACGACGCTTAGAGCTTCCGTTGTTTTATACGTTTTTCCCTTATTTATGTGCTTTACCCTTAGTTACAGTCAGACCATTGTTAGCCGGCGATATTTATATTAGTAATATATTATATTCAATAATTGTTATGATTCATGTATTTGGGAATATTTGTGATGTATGTTTAAAGTTAGAATTGCATTGCATGTATATATTACATAGATATATTATGTATGGTTATACCTAGCGTGTATATATTGACGATTGCCCTTATTTTCACGATATTATATTTTCGAAAATAAATTCCCACATATTTTCCGCGTATATTATTTTATAAGAAAAGAACAAGCTATGAAATCAGGACGTGACACTTGATGATTGGCCTAAGATGACTTAAGCATTAAGGGCTAATTTCTAGGGTGTTACACTTTCCCGCTTCAAGAGCAGGGGCAATTAGGAAGGCCATTTGTAACATTCAGCAACAACAAGGAGAAACACTCTATGAATACTGGGAGCGTTTCAACAGACTGGTCTCGAGGTGTCCTTCCCATCAGATATCCGATGCCAACCTCATCCAATTCTTTTATGAGGGGTTGTGTGTTGCTGATAGGCATACTATTGATTGCTCAAGTGGGGGAGCACTGATGAACAAGACCTTGGCTGAGGCTATGAAGCTGATAGAAACCATAGCCTCCAACAATCAGCAGTTTGGAACCCGTGATGCTCCTAATGCAAAAGGGGTGCATGAAGTTGGCCCCTATGATCAAGGGGCATTGGCGAAGCAATTGGCAGAGATGACATGTGCCATAAAAGAACTTGCTCTGATAAGCCAACAAAAGGTGGTGGCGTCTGCTTCCGTCCCAACCCCTCCACCAGTAATCCAGGCATGCGGGATTTGTGCTAGTGACCATCCTACAGATGTGTGCCCTCAGTTGAATGAGGAATATGCAATGGTGACAGCCACAAATTTCCCCAATCAAGGGCAATCTCAATTCGGTAATACCTATAAGCCTTCCTGGAAAAATCATCCAAACTTTAGGTGGAGTAACCAAAGCCAAACACAACAACCACCACAGTTCCAACCCCAAAGCACACATCCTTTTCCCAATCAACAAAAATACCAACCCCCTCACAAGAGAGTACAAGGCCATCCACCTCTACCTCCTAAACCACCTCAATACACCCCACCTCAGTCTACTCCATCATCTTCTGAGTCAAAGATACAACAACTTTTGAAGTTGATGATGGAAGAGAAGGTTAAGAATGAGAAAATGAGGAAAGACGTTGCCCAGCTGATGGAGGAACACAATGCTTCTTTAAATAAATAGAAATCACATTCCCTCCTAAACATTTCCAAATCCAAAGGGGAATGTGAGTGCCATAGCTCTGAGATCAGGGACAGTACTTCCTACAGTTGAAACCCCAAAACCTAATGGGGAGCCTCAAGTCATAACAACTGAGGAAGAAACACAAGTGCAAGAGGAGGAGGCACAGGTGGAGATCTTGTAGGAGGGTAAAGGGAAGATGGGTGTGGAAAACAAAGGAGCTGAGCCAATTACACCACCACCAAGACTACCTTTCCCCCAAGCTGCTAGTAGGGGAAAGAAAAAGACAGGGATAGACGAAGAGGTCTTGGAAACCTTCAAAAAGGTTGAGGTAAATATTCCTCTCCTAGAAGCTATAAAGCAAGTGCCAAAGTATGCCAAATTCCTTAAAGAATTGTGCACTCAAAAGAGAAGGATAAAAGGAGAAAAGGTTCAAGTCAATGCTGCCTCTCTAACTCCTGCTCTCTCTCAAAACTTCCAAGACCCGGGATCTTTCTCTATCCCATGTCTTATTGAGGAGCTAATTATCAAAGATGTCTTGGCTGACTTAAGAGCTGATATCAATGTCATGCCAAAGGCAGTCTACCAAGCTATGAATTTCGGGGAACTCAAGCCTACACGACTCCTCCTGCAGTTTGCTAACAAGAGTGTGCAAAAGCCTGAAGGACTTCTGGAAGACGTACTAATTAAGGCAAATGATCTAATCTTCCATGTGGATTTTTATGTGCTGGATACAGATTCCTCTATTCCTCTAGACCAGCAAACACTCATTTGTGGCCGTCCTTTCTTAAAAACTGTAAAAGCCAAGGTTGATGTGTTCGCCGGAACATTGGATACAGAGTGTGGGGACATTAAAGCTAGGTTTTGCTTAAGAAGTGCAATGAAACACCCATCTGACACTCACTCGATTTTTTCTCTTGACATCATTGATGAGTTAGTTGATGATGAGGTGAGTCATTGACTCCTAGAGCTTGGAGATAAAATTATTTTAAAAAAAAGCAGTGATGTTGCATGTAATGGGTATGAGAAACTTGATTTTCTGTGCCAAATGTGTGAGGAGGATGATTTTGAACTTTTTGGGGATCAATCCCTAGTTTCTGTTGATAAAAACACTCCTCTAACTGAACAAGATTGTGAAAAACCCATGCAGACAACATCAGATGCGTCCTTCTCAGTTTCTGACGCCAAAAAAACCGCCCTGGCGGTGGTCTCAACCGCTCCAGCGGTCTTGACCGCCTCAGCGGTGGCGACTGCCGCTCCAGCGGTGGTGTCATTCGCCTCAGCGGTGGTGACGTCCGCCCCAGCGGTCGCGGCGACCCCTTCCCCAATTTCTTTTCCTGTTTGTACCAAAGATAAAAAGTCTGACTTGAAAATACTTCCCCCTCATTTGAAATATGCATACTTGGGGGAAGGAGACACATTTCCGGTAATTATTGCCAATGCTCTTTCTATTGAAAATGAAAATAAGCTCTTAGAAGTTTTGAAAATAAACAAAAAGGCCATTGGTTGGGAATTATCGGATTTGGTTGGTATTAGCTCTTTCATATGCACTCACAGGATTTTACTGGAGGAAGGTGCTAAAGCCGTAAGGCAACCGCAGAGGAGAACAAATCCTCTCATTCTTGATGTGGTGAAGAAAGAGATTTCAAAACTCCTTCAGGCCGGGATCATCTATCCTATCTCTAATAGTGAATGGGTGAGCCCTGTACAAGTTGTTCCTAAAAAGTCTGGAATCACTGTCATAAAAAATGAGAGAGATGAACTCATACCCACTAGAATCCAGAATTCGTGGCAGGTGTGTATTGATTACCACAGATTGAATGATGTAACGCGCAAGGATCACTTTCCTTTGCCGTTTGTTGATCAAATTCTTGAAAAACTTGCGGGTCAATCACACTACTGCTTCCTGGATGGATTCTCTGGGTATTTTCAAATACAAATAGCACCGGAAGATCAGGAAAAAACTACTTTTACTTGCCCATTTGGTACCTATGCCTATCGTTGGATGCCATTTGGATTATGCAATGCTCCTGGTACTTTCCAAAGGTGTATGATGAGCATCTTCTCTGACTTTATTGGTGAATTTTTAGAAGTGTTCATGGATGATTTCACTGTTTATGGGGATTCCTTCGACTCTTGCTTGCAACACCTCTCCCTTGTTTTAAAACAGTGTATCAGGACCAACCTCGTATTAAATTTTGAAAAATGTCATTTTATGGTTGATAAAGGTGTGGTCCTGGGGCACATTGTCTCTAAAGAGGGTATTGCAGTTGATCCTGCGAAAGTCGAAGTGATTTCCTCTCTACCTCACCCCACCTCTTTGCGGGAAATTCGCTCTTTTCTGGGTCATGCAGGTTTCTACAGGCGTTTCATTAAGGATTTCAGCAAGATTGCGAAGCCTCTGGCAGATCTGCTGTAGAAAGATGCTGAATTTGATTTCAACAAGGACTGCCAAGAGGCGTTTGAGCTACTGAAAAACAGACTGACTTCTGCACCAATTATGAAACCTCCGAAGTGGGACCTCCCCTTCGAAATCATGTTCGATGCGTCAAACTATGTTGTGGGTACCGCGCTAACTCAGCGCGAAGGTAAGGAATCCTTTGTAATTTCTTATGCTTCTCGTACTTTAGACTATGCTCAGGCTAACTATACCACCATTGAGAAGGAGCTTTTAGCAATTGTTTTTGCTCTTGAAAAATTTAGATCTTATCTCCTTGGCTCTCATGTGGTGGTGTACACAGACCATGCAGCTCTAAAGTACCTGTTAAAGAAACCAGATGCAAAACCCCGCCTTCTCAGGTGGATGTTGCTTTTGCATGAATTTGACTTGGATATAAAAGATAGGAGTGGTTGCCACAATCTGGTAGTTGATCATCTGAGCAGAGTTGAGCATATTCCAGATGACCCAATTCCATTGGATGATCAGTTTCCGGATGAGCGTATCATGAGTGTGCAAACCTCTGTACCTTGGTTCGTAGACATTGCGAATTATTTGGTTGCCAAAACTCTCCCTCCATATTTTTCAAAATCCCAAAGGGACAAACTTATTTATGATGCAAAGTATTATGTGTGGGATGATCCCTATTTGTGGAGGTTTTGTGCTGACCAAATCATTCGCAGGTGCGTCCCTGAGCATGAGCACCACTCCATACTTGATTTTTGCCATGCACAGGCTTGTGGTGGCCATTTTGGACCGCAGCGCACTGGTCGTAAAATTCTTGAGTGCGGTCTATTTTGGCTATCTATTTTTAAAGATTGTTATGAATATTCCAAGTCCTGTGCTAGGTGTCAAAGAATGGGAAAGAATTCTAGAATGAATGAAATGCCCCAGCAACCATTACTGTTTTGTGAAATTTTTGATGTTTGGGGTATTGACTTCATGGGTCGTTTCCCTGTTTCTGCTGGTTTCAATTATATACTTCTAGCTGTTGATTATGTGTCTAAGTGGGTTGAGGCAATCCCCACTCGTACTAATGACTCTGCTGTAGTGTGCATTTTTGTGAAAAGTAACATAATCTCTAGATTTGGCATTCCTAAGGCCATCATCAGTGACCAAGGCACCCACTTCTGCAATAAAACTTTTGATGCCTTGCTTCGCAAGTATGGGGTTGTACATAAGGTGGCAACACCTTATCATCCTCAAACTAACGGGTAGGCTGAGGTGTCCAACCAGGAAATTAAAAAGATTTTAGAAAAAATGGTTGGACCCTCAAGAAAGGATTTGAGTGCTAAGTTGTCTGATGCTCTATGGGCTTACCGTACTGCTTATAAAACCCCGATTGGGATGAGCCCCTTTCAGTTGGTATTTGGAAAATCCTGTCATTTGCCGGTGGAAATTGAACACCGTGCATACTGGGCGGTTAAGCAGTGTAACATGGACCTAGGGAATGCCGGTAAAGAGAGGAAATTACAGCTGCAAGAACTTGATGAACTCCGGCGGGATGCCTATGAGAGGTCAAAAATCTATAAGGAGAAAACTAAAGCCTTCCATGACCAATCCATACTGAGGAATGATGTGTTACCATATCATAGTTATTTTTATTACTTGTTAGTAGTTTAATCTTTGTATTTTGAGTGTTTTGTTTAGATTATTTAGGTATTTTTAGTTGTTTTGTTAGAAGTAAGATGTTTTGATTAGATTTTCATAATTTGTAGGATTTACAACCCTTTCTTGGTGTTTTAAACACAATTGGGGCTATGGACCTTGGATGGAGTTGATTTTGGTGTTGTTGAAAAGATCATGTGACCTCCACTATTTTTGCACTTTTAGTTAGCATTTGATTTTTAAATATTGTCTAGAGAGATAAAAGGAGAAAAACAAGGGATAAAGGGAGTTAGTTTTGGAGACTCTTTTTAAAAAGGAGTCTTGGAGATTGATGAAGGAACTCAGGAACTAACACACAAGAAGAAGCTTGAAGATTAATGGAGATCAAGAATTGAAGAAAGAATTCAAGGAGATCAAGAATTGAAGAAAGAATTCAAGGAGATCAAGATTGGAGGAATCCAACTCAGCATCTCATTTGGTTTCATGTTCTCTTCTTTAATTTTTATCTCTTTTATAATTGCCATTGACATGAAGAACTAAATTCATTGTTAGGGTTAGGGGTTTATTTACTTTCCATGGATTAAGATTAAACTTTTGTGGACCTTTGTTGATTGCTTTCTAAATTCAAGAATTTACCTTGTTTTAATCATTTATTTTTGAGTTTGGAAATTCTCTTCTATAAATTATCTTGGGTTTCTACATCAATTTGGGAAAATTTATGTATGAGCTAGCTCTAGGATAAATTCCATGAATGTTTAATGTCTAGGGATAAAATTGAATATTTATGTGAACATTGAATCAGTGATCGTTCTTAATCTTTTCTAGATAATAATTTGACCAAGGGATTGACTTTTTGTTAGACTAGGAAAACTATTGAATTACCAAGGGATTGGAATTTAATAAATTAAGATTCGTTCATTAATTTAGTATTGCATGACTCAAAGGTAACAATTGTGAATTTTAATTCCAGAGAAATTAGAGAACCCCGACACCCTAACACTTTTGCAATTACTTTTTACTCTTATTTTCATTCTCTATTATTTTCATTAGTTAGAAAACATTATTCACTTCGATTGTTCTAATTAGAGATTTTACTAGTGAATTATTGCTCAATCCTTTAATCCTCGTGGGAACGATACCCACTTACCGTGGATTTATTACTTGTACGATTCGGTGCACTTGCCGATACGCTATCAAGTTTTTGGCGCCGTTGCCGGGGATAATTGTGGTTGACAATATGAGTAATTAGTAAATTTTCTAAATTAGATTTTTTTTTCATTTCTATTTCTTTTCATGGATGGCACTTATTGTGAAGTTTGTGGGTGTTTTTCACATCAATTTGCTCAATGTCCAATCATATTTCCTTGTTGTGATTTTTGTTCAAGTACTATGCATATGACTTGTTCATGTCCTCTGTACGAGGCTCAACCATGGATGTCATCTAATGAATTTTGTCAGGTATGTGCAAGTTGGACACATCCAACATGATTATGTCCGTACACGGGTAAGATAAAAGTACTTGATGAACTTGTTAATAGAACTGTTATAGATATCAATGAGGAATTAGGTGGGACATTCATGATAATTGATGTGAATTCTATAGATGAAGAACGTTTGGCTGTGCCAAGTGTTCTTGACTCCCAAGATGATTCATGTGTGCAGAAGGTGATAAATATTGATTTTACTGTATACATGCACAAGAATATGGATTTCATTTCTTATTTCATATTTGTCATTCTTGTGTTTGTTTGTGAAAAGTATTTGATATTGCTGCTATTTGTAAAAATTTACATTTTTGATTCTTTTGATTAGGATTTTGTCAAATGTCAAGCTAATGACGTTAAAAGAGCGCTTATTGGGAGGCAACCCAATATTTATTGTCATTTAATTTAATTTTGATTTAGTTTGTTTTAATTTGCTTTATTATTTTCTAATAAAAACTTAAACCTCTTTTCTCTGCAGTTTTGTTCTTCTTCATAACTTCTTTCTTTCTTTGCCTAGCTCCCTCATCACTTGTACTGAAAATTTGTTTTGATTGAATCTTGAATTTAGAATTTAGAATTTTGAAAAATTCTAAGTTTGGAGTTCTACAATTCCAAATTTGGAGTTTTTGAATTTGGTACAAGTGGTTTGAAGTTTGTTGGAATGATATGTGTGCTCCTTAACATGTGTAATTGGCTTTATTGTTTGTGAGATCACTCATAACAGGAACATTCAATGACATCATCATCCAAGGAGAGTAAGATCATGTTGAAAAATAAGACGAATTGGTTGAAGCGTCGGGATAAGGGAAGTTTTTTTTGCTTTATTTTCTTTTTTATGTTTAGTTTTCTTTATTTATTTTTTTAGTCTAGGTTGTGTGTGTGTGTGTTTTTCTTTTTGGAGTTAATTGTTCTTGATTTTAGTTGATGAGTCATTGTTAGAGAATTCTTAGAGGATTAGTGGAATTGTGGAAAATGCTTAATGAAAAGAAGAAAAGTTGTTTAAAGTAGTAATTATATTATTATTGAAATGCATGCTTGTACACACTTTTCTAAAGTTTTTATTGTTGGAATATGCAATGATTATGGAGAGAAAATTAGGTGCTTTGTCTAGAGTAAAATTATAGGGATACTTGGACTAATTCTTAATCTTGAGTTTGTTTGATCTCTTATGAGCATAATTCTAGTGTGGTGTATTCTCAATGATATGTAAGGACAATGTGTTATAAATTTTGAATTTAGTTACTTGGCGAGATGAATTATTGCAGATAAATTAAATGAATGAAAAATGGGAAGTTGATTAGTACCAAAGGTACAAAAAATCTTAAGGCTCTGAGCACCAATGTCTAGGAATTGAATAGATGGTAATATCTTTATTATCTTGGATAAGTGCTTGTGGTGTGTATGTGTTAGGGAAAGACTTGGGCAAGTAGTTCTGAGGGGTGCATTATCACCTAATGACTTGGGCCAACTGGACCGGGAGCATTGATTGAAAGCCTATTTTAAAGAGTCTCCTTAAGACAGAGCATTTAGAGTCAAAATTAAATTCCCATAGATAATTGATTCTTAAATGTGTTGAATTAGTCATCTGCAATTTATTCTTACCTCATTGATTGATTCATTTATGCTTTAAGATGTTGAGTTAAAAGTCTTTATTAATCATTGAGATGCATCATCTACATTAGTGGTTGAGAACTGATCTTGAGTGTAGAAGCAGTGAAAGTATCCTCATAATTTGATCCGGACTTAGTTCTTTTGTGTTGATTTGTTACATTGCATAGTTTGACAGTGAATTAAAATGAATTGTGTGTATTTGCATGTTTTCATACAATTTTGTGATTATCTTGACTGTTGCATCATAAAGTATTTTCCTGAGAGCATAATCTATAGTTCCTTAATACTCCTTGATTCTTTATGTGTGGTCTTTTGTTTTGGTCATGTTTTAAATTGGTTGCTTGGGGACAAGCAACTGTTTAAGTTTGGAGTTGTGATGTGTTACCACATCATAGTTATTTTTATTACTTTTTAGTAGTTTAATCTTTGTATTTTGAGTGTTTTGTTTAGATTATTTAGGTATTTTTAGTTGTTTTGTTAGAAGTAAGATGTTTTGATTAAATTTTCATAATTTGTAGGATTTACAACCCTTTCTTGGTGTTTTAAACACAATTGGAGCTATGGACCTTGGATGGAGTTGATTTTGGTGCTGTTGAAAAGATCATGTGATCTCCACTATTTTTGCACTTTTAGTTAGCATTTGATTTTGAAATATTGTCTAGAGAGATAAAAGGAGAAAAACAAGGGATAAAGGGAGTTAGTTTGGGAGTTTTTAAAAGTTAGTTTTGGAGACTCTTTTTAAAAAGGAGTCTTGGAGATTGATGAAGGAACTCAGGAACTAACACACAAGAAGCAGCTTGAAGATCAATGGAGATCAAGAATTGAAGAAAGAATTCAAGGAGATCAAGATTGGAGGAATCCAACTCAACATCTCATTTGGTTTCATGTTCTCTTCTTTAATTTTTATCTCTTTTGTAATTGCCATTGACATGAAGAACTAAATTCATTGTTAGGGTCAGGGGTTTAATTACTTTCCATGGATTAAGATTAAACTTTTGTGGACCTTTGTTGATTGCTTTCTAAATTCAAGAATTTACCTTGTTTTAATCATTTATTTTTGAGTTTGGAAATTTTCTTCTATAAATTATCTTGGGTTTGTACATCAATTTGGGAAAATTTATGTATGAGCTAGCTCTAGGATAAATTCCATGAATGTTTAATGTCTAGGGATAGAATTGAATATTTATGTGAACATTGAATCAGTGATCGTTCTTAATCTTTTCTAGATAATAATTTGACCAAGGGATTGGCTTTTTGTTAGACTAGGAAAAATATTGAATTACCAAGGGATTGGAATTTAATAAATTAAGATTCGTTCATTAATTTAGTATTGCATGACTCAAAGGTAACAATTGTGAATTCTAATTCCAGAAAAATTAGAGAACCCCGACACCCTAACACTTTTGCAATTACTTTTTACTCTCATTCTCTATTGTAACATCCGTGATTCGGGATTTTCCTGTTTTGTGTATTCTCAGTCGCCGGTGCGGATTTTGGTGCCCGGAGCTTCGAACTATATATATGTATATTATATATATATGGTGATTGATATTTAAAGTTGAAAAGAATATGGTGATGCCTGAGATATATATATATATATATATATATATATATATATTATGGAACCAAAGTGAGTGGTGTGTGTGTTTGGATTTAATTTAATTTCCGTGCTCAGGGAAGAGACTGGTGTTTAATTTATTTGTATATATATATCGTAGTAGTGAAGTGTATATATATATATATATATATATATATATATATATATAATCATGCTTGATATATAAAGATGCTTATGTGAGAATAAATAAATATTTGCATATATGTGTAACGGAACATATTTTATGTCTCATGATTAAAATAAGTTGTATATATATATTTATTTATGTATATGGGTTCATAAAGATATATATATATGCATTTGTTTTATGTGACTAAATTTTGTGAATATACTATAAGTTACTATAATAATAATTTAAGTTGCTGAGAAGCAAGGCAGACTTAATATTATTATTGTATGAGTTAGAGAACCCCTGAGAGGAGTAATGATCGTTATAAAAATTTTGTTGGGACCTTAATATTTAAAAATTTAAGCCCCAGATTGGTGTTCGGAAAATATTTGGAAAACATTCTCACCAATATTGGAAAGTTATGATTTTAAGGCTATTATTATTGTATTTCACATTTTTACGATTTTCAGGAAGAAAATCCTATTTATATATATAATGTGAAATTAATAATAATATGAGATAATTATTTTAGACTTATTGAGAGTCTCATAATATTAAGGAAATTTTCATAACGATCATATATCATATTCTTATTTTAAAAGTTTAGTGTTTAGTGAGTTTTTGAGTAACCTGAGAGCGAGCCTGAGCTAGATCCTAAACACCACCGGAGCAACTTTTTAGGACCCTGAGCTCTCCAAAATTTATTTAACTCTCACCATAAATCTTAGTTGTATTTCCTTACTCAAAATCATACTCAAACACATACTCATACTCATTAAATAAAACACCCCTTCGCTTGCTTAAAGCACCCCCCTCCCCTTCATCACATTTCATTTCTCTTATTTCACAAACTCAGAAGCCTTCTCTCCTCCCTCCAAACCCCATTTTTGGCCAGCCTTGGAGCACTAGAGAAAAGCCACCACCACCTCCTATTTTTGCAATTTCTCAAGACAATCTTGGTGAGTTACTCATACTACCTCTTAGTGCATTGTTTTTCCTTCTTGCATGTGACTATTGTTGCTGTTAAATCTTAGATTCTGAGCCCTAATTTTCGCGGTTATGCTGAGCTTCCATAACCATGGCTTGTGGAGGTGTGGTGAGCTTGATGTTGCATGTGTGGGCTTGCATGTGTGTGTATGTGATTGATTTGCTATGTGCCCTTTTGAGAATTTGATTTTGGTAGATGTTGCATGTGTGTGTGGGTGAATGGTTTTGTGTTTCTGATGTGTAAAATGGAAAGGGGTTGAGGTTGGAGATGAAGAGAGGGAGCTGGAGACACTGTTGTCTCTGCTTCTGCATGTCTGTCGCAGAACCGCGCGCCCTGGAGCGCAGCGAGCGCCCCAGCGCGGGTTCGAGCGCTCATATGGCGCTCCAGGGAGCCCCTGCTGTCATCTGCAGTAAATGGAATGTAAATTTCTGATACGGATCGTTCGCGTGATGTGTTAATATGCCGGGTGCCGAAACTGCTATGTTGAAAGATAGATTCGGTTGTGAAGTGTGTTTTACTTTGATGGAACTTATTTTTGGGGCATTGAAACTCCCTCTTAACTTCATGAATTGATGTCTTTGTAAATTAGTTATTATTTAAGGAATGAACAAATCTCTTGGTGTATTTGCATATGTTGAGAAAATTGAATATTGGGGGGAGGTAGATCACTTAGGAACATGGTAATCCTAAGTCTGAGCCATATATAAATGTAATTAGTAATGAAGATAAGAAGATGTATGCATATGCTAAAATCAGGAGGTAGAGTTGATTAATTGTATGAAACATGTAAACGCTTAAGTATAAAAATGGGAGTTTATTATGTATATCATGACAGGAGGTCCAAGTACCACATTATGTGAATTACGTGAGTATATAATTGTAAATGGTGTCTGGGAGAGTAGGGATAGATGGAGTGTACAATACGAGGGCATGAAGAAACGACTCTGCTACTTGTAGCAGATATCGCGCGCCCCAACGCCCCTGACGCGCCAGAGCGCGACCTCTGCTGGGGATTTCAGCAGATTGTGATTTCTACGGAATTTAGGGGCAAAATTCCTATTTCGTGAACTTGAAGCATGAAAGTGAAATATATCTGAATTGGTAATATGATGTAAGTTGTGTGTAATTGCATAATAGTACATTTGATGATAAAGCGTTATATGAGTATGTGAATACAATATGGCGAAGTTTCATGCTTGTAATGAAGATATGAGGGATATGGAATGATTTATTATTATTAAGCTGATTTTTGTAGAAATTTGTACATGTTTTGTGTGGTTGTATTGATTTGGAAGATTGAAGTATGATATGGCTACTTGGGAGTTTGGGTGGATTCGAGTAGGCCTTTTTCCGGCTACTTAGGAGTTTGGGTGTATTCGAGTACGCTGATGCCTGCTACTTGGGAGTTGGGTGTATTCGAGTATGCTGATGCCGGCTACTTGGGAGTTGGGTGTATTCGAGTATGCCGATGTGGCTATTTGGGAGGTGGGTGTATTCGAATATGCCATTAGAGGGTATCTGGGAGGTGGGTGTATTCGGATACGCCTCAAAGTTTATATGTTATTTGAATTACTCTCATGCATGTTTATTAATATGAATAATGCGAAAGCGTTGGTTTGTTGCATACTATGTATAATTGTTGTTGGAAGTTTGATGTGGTGATTACCACGAGTACGAAATTGGTGCTGGGTTGACTATAATGATATGTGAGAGGGGTGAGCATTTATTATACATTGAGAGAACCGCGAGAACTTAGAAAGACTCATAGGTTTCCCCTCTAGAAACGGATCGTTAAGTTGTTTGATCTAGTCAAAGTAAGTACTTGAGTTGTTGAGAAAATTAAAACCCCGTTTGATACAAGTATTACTTTGATTAGCTAGAATCGATAACATCGGGCACGTAGATCCGTGTGCTCAAGGTAACTCACTAAGACGACCTTCGTCTTACGCTCTCTTTTCTTGATGCTTCGATTCTAGATGGACCAGGCGCCGCAGCCCCCGCCGCGCCACGAGACATATGACTTCGCTTGGTCCAGCTACACGCCGGCCACCGGTGCGGTGACTGTCGCGTCCACGGTCTCAGGGGTACACCGCTTCTTCATCCCAGAGCTTCTGGCGAGGTACCCTGCTCCCGTTCCTGGTCCAGTTCCTGCCCCAGCTCCGGCCCCAGTTCCTGCTCCAGCTCCAGGCCCAACTCAGGCATCTGCGTCTCCGCCGCCACCTCCGCCACAATCTCCGGCCTCGGATTCGACAGAGTCGGACCCGGAGGAGGACGAGGGCTACTCGAGTGAGGACTCAGCGGATTTCTGGACGGACGTCGACTATATCATGATAGCGTTCGAGGCGTCTCCTTCTGCTATGGGTTCGGACATGAGTGAGGATATCGGGAGCGCCAGCAGGTGAGGCGATGATCGTGACCAACCTGACCGATGTGCAGCTGACCATTGACATCTTTCTTTTCTGTTTATAAGTTATCTTCTGTATGAAGCCTTTTTGTTCCCCTGCGTGGGATTATATCTTTTGACATGTATATGTATTTAACCAATTACAGTTTTACCTGCGTCCTTTTGTTTATTCGGACCAGGATTTTTGGACTTACCTTTTCATCGTGTCAGCTCCCGATATTTATATTTTGGCATGTATTAAACAGGATCTTGATACATTTGAACTCTGCTACATTTTGCTCTGAAGCATAGGTTATATGTTAATATTATGGCCATTTATTGTATGGGCCTTATTTATATCTTGGCATTTCCTATTGATATTCTAGACGCTTATCCAGGTTATCTATTCGTGCTACAAATTTGATTGGTCATGGCTTCGAGTCTCGATACCGATTTATTGTTCACAGGAGTTTGCGAAAATATATTTTATATATACGTTTCAAAAAAAAAACATGGGGTTTTTGGGTGTTATGTAACATTACAAGTTGTTAATTATGTCCATGGCATAGTTAATAATTTGGGATGTTGCATCTATTATTTTCATTAGTTAGAACACATTATTCACTTCGATTGTTCTAATTAGAGATTTTACTAGTGAGTTATTGCTCAATTCTTTAATCCTCGTGGGAACGATACCCACTTACCGTGGATTTATTACTTGTACGATTCGGTGCACTTGCCGATACGCTATCAAGGAAAGAGTTTCATGAGGGTCAGGATGTAACACCCCGCTACTCAGGGGTGTCCGTGCGAAGGGCTCTATCCCAACGAACACGCTACTAGGGCATAACTTAAGGGCTAAGCAACATGCATAAACCATTAAATAAACTGAATAACCGAAATAACTGAAATAACTGTTTAACTGATAATCATATATATAACTGTATTAATCTGAAACATACATACTAGTTCAGTATACTGAAACATAACTTAACTGATAAAGGAATCCTACCTCTAAAGTCTGGAGCAAAACTATACATGATTGATTTGACTGTGAAATATAAACTAGACATAAACTAAACATAGACTGCTAAGACTCCACGGAAAAATGCGGTACCATGCATGTCATGCAACACATACTGTCATGTTATCAATCACATATACTTGTCCTATCTACGTAGCTGCACCTCTCTGACGACGGACGCGTACCGTCGGAGATATCCGCACTCGAGCCCCCATGCTAAACTGATAAATGACGGAACACGATCCGCCCTACCGTAACTGATAACTGGGACTTGCTACCACGAGGGTGCGGTCATATGACGGAACACGAGTCGTCCTGCTGTAACTTATAACTGTGACTCGCTACCACGAGGGTGCGGTCATATGACGGAACACGAGCCGCCCTGTGATCTGGACCTCTACAACCACGCAGGTGAGGCCAGTCATACTGTATCTGGGGTGGGACTCGAGGCGCTTCGTGGCAGTATGTCACAGCTAAACTCGACCGGGAGCTACATCCGGGCTAAAGCGTTGAAATACATACTACGACGGTTCGCAGACTACGTAAACAGTCATCACACAATTGTACAGTCATTCTACTCATACACTGCATGTTATCATACTGATCATATATCATAGGATTCTAACTTGCTTCATATCATGGCATAGCATAGCATAAATCATTCAAGCTTATAATCCTAACGTTTATAATAATTATAATCATAGCGCATATAATAAATATAATCATAATGCATAACATCATAACGCATAACATAAATACAAAGGGATCTAGAAGTCATCCACTCATTCCTGTCATGTTATCTATTAGGAAACATATTTATCTGACTATTATCCTCCATTAAAAATCTGTTATCCTCTAAGGCACGTGTCTGTTACGGCATGTTATCTTACTAAAGTATATTATCTGTTTAAGACGTGTCATCTTACTGGGGCTTATTAGGTCGCGTTATTCTTCTAAGTTATATTATCTTAATGAGTTATGTTATCTTATCATGATATATTATCCTAATAGGTTATGGTGTTTTACTCGATTACATTAATTACTAGGTTATATTAACTCACTAGGTTGTATTAATTAATTGATTATATTAATTTCTAGATTATATTAATTACTAGATTATATTATCTTATCATGTTCTCTTACCATGTCATTTTTTCTTATCACGTGAGGTTATCTTACTAGGTTATGTTGTATTACTATGTTATATCATCTTACTATGTTATATTATCTTACTATGTTATATTATCTTACTATGTTATATCATCTTACTAGGTGATGCATGTAATCTATCTAAGTAGGTTACTTTCCTAATCATATCATTTACCTAAGCACGTTATGAACCTATCATATTAACTACCTAAGCATGTTATCTACCTATCATATTATCTATCTAAGCATGTTATCTATCTATCATATTATTCACCTAAGCATATAAACATAAATATAAACATAAACATAAATATAACTATAAACATAAACATAAACATAAACATATAAACATATAAACATATACAAATGCTACTATGTGGCAGCCACGACACATCCACCCTACAACCTCCACTCACCTGGAAAGTCCTGACACTGGAAGGCACCGCTAGCTCCGGCTCCAGCTATCGGCACCGCATTTGCACCTGGCGTGCAAAAGACCCATCAGGACCGCACAAAAGAAAACCAAAACTTGAACTAGGCTGCGCACTGAACCTCCGCCAGCGAGTAATACCTTATCGCTAGCGATGGCACACTCGCCAGCGAGCACTCACAGCTCGCTAGCGACCAGCACGCTGACAGGGGCAAAAACGTCTTTTCACTCACCGTCGGGAATTTGCTCTGACCGAGATTTCCCTAAGGTGTCAGACTCACACTCCACCAGAGTTCCTCTTAATATAAAGGACGCCCAAAGCACTGCTTTGATAAGGCGGGAGTATGAGGTGTGAGGGAAAAGCTATACTAACCACTCATATATATAGGGGGATGGGGGAAGCTGAAATGCTGTTTTGAGCAATGTGGACTTGACTGCTCGCTAGCCGCCAAAATCTGCTCGCTAGCGGGCATCTGCTCGCTTGCGGCCATCATCTGCTCGCTAGCCGCCATCATCTGCTCGCTAGCCGCCACCTGCTGACAGCATCAATGCTTTCTTCATTTTACACGTTTTAACATCATTTCTAACCCTTCTTAGACATACTTAGACCATATTAAAGCACTTTCTAAGGGGTACTATGATACGGGGTATCACACAGGAAGTGCTTCTCTACAACTCAAGGCTCCAACTCATGGCCGGAAAACTGAAATCAAGGTAGGAAGGACCCTACGTGGTAAAGAAGGTCTATCCTTTTGGGATGATTGAAATACAATGCAAAAAGACCAACTGAAGGTGTTCCACCAAAGCTTCAACAAGGAAGCAAATCAAACTGAAGTCCTCCTTTTCGAGGGAGTGAAGCCACCCAACTAGGTGGTCACACGTCCAACTTAGGGATGTTAAACCAAAGTGCTAGGTGGGAGACAGCCCACTGTGGTTTTCTTTTCTTTTAATTCATAGATTTATCCCTTTTTATTTTTAATTAATTTATCTTCATTGCATGCAAGATTAGTTGTGAACTTTAAGCATATTTTGGTACAAGAAATGCAAGTATAGGGGCTGGGGAGCCAAACGGCGTTAAAAAACGCAAAACTGAGTTTTTGTCGCAAAGGGACCGCCCCAGCGGTACCCTCGACCGCCCCAGCGGTCGCGACCGAGTGAAACGCTGCGTTTCACTTATACACAGAACAAATCGTTTTGCATCGACCGCCCCAGCGGTTCGACCGCTCTGAAACTTTAAAGCGGAGGCTGCACGGCTTTAGGGTATTTTCCTATCTTTCTCTCTTCTCTTACTCAAACCCTATCAGAGCTCTAGCTCCGCCGCCGCCGCCGCTCGCCGCCTCCGCCGCCTCCCTTTACCTCCTACCTCTCTATCCTTCATTCTTGCATCTCCTTAGTAAGCTTGCATGTATCGCTTTCTCACTCATTCCTATTTCTTTCTTTTTCTTTCGCTTTGGTTTGTACATTGTGATTATTTGTGGATTGTTAGTGTTTTCCCCCTTCCTATCTCTATTTTATCATGATTTTTGGGGCTGGGTAAGCTTGGTTAGTGTTGAAAATGGGGGAATACCGTATAAAAGCTGCTGTGTCCTATTCTGACCGCCGCGAACCGCCCAGGCGGTTGCGACGACCTCCTTGGCGGTCTCCTCATGACCGCCATCGCGAACTTGGGAGCAGTCCCTCACAGTTTGGTAACAACCGCCCCAGCGATTGTGATGACCGCCCAGGCGGTCGTGCCGCGGCTGAACTGGTTCCATTGCAGGCTGTGTATGTTGTTGTTTGGTGTTTTTGCTACTAACTCCTCATTCTTCTGTTACCCCTTTGTGTCTGTGTTGATGTTTTTCTTGCAGATCAATGGCACCCAAGAGAGCCCGTCGAACGCAGCAACCTCAAGGAGAGTCCTCTCAGGATTTTTGCGATGTGGAAGCATCAGATAGTTATTTATTTGATTTCTTGGTGGCCGAAGAACGCTATTATGAGGATTTTCATAAGCGGTCCGTCCTCCATGAGCACCATCTCTGCTATGGCGGTTCAAATCCATCTATTGGGGTCGTGGTGGCAAAGATCCAAATGCGTCGATGGGATTTTCTGCTCGCAGAAACAAAGGAAGCCAACCTAACTCTAGTGAGGGAGTTCTATGCAAACTACCACACTATAGGAGCTACTCATGTCCATCTCCGCGGTCAACAAGTTCCGGTGTCCCCAGGGGCCATAGCCGAGATTCTTCGCATACCCCTACCTACTTGCAAGACATGGCAGGACGATGACGAGTTCACCCGGCTCCGCCACCACCCTACTGCGGATCTATTAGAGAGGGTGTGAGCCAGACTTTGTGTAGAGGGTGGTGACTGGCACAGAAACTCAACTGGTCTACCAACTCATCTGCCCTCGAAGCACATCACCTAAGAAACCAGAGCATGGACTCGGGTCATTTTCAGCCACATACGGCCTAATTCCCACCACTCAGACATCACCATCGACGACGCTATTCTTGTCTACCTGATCATGGGGAACTGTTGGATTAACGTGCCAAAAATCATTTACACTACCATGAGTAAGGTGCATGATGGTGCTCGCTTCCGTAGTTTTCCCTATCCCGCTTTGGTTTCTATTATGGCAGAGTGGACGGAGGTGGAGGAGGAAGATAATGATGATTGGCAAGGGAAGATCCCCAAGGTGGGAGTTACTGGTCTGGTGCAGCGGGACACCACAGAGTGGAACGCTAGGGAGCGGGTTGCCGCCGCCATAGCTGCCTGCGAAGTCCCTAACATTGCTGCCCCTCCTGCCGATGCTCCTGGCCCCTCCTCCTCTTTCTCATTTGATGGCATGTGCTCCACCCTCATGTCCCACATAGACACCAGATTTGATCGGATGCAGGGAAAGCTCATGACTCAGTTCTGGTCTGAATTGCAGATATCCCAGAGAGACACGATTCGGCAAATGCGGGCTCTGATGCTCGATGATGAGGATGACGGTGAGGAGAATGATGAAGATGAGAAGGATGATGAGGATGAGGGTGAGGATGAGGATGATTATGATAATGATGATGATGATGATGCGTAGCCTGCAGCAACAAGGCGAAGAGGCACACCTGAGTTGATTGGATCTGAGAACTCAGGGTGTGCATACCACTTCCCATTGAGCTTGCCAATGTCACTGAGGACAGTGACAACCCCATGTGTGGGGAGGGGTAACACTTTCTTTTCCTTACTCTTAGCTTTATTTTCTTGTTAATTTGATTTTTCTTCTAGGTTATTAGTCATTATTTTAACTGTTTGAGACTGGTTAGCTGGTAGTACTGGTTCTGTTTTGATGGTAGACTGATAGTTGATACTTGTTTCCTGTGTTTTGATTGAAACTGTTGACTGTTGGCAATTGTGCTGTATATGTTCTGAGATTGTGAGCAATGTGAATTAGGTTGGATGCATGCATGATGCTTATATACCCTTAGTTTTGAGCCTTCAACAACACTATTTATTGCACACACACACAGGTACACCGATCCTGGACTTGCCGAATAGCCAACTCTTCTGTACTTAATGTAGATGATAGACTCATGCATTTTCTTGTTCAGCCCACTGCCATATGGACCTACCCTTGTAATCACCCTTGTTTAGCCAATTTGAGCCTTATTTCCCCTTTATTGATATTAGCCACATTACAAGCCAAAAGTGAAAAACAATGATTACCCTGTGGAAATTAATTGAACATGGTTTGTTTTGTATTATGTTTGGGGATTATGCAGGCTTAATTGGGATATTGAAGGGTCTTACATGCCTGTAAAGGAAGAAATTGGGTAATTGGTGGGGGTGAAAGGTTTGTATACAGTGCTTGGGTGTTTGGTGGGGGAGAAAGTAAAGAGTTTATGTTAATTTTTTCTTAAAGAATTTGTTTAGTTTGCACTTTACTTTTACCATCTCATTTTATTTTTTTGAAAAGCAGGTTCTGGAATATATATATATATACAAAAAATAAATAAATAAAAAATTAAAAACATAAAAAGAGATAAATAAATTTCAGAAGCTGCACTTTAAGTTTCCCTTTTGTCTTAGTAAAAGTAAATAAATTTGTTTTATGGCTCTTTGTATATAGTTGGAGCCACCAATGCTAAGTATGGGTTTTGTGGTATATGTTGTTTGTTTCTCAGTCCTTGTGCTTATATAATATGTTATTTTCTAGGCTAGGCGAACCATGAGATCTTAATTTCCACCTCAGCCCACATTCCCATATTTCCCCACCTACACCTTGGCCCCATTACAACCCTTTGGCATGTTTCTTAATGCATCGAGTTTGAATTAAGAGGCTATTTCCGTCTTTGGCAAGTCTGTGGAGGAGTGTTAGTGTTGTGTGTTCTAGGGATTAGCCTATACACTTGAGTGTCATTGAGTGAATTATACCTGTGTGAGGCTTAGCATCTTTCTGATCATGCATTCATACCTAATTCTCCTGCTCATGGCCTGTTTTTGATGAAATTGTCAACATGTTTGAAAAATACATAATTGTGATGTGGAAACTTGTATCTTCTTGCTAGTTTACTGCTGCCAGTCACTATTGTTAACCATGCCTATTAAGTTGAGTTTGTAGTTTCCCTTTTTGCTATTTTGTTTGCCTGTTGTGCTAGGACTCTGTACCTGTTGCTTAGTTCTTTGTTGCATGAGGACATGCAATTGTTCAAGTGTGGGGAGGTTTGATAAATCATATTTCCATGCTATTTTTCCCTCATAACTTGAATGATTGTATACTCTTAATTGGGCTTAACTTGGTTTCTTATGCTATATTTGATTCACATTACCAGTTCGAGTATTAGTACCATTTTGTGTGCTAATCACTCTAGTTGATGTCATTGGTGAGTTTGATATGTTTTTGTTCATGTTGTGGCTTTTCAGGAACATGTAATTACGAGATACTTTGGAATTTGCATCTGGAAACCAAAGAAAGCTAGCTCATTGTCTCCAGCAGCGGACCAACCGCCCAAGCAGACATGCACACCGCCCGGGCGGTCGTGCACGTGCGATTTTCTCTCCAAGACGCGCCCAATCTTGCCAATCGCCCAGGCGGTGGTGATTACCGCCCAGGCGGTCGTGTGCGACCCAGCCCAGCCTTTAGCGGCCCAAGACAGCTACATTGGGAATTCTATAAATAGACCTTTTGTAATTAGGTCTAGGACGTCTTGTCTTAACTTTTTATTTTTATATTCACTTTTACTCTGGTACTCTGGTCGAATGAGGATTTACTTTTCCAAGGCTTTCAGTTCTTCGTTCACTGTTCCGGTTCTGGGTGTTCTTTACTTTGAGCTTTTTACATACTGTTCTTCGGGATTGCATCCCTCTTCGTTTTTCAGCTTTAGAGTACTAGTTTGAATTCATAGTCTTGCTTTCAGTTATTTCCAGTTATTCTCTTTACATTAAACTTTGTTCCTTGGGAGAGTTCACCTTGAATCTCTCCCTCATTTTCATTAATCTAAAGTTTTTATTCAGTAATTTCTTTTCTTCCCAAGTTTATTTCAATTCAAGTCTTTAATCATGTTTTCCTTTACATTCTTGTCTCTTTCAATTTATGCCAATTTACTTATTTTGCAATTGCGTTTAAATTACTCATTCCAATTTCCTTTACTTGTTTTCAATTTAATTTCTTTGCAAACCAAACTAAAACCCCCCCTCTTTTTGTTTATTGCTATGTTTGAATCAAAGATTGCCACACAGATTCCTTGAGAGATGACCTGAGTTAGTCTTACTACTTGCTACGAGGCTTGTATTGAGATTAATTCAGCAACAAAAACTCTTTTTCAAACCCTTCTTCTAAATTGCACGGAATACCGGAGAATTAACGACGCTTCGGTACTCTGTCAGTGGTCCTTGACAATCGAAAATACCCTAACTGGTCCCTAACAATGTCAAACGTCGGACATCATAAGGTCCCTGGGCGGAAAAACTAACAGTGTTAATGACAATTTCATTTTTAGACAAATTGGTCCCTAACAATTTTATTTTTAGAAAAATCAGTCCCTAATTATTTTTTAAATTATTTTATCTTTTATCACTTTTATTGACATATTCAACTCTAAACATGCTTAAATCAAATCTATATATCTTTTATTTGAAAATTGTCACTCTTTAATGCAATTATTTTAGTATATCTATAAAAAAATTGTTGATAAAGTAATAATTTTTTTATTAATAATTTTAGATATCACATTTCTTAATTTACTTGTTTAAAAAAAAATAAAGTAATTTTTCATTGTTTTTATTGAAAATATTAAAACACTTACAAGATAATATATTTATTTTATTCTAAATTTTATATAACTTAAAATAGTTAGTTTTTATATTTAATATCAATTATTAGTATAAGTTTTAATATGCATAATGATGGTAAGCGTCACAACTCCCATAAATTTAATTATTTTTAAAACCAAGTTCCCCTAATATAGTTTAGTGGAAACTAGGGTCGTCTCTCACAAGGAATGGCTAAGGAAGCAATACACAAGACTAGTCGTATGAGGGTTGTCACAAATTGGAGGTTTTTGTTTGAATGCAAGAGAAACAAATTGGAATAAAATTGGAATAATAAAAACAGTGGTTTATGAGGTAGAACATTCATTAGGGTGTTTATCATTGGTTACAAAAGAATGCATGAGTTGATTAATTACGCCAGAGTTAGATCTAACCCTATTGTTGTGATTCTAAGGATTGATTGCCTAGAACAAGATTAATCAGTGAGATCTCACCTTTAGTTTCGTTTTCAACAATCTTTAAAGTCAATCACATTAATCTAATTAAGGAGACTAATCAGCCAATTAATTAATCATTACCAATTCCCGATATATCATGCATCAATTAATCAACTAACACATGAACACATGCCAATGAATTAGCCTAACTCAATCGAGTAAACTAAGACAAAGGGGTAAACACACACAATTTAAGATCTCAAATTATATGCCAGGAATGATAATGAAAACTGATGCAAGATTAAGAGCAAAGCCTCAATTTATTCCAATGATGTTCACACCCTCATAAACCACCAAGAGACTTAGTTACTCATGGAGGAAATATAAGGGCAGAAATAAATTGAAATTAAAAGCAAAGATGGAATGAAGGAATTAAATAACTTGAACAATAAAGAGAAAAAGTAAAGAAAATAAAGACAAATGGAATATAAATGCAAGTTGGAAAGATTGAAGAACGAATAACTGAATTAATTATAAAAGTCACTTACAAAACCCAAAGGCTTGATGAATAACGTTAAGGTAAACAGTGGAGGAAGATAGAGATTAACTAGGAAAAGAAAGTGAAATCCTAATGGAAGAAAATAAACTCTAACTAAAAGCCTAGGGTTTGAAAAGTAAGAAACTAGGAAAAGAAAATAGTAAGATATGTGAAAGAAGCTAAGAGATATTAGAGATGTGAAGAGGTGTGTTTTCTGGAGGCATTAGCATGCTTTATATAGAGGAAGCAGCCTCAAAACCCTAGCTATTGGGCTCCCAACTCGGTTTTGCAGATTGGTCCCTGCTGTAACAGAATTGCGGCGCGGGCGCTAAGGCGCTGATGTCGTGGCAGGGCGCGTGTGCTGTGCACGTGATAGGTTCTGATGAGGCTCGGGCGCTGGAGCGCTGTCTGGCCGCTGGGGCGCGCGATCCCGACCTGGCTTCACTGCTCCGCTTCTTACTCAGTTCCTGATGTCTACTGCTCCAATAATTCCTATGACCTGCAACAAAAACATAAAATACCAAAGATCAAGTGCAAGGGTCATCCTTGAATTGCAAAAACATCATAAAACTTATTACTTTAGCCTTTATTTTCATTAAGTCCTGTAACATCCCAAATTATTAACTATGCCATGGACGTAATTAACAACTTGCAATGTTACATAACACCCAAAAACCCCATGTTTTTTTTTTTTGAAACGTATATATAAAATATATTTTCGCAAACCCCTGTGAACAATAAATCGGTATCGAGACTCGAAGCCATGACCAATCAGATTAGTAGCACGAATAGATAACCTGGATAAGCGTCTAGAATATCAATAGGAAATGCCAAGATATAAATAAGGCCCATACAACAATTGGCCATAATATTAACATATAACATATCCTTCAGAGCAAAATGGAGCAGAGTTCAAATGTATCAAGATCCAGTTTAATACATGCCGAAATATAAATATCGGGAGCTGACATGATGAAAAGGTAAGTCAAAAAAACCTAGTCCGAATAAACAAAAGGACGCAGGTAAAACTGTAATTTGTTAAATACATATACATGTCAAAAGAGATAATCCCACACAGGGGAACAAAAAGGCTCCATACAGAAGATCACTTATAAACAGAAAGGAAAGATGTCAATGGTCAGCTGCACATCGGTCAGGTTGGTCACGATCAGCGTCTCACCTGCTGGCGCTCCCGGTATCTTCACTCATGTCCGAACCCGTAGCTGAAGAAGACGCCTCGGACGCTACCATGATATAGTCGACGTCTGTCCAGAAATCCGCTGAGTCCTCACTCGAGTAGCCCTCGTCCTACTCCGGGTCCGACTCTGTCGAATCCGAGGCCGGAAATGGTGGCGGAGGTGGCGGCGGAGAAGCAGATGCCTGAGCTGGGGCTGGAGCTGGACCAGGAACTGGGGCCGGAGCTGGGGCAGGAACTGGACCAGGAACGGGAGCTGGGTACCTCGCCAGAAGCTCTGGGATGAAGAAGCGGTGTACCCCTGAGACCGTGGACGCGACAGTCACCGCATCGGTGGCCGGCGTGTAGCTGGACCAAGCGAAGTCATATGTCTCGTGGCGCGGCGGGGGCTGCGGCGGCTGGTCCATCTAGAATCGAAGCATCAAGAAAAGAGAGCGTAAGACGAAGGTCGTCTTAGTGAGTTAGCTTGAGCACACGGATCTACGTGCCCGATGTTATCGATTATAGCTAATCAAAGTAATACTTGTATCAAACGGGGTTTTAACTTTCTCAAAAACTCAAGTACTTACTTTGACTAGATCAAACAACTTAACGATCCGTTTCTAGAGGGGAAACCTATGAGTCTTTCTAAGTTCTCGCGGTTCTCTCAATGTATAATAAATGCTCACCCCTCTCACATATCATTACAGTCAACCAAGCACCAACTTCGATCTCGTGGTAATCACCACATCAAACTTCCAAAAACAATTATACATAGTATGCAACAACCAACGCTTTCGCATTATTCATATTAATAGACATGCATGAGAGTAATTCAAATAACATATAAACTTTGAGGCGTATCCGAATACACCCACCTCCCAGATACCCTCTAGTGGCATATTCGAATACACCCACCTCCCAAATAGCCACATCGACATACTCGAATACACCCAACTCCCAAGTAGCCGGCATCAGCATACTCGAATACACCCAACTCCCAAGTAGCCGGCATCAGCGTACTCGAATACACCCAAACTCCTAAGTAGCTGGAAAAAGACCTACTCGAATCCACCCAAACTCCTAAGTAGCCATATCATACTTCAATCTTCCAAATCAACACAACCACACAAAACATGTACAAATTTCTACAAAAATCAGCTTAATAATAAATTTCATTCCATATCCCTCATATCTTCATTACAAGCATGAAACTTCGTCATATTGTATTCACATACTCATATAACGCTTTATCATCAAATGTACTATTATGCAATTACACACAACTTACATCATATTACCAGTTCAGATATATTTCACTTTCATGTTTCAAGTTCACGAAATAGGAATTTTTCCCCTAAATTCCGTAGAAATCACAATTTGCTGAAATCCCCAGCAGAGGTCGCGCTCTGGCGCGTCAGGGGCGCTGGAGCGCCCGAGTTCTGCCTCCTATACAGAACTGCGTGTTGGCCTTGACCAACCACGTCTCTCCTTTTCCTCGCACTTTCCCCAGTCATTCATAAGACACAATCCAAACTAAAAACATACATCAACATCACTTTTATTTCAAAAATTACCGCATCACATAACCTTTTATCACTAAATCAAACACTCACATATTCCCATTGAGTTCATTCATAGGCTACACTTCAAAACCATTATATGTATTTAACATCTTTGCTCAACGTTCATCATTTTCGCATGCATGTAGATTCTTATCTAAGTAGATTTCGCATTTTACTTCATAGACAAATCATGAATTTAAAGTGTCAAACTCTCATGAAATAACATCTCATTGGAAATTCACCACATACATTCAGGGTATTTACTTATACCTCATTTCAAAATAGATCACCAATGCATACTTAGACCATTCCATATATATAAAGTTCTATACGTACACATATGCTATGTAAGCTTCACATCCAACCGTTAAACACTTTCCATTAATTATTCCCTTTAACATACTTACACCTTCATTAATTTCAAACATAGCAATTTAGGCATCTAGCATGTTAACACATTACACAGACAACTCATATCAGACATTGGCTAATCAGTTACTATAGATGGCAGCAGGGGTCGCTGGAGCGCTCCCACCGCGCTGGGGCGTGCGATTCTGCAGCAAGAAGGTAGAGCCGGAGACAGTAGTGTCTCCAGCCCTTCCATTCATCTCCAACTTCAACCCCTTTCATCTTAACGTCAGAAACTCACACGAAATCATTCACACACACACATGCAACAACATAAGCAATCAGATTCCTCAAGAAGCACATGCAAAATTAACCACACACGTACACAAGCAAGCTCAAACATGCATCCTCAATTCACAACACTACCATCAGCCATGGTTATGGAACACACCAGCAAGAACTCGAAATTTAGGGCTTAGGAAATCCATCATACAGCAAGAATCAGCCACATGCAAGAACAAAACTCAACACACCAAGAGGTAGTATGAGTAGCTCACCAAGATTCTTGAAGAGAAAGTGAAATGGAGATGGTTGATGGTGGTTCCTCTAGAGCTCTATGGGCTGGCCGAGCTAGGGTTCCAAGAGGAGGGAGAGGAGCTTCTGAAGTTTTTCTTTTGCTTGTGTGAAATGAGAATGAGAGAAAAAGAATGAAGGGAAAATGGGTTAAGTGAAGGAGCCGAGAAGTTATAAGCCAAGGGGGTGGGTGTGTTTAATTTGTGTGTTGTGATAGTGTTCAAATGTCTCTAGGTAGTGAGTATTAGTACGTGTTTGAGTATGATTTTGAGTAAGAAAATGCACTAAGAGTTACGATGAGAGTTAAATAAATTTTGGAGAGCTCAGGGTCCTAAAAAGCTGCTCAGGTTGTGTTTAGGATCTAGCTCAGGCTCGCTCTCAAGTTACTCAAAAACTCACTAAACACTAAATTTTTAAAATAAGAAAATGATATATGATCGTTATGAAAATTTCCTTAATATTATGAGACTCTCAATGAGTCTAAAATAATTATCTCATATTATTATTAATTTCACATTATATATATATAAATAGGATTTTCTTCCTGAAAATCGTAACAATGTGAAATATAATAATAATAGCCTTAGAATCATAACTTTCCAATATTGGTGAGAATATTTTCCAAATATTTTCCGAACACCAATTTGGGGCTTAAATTTTTAAATATTAAGGTCCCAACAAAATTTTTTTATAACGATCATTACTCCTCTCAGGGGTTCTCTAACTCATACAATAATAATATTAAGTCTGCCTTGCTTCTCAGCAACTTAAATTATTATTATAGTAACTTATAGTATATTCACAAAATTTAGTCACATAAAACAAATGCACATATATATATATATTTATGAACCCATATACATAAATAAATATATATATATACAACTTATTTTAATCATGAGACATAAAATATGTTCCCTTACACATATATGCAAATATTCATTTATTCTCACATAAGCATCTTAATATATCAAGCATGATTATATATATATATATATATACACATCACTACTGCGATATATATATAAATAAATTAAACACCGGTCTCTTCCCTGAGCACGGAAATTAAATTAAATCCAAACACACACGCCACTCACTTTGGTTCCATAAAATATATATATATATATCTCATGCATCACCACATTCTTTTCAACTTTAAACATCAATCACCATATATATATAATATACATATGTATAGCTCTAAGCTCCGGGCACCAAAATCCGCACCGGCGACTGAGAATACACAAAATAGGAAAATCCCGAATCACGGGTGTTACAAGTCCCAAATAAATCCAAATTGTATTAAATACAATAAAAGACTGAAATAGAGTAAAGAATTGCATACAATCACTCAAATTAAGGTCATAAAATATTGGCAAAAACCACGTTATCAAATATCCCCACACTTGAACAATTGCATGTCCTCATGCAAAAGCAATGATTTCAAGCATCTCTAAAAATAAAGCATTGGCTATTACATCCTAACACCTATGTCCTAAAAGAAAAACAAAATACTACAGATGATGGAAAGTTATTCAAAACAGCACACCTTGGCCAAAATTATGCAACACCCACAATCATATTACAAGTTGGCATTCAAAGAAATTCATGAGTTAAGAGAATCAGTTCTTGTTATACAAAGTTGGTTGATTAGCCCTCACCAGTGTGTTTATCTCTCAATCACTCAGTGTTTTGGCTAAGCACTCAATTGAATAAAACACACAAGACTCACATTCCATAAATTTGCTATACTCCTAACATTGCAATTCCACAAACATGGTGCATCAAGAGGTCTTTTCAGGGTTGTAACGGGGCTTGGGACAGGTATGGCATATATGGGAAGTGGACTTAATTCCGAGAAACTAAGACTTCATGGTTCGACTGATCCCAGATGAATTCCATAATTAAAGAAAAAGATGGAGAGAGAGAGATGAAGATAAAAGAAACACCCAAAATCAATAAACCCATAAAATTCTTAGCACTAAAATTCCCAAGATTCCCAAATAATTTTACAGTAATTCCCAGGAACCCAACAACCTTTATTTGCAAAATTGACATATTTTTCTTGGATTTTTCTGAATTTTTCGATTTTTTTTTGAATATATTCCTCATCCCAATTCTTTTGGCAGATGAAATGAGGTGGAAAAGAAAATAACAAAAGACCACTTATGTACAAAAGCACTACCTTTACAAATATATTCCCATACCTTACAGTTTATTCCAATGTACAATTCAACCAAATTTCCCCACACTTAATACTTTTGCCCAATAATCAAACTATGTCCTCCTAGTTTCTCAGAAGGGATTTTCATTGTTTTTCGTTTCTTGGCTTGTAATGAGCTTAGTAAACAATAAAGGGATAAAGGCTCAAATTGGCTACAAACAATGGGAAATGTGTATCGGTTGGCTATTTGGCTAAGTGGCTTTTAAATGCAAAAACAAAATTATGCCTCAATCACACGCAACATGTATAAAACGCAAAACAAGAATCAAGCAAATTCAGAAATAACAAATACAAGTGTGTGTGTGCTCACAGAAAGAAAGTGATCAATTGATGTATTTAATCACAATAAGGCTCAAATCTCACAAGTAATCCAAGCAACCAATCAGAGATAACACAGACAATTCAAACTCATATGAGATAACATGCCAACAATTTCTGAGTTAAAATCAAAGGGTAAAGCAATTTCAGACCAAAAGGTGCTATAAAGAAAACTAACCAATCATCTACCTAAAAACACATAAAAACAAAAGAAAAGAAAAAGAGTTAGGCATGAAAATATTTACAAAAGCCAAATTTTCTACACCCTCCCCACACTTGAATGAGACACTGTCCCCAGTGTCAACAGTTAAAAGAACAGAGAAAAGGGTATAGAAAGGACCTGCGGAGGACTCAATTGTCCTCTGAACCATCGTCATCCTCGTCATCCTCCTCCTCCTCCTCGGCCTCATCATCCTCATCGTCGTCGTCTTCCTCTTCCTCATCGGCATTAATAGGAGCCTGGGAATGTCCCGGAGCTCCATACCCAGAGGAGAAGCGTTGGTCGATGTAAGACCGGAAATCCCTCTGTGTCTCAGCGAGCCTCTGGTCATAGTAGTTTTGCATGGCCAGATACCGCTGATCATGATAACTCTCTGCAGCTGCAAACTTCAAGTCGAAATAATCCCTCATGTTGACCTCCATTTGGGTCAACTGCGCAGTGATGGAATCTAGAGGATTCCCCGCTGGTTGGCTCTTATTCTGAGCTGCTGCGTCCTTGATAGAGAGACCGGCGGCGGTGAGGGTGGTGTGTGGCCCTTGCCACTCGTCATCAGCGAACTCTGGCACACCACATTGGATAGCCAAAGAAGTAACAAGAGAAGGGAAAGGGAGGCATCGGTTGGCCTCAATGTGGTGACCCTGATGCATGGTAAGCTGCAGACGAGTGGGTAAGTCTACCAAGTGGCCCTCCACAATGCAGTACAGGTGAAGGGCTTGCTCTGTGGTGAGGTCGGAGATGTGGGAGACATGATGAATGTGGCTGAAGTAGATGCGGGACCACGCTTTGGCCTCCAGGTTGAGCGTGTAGTTCTTCAGTGTGCGGGGGAGCATATTATTCCCCAGCGTCCAGCTGTTACCCGGAAGACAGAGGCAGTTTTTTATCACCTCCAAGTCCGTGTTTGCCATAGTCTGAATGGCATGTGGCCCACCAAATGCGTAGTCGGGCTCCGGGGCGATCTGAATGTGAGTGGCTATGCTTGCCACGTCGACTGGAAGGAATTTTCCCCGGAGGAACACCTCAGTGGCAGTCCGGTCATGGAAGTTGGCGTAGAACTCCCGCACCCACATGGTGTTTGCTCTGACGGGGGCATTGAGGAGATAGTAGGCCCACCCCCGCCTCTCAATTTTGGCGATGACCATGTTGAGCCTTCCTTGGCCCTCATCGTGGAATTGGTATCCCAACTCAAAGAGGGATTTCATCTTGTGGATGGTGGCATGGAAGCCCAGGTCAGCGGTGACCTCCAGGAATAGTGTTGGGTCATGAGGCTGATCATATGAATGATCATCCTCCTCAGTGGTGCGTACTCTCTTCCCCTTGTCGCCTCTGGTTCGTGGTGCCATGCCTGCAGAGTAAAAATCAAGACAATTAAATTTTCATGCAGACATGATAATTATTGGCTAATGTTTCTTCTTCTTTTCATGCCATTTTTTTTTATAAATGCAAATGCAAAACAGAAATGGAAACAGCAAAACAAGGAAAAGAAATATTAGATTATGCAGCAAACCAGCAGAACAGATTCGGCCATTTTTTCTGCAGCAGGGCGGCGCTTGGGCGCGGTGGGCGCGCTGGAGCGCACGACTCGCATCAGAATAGAGACACCTCGCGCCCGGGCGCGAATAGCGCGCCGGAGCGCTCGAGGGTTCCGAGAACATGACACAACCGCGTAGCACAGTGTAGATAACCACATTTATCATAACCTTTCACCACAAAACACGATTAAATAATAGGACATGCATAACCAACCGATTAAATTCACAGTAAACAACCAAAAATCACATTTATCATCTTCGAATTAACAAAAATCAGTTTTCTATTAAGAACAGAGAAAAGAATGATTGTTAGAGCAATGTACCTTGATAGAATGCAATACTAGGACAAGATGAACAAATGTATGGAGGGATTTATGAGCAAATATGTGAAAAGATGGTAAGAGAAAGATGGAGTGCTTGCTGCTGCGCTAGGGCTGTGGAAGAGATGAAATGGACCGAATGAATATGCAATTTGGGGATTTAGGGTTTTGAAGAAACCCTCTCGCGCTAGAGCGCGAGCAGCGCGCTAATCCAAAACGTTGCATTTCATTAAACGATGCGCGTGTGTGGCGCCCGGGCGCTGCTTTCTGATGCAGAACAGGGATTTTGCTGCTATTATCCTAAAATGCATGAAAACTATCCTAATTAACCTAAATGCATGCAAAATTAAATATGCAAACAAGGAAACAAAATATGTTATATAAAATACGGCAAATAAAATACTGAAAAATAAAGAAAACCGGTGGGTTGTCTCCCGCGAAGCACTTTGCTTTAACGTCCCTAAGTTGGACGGTCGACCGCTTCAATTTTACTTTGGTCCCTCCATGTGAGGAGCATCAACACTAGCTGCTCCGGTCATGAGATGGATAGCACTCACATTCCCTTTAGGATTAGGGACTTTCTGCGATGGGATTTGTGAGGTGCCGGCTTGTTCATAGGCTTGTGTGGCGGATTTCCTTTCATTTTGTTGACCTCATTCTGCAAATTCAGCATAATCTTTGGTTGCTCCATGATTAGTTTCATCACATCACCGAGAGTTGGCTCATTAGGATTCGGAGGTGCAGGCAGAGCCAATTGTTGAGGTGGTGGAGGCAAGGCCATTGGAGCCTGGTATGGAGCCTGGGGTTGCCTTTGATGAGGAGGTTGGTACCGAACCTGCTGAGGTTGCTGGACTTGTTGTGGCTGTGGATTATTATTCCACCTCAGGTTCGGGTGATTCCTCCAGCTTGGGTTATAGGTATTCCCCGTGGGTTGATTTTGTGGCTGAAATTGGGGTTTTCCCGGAAAGGTGTTTGCAGCTGCCACCATTGTTGTTTCTTCTTGAAGATGTGGGCACTGGTCAGTTACATGGGAGTCCAATGAACATATCCCGCACACCATAGCCTGGGTAGGGGTTCTCGGTTTGGGTTGGTTTATGGCCAATTGCTTCATGAAAATTGCAATTTCATCCAGCTTCTGGTAGAGGCCACCATTCTCCTTTTGAGCTACCTCATTCACCCCTTTGGTCACGGTAGTCGCCCTTGTGCCAAATTGCTGTGAGTTCACAGCCATATTCTCGAACAGGATTCGCGCATCTGCCGGAGTCTTGTCCATCAAAGCACCACCACTAGCGGCATCGATCATGCACCGATCCATTCCCGTCAGACCCTCATAGTAGTATTGGATCAGGAGTTGTTCGGAGATCTGATGGGTTGGACAACTCGCCACTAGCTTCTTGAATCTCTCCCAATATTCATGGAGAGACTCGCCTTTGAGTTGGCAGATGCCACTGATGTCCTTCCTTATGGCAGCTGCCCTCCAGGCTGGGAAGAATTTCTCCAAGAAGATTTTCTTCATGCCAATCCATGTGGTGACAGCTCCGTTTGGCAGGTTCAAGAACCATTACTTCGCTTGACCAACCAGAGAGAACGGAAAAGCTCGAAGCTTCAGGTGCTCCTCATTGACTCCTCTTAGCTTGAGAGTTTCACACACCACATGGAATTCTTTCAGGTGTTGGTGTGGATCCTCTCCGGCCAATCGGTGCAAATGGAGAATAGCTCCATTAAGCTCGAACTCAGTGTCCAACCTTGGGTAGGTGATTCCCAAGGGTTGTTGAGTGAGGTCAGGAGCTGCGAGTTCCTTCAAGGTGGGCTGATAATCTGCCATGGTTGAACTTGGACTTGAAACACTAACAGACAAATCAGAAAGTTCAGGACCAGTGAAAAGTAAAGTTGTAAACGGTGGACCTTCCGGTTGCCCTTGAGACTCACTAAACCCTCTCCTGGCTTTCCTTATTTTTCTCAAAGTATTTTCAATTTCAGGATCAAAAACAGCAAGCTGGGGATCCGGTTGAGATCGAGTCATGCAAAACTGCAACTTTGCAGTCGCAGTCGCGCGCTAGGGCGTTGTACAGGCGTTGGGGCGCGTATGACAGCAGCAGACTCAGCTGTTCGTGGGACAGCGAGTCTAGGAATAACAAATGGAAATAAAATACGAAAATAAAATGCAGTATGCAATGCAAAACAAAATGAAAATCTTTTTGTTGTTTTTGTTTTTAAAAGAAACAAGGAAAAGAAAAGAAAACAGTTATGTACAATAAGCACAAATCACACAACTAGTAATTGCTTTCATTGCCATTCCCCAGCAACGGCGCCAAAAATTTGGTGGTGAGCGTCGCATCTCCCATAAATTTAATTATTTTTAAAACCAAGTTCCCGTAATATAATTTAGTGGAAACCATGATCGTCTCTCACAAGGAATGGCTAAGGAAGCAATACACAAGACTAGTCGTATGAGGGTTGTCACAAATTGGGGGTTTTTGTTTGAATGCAAGAGAAATAAATTGGAATAAAACTGGAATAATAAAAAGAGTGGTTTATGAGGTAGAACATTCATTAGGGCGTTTATCCTTGGCTACAAAAGAATGCATGAGTTGATTAATTACGCCAGAGTTAGATCCAACCCTATTGTTGTGATTCTAAGGATTGATTGCCTAGAACAAGATTAATCAATGAGATCTCACCTTTAGTTTCGTTTTCAACAATCTTTAAAGTCAATCACATTAATCTAATTAAAGAGACTAATCAGCCAATTAATTAATCATTACAAATTCCTGATATGTCATGCATCAATCAATCAACTAACACATGAACACATGCCAATGAATTAGCCTAACTCAATCGAGTAAACCAAGACAAAGGGGTAAACACACACAATTTAAGATCTCAAATTATATGCCAGGAATGATAATGAAAACTTATGCAAGATTAAGAGCAAAGCCTCAATTTACCCCAATGATGTTCACACCCTCATAAACCACCAAGAGACTTAGTTACTCATGGAGGAAATATAAGGGCAGAAATAAATTGAAATTAAAAGCAAAGATAGAATGAAGGAATTAAATAACTTGAACAATAAAGAGAAAGAGTAAAGAAAATAAAGACTAATGGAATATAAATGCAAGTTGGAAAGATTGAAGAACGAATAATTGATTTAATTATAAAAGTCACTTACAAAACCCAAAAGGCTTGACGAATAACGTTAAGGTAAACAGTGGAGGAAGCTAGAGATTAACTAGGAAAAGAAAGTGAAATCCTAATGGAAGAAAATAAACTCTAACTAAAAGCCTAGGGTTTGAAAAGTAAGAAACTAGGAAAAGAAAATAGTAAGAGATGTGAAAGAAGCTAAGAGATATTGGAGATGTGAAGAGGTGTGTTTTCTGGAGGCATTAACATGTTTTATATAGAGGAAGCAGCCTCAAAACCCTAGCTATTGATCCCCCAACTCGGTTTTGCAGATTGGTCCCTGCTGTAACAGAATTACGGCGCAGGCGCTAGGGCGCTGATGTCGCGCCAGGGCGCGTGTGCTGTGCACGAGATAGGGTTTGATGAGGCTCGGGCGCTGGAGCGCTTTCTAGCCGCTGGGACGCGTGATCCCGTTCTGGCTTCACTGCTCCGCTTCTTACTCAGTTCCTGATGTCTGCTACTCCAATAATTCCTATGACCTGCACCAAAAACATAAAATATCAAAGATCCAGTGCAAGGGTCATCCTTGAATTGCAAAAACATCATAAAACTTATTACTTTAGCCTTTATTTTCATTAAGTCCCAAATAAATCCAAATTGTATTAAATACAATAAAAGGCTAAAATAGAGTAAAGAATTGCATACAGTCACTCAAATTAAGGGCATAAAATATTGGCAAAAACCACGTTATCACATAATATAAAATATGAAGATTTAAACAAGTAAAATATAATAATGATGTTTTAGAAATAATAAAATAAATGTATTTAGAGTGGTAATAATCAAATGGGAGATATATAAAGTTGATTTAAGAGTGCTTAAAAATATATATTATAATAAAGAAGATAAATGAAAAAAAAATTAAACTAAATTATGGACTAATTTTTCCAACAATAAAATTGTCAGGGACCAATTTGTCCAAAAATGAAATTGTCATTAACACTGTTTAAGTTTTCCGTCCAGGGACCTTATGATGTCCGACGTTTCACCTTGTCAGGGACCAGTTAGGGTATTTCCATTTGTCAAGGATCACCTTGTCCGATGCTAAAATTGTCAAGGACCAGTTTGGGGGTTTACTCAAAAATAAAAGAAAAACAAATATCTAATTTAGAAATCACTCAATTACTCTAATTGTCAGTTTCAATTAATCCTCGGCAACGACGCCAAAAACTTGATAGGCTATCGGCAAGTGCATTGAATCGTTCAAGTAATAAAAACCACGGTAAGTGGTTATCGTTCCCACAAGGATTAAAGAACCGAGCAAAAACTTCTTTAAATGAGTTTCTAATTAGACGAATCGAATAAAGTTTAATGAATGAAAACACAATGTAAATTCAAAAGCTATTGAATGTAAAAGTGCAGTAAAAATTTAATAAAAATTTGATGGATGAAAGGTTAGGGTATTGTGTTCACTTATATTTTCTGAAGTTAATAAAACATTTGCTTACCTTTGTATTTTAAAACCTCAATTCAATGAACGAATCCTAAGTTGTCAATTCCAATTCCTTGGTAATTTAACAATTTTTCTATGAACAATTAGTCAATCCCTTGATCAAATCATCTCAAAGACAAGATAAAATATTTTTACTGATTCAATGTTCACAAAAATCTTGATTCTATTCCTAGATATCAATCTTTCTAGCAATTTCTCTTAAGCTAATTCACAAATTTATTTTCCCAAATAAACACATGAATCCAAGATAAGTTGAAAAGTGATTTTCCAATCCTCATAACAACACAATACAAATAAGGTAATTGCTTGAATTGAATGTATAAAACCAAAGGTTCACAAATATCAGATTAATTCATAGTAATACGATCCCCCTCACCCTAACAAAGAATTTAGTTGCTCATAATTAAAGAAAACAAAGCATAAAAATTGAAAGACATTTTGAAGAACGAATAACTGAATTTATTTATGAATTAATCAAGAACAGAGTACGAGAGTAAAACCAAAGATAGAACAAAAGATAAGATAAAGATCCCCTCTAAGCTTGCATTCTAGTCCTATTTATAACCAAATAATCCTAGAATTCAAATTGTTCCAATCCCTAAAACAAAGGGAATTAAGTTTAGAGATAAATTCAAAAAGATAATGAAAAGATTCGCATGTGAAATGATCCTGAATTATAGCAAAATTTTAAGAATCAGTTGAGGTGTGTCCAGTTTATCCGGGCGCTAAGCTCAGGCCACGCGCAAAGTGCAGCAAGATGCATGGGCCCACGAGCACGGGGCGCTGAGTGGACGCGACGCGAAAGGATGGCGCAATGCGCCTGGTTGCCTGAGGACTTCCAGTTTTGATTCTGTTTCTGTGGCGCATGGCACTCTCCAGGCGCAAGACGCACGTCAATTTGATCCTCGAGGTGTTATAAATACGCCACCACCTTTATTTCAGCACCAATTAATTCAACAATTAATGAAATTAACACCACAACAATACCAAAACGTAATATAACCCAGGAAATTCCAATTTCTTCTAAACTAAACGACTTAATCTAAAACCACACATAATAATAATAAAACTAATACAATTTATTGAAAATTAAACTAAGACTTAACTAAAAATGACAAGGCATCAAGTTAACGACTATCTCAAACAGTCAATTATAAAAAACCCAGTTAAAAACTTATTATAACCTATTAAACGTTTTCGGAAAACCCATTTTTTTTATAAATGCAACAACATTTTTTTCACGTTTTTGCAATATCACCCCTTTTTTTGTTTTATTTTCGTTTATTTTTTCTAACCCACTGATAAAATTTTTGAAGGATGCTTCTGTGCCAGAAATACCAAAATTAGGGATGAGGTTTCGGGATGACAATGAAGTTGTGGATTTCTACCAAGAGTATACCACGAGATTAGGTTTTACGTTTAAGAGAAGAAGCACAAAAAAGTCAGAGGAGGGTGTTGTAAGGTATCTTATACTTGCGTGCACTAGGGAGGGGTATAGGAGGTCAAAGACATATACCTTAGCGAAGTCTAATCCAACGTTAGTTGCAAGCTGTAAAGCTAGGATAATAGTTACAATGGACAAATCATGGTACTTGGTTATAACAAGAGTTGAACTTGAACACTCTTATGCAGTTAGTCCGTCTCGCGTGCGATCCTTGAAAGCAAATCGGGTAATCAACATGCATGCCAAACGAGTAATTGATATAAACGAGAATGCGGGTATAAGGACCAACCAGATTTACCAAAGTCTTGTTTATCAAGCTGGCGGGTAAGAGAGCTAAATAAAAAAAAAAATCAATTTTTGCTAATCTGATTATTTGTTTACAAAATATGTAATGGGTTTATTTTATTTGTAAAATGGGTTTTTGGTAACAGAATTGATGGGTTTTTTATAGGTACGAAGAAGTTGGTTTCAATGAGAAAGACCTTTGTAATTATGTTTTAAAAAACATCAGAACGATAACGGAGGAGGGTGACGCTGAAAGTTTGATTGCTTATTTTCGGGGATAATAGTGCAAAATAGGAATTTTTTTATGATGTGGTGCTGGATGGACAGAGAAGAATTAAACACGTGTTTTGGGCGGATGCGCAGAGCCGAGCTGCATGTTAATGTTTCGGTGATGTTGTGTGTTTTGACACAACATACAAAACTAATAGGTATGACATGCCATTCACCGCTTTTGTCGGTGTGAATCACCATGGTATGTAAGTGCTACTTGGTTGTGCGTTGTTAGGGTGCAAGGAGACGGATGCATTTGTGTGGCTGTTTAAGACATGGACTAGGTACATGGGCGGGATTCCACCTTTGGGTATCATCACTGACCAATGCAAAACAATGAAAAATGCAATAGAGGAAGCTTTACCGAACACACGACGTAGATGGTGCATATGGCACATCTTGAAAAAGATGCCTGAAAAGCTTGGGGGTTATCGCTGTCATAAAGATACCATCAGAGATATCACGGATTGTGTGGCAGTCCATGACACCGAGTGATTTTGAAAGCAAATGGGTGGATTTTGTGGAAAGACACCAAATAGGAGAAAACCAATGGTTGAGAGGTAGATTTTATTTACATGGGTTTTTCACATACAATACTTCATTGCATTTCTTCACATTATATGGGTTTTTTTGAGCTTTTTTTTATGCAAGCAAGTCTGTTTGAGGAGCGGCATAGGTGGGCCCCTGCTTTTATGAAGAGTTAGTTTTGGGCTGGTATGAGCAGCACACAACGCAGCGAGGGGATACATGCGTTTATGAAGAAATATTTGACCTATAGAAGCAATCTCGACCAATTTGTAAGGAAATTTGACAATTGTCTTGCTTGGAAAGCAAATAAGGAACGGGAGGCCGACGATGACGACTTCCATACAATTGTGTCGTGTGCTAGTAGTTCGCCAATTGAAAAACAATACCAAGTTGAGTACACACGGGCAAAGTTTGCTGAGGTTCAAAAGGAGTTCCGAGCGAAAGCCAATTGTGCAACAAGGGAGTTAGACATGGACAATACGAAACTTTTGTATGAGGTTGAGGAAGAAGTTGGCTTTCTAAGTTTAGCTGTCTTTCACGGATGTCCTCCCGGCGTTTGGACCGTACTTCTCTGCCGATAGGGGGTGGTTGTTGGGATTTACGGGTTTGTCTTGCCATGCGTTTTTTTTTTCAAGGGGGGCGTGCTATTGGTTCTGCATTTTTAAGAAAGTATTGCTGTAAAATAAACATATACAAATTTTTAAAAGAACCCATGTATCAATGTAATATAAACCCATATAAATCAGAGTTTTGAATGATATATAACTCATTATATGATAAATAAATAACTCATCATACGACACTAAATAACCCATGCATAACTACGTGTTCAAAAAAATCTTATAAAAAAAACAGCCAGAAACATACAAATTTTGACGTAAAACAACAACTTGGAATCAACTTTCAAGATTTAACTCTAGCAAAATCGTAAAGTAAGGGGAGAACAATTTGAATAATAAAAAATAACCCATACACGATTAATACCAGAACCCATACTAACCCAAAAAAAACTCATTACATTTAAATTTGGAAAGCAACACAGTCACCCTCAAAGGACCAGAACAAGGTTCCAAATAAACATTAAAACAAAAAAATAACAAAAACACCCTCAAAGTGAAAATATCTGCGAAAAACCCTAACAGAGAAAGACACACACAACTGAATTGAGGGTTGATGTGAACTCAAGTGGGTGAGTTCTAAGATTAGGATCGTATCTTAGGAATTTCTCTTTTGGGAAGCTTCTTTGGGTAGCTTCTGAAGTGTTGCAGCGGATAGAACTTGGATAGTTGTTGTTGAAGTAGCTTCTGAGGTGCTTAAAGGAGTTTCGTACGACTGCTTCTGAGCTTCTGAAGTGTTTTTCGATGTTGCTTCTGAAGTTGTAACCTTAAACAGGACGGAGAATTAGAACATGGGTGGGTTTGATGCATAGAGGTTGGAAATGGAATTGGTTATAAGTGTTTAGACGCCACTCAAAAAGGAATTTGAGATAAGTCTATTAAGACGCCACAAAGGATGTTTTTAGCAACCTTTGATAAGTCTATGGTGTTCGTGAAGAACAGTGAGATTCGCTCTCAGAATTATGTTTTGGAAAATTCATCAAAGTTGTTTATTCTTCAGCCCTTAGCTGGTATTTGTAGAAATGAAAATACAAGTGTTTAAAGAGTAAATTTAATGACACGCACTTTCATCATTCAAGTGAGTGATGACATTAAATGAAACCCTTCGTGAAACAAAACTGAAACTTCAAACCATAAGCTAACATTGATTCCTAAGCTGAGTCATGACTTAATTAAATTCTAAGGAAATAAAACTCTAGACTAGAATTTATTCAGAACTAAATAAAGATAATGCAAAAAGGAAACACGTGCAAAATATGGGCATTTTCTTCCACCGTCCACACTGGAAGTAATTGCGCCATTCACTAATCAAGCTCGTGCTCTTTAATGGCTCCTACCATGATGCAATTAACAACCTTAGGTTTTCCCTCACGTGCATCACATCCACTGGAGTTAATTCCAACAACTATTTTGTTCAGAACTTCTTTTGCCTTTCTCATTTTAGCACGAGTCATTGGTCCCCCAAGTCCTTTAATACTTTATGTGTCTTTTAGCTCAATTATTCCATTTTCGCACAGCTTCTGAAGGTCTGGACTCATACTCAGCTTCTGAACTCCATCGCTCAGCTTCTGAGCGGCTTCCGAACCACTTCCCAACTTCTGAAGCTGAGTTTCCAGCTTCTGATCTTGCCTTGTGTCATATTCCAGCTTCTGAAGTTGAGTTTCCAGCTTTTGAACTTGCCTTGTGTCATATTCCAGCTTCTGAGATTCATTGTCAAGCTTCTGGGTTGGTATTCCATGGTTTTCCAGCCTCTGAGATTTTGTGCTCTCGAGTTCTAGCTTCTGACACTCGAAACCATGCTTCTGAGCCCCAGCATGGACTCTTCTTGCTTCCGCCCGCTTGTTTGGTCTGTACTCAGCTTCTAAGCACCCTCCAGAGTTCGGTTCTCATCAGTCCCTCCTTCTTTGAAAGGATTTGTCCTGAAATCAGATCCTGCATCAAATAAAGATAGATAAGAAACATTTAATGTTGCACTTACATTATACTCACCAGGTAAATCCACGTTATATGCATTGTCATTTATTTTCTCCAGAATCTGAAATGGTCCATCCCCTCTTGGTTGTAGCTTTGACTTTCTTTGTTGGGGAAATCTTTCTTTTCTAAAGTGAACCCAGACCCAATCTCCTGGTTCAAGGACCACTTTTCTTCTTCCTTTGTTTGCATTCCTTATATAGCTCTCTGTTCTCTTCTCTATATTTCTCTTCACCTGTTCATGGAACTTTAACACAAATTCCGCCTTTGCCTTCGCTTCTCTATGTTTTAAAATCGAGTTTTTAGGCAGTGGCAGCAAATCCAATGGTGTCAGAGGGTTGAATCCATACACTACTTCAAATGGTGAATAGTCAGCAGTGGTATGGACAGCCCTATTATAAGCAAACTCAATGTGGGGTAAACACTCCTCCCACAATCTCAGATTCTTTTTCAAAACCACTCTAATCAAGGTGCCTAAAGTCCTATTTACTACCTCTGTTTGGCCATCAGTTTGTGGATGACAAGTGTTAGAAAATAACAATTTAGTACCCAGCTTAGCCCAAAGGGTTTTTCAAAAATAACCTAGAAATTTACTGTCCCTATCACTGACAATGCTTCTCGGCATGCCATGTAGCCTAACAATTTCTTTAAAGAACAGGTCAGCAACATGAGAAGCATCATCAAACTTTTTACAGGGAATGAAGTGAGCCATTTTTGAAAACCTGTCAACAACCACAAAAACTGAATCTTTTCCTGTTTTAGTTCTTGGTAGCCCAAGTACAAAATCCATGGATAAATCTATCCAAGGGTACTCAGGAATAGGCAAGGGAGTATAGAGTCCATTTGGTTGTACTCTTGATTTGGCCTTTTTGCACACAAGACATTTTTCACCAAATTTAATTACATCAGATTTCATGTGTGGCCAAAAGAAATTTTCCTGTAAAGTTTCAAGAGTTTTCAAAATTCCAAAATGTCCCATAAGACCCCCTCCATGAGCTTCTTGCACAAACAACTCCCTAATAGATCCTTTTGGCACACACAGACTCTTTCCCTTGAACAAAAATCCATTGTGTCTAAAGAATCCATTATGAGCTATGTTCTCACAGTTTTTGAAAATTTCAGAGAAGTCTAAGTCATTTTCATACATGTCCTTTAAAGTCTCCAAACCAAATAATTTTGTTTCAAGGATATTCAAGAGAGAGTGCCTCCTGGATAAGGCATCAGCAACTATATTCATTTTTCCTCTCTTGTGCTTAATCACATAAGGAAATTGTTCAAGAAACTCCACCCACTTGGCATGTCTCTTGTTCAATTTTCTTTGGCTTTTTAAAAACTTCAGTGATTCATGATCACTGTGAATCACAAATTCTTTTGGCAAAAGATAGTGCTGCCATGTTTGCAAAGATCTCACGAGGGCATACAATTCCTTATATCATAAGTGGAAAAATTCAAGGTTGTCCCATTCAATTTCTCACTGAAATAAGCAATAGGATGTCCCTCTTGCATTAATACTGCTCCAATCCCAACATTTGATGCATCACACTCAAGTTCAAAAGTTTTCACAAAATTTGGCAAAGTCAAAATAGGAGCTTTCACAAGTTTTTCTTTCAATTCAGTAAAAGTTTTTTGCTGTTTTTCACCCCATTTGAAAACTATATTTTTCTTGACAAGTTCATTGAGGGGTGCAGCAATGGTGCTGAAATTTTGCACAAATCTCCTATAGAAACTAGCCAATCGATGGAAACTCCTAATTTCACTCACGTTGTTAGGTATAGGCCAATCTTGGATTGCCTTAACCTTTTCTTTGTCCACTTCCACTCCCTTGGAACTCACCACAAAACCAAGAAATATCACATGATCACTACAAAAACGCATTTCTCAAGGTTTGCAAACAAATGTTCTTTTCTTAACCTTTTCAAAACAGTTTTCAAGTGTTCAACATGTTGTTCCAGGTTCTGACTATACACAAGAATGTCATCAAAATAAACCACAACAAATTTTCCCAAAAATTCATTCAAAACATGGTTCATTAATCTCATGAAAGTGCTAGGTGCATTGGTTAGGCCAAAAGGCATTACCAACCACTCATACAATCCAAATTTCGTTTTGAAAGCAGTTTTCCACTTATCTCCCTCTCTAATTCGGATTTGATGATAGCCACTTTTGAGATCAATTTTAGAAAACAAAACAGAACCATGTAACTCATTAAGCATATCATCTAATCTAGGAATTGGATGCCTATACTTGATGGTTATGTTATTAACCGCTCTACAATCTGTACACATCCTCCACTTACCATCCTTCTTCGGTACTAAGATCACTGGCACAACACAGGGGCTAAGACTCTCTCGAACCCAACCCTTGTCCATCAACTCAGTCACTTGTCTCTGGATCTCATGTGTCTCTTGAGGATTGCTTTTGTAGGCTGGCCTATTTGGTAGAGAAGCACCAGGAATGAAATTGATGTGATGTTCAATTCCTCTAACTGGTGGCAATCCCTTAGGCACTTCCTCGGGAAAGATATCCTTGAATTTCTGCAAAAGACTTTCAACACACAGAGGCAAAACATTTTGTTTTTCTATGTCAGTAGTTAAAATCACAGATTTTGAAACAAGTAAAAATAATGCCTCTCTTGCCATCAGAAGCTTCTTGACCTCTCGAGGCCTTGCAAAAATAATTCCTTTATCTGTAGTGTATCTCTCTCATTTTTCTCTCTGCTTTGGTTGTGAATGGTACTCTTTGGTTTTTCTTTTCCTGTCCTTTTAGTGGCTCTGAGCTCGCTCTAGTCCTTCAGGTTTTTCTCTTGTCTTTCTTGAGCAATTTTTGCACGCATTCTCACTTGATCCTCACATATTTCCTTTGGGGTCAGAGGCTTCAAAATGACTTTCCTGTCTTCATGCACAAAAGAAATCTTGTTAGTGAACCCATCATGAATGACCTTTTTATCAAACTGCCAAGGCCTTCCTAACAATACATGAGTTGCTTCCATAGGTACAACATCACACAAGATTGTATCATTGTATTTCCCAATAGATAAATTAATTTCAACTTGCCTCTGTACCTTTACCTCACCCCTGTCACTTAGCCACTGGAGTTTGTATAGCTTCTGATGTGGTTTGGTGGGTAAATTGAGCTTCTGGACTAGCAATTCGCTGGCTACATTGGTACAACTTCCTCCATCAACAATTAAGGAACAAACCTTTCCTCCAATTTGACATCTTGTATGGAAAATATTTTCCCTTTGAGATGCTTCTGGTTACTTAGGTTGAGACCCTAAGAGCCTTCGAATCATGAGAAACTCCCCCTCGGGTACTTGCTCTTCCTCTTCACTGTCTTCAGAAGCTTTCCCATCCTCTTCTTCGCTAGCCTCTGAGTGGCTCTCATACTCTCCACTCTCCCTCAACATAATTACTCTTTTGTTTGGGCAATCAGAGGCATAATGTCCACGCCCCAAAGACTTGAAGCACTTAATGTGACTGGTTCCTTGCTTCTGATGTGGCTCTGAGCGCCTCTGATGTGGCTCTGAGCGCCTCTGATGCGACTCTGAACGCTTCTGAACCTCCTGGCCTTTGTTTTGTGCTTGGTTCTGATGTTGAGAACCTGACGATGATGAGCCTCCCTCCTTCTTTGGGCGATCCTTCCAATTTGATTGAGTGAATCCTCTCCTATCCAAGCTTCTCCTCTTTATTTGTTGTTCTACTTGAGTTGCTTTATGAACCAACTCCTCGATGTCACTGTATTCCTGCAACTCCACCACATCTCTAATTTCTTCATTTAGTCCTGTAAGAAACTTAGCCATAGTTACCTCAGGGTCTTCCACCACGTTGGCCCTCATCATTGTTACCTCCAGTTCCTTGTAAAATTCTTCTACAGACTTGCTCCCTTGGTTCAGCCTCTGAAGTTTGTTTTGTAGCTCCCTGTTGTAGCTAGAAGGTACAAATCGTTTTCGCATGAGTCGTTTCATCTCCGTCCAAGTCTCCACCTCGGGCTCCTCATATTGTCTCCTTTCCCTTTGCAATTTGTTCCACCAGGTCAGTGCATACTTGGAAAATTCAACTCCAAGTAGTCCTCTAGGTCACTCCTCCCTTGAAAAGGTGGAATTGACAATTTGACTCCCTCAATTCTGTTGTGATTCCTTCCTCCTCCCGGATTTGCAAGTTGATGTTGATTCATCCGTTCATGCATCTCTTCCCTCAGCTGACTTACTAAACCCTCCATATTTCTAGTTAAAGCTTCCATTTGTAACGCATTGACTCCTTCATTAGGTCCTGCCATGCTTGTACAAATAACAAATTAGAAATAACAAGAAAATGGATTCCTCACAGTCACTCACCCGTGTATACTCACACACACGTGTTTCGCTCGAATTGGTCTTTGGCTTTTATGACCACAATGAATCACTCTAGCCTTTTACCTCTTTGAATCTCAATGTCCAATCACTTAGACTTAATCACGGTTAAAAAATTTTCCTTTGTGATTTCTTAAAATAAAACCCACAGAGAATTTCAGAAAACAGAGTATCCACCAATTCCCAGTTTTTCACAAAACAGAATTATATATTGATTGATTTTTTTTTTAACAACTGTTAAAATTTCTCAGCAAGAACTAAATGATGATACTACCAGAAACTTCTAAGTGGATCTCTGATACCACCTAATGTGAACTCAAGTGGGTGAGTTAAAAGATTAGGATCGTATCTTAGGAATTTCTCTTTTGGGAAGCTCTTTGCGTAGCTTCTGAAGTGTTGCAGCGGATAGAACTTGGATAGTTGTTGTTGAAGTAGCTTCTGAGGTGCTTAAAGGAGTCTCGTACGACTGCTTCTGAGCTTCTGAAATGTTTTTCGATGTTGCTTCTGAAGTTGTAACCTTAAACAGGACGGAGAATTAGAACATGGGTGGGTTTGATGGATAGAGGTTGGAAATGGAATTGGTTATAAGTGTTTAGACGCCACTCAAAAAGGAATTTGAGATAAGTCTATTAAGACGCCACAAAGGATGTTTTTAGCAACCTTTGATAAGTCTATGGTGTTCGTGAAGAACAGTGAGATTCGCTCTCAGAATTATGTTTTGGAAAATTCATCAAAGTTGTTTATTCTTCAGCCCTTAGCTGGTATTTGTAGAAATGAAAATACAAGTGTTTAAAGAGTAAATTTAATGACACGCACTTTCATCATTCAAGTGAGTGATGACATTAAATGAAACCCTTCGTGAAACAAAACTGAAACTTCAAACCATAAGCTAACATTGATTCCTAAGCTGAGTCATGACATAATTAAATTCTAAGGAAATAAAACTCTAGACTAGAATTTATTCAGAACTAAATAAAGATAATGCAAAAAGGAAACACGTGCAAAATATGGGCATTTTCTTCCACCGTCCATACTTGAAGTAATTGCGCCATTCACTAATCAAGCTCGTGCTCTATAATGACTCCTACCATGATGCAATTAACAACCTTAGATTTTCCCTCACGTGCATCACATCCACTGGAGTTAATTCCAACAACTATTTTGTTCAGAACTTCTTTTGCCTTTCTCATTTTAGCACGAGTCATTGGTCCCCCAAGTCCTTTAATACTTTTTGTGTCTTTTAGCTCAATTATTCCATTTTCGCATAGCTTCTGAAGGTCTGGACTCATACTCAGCTTCTGAACTCTATCGCTCAGCTTCTGAGCGGCTTCCGAACCACTTCCCAGCTTCTGTAGCTGAGTTTCCACTTTCCAGCTTCTGATCTTGCCTTGTGTCATATTCCAGCTTCTGAAGCTGAGTTCCAGCTTCTGAACTTGCCTTGTGTCATATTCCAGCTTCTGAGATTCATTGTCAAGCTTCTGGGTTGGTATTCCATGGTTTTCCAGCCTCTGAGCATTTGTGCTCTCTAGTTCTAGCTTCTGACACTCGAAACCATGCTTCTAAGCCCCATCATGGACTTCTCCTTGCTTCTGCCTGCTTGTTTGGTCTGTACTAAGCTTCTGAGCACCCTCCAGAGTTCAGTTCTCATCAAGGGTGAAGATAAAAAAATTGAAATTTTTTCATGGAAACAACCCACACAAACTATAAAAAACAGTACAATTGAAACCCCATTCAAAAAAAAATAAATCAACCCAAGTAATCGCGAAATGCACAAACCCATAATCCCAAAATGGAAGAAAGAAGAGGCTTCAAAGTTCAGAGCTTTTTCAAAAAAGTGAATGAGTGTGAAAGAAAAAGGAAATAGAGAGAGAGACGACGAGTAGCTGCAGAGGAAAAGAAAGAACTTTTCACAGACGACGAAATGCACATACCTTTGCACGGTTGAGAAGTCGACGATAACGGCACCGGTGAGTAGCGCACGGGTTTGAGAGGCGAGACAGGACGATGGGTTCGGGTTCGTGAGGGGGAGAGAGAATAGGTGTGGGAGTGGAAGCGGCTTGAACACGAGAAAGAGAGAGAGAGTGTGTGTGGAGGAAGATTAATGTAGTAGTGTTGGAAAGTGTAGAAACCTCTCTCTCCTTTCTCTTAAGCGCGTGTAACAACGTGTGGGAGTGGGAAGTTATTCACAATTAGATTGGTACTAGTAGTTAAGAGGGGTCCACATCAAAAAGTGGTTGGGTGGCTGATAGTGGCTGATATGAGGTGTACATATAGCACTATTGTTAGTAAAATATCAATTTCATCCTCAACTCTACATACGTGAGTCAAATTGGTCCTTCTCATTTTAAAATTAGCAAATTAATCCTTAACTGTACAAATCGTGAGTCAAGTTAGTCCTTTTAGCATTTTTCGTTGCAGTTCCGTTATATTGGTGATGACATGGATAGTCAAATGACACGTGGATTGAATGAAAACACAAACTTTTCATTTTATACTCAATTAGGTCCCTATATTATATGTTAATGCGTCAAAGAGATCCCTCCTCATAAAACAAGGTCATTTTAACTAATCACCCCTAAATTTGAATTAAAACTTGTAATCCTTAAATTAAACACATAAACCTCTAATTAAAACATCAAAATATCAAATCCTTTGTAAAACATATCATTTTTTCAACTAATAACCTCCACCTCCCCTAATTAAAAACACACAACAACCCCCTCCTTTTTCCCTCAACGTCCCCACAAGCTTAAACCTAAGTAACAACACCCACCTTGTCCACCCCTTTTCTTCCAGCACCACAATGACAATGAAGGCACCATTTCTCCTATCCTCAAACTACCATTCATAACCTCACTTTTCCAATTTCACCTTCAGCATACATTACTTCTTCTCATACTTTAAAATTCCCTTCATCTACAAACAATACCCAAAAAAATCAAACCATTTTTTTCAAAACAAAATAATAATAATAAATAAAAATGAAAACTCTCTTTTTGCTTGAGACACTAAAACCCTTAGTACCTCACATATCTTTATCCTCAGTACCTCATCATTGGAACATGCACCGCACTTTCAACCCCATTATTTTCATATTCCTTCCCTTCAATTCCTCAAGAATTGTGTGTTCTTTGTCTTCACTATCTCCGCTACTTGTAGTTCTTGTTCCAATGCCAAGGTTCTCAGCTCAAAGGGTTCTTGTGTTCCTACATGGCACAAATGAGATCCTAGATAGCTTGAGGAAGTCACTGATTTGAGCGGCGATGACGAAGCAGTTCTTCTCAATGTTGGAGATGTCGATGTGCTATTTCATGGAACGAAGGGAGGGGATAACCCTACTGGGAGCAAGGAGGATATGAGAGGAGTGTTGTTGAACTAGGTGCCGAGGCGTGCATGTTTGGCGAGGACTAGATGCCTCTGGCGGTGTCGAAGGTGGAGAACTGAGAGAGGAGTGGGGTGGTGGTGGCAGGAAGGACCGAAACTGTTGTTGTTGGGTTTGAGATTTGGGTATGTATGATGATGGATTTAGAGACACTGAAATGGGTTATAGAAAAGGGGGTGATTAGATCTTTTAATTAGGGTTTACAACTTTAATTAAAGGATTATATTTTTTAATTTTAAAATTTAGAGGTAATTATTTAAAATGAAGCCGTTTTACGAGGAAGGGCTTTTTTGACTCATTAACATATAATATAAGGACCTAATTGAGTATAAAATGAAAAGTTTGTCATGTCATCCAATACACATGTCACTTAACCACCCATGTATCACTGTTATAACAGAACAATGACGGAAAGTGTGAGAAGGACTAAAATGACTCACGGTTTATAAAGTTGAGGATTAATTTGCTATTTTTGAAAAGAGATGGACCTATTTGACCCACGTATGTAAAGTAAAGGATCATATTGGAATTTCACTCTATTCTTATTATTATTATTATATCATCACATTTATTCTGTCTGTTATACTGACTATATTAACTCATCTGCTTCTACTATCTTCTTCTACAAAATCTAACATTATATTATTACTATTATTATTATTATTATTACTATTATTATTATATATATATATGTTTATATTTCAATCATTTATATTTTTGTATTTATATTTCAGTCATTTATATTTCCGCATTTATATTTCAGTCGTTTATATTTTTGCCTTTATATTTCAGTCATTTAAATTTAAGTTATTAAGTTATCAAGATTCATGATAATTTTGGAGATCAATACTAATCTAACACCTTAATCTAACATAATAAAAATAAAAATAAAAGTTTGATCCCATAAAAAAGTTAACATTTATCTTGATAATTATATTTTATATATATATATGATCTACGCTATTAATATTATATTACTATTATATATATATATACACGTACTGTTATATATATATAGGTATATTAATATATTATTATTATTACATACGGTTATCTATGCATGTATATATATTTATACATTTATATACTTACTGTTATATATCTATCAGTATTATATATTATTATTATTATTATTATTATATATTATGATTTACATTTTGAGCTATATATATATATATATTAGTATTATATATGTGTTTTTAATGTTTATCCTTATTATGGTTATTATAATTATGGCATTCAAGAATTTAACTAATTATTGGCTTTATATTTTTATTGATAATGTAAAATTTCAAGAGCATATATTCATTAATGCATACAAATGATAAATAAAAGTAACTAAGAAATATTACTAGCCGTCAGGAAGGCTTTGCCTTCGTTAGTGAAATGTAAATTTCTGCTTTGTCGTCATGATGTTATGAGTACCACCATGATTGGGAATTCCCTAAGAGAAGGCCTTCGATTTTTTATGTGGGACAAGCAGTTGAACGTAAAGTGGAAAGATAATTCTTAAGAAAAATTGCATTGCATGCATGTTTGCTATTAAACTATTATGAATTATGATGTAATGATATATTGAACTATTACTTTGATAATGAAAGATGGGTAGTCAAGTTAATTTCCATGGTCGACACGGGGGATCATCATTAGTTCGAAAATAATTTTTAAATGTGCTCATTATCTACTGAGAATATTAAATTCTCATTATATCTACTTTCGTGATGATTCCAGATTCACCGCAGTGAAGCTTCAAGGAAGGATGAATCATTTGGTTGTTTGTAATATATATGAAATGTACATAAATAAGTCGTGTTGTCTGCCATGTGTGTACTATATAGCGAGTGGCCGTATTGTAAATAACTCTTGTAAAATTATAGTGTCTCATTGTTACCTTGTACAATGAGCTTTATTATGAACCGGTATTACATTTTATGGTATCAGAGCCCTGTTCCTAGGGACATATAAAGTTTAGGGAAAACATGTCATGCATTGTGTGGTTCATGTTCTATCTGTATGTCTTATAAGTTAATCTGATGCACTAATTCTACCATGTTGAGCCTGATCAACTCAATATTCGGTTGTTTATGCATTTGTAGGACTATATGGCATCAGAAGGACAGAACCCACAAGCACAGAGTGTACAAAGTGACACTCCGTTAGGAATGGTTGAAGTCATTTAATGTTTGGCTCAGGCTCAGGCTGAGACAAATAGGTTGTTAATGCAACAAATGGAAGAGTCTCGAGATAGAAATGGTGACCACGGTAGTGAAGGTAATGGAAACTCTATTAAGAAATCACCCACATTTAACCTAACTTATCGTTTCCTTTCTGACTTTGAAAAAGCCAAACCACCCTCTTTTACCGGAGAATATGACCCTATAGTAGTGGAAAGGTGGGTAATGAGCCTAGAGAAAATTTTCACTACACTAGGATTTGAGAATAAAGAAAAGAGTAAATACCCAAATCCGTCCCTGAACTTTTTTTCAGTGTTCACTTTCGTCCATGATCAAATTTTATTAGGCCCGCAGTCCCTGAACTTGAATTCGGTGAGACATATCTGTCCCTCTGTAACATCCCAATTTATTAACTATGCCATGGACATAATTAACAATTTGCAATGTTACATAACACCCAAAAACCCCATGTTTTTTTTTGAAACGTATACGTAAAATATATTTTCGCAAACCCCTGTGTACAATAAATCGGTATCGAGACTCGAAGCCATGACCAATCAGATTAGTAGCATGAATAGATAACCTGGATAAGCGTCTAGAATATCAATAGAGATGCCAACAATATAATAAAGGCCCATGCAACAAATGGCCATGATATTAATATATAACATATGCTTCTGAGTGGAACATAAAGAGGTTCGAGTGTATCAAGATCCTGTTTAATACAAGCCGAAATATATAAATGTATATAGGAGCTGACATGATCAAAAGACAAGTCTAAAATCCTGGTCCGAATATACAGAAAGGACTCGGGTAAAACTGCAGTTCGTTAAGTACACATACATGCCAATAAAGAGTTAAATCCCACGCAGGGGTACAAAAGGCTCCACATAATAGATAACTTATAAACAAAGAGAAAAGATGTCAATGGTCAGCTGCGCATCGGTCAGGTTGGTCACGATCGGCGCCTCACCTACTGGCACTCCTGGTATCCTCGCTGATAACTGAGCCTGTGGCAGAAGAAGACGCCTCATACCCTACCATAATATAGTCGACGTCCGTCCAGAAGTCCGCCGAGTCATCACTCGAGTAGCCCTCTTCCTCCTCTAGGTCCGACTCTGTCGACTCCGAGACAGGAGAAGGTGGCGGAGCTGGCGGTGGAGAGGCAGACGAACGGGCCGGCACTGGAGCTGGGGCGGGAGCAGGAGTAGGAACAGGACCAGGGGCAGGAGCAGGGTACCTCGCCATAAGCTCTGGGATGAAGAAGCGGTGTACCCTTGAGACGGTGGACGCGACAGTCACCGCACCGGTGGCCGGCGTGTAGCTGGACCAAGCGAAATCATAGGTCTCGTGGCGCCGCGGCGGCGGCGGCGGCTGGTCCATCTAGAATCGAAGAATCAGGAAAAGAGAGCGTAAGACGAAGTCGTCTTAGTGAGTCACACTGAGCACGGGGGCCTACGTGCTCGATTACGTCGATTCCAGCCGGTCAAAGTAATACTCAAGTAAAAACAGCATTTCTTTTTCTCAAAACGGCGAGTCCTTACTTTGACCGGGACAAAACATCTTAATGGCCCGTTTCTAAGGGAACCTAAGGTTTTATGCTATGTTCTCGTAGGTCCCTCGCAATATATATAGAACTCACTCTCCCAAAAATCACAATACGATCAAACATTCCCTAATCGAAAACATGCCTCTTTTCATAACCATTCGTTTACTATCACAATCTTTTGGAAAACACCATGACATCCTCTCAATCACATAACAAAGCACTTAATTAATCAAACACCGTTTGAACTACCGGGTTACCCTCAACTCCTAGGTAGTTTTCAAGAGCTCGCAACCTCACCATACTACACCCAACCCCTAGGTTCTTGGCTATCCAGAGCTCGCAGCCTCACCATACTACACCCGACCCCTAGGTTCTTGGCTGACCTCACGGAGATACCATAATTCACCCGACCTCTAGGTATCCGGAGGATTCATCCGGTCGTACCAAAATACACCCATCTCCTAGGTAGCCGGGATTCTATCCGTAGTACCATAATACACCCGCCCCCTAGGTATACGGTAGAATAGTACTTTTATAAGCACAATCAACTTCTATCATTATGCATTTTTAACATTAGCGTATCTTTCATGCGTATGAGCCGAATCACTTTAAATTTCAATTTAAAGGAAAGCACTTCTTCATAATAACATAACATACTTTAATAACATCACTTCAAAGTATATATATACATAACCTCCACTTTCATCACAACAATTCATCATTCTATCAAAATTCACAAGGTCACACTACGTGCATGCATACCTAGTTATCACATAACTAGTATTTACTTCTTAAATGCCAAAGAAATGCACAACTCATAACTAAGCATCTCATCAATCATAATCACTTAATCCACATATACTCATCGTTTCAATTTCACAACATTTACAAAAAAAGGTGTGAGTTCTCCGCATACCATATTCTTACTTTGAACTAAAGCATTAAACTCTCATCGTGCACATAACTTAGTCTTATATACAAAACTTCCCATTTCTCTTTTCATGAATAAAAGCATTACAACACACTTATTTTCATCACTTTAAAATAGCATGTTAACCCCATTATTATTATTTGAAAACTTGTATTCGAACGAGGGTGAAAATAAGTGAAATTGTACTTTTCAGGTGCAGGGGATCGATCCTCAGGGGTCTGGGATCGATCCTGCCTCAAAATTTTACCGAAAACTCAGTTTTGCAGCCTGGGGATCGATCCTCTCATAGTGGGGATCGATCCCCACATAAATTTTTACAGAATCAGCAAATTTTCACTTGGGGATCGATCCTCCCATGGTGGGGATCGATCCTCCCATGGTGGGGATCGATCCCCACTGCTCAGTTTCTGCTGAAAACGCTGAACTCGCGTTTCTGCTCCATTCTCACATCAAAACTCATACCTACTCATCCAAATCACTCAAAAATCATCATCCGCACTTATATACACTTATCATAAACATCATGCAGCATCAGAATATATATGCTTGCTCCAATACACAAAGATTCACACAACCCCAACCACATGCAAGCATAAAACTAAGCATTTCAGCACCCCATGAGCAAACAACCATTAACCTCAGCAAGATCAGAACATGCATGGTCAAACTCGAACTTAGAGCTATAAATCATCAACATATCAGAGGCAAAAAGCTCTTGAATGATGAAGAATCAGAGGGAAAATGAAAAGGGTTGGTAACTCACTTAGTGTGTTGAAGGAAAAACCAATGGAGGGGTTGATAATGGAGCTCCTTGCTCCTGGACCTTGCTGGCCGAAAATGGCAGCTTGAGGGGGAGAGAAAATGATGCTTCTGAGCTCCCTCTCTTCTGAGTGTGTGTTGTGTGTGTGTGTTCTGTTCTTTTCTCTCCTGCTAGCCGTGTACATAAAGGGGTGGGGTGGGATTTTTAATTAAAATTAACAATGTGTAGTGTTTAAGTGGTGTGTATGAGTATGTGTTTGAGTATGATTGTGAGTAAGAAATTGTAACTAAATTTTTGTGGTGAGAGTTTGATAAATTTTGGAGAGCTCAGGGTCCTAAAAAGTTGCTCCGGTTGTGTTTAGGATCTAGCTCAGGCTCTCTCTCAGGTTACTCAAAAACTCACTAAATACTCAATTTTAAAATAAGAAAATGATATATGATCGTTATGAAAATTTCCTTAATATTATGAGACTCTCAATGAGTATAAAATAATTATCTCATATTATTACTAATTTAACATTATTTATATACAAATAGGATTTTTCATGAAAATCGTAAAAATGCGAAATTTAATAATAATAGCTTTAAAATCATAATCTTCAAATATTGGTGAGAATATTTTCTAAATATTTTCCGAACACCAATTTGGGACTTAAATTTAAATATTAAGGTCTCAGCAAAATTTTTATAACGATCATTACCCCTCTCAGGGGTTCTCTAACTCATACAATAATAATATTAAGTCTGCCTTGCTTCTCAGCAACTTAAATTATTATTATAATAACTTATAGCACATTCACATAATTTAGTCACATAAAACAAATGCATTATATATATATATATATATATATATATATATATATATACACATATACAACTTATTTTAAACCATAGGACATAAAATATGTTCCCTTACATACATGAAATTTTATTTGTTCTCACACAAGCACCCCTTGCATTCTTTTAATATATCACGCATTATTATATATATATATATTACCACTGCAACATATATATAAAAAAACCAAATATCAGTCTCTTCCCTGAGTACGGAAATTAAATTAAATCCAAACACACACACCACTCACTTGGGTCCCGAAAAATATATTTATCTTAGACATCACCATATAGCTCGTTTCAACTTTAAATATCAAACATCATCAATTTAAAATAATAAATCTCAGCACCACGTTACCCATGTGCGCACTACACATGTATATATATATACATATATCAGCCATAGAAAACACCTCATAAAATATCACCACATATACAATATATATACATATATATATATAACTCTAAGCTCCGGGCACCAAAATCCACACCGGCGACTGAGAATACACAAAACAAGAAAGTCCCGAATCACGGGTGTTACACCCTCCGTCAACTCCCCCGTTAATGAGTGACGGAGTAATCCTACGTGGACCGTTAACTTTGTCCTACGTGGACGTTAAGTGACACGTGCGCAATGGAGTTTCTTGTTGGGAAATCATGTATATAGAAGCAGCAGAAAACAAAAAATTTTACATGCAATTCCCTCCCATAGACCCTTGTGAAATATCATAAATCATATTTGATTTACCTGTTGAAGCGTGGTAGCTACACGAAATGAGCTATGTCAATCCTTCCGACGCAGTAGCAGCGGCGGCCTTTAGAAGTCCACACAGCAGCTGTGGCCGTCACACGTCCACCTTGATGCTTCTCTGAGACTCTATATGCTAGTAGTGAATTTTAGAGAAAACAAGGATTAGCTTTCTCTGAGTGAGAGTGTGTGAATTCAAAATTCTTGTGTCTGAGGCTAGGCTCATATGTGTTGCTATTTATAGCCAACACTCCACTCTCATCTCAAAGAAAACTTAAACCTAGTTTGTGCCTTATTAGGCCCATCTGATGTAAGCCCAATGCAATTAAATTAGTCACACTAATTTAATCTAATTAAGCATCAATTTAAAATTGCTTTAGTGTGTGACCCTATAGGTTCTTATAACGTTGGCAATATCATTAAATATTATTTAATAATATAAACAGTGAGCGGTATCTAGCAACACATCATTGCTACCCATGTTATAAGAAAGTCAACGGTTTGACATAACCTTTCCGTGATCGATGTTATTGTACAATTCAATCCCTTTGTCCAAATATCTAGATTTAACACAAGCATGGAATTAGTCATCTTGTATAGTTAAATTGTTAGTTTCTTGATTACCGAGTAAACTGATAAAATTAAATGAGATTAATGTCACACATTAATTCATTTCAGCACGGCCATGCATTTACCCAGTCCTACTCATCAAGGGGCCCACAGATATATCTCTCGTAATGTGAGAGGGACAAATTCTATCTACGTTAATCGCACCACCCACATGACTCGTGATATGCCTAATGACCGCCTTTATAATTACCCTGTTACGGATAACGTTTGACGGTATCAAAGCACATAACTCCTCATGCAGCGGATCACAGTAACTTCAAGTCAAAGGACTACATGTACCATCATCACTATGAGAATCACTTATGACATTCACATTACTATCCATGTAGTGTTCTCAAGGTGGGTCAGTCCAGTATATATCACCATATATACCTATGTGCATAGTTGATATCACATATCCATAACCTGTGAGAAAAGGTTATCAGTCCATACACATACTAGTCTCAACATATTACTGTTGTCCTCTTGTTTACAGTAATACTTGACTAGGGACATTTAAGAATGGATTCTCGCTATTAGGTCATGTACCTAATATTTAATATTTAAATAATTTCATTCTAAGGACTTCATAATGTTCATTAAAATAAATAAACAATTAATGAATGAAATGTCTCATATATATATATAAATATATAAAATAAAATGTCATAACATCATAATAAAAACGCAATTATGATTGGCCCTCTAGGGCATACACCAACAGTCTCCCACTTGCACTAGAGCCAATCTGGCATATCCCTAATGCCTAATGATCTAGTATGTCCATCATGCTTCCGCTGAGGAAGGGGCTTGGTCAGTGGGTCAGCGATGTTATCTTCAGTCGGTACTTTGCATATCTTCACATCTCCTCTATCGATAATCTCTCGAATGAGATGAAAACGCCTAAGTATGTGTTTGGATCGCTGGTGAGATCTGGGTTCCTTAGCTTGTGCAATGGCTCCATTGTTGTCGCAATAGAGAGCCACTGGGTCCTCGATGCAAGGAACCACACCAAGCTCAGCAATGAACTTTTTGATCCAAACAGCCTCCTTTGCTGCATTACTGGCAGCAATATACTCGGCCTCTGTAGTAGAATCGGCGACTGTCTCCTGCTTTGAACTTTTCCAGCTCACAGCCCCGCCATTAAGACAAAACACATAACCTGATTGCGATTTGGAATCATCTTTATCGGTTTGGAAGCTAGCGTCAGTGTAACCCTTTACAACAAGCTCTTCCTCACCGCCATATACCAAGAATGAATCCTTAGTTCTTCTCAAGTACTTAAGGATATTCTTGACGGCTGTCTAGTGACTATCACCGGGATCTGACTGGTATCTGCTCGTCATGCTCAAAGCATACGAGACATCTGGTCGTGTACATAACATAGCATACATGATAGATCCAATTGCAGAAGCATATGGAATCTTACTCATCCTATCTCTATCGGCTTGTGAAAGGGGACATTGATTCTTTGAGAGTGTCACACCATGTGACATAGGCAAGAACCCTTTCTTTGAATCATGCATGTTAAAGCGTCTTAACATTTTATCTATGTATGTACTCTGGCTCAGGCCAAGCAATCTATTTGATCTATCTTTATAGATCCTTACACCCAATATGTAGGTGGCTTCGCCCAAGTCCTTCATAGAAAAACAATTCCCAAGCCAAGTCTTAATAGACTGTAATGTGGAGATGTCATTTCCAATGAGAAGTATGTCATCTACATACAAGACTACAAATGCAACTGTGCTCCCACTAACCTTCTTGTAAACACAAGGTTCATCTTCATTCTTGATGAATCCAAACTGTCTTACAGTTTCGTCAAAACAAAGATTCCAACTTCTAGAAGCTTGCTTCAATCCATAGATTGATTGCTGTAACTTGCATACTTTTGCAGTATCATCTCCAATGTCAAACCCTTCGGGTTGTGTCATGTACACATCCTCAAGGAGATTTCCATTAAGGAAAGTAGTTTTGACATTCATCTGCCATATCTCATAATCATAGTATGCAGCGATAGCAAGTAAAATCCGAATGGACTTAAGCATTGCGACAGGTGAAAAAGTTTCATCATAGTCTATACCATGTGTTTGCTTGAAACCTTTTGCAACCAGTCTTGCTTTAAAAGTAATCACATTACCATCCATGTCAGTTTTCCTTTTGAAAACCCACTTGCAACCTATGGGTTTTACCCCTTCAGGTTGATCAACCAAGGTCCATACCTCGTTAGTGTACATGGAATCCATTTCAGATTTCATGGCTTCTAGCCACTTTTCAGATTCAAGTCCAGTAATGGCCTCCTGATAGGTAACAGGCTCATCTTGATCCATGAGCAGCACATCACCCTGTTGAGTCATGAGAAATTCATATCTCTTAGGCGGGTGACATGTTTTGTCTGACCTACGTGGTTCTTGTGTTACTTGAGCAGGCTCTTGTACTACAACAACTTGTGTACTCTCCTCTTGTTCCACCTCCGGTAAAGTTTCTTCTTGTGGTTGAAGTATTTCTTCAATTTCTACTTTGCTCCCACTGGCTCCAATGAATTCCTTCTCAAGGAATACACCAGTTCACGCAACAAACACTTTGTTGTCAGATTGGTTGTAGAAATAGTATCTCATGGTTTCTTTAGGATACCCCACAAAGAAGCACTTTTCAGATTTAGGTTCAAGCTTATTAGACACCTGACGTTTCACATAAGCTTCACAACCCCAAATCTTCATAAAAGACATACTGGGTCGTCTACCAGTCCACATCTCATATGGTGTCTTTTCTACCATTTTGGTTGGAACATGGCTAAGTGTAAATGCTGCTGTTAAGACAGCATGTTCCCAGAAAGAATTTGGAAGGTTTGCATGACTCATCATTTATCGAACCATGTCTAACAATGTTCGATTTCTTCTCTCAGAAACACCATTCCATTGTGGCATTCCAAGAGGAGTGAGTTGGGATAGTATCCCACACTCTCGTAGATAGTCATCAAACTCTTGACTCAAGTATTCACCTCCTCGATCTGATCGAAGGATTTTAATACTCTAGCCAAGTTGGTTTTCTACTTCATTCTTGAATTCTTTGAACTTTTCAAAGGATTCCGATTTGTGTCTCATAAGATACACATATCAATATCTACTGAAATTATCAGGGAATGTGATGAAGTATTGAAAACCACCTCTGGCCAAGGTACTGATGGGTCCACATACATCGGTATGTATAAGGCCCAAAAGCTCAGTGGCCCTTTCACCATTTTGAGTGAATGGTGTCTTAGTCATTTTTCCAAATAAACAAGATTCACATGTCTCATATGATTCATAATCAAATGAGTCCAATAATCCATCTTTATGGAGTTTTGAAATGCGCTTTTCATTTATATGGCCTAAACGACAATGCCAAAGGTAAGAAGGATTCAATTCGTTTGATTTGAACCTCTTAGTATTAATGTTATAGATGGACGTTTCAAGATCAAGAACGTAAAGTCCATTAATCATAGGTGCACTACCATAAAGGACATCATCATAATAAATTGAACAACATTTGTTCTTCATTATAAAACTAAAACCAAGTTTATCCAAACTGGAATTAGAAACGATGTTCTTCTATTGGCAGATACATTATAACAGTTCTCTAACTGAATAATGAGCCAATGGGCAAAGTCAAATCATAACTTCCTACAGTCAATGCAGCAACTCTTGCTCCATTTCCAACTCGTAGGTCGACTTTTACCCTTCGTCAATGATCTATTCTCATTTACACAAATAAACAAGTGAGAACTACATCGAGTATCTAATACTCATGATGCAGAAGTAGATAATTGACCTCTATAACAATCATACATGAACTGGAAGTCTCACTTCCTTTGTTATTCTTTCATTCTTCCAGGTATTTTGCACAATTCCTCTTCCAATGTCCGGTCCTACCGGAATGGAAACAGATATCCTCTTTAGACACATCGCCCTTAGGCTTCAAGGCTTTCAGCTTGGGAATCTCATTGCCCTTGCCCTTTGCCTTGTCCTTGCCCTTGGACTTGCTGCTTTGCTTCTTTTGCTCTTTCCATCTTGAACCATCAAGATGGCCTTGCCTTTTCCCTTTGATAGAGTTGCTTGAGGTGTATGATCATATCATACGCCTCCATGATTTCATGACTCTCATGATGTTTCTGCAACTCAAGGGTCAAGGTAGCAAGTATAAGACAACAAAACATCTAAGGCTTTATCCTGATGCTTCTTATAAGCATCTTTGTTAGCCCTAGAAGTACTTGCAGCTGGTGTCTCGTTAGGAACAATTCCTTTGAGGACATTTCTTTTCATGCTTGAGGACAATCCTCGAGTTTCTATACCATTATAGAAAATTTGTTCCAGACAACTTATCCTTCTCAAGGATAAATCGCAATGACAGGTTATTTAATGCGTGTGATGCCATAAAAACCACAGAAATAAAATATGCAAAGTGAGTATCATGACATATATAATATTTAATTAGGTCTTTAATTAAATATTTCTCCCACCATTTTATTCAAACCAATGACCCTCTACATTGATTCGTAAAATTTTCCTTTGGAATATTTTATAGTAGGCCAAGATCCATATTTCATCTAGCTTTAAGTCAACTTTGGTTGATCGCTTAAAGTTTCGACAATTTAGGTAGGAAACTCTTTCCAATTGTATCTTATACAATTCTTGGATAGTTGAGTGAATAACATCTTATTCTAATTCATCTTATGAATTAAACCCCAACTTACATTGCCTCTAAGCCTCTCAATCTTATTGAATCTCACTTAGTTAAGTCAAACACAATGGTTGGCAGTCGGACATTACTTGCTTGTCCTATCGCGCCTTACTGCTATAGATAAGAGTCCCCTGCTTTGACAGACCCACACTACATCGATAACAGTCTTGACGAGTGCCAAGCATCGGAAGGCTATCATGACTTAATATTTTATAATGAAGGGTTTTCATAAATAGATCTCACCATATAATGTTAAACCATTTAACATATAAAATTCATACATGTATCTCATACATATATATAAAACATGCAAATGCAACATACATGTAATAAAAGAATAAAATAAATAAAGCATATGATAACTTATATACATGCATCCCATGACATGATAAAAGAAATACTTTATATCATTTTAATCAATCACAAACACGCGCTCGGAACAGATAGCACAGGGTTTTCGAATTTTAATTAAACATATTAATTAAAAGATCTCAAATTTGAAATACAAGTATACCATATATATAGGTGTTCCGTTTTAATCAATCTTATTAATTAAAAGGATTTCAAATTTTGAAATATAGATACTCCATATATATAGGTGTTCTGTTTTTAATTAATCTCATTAATTAAAATATTTCAAAATTTGAAATATAGATACTCCATATATATAGGTGTTCTATTTTTAATCAATCTCATTAATTAAAAATATTTCTAATTTGAAATAAGATACTCCATATATATAGGTGTTCTGTTTTTAATTAATCTCATTAGTTAAAGGGATTTCAAAATTTGAAATTTAGATACTCCATATATATAGGTGTTCTATTTTTAATTAATCTCATTAATTAAAATATTTCAAAATTTGAAATATAGATATATATATATTGCATCAGCCATATATATACATTCATAACATGTATATATATAGAGCGCCAACTTCCCGGAATTATAAGAACATGCATATATAAGAAACATGCATTTATAAGCTTCACGTGAAAGTATCAGCCATAACATGAATGTATATATAATCGCAAGAAGCAAAATGCTAGCTCGGATCTTAAGCATACAAATCATCAGTCAGACGTGGATCACGGAAACATAGGCGCTGAATGGAAGTTATTTTGATTTCATCTTCATAAAAATAGGCGATCAAGTAGCAGCATCATGCAATCCATTTGCTCCACGGTTTTAAGGGATAAATTTTCAAAATTTAAAATAATCATTTTTCAAAATCAAATTATCTTGATATGGGTACAAGAATTTTGAAATTCAAGAATAGCCAATCTTGGGCAATCTTGGCCATTCTTGGCAAGATTTCGAAAAAGAAATAAATTTTGAAATTTGAGATAGTCATATGGAATCATAAATATTAATTCATCACCATGAAAATAATCATATGAATTTCAAAAATTTTAATTCATCATCAAGAATTTAAAATTTTTGAAAATAATGATCGAACACATGAATTCAACTCTTGAATCTATGTGTCTCACATGTTTATGAAAATCAAGTTTATACAAGAGTGTTTCTTAAACCACATATAGCAAAATTGAATTTTGACAGAAACACATCAATATATAAAACGAGTTACAGAGTTATCTCATAACACTAGCAACATAAACATGTTTTTATGAATCCTTATTGGCATAGAAGCAAAACCATGTTATCACATAACATGTATATTTCGAGATTATCATATAATCAAATGAACAAAACACTTTCATACAGAAAAATCAAAACCATATTTATCCCATAAACAAAAACGAAAAACATAACAAAACCATATTTATCATATAAACAACAGGTAATGCCCTCAAACAGAAGTACGTTTTCACAAGTAGCTCTGATACCACTGTTGGCAAATCATGCATATAGAAGCAGCGGAAAACAAAAAATTTACATGCAATTCCCTCTCATAGACCCTTGTGAAATATCATAAATCATATTTGATTTACCTGTTGAAGCGTGGCAGCTACACGAAATGAGCTATGTCAATCCTTCCGACGCAGTAGCAGCGGCGGCCTTTAGAAGTCCACACAGCAGTTGTGGCCGTCACACGTCCACCTTGATGTTTCTCTGAGACTCTATATGCTAGTAGTGAATTTCAGAGAAAACAAGGATTAGCTTTCTCTGAGTGAGAGTGTGTGAATTCAAAATTCTTGTGTCTGAGGCTAGGCTCGTATGTGTTGCTATTTATAGCCAACACTCCACTCTCATCTCAAAGAAAACTTAAACCTAGTTTGTGCCTTATTAGGCCCATCTGATGTAAGCCCAATGCAATTAAATTAGTCACACTAATTTAATCTAATTAAGCATCAATTTAAAACTGCTTTAGTGTGTGACCCTATAGGTTCTCATAACGTTGGCAATATTATTAAATATTATTTAATAATATAAACAGTGAGCGGTATCTAGCAACACATCACTGCTACCCAAGTTATAAGAAAGTCAACGGTTTGACATAACCTTTCCGTGATCGATGTTATTGTACAATTCAATCCCTTTGTCCAAATATCTAGATTTAACACAAGCATGGAATTAGTCATCTTGTATAGTTAAATCATTAGTTTCTTGATTACCGAGTAGACTGATAAAATTAAATGAGATTAATGTCACACATTAATTCATTTCAGCACGGCCATGCATTTACCCAGTCCTACTCATCAAGGGGCCCACAGATATATCTCTCGTAATGTGAGAGGGACAAATTCTATCTACGTTACTCGCACCACCCACATGACTCGTGATATGCCTAATGACCGCCTTTATAATTACCCTGTTACGGATAACGTTTGACGGTATCAAAGCACATAACTCCTCATGCAGCGGATCACAGTAACTTCAAGTCAAAGGACTACATGTACCATCATCACTATGAGAATCACTTATGACATTCACATTGCTATCCATGTAGTGTTCTCAAGGTGGGTCAGTCCAGTATATATCACCATATATACCTATGTGCATAGTTGATATCACATATCCATAACCTGTGAGAAAAGGTTATCAGTCCATACACATACTAGTCTCAACATATTACTGTTGTCCTCTTGTTTACAGTAATACTTGACTAGGGACATTTAAGAATGGATTCTCACTATTAGGTCATGTACCTAATATTTAATATTTAAATAATTCCATTCTAAGGACTTCATAATGTTCATTAAAATAAATAAACAATTAATGAATGAAATGCCTCATATATATATATATAAATATATAAAATAAAATGTCATAACATCATAATAAAAACGCAATTATGATTGGCCCTCTTGGGCATACACCAACATTTCTAACAGGGGACAAATCAGTACCCGGAGTTTCTAATAAGGGACAAATCAGTCCCTAACCCTTGAACCAAAACGGTGTCGTTTTGCAAATCTTCTATTTCCTTCTTCTTTCTTTCCCATTTGAAACCCTAAACTCCCATTGCAGACCCCACAGCCGCCCCTCTATCCTCTTCTTTGTCCTTGGTTCTTCTCCCTCAACCTCCTTTGAAACACCTCCTTAAACCTTCATCATCACACTAGCACCGCCACTCCCTCTCTTCCGTCCTCTATTTTCTTGTCCCCCCTTGTAACCTCCATTGAAACACCTCTTTCAACCTCAAGATTCCATTATTACACCATCATAGCAGCTACCCAACCTCAAGATTCCATTTTAAGGAGGTGTTTCAATATAGGTTGAAAGAGAAGATCCAAGGAGGAAGAAGAGGATGGAGGCACGATTGTGGGGATCTGTAATGGGGGTTTAGGGTTTCAAATGGGAAAGAAAGAATAAGGTAATTGAAGATTTGCAAAACGATACCGTTTTGGTTCAAGGGTTAGGGACTGATTTGTCCCCTATTAGAAACTTTGGGGACTGATTTGTCCCCTATTAGAAACTCCATTGCGCACGTGTCACTTAACGTCCACGTAGGACAAAGTTAACGGTCCACGTAGGACTACTCCGTCACTCATTAACGGGGGAGTTGACGGAGGGACGGATATGTCTCACGAAATTCATGTTCAGGGACTGCGAGACTAATAAAAAAGTTCATGGATGGAAGTGGGCACCGAAAAAAAGTTCAAAGACTAATAACCTTTGCTACCTACAAATTAGAGGGAGATGCAGGACTCTGGTGGAGAAATGCTAAGAGTGTTTTAGAATCCCAAAAGATTGAAATCACATGGGAGGTGTTCTTAACCACTCTTTATGATAAGTATTTCCCTGATTGTATCAAAGATGAACAAGAAGCCAAGTTTTTACAACTCAAACAGGTAGACCTTACCATTGATAAGTATGTTGCCAAATTTGAAGAATTAGCCAAATTTTCTGGCCGCCTTAGAGACAAACCTAACGACCAATGGAAAGCCACAAAATTCCAACAGGGTTTAAGGCCTGAGATTAAGGACATGATATCTACCCTTGAAGTAAAAGATTATGCCACCCTAGTGAACAAGTGTAGAGTAGCCGAGAAATCCTTCCTAGAGGTGAAGTTTGAAAGGGAAAGACGGAACTTTTTCAAAAGAAAGAAGGGGAACGAGATCCAAAAGAACAATAAGTTTAGGAAGGGGGAGAACTCTAGGGTCAAAAACCAAATACCAGATAGGGAATCCATACGTTCATGTGAGAAATTTGGTAAACCTCATTGCTCTATGTAACACCCCGATCCTTATTAAGTCCTAATTAAAGGAAATTAAGGGTAATGGACTTTAATTGGAACTTAATTGGATTTGAGTGAACATGTTTTCCTTAGTTTAAAGTACCCATGTTATGTGTTTTGATGAGTGTTCATGTGTGTTTTGATTTTGTGATAAGTTTCTATGTATGTATGTATGTTGTTGTATGAGTTGAGAAGCCTTATAAGTGTTTTCGGGCAATTATGAGTTCCTTGGTAATCGATTACAGCAAGTCGAGTTTCATGTTTGGGTATTTTCGGAGGTCTGTAATCGATTACAGAACCGTGTAATCGATTACGGTAATCGATTACAAGTTCGATGTAATCGATTTCCACGTGCGCAGAATGCGTTTTTATATGTTTTAAGTGACGGGAGGGCCCCACGATGACTCTAAAACCCTATTAGCTCAGCCTATACGAAAGCAAACCCTATTTTCCACCTCATTTGATCAGAAACACTCTCTCTCATCATCCCAGATCCTCCATTGCTTTTCTCTCCAAAACTCTCAAAGCCATAGCCACTCTACGTCAAGAAACACCCACAAATACTCACCCAATCGTAAAAACAATTACATATTCTTGATCCTCTCACCAAGCCGGACGTTTCTACCGGTGGTTTTTCTCCGGAAAGGGTCATCGTTGGAGTCGGGTCGTTCGTAAAGCTAGGGTTTCGTCTAAGAACAAGGATTTTCTTTAAGAGGTAGGGGTTAGGCATTCTAAACGTTATGTAATTGCATGTATGTTGATAAATTGATGAAGTTTTGAATGTTGTTTGTTGTTTTTCCCATTAGGGTTCATGAAAGGGTTGATTTATGAAATTGGTTTTGAAAAAGAAAGGGGTTTTACGAATTGAGAAGTGTTTTGAAAGTATTTTCATGTTTGATAATGGTATGGCAATGTTTTCTATCGATTGGGACGATGTTAGGTTCATATTTTGGCCAATGCATGGCTATTTAAAATCGTGCTTTTGGAACTCTAGAATCGTGTTTCACGACTTCGTAATCGATTACACGGGTTCGTAATCGATTACGATGTCTGAATTTCCAATCGCGAGAAGACGCTGCTCTCCGGTAATCGATTACAGAGTTGCGTAATCGATTACAGTAATCGATTACCAGCCCGTGTAATCGATTACAACAGTGCTGTTAGTGCGAAAATGAACTGTTTTGACCCTTTATGCACCCTAATGCGTTCTACAACCCGTATGGATGATATGTATGAGTTAATTATGATTTGTATGCAAGTTTAAATGTTGATTATTTGATGATGATGTGTTCATATGTTATGTTTACATGAGATAAATGATGATAATATATGTTTATGTGAATTATGTGATGCTTGTATATGTTATGTGTTGTGAACTGAGACATCACTGGGTGGCGCGTATATGTTGTTAAGACGTCACCAGGTGGCGCATAGTTAACAAAGACGTCACTGGGTGGCGCAAAGATACATAGTAGCCTTCGGCTTGTGATTGAGAGGCTGTAGGAGGGGGTTGGCATCCTCGGCGCTACAGGTCCTTCACTTGCAGTTGGTGAATATCCCCATTTTCCCCATTTCGTTAGGATGAGCTCATGCCTAGGGGTCGGTGCAGCGGAGGTTTACGGGATGGTGGATATGCCATAAGACATAATAAGAGATAGAATGTTATGAGATTGTAATACAGTAAAGTTTAAGAAAACGTAGCAAGATATTTGATTAAGTTTTCCCTATATGACTAGATGGCACGTAGAGCACACACACGAAAGATATACTTGTGTATAATGTATGTATGATGTAAAATGAACAAGAGGCACTTAGGTAAGTCGTTACGGGAAAGATGGTCTTTGAACTTATAACTGAAATTGAATTCATTCATGCTACACCTATTTTATTAATAAACCCGGAGCGGATCCCCCACTGAGTTACTTCCCAGTACTCACCCCACGTTTTCCCCCATTTTAAATGATGAGATTCAGCAGGATACAGGAGCGGATGAGGAGCCCGCACAGCTTTAGTTTCATGCAGTTTATTTTGTTTCTAGACCTATCAGTTTTCGTTATTACGTTATGGATTATGTTTATTACGGATGTTAGCATTTATTTGTGTTTACTCTGAGTCCGGACATATGTTAGCCGGCATTTATATTTCAGTTTATGCATTTGTATTGTGGAGTCTTAGGGGTCTCAGTTTTAGGCTCATGAGATGACACCTATTACTATTTACTTTCTTGATTGTATGTTTGGGGAGACTATGTTTGCTTTATTTCATTTATTTTATGAGGTATTATTCAGACCATATCACGTGTTATATATAATATCGTTATATTATGCGCAAGGCCCTTATGTTTATATTCCACGAACGATTTTTGAAAAATTCTCCCATGTATTTTCCGCGTATATGTATTTCAAAAACAAGTATAAGTATGATAACAGGAGGTAACCCTTATGAAATGGCCCTAAATGACTATAGCACTAAGGGCTATCTAATAGGGTGTTACACTCTAGACCTTGTTATGCTGGAATGAACGTCTGCTACCGATGCGGCAAACTTGGACACCACATCAGAGACTGTAAGGTTGAAAAACCAACAACCAACCCTGTACCCAAACTACATGTTAAAGGAAGAGTATTCACTTTAAATGGAGAGGATGCAACTCCTTCTCCTAATATAATTAAAGGTAATTGTATCTTGAAAAATAATCTCTTAATTGCATTGTTTGATACAAGTGCTACTCATTCTTTCATATCAATTAACTTTGAGAAGAAGATGGATTTATCTTTGTCTTCACTACCCTTTGACTTGCTAGTGTCTACTCCTACGGGAGAACAAGTTTCCTCCTCTCATGCATGTTTGAATTGTCCAATTTTAATCGAAGGAAAGTCTCTCCGTGTTGATCTTGTCTGTTTACCTTTGATTGGAATTGATATCATAATTGGATTGGATTGGTTGTCTGAAAATGGCGTTCTCCTAGATTGTGCTAGAAAACTTGCATATTTTCCCAGTGATTTGTTTAAGGGACAAAATTCTTATGACTCCCTATACCTTGATGCCATTCAAGTAGATGAGTGTGTGCCAAAAAGAATTCCTGAATTTCTTCTCTATTCTTTAAAATCAGAGGTTGAACAAGACATAAACACTATACCTGTAGTGAGAGATTTTCCAGCAGTGTTTCCTGAGGACATTGTGACCTTACCACCCAAAAGAGAGGTTGAGTTTTCCATTGACCTGCTTCAAGGAACTAGACCTTTATCCTTTGCACCATATAGGATGTCTCCGTTAGAGTTTACTGAGCCTAAGAAACAAATAGAGGAACTGTTAGCCAAAGGATTCATTAGGCCGAGTGTGTCTCCATGGGGTGCGCCCGTTCTCTTTGTCAAGAAAAAGCATGGTTCTGAAAACCGGACCGGACCGGCCGGTCGGACCGCGAACCGGTGCTACTTCCGGTCCGTTTCAAGCAAAAACCGTTGGGGTGGATGACCCGGGACAAAACCGCTGTCGACCGCCGGTTAACCGGCCAACCGGCCGAAAACCGGTGGTCCACAGGTTTGAGCGGCCGAGGGATGAAGAATTAAAAAAAATTAAAAATGTTCCAGATTCTCACTCACTCTCTCTATCTCTCTCATCTCCCTTAAAGGCCTCAACCCAAATGCCAAATCGACGGTGCTCTTCTCGGTTTCTCCCTCACCAGCCACACCCACTGTCGAGCACCGGCAGCTACCACCCACCCACAACACAGCCCCACACCTTGCCCACGCTAGTCGATATCTTCATTCTTCGTCCCTCTCCTTCATCCTCAAGCTCCGCGGTTGTTGCTTCACAGAGACGATTGTACGGCTAGCTTCGATGGAAGGTGAATGCGGTTCCCAGAGGCGACGGTTATGGAGGTCCAAAGGAAGGGCTGACGAGCTCCGACGGTGGCGATGGTTGTTGCTGCTGTTAATGGCTTCCGATGATGTTAATAATGAAGTAATGGAGATTGGCTTTGTGAGAAGAATAAAGCAAGGAAGGAATTTGGAAGAATGGATGCGGCGCTTACTGGCTTAGCTTGTTTAATCAACTAGGGTTGTCTTTTTGGATGAGGCAACTAGGGTTGTTTTTTAGTTATTGGACCAGCCCATACTATACTTTTTTTTTTGTTTTTTTGTTTTGCCTTAAGATTTAACTAAATAAAAACTGATTCTATATTAGTCTGATCATGATTTTCTTAATCATCAATCCTCAAGCCTCAAGTATTCTTTTAACAATAAAATTTAATCTTTATAAAAAGTTAAATACATATTTTCTATATATTTATATATTTTATAAATGTTTTAATGTGCTTTTTTTATTTTAATTAATTATGTGTATATATTTATATAAATAAATATATTTTATTACATTCCGGTTGAACCCCCGGTTAAACCTCTGAGCCTTTGAACCTTTGTCTTCACCGGTTCGATGTCCGGTCCGGTTTTCTTAACCTTGAGAAAAAGGATGGAGGTTTAAGGTTGTGTATAGATTATAGACAACTAAACAAAGTCACCATTAAGAATAAGTACCCACTCCCTAGGGTAGATGATTGTTAGACCAATTATTAGGAGCCTCTGTCTTCTCCAAGATTGATTTAAGGTCAGGGTACCATCAGATTAGGATTAAAGAAGAAGATATACCCAAAACAGCTTTTAGCACTAGGTATGGTCATTATGAGTTCCTTGTGATGCCTTTTGGTTTGACCAATGCTCCAGCTATATTTATGGATTATATGAATAGAATTTTTAGGTCCTATCTAGATCAGTTTGTGGTTATCTTTATAGACGATATCCTCATATATTTTAAGACTAAAGAAGAGCATGAACAACACTTGAGGATAGTTTTGCAGATCTTAGAGGAGAATCAGTTGTTTGCTAAGTAAGAAAAGTGTGCATTTTGGTTGAGTGAAGTTAAGTTTTTAGGTTATGTGATTTCAGGTAAAAGGTTGCCAGTTGATCCTAGTAAAGTGGAAGCAGTAGTTCATTGGGAGAAGCCTAAGTCAATCACTGATATTAGGAGTTTTCTTGGATTAGCAGGGTATTACAGAAGATTAATTAAGGGTTTTTCTCAACTAGCCTTACCTTTGACTAGGTTAACCAGGAAAAACCAACCCTTTGAATGGAATTCAAAGTGTGAAGCTAGTTTTCAAGAGTTGAAACATAGGCTTACCTCTACCCGAATCTTGATAATCCCTGATCCTCAATAAGATTTTTTAGTATATTGTGATGCATCTAAGAAAGGATTAGGATGTGTTCTAATGCAACAAGGAAGAGTTATAGCCTATGCGTCTAGGCAACTTAGGTCCCATGAGGAGACATTATCTGTATGGAGTTAGATTTGAGGTCTATAGTGATCATAAGAGTTTACGTTACCTTTTTTATAAAAAAGAATTAAATATGAGGCAAAGGAGGTGGTTAGAATTTTTAAAGGACTATGATTTTGAGCTAAAGTACCATGTTGGCAAGGCTAATGTAGTGGCTGATGCATTAAGTAGGAAGTAATTACATGTGTCTTCATTGATGATAGAGGAGCATAAGTTATTGGAGGAATTTAGAGACCTAAGGATTTATATGTCTGTGCAATCTCATTGTTTGTATGCTAGTGAAGTTAGGATTGAATCTGACCTGAGAGATCAAATAAGATTAGCTCAGGAGCAAGACAAATTCCTCATGACCCTCAAGGAAAAGATCCCGATAGAAAAGGTTGAACATTTTAGCATCGATGAAAAGGGGACGGTAATGTATAAAGGGAGACTTTGTGTACCCAATAATGAAGAGTTAAAAAGTCGAGTCTTGTCTGAAGCACATTGCAGTAAGTTCACGATTCATCCTGGTACGACCAAGATGTATCATGATCTTAAAAGGTTGTTTTGGTGGAGAGGAATGAAAAGGGACATAGCTAGTTTTGTAGCTAAGTGTCTTATTTGCAAAAAAGTGTAGATAGAACACCAAAAACCTGAAGGAATGCTCCAACCTTTAGATATACCTGAGTGGAAATGGGATAGCATATCAATGAACTTTGTGGTAAGATTGCCTAGAACTTCTTCAGGGTATGACGCAGCGTGGGTCATAGTCGACAAGTTGACTAAGTCTACCCATATCCTGCCAATTAAGATTAGTTGGTCGTTGTACAGATTAGCACAAGAGTATATTAATGAGATAGTAAGATTACATGGGATTCCAACTAGCATCATCTCAGATAGAGACCCTAGATTCACTTCTAAATTTTGGATAGCCCTACAGGAAGCCATGGGTACTAAACTTGGTTTTAGTACAACATATCACCCTCAAACAGATGGCCAAATTGAGAGGACTATTCAAACTATAGAAGACATGCTTAGGGCTTGTGTGTTAGAACTAAAGGGTAGTTGGGATACCCATCTTCCTTCAATAGAGTTTGCATATAATAATAGTTATCATTCTAGTATAGGGATGGCACCGTTTGAAGCCTTGTATGGTAGGAAGTGTAGGTCACCTTTGTGTTGGACAGAAGTAGGTGAGAAGAGTCTGTTAGGACCTGACATTGTGCAACAAACCACAGAAAAGATTAAGTTCATTAGAAACAAACTACTCACTGCTCAAAGTAGATAGAAAAGTTATGTCGACAAAAGAAGACGACCTCTCGAATTTAAAGAAGGAGATCATGTTTTTCTCAAAGTCACTCCTACTACTGGTATTGGCAGAGCCTTAAAGTCTAAAAAGTTAAGTCTCAAGTTCATCGGTCCATTCCAAATTCTTAAAAGATTCGGTCCTGTTACATATCAAATTGCACTTCCCCCTAATCTGTCGAACCTCCATAATGTCTTCCATGTTTCTTAACTCCGAAAGTATTGTTTTGATCCTTCACATGTCATAAGTATGAAACAATGCAAGTAAGGGATAATTTGACATATGAAACTACCCCGATAAGAATTATCGATAGATCTGTTAAAACTTTAATAGGAAAATAAATTTCTTTAGTGAAAGTGGTTTGGAAAGGGTTGTCGAAGGATGAAGCAACACGGGAACTAGAAGATGAAATGAGAAAAAACTACCAAGAGCTTTTCCATACAGGTCAGTGAATTTTGGGGACAAATTTCCTAAAAGGGGAGGAGAATTGTAACATCCTATTTTTGAGTTAAAAATCGATATTTTACTACAACTTATTTTATCAAACTAACTCATTTTTATAAATAAATTATGTTATAAAGTAGACATAAATTGGTGCTAATAGTATTTATAATTTTAAAATTTTTATGAGTATCATTATATAAGTAAATTATACACACAATATATTTTAAATTAGTAAAAAAAATAATGTATATGTCACGGGATGAACCATTACATGCATTATTAATGTCTTAATCTTATCCTCTTATTCCTTTATCATATTCCCTAATTGTCATATTATGTCAAGCTACAATAAAAAATTATTATACCTTGCCTATATAAATCAAGGCCAAGCATACATTCACGGTGTGTCAGAGAAAAAGGAAAATGGAGTGAAAGTGTGAAAAAAAAGGGTAAGAGTTTAGCCTTTCAAAAAAAAATAAATAAATAAATAAAAGGGATCGGTATTGTCTTAAAAAAAATAGAGAATAAAAAATATATATACATATATACAGAGGCTACAAGGAGAGAAGTGAGAATAGATTTTAAATAAGAGCATTTGTGAGGACCAAATATTAAGGTAGATATGAGTTCTTTTTCAAACACTCTTGATTATCATATTATTATTATTATTATTATTATTATTATTATATCATCACATTTATTCTGTCTGTTATACTGACTATATTAACGCATCTCCTTCTACTCTCTTCTTATACTAATCTAACATTATATTATTATTATTATTATTATTATTATTAATACTATTATTATACATATATATATATATATGTTTATATTTCAATCATTTATATTTTCATATTTATATTTCAGTCATTTATATTTTTCCCTTTATATTTCAGTTATTTAGTTATCAAGATTCATGATAATTTTGGGGATCAATACTAATCTAACATCTTAATCTAACATTCATCACCCTAATCTAACATAATAAAAAAAAAGTTTGATCCCTTAAAAGTTTAATAATTATCTTGTATATCTACGCTATTACTATTATATATAATAGATACATATATATAGGTATATTAATATACTATTATTATTATTACATATGGTTATCTATGCATGTATATATATTTATACATCAATCATGCTACATGATGGGTGAGCGTCGCAACTCCCATAAATTTAATTATTTATAAACCAAGTTCCCCTAATATAGTTTAGTGGAAACCAGGGTCGTCTCTCACAAAGAATGGCTAAGGAAGTAATACACGAGACTAGTCGTATGAGGGTTGTCACAAATTGGGGGGTTTTTGTTTGCAAGAGAAATAACTTGAATTAAAATAGGAATGATAAAAAGCAGTGGTTTATGAGGTAGAACATTTATTAGGGTGTTTATCATTGGCTACAAAAGAATGCATGAGTTGATTAATTACGCCAGAGTTAGATCTAACCCTATTGTTGTGATTCTAAGAGTTGATTGCCTAGAACAAGATTAATTAGTGAGATCTCACCTTTAGTTTCGTTTTCAACAATCTTTAAAGCCAATACATTAATCTAATTAAAGAGACTAATCAGTCAATTAATTAATCATTACCAATTCCTGATATGTCATGCATCAATTAATCAATTAACACATAAACACATGCCAATGAATTAGCCTAACTCAATCGAGTAAGCCAAGACAAAGGTTTAACACACAATTTAAGATCTCAAATTATGTGCCAAGGTTTGATAATGAAAACTTATGCAAGATTAAGAACAAAGCCTCAATTTACCCCAATGATGTTCACACCCTCATAAACCACCAAGAGACTTAGTTACTCATGGAGGAAATATAAAGGCAGAAAATAAATTGGAATTAAAAGCAAATAAATAACTTGAACAATAAAGAGAGAAGTAAAGAAAATAAATGCAAATTGGAAAGATGGAAAAAACGAATAACTGAATTAATTAAAAGAGTAACTTACAAAACCCAAAGGGCTTGACGAATAACGTTGGAAATACAATGGAGGAAGCTAGAGCTAGACTATGAAAGAAGATGGAATCCTAATGGAGAAAAATAAAGTCTAACTAAAAAGCCTAGAGTTGAAAGTAAGAAACTAGGAAAAGGAAATAGTAAGAAATTAAAGTTATGAAGAGATGTGGAAGTGATGTGTTTTCTGATGCATTAGCCTTCTTTAAATAGAGTGAGCAGCCTCCAAACCCTACCCAATTCGGATCGTGACCGGCACATGGGACACCGAGTCCCATGTTAGTCTTAACCTGTAATCCACACAATCATCCAGCCACAATAGCATACATAATATCCATATATATAACCTGGTCATAACATTCTATTTAATCCATAAACCATCATACGAAATCTCTACATCTAAATACATATGTCATACATATCCATAATTAAGTCTAACAACATCAACACAACAATAGTAAGTCTTACATAGACTTATACAACATCCATCCACTATCCTAGTTCAAGGAAATCCTGTCTGTAACATTAGGAGCATACACTAGAAATGAAATACATAATGCCTCTACACATGAGGCTCACCAAATCTAAGAACTCGGAGGAACGGATGAACTCGTCCCTTGATCTGCACCTTGATCTGAAAACATATTGTATGAATGGGTGAGTCATACGCTCAAGTGAATAAACAGGTTATAAGCAGTGTATGCAGATATAACATAAATCAACAAGCATAAAATAAACCAACACAGCAGATATATAACTCAAACGTTCTTATACAGTCTCTTTATCTTAGTAGCTTTTAACCTATTAACACCTGGAGCTCGGCCCCGACTCATGTTCATAGGAAGTATGGATGTCCCGCGAGCTATGCCCCTCATCAGACACCATACTGAGAAACCCCGCGAGCTATGCCCCTCACCATACCGGAACTAAGGATTGCCATCTTGTGACATTTAACCACAAGTTGTTACCGCTCACTGGTCCTTTTAGAGATAAGGTTCGGGAGTCGAATTATGATTAGGGAAGGATGAGAATTTAATCCCACTGCACCCCTAATACATCCGTATAAATACAGTTACCCTAGAGCAAATTATGCAAATCTATATTTATAATTTAATAACCTTTAATTTCCCCTTTAAATCGAAATAAATGAAACTAAACACATAAAGAAGGAACAAAATGATTTAAAATTTAATTTTGGGTTGACAGGTTGTAGCCTGCGCCGACGTATCCTCTGGTGCAATGAGGAACTCAAACCCACATCGTTCTTGTAGAAAATAATTGTGTGTTGGTATTCTTTAGAAAACGTTGGATCCAGGGCGAGTTATGAGTCGCACAAGTACCCCACAAATCTATTATTTCGAGGATGGTTATCTCATACAACGAAATAACAAATTGTAAAAAAGATTTGTGAATTTTTGTTTTGATTTTGATTAAAGAGAAAGAAATAAACAAAGTTTGCTTTCGAAAATGAAATAAATTGTCATTTTAAAAGGACCTTTAGGGTACAAGGCGATGTGACTCGCACAAGTACCCCACAATTTATATCTCGAGGATGATTTTCTCATACAACGAAATAATAAATTGTAGAAAGGGATTTTGAATATTTTGGTTAAAAAATAATAATAAACAGAGAAGGCACAAGTACCCCACAATTTATATCCTGAGGATGATTATCTCATACAACGAAATAATAAATTGTAGAAAGGGATTTTGAATGTTTTGATTAAAAAGAGTAATAAACAGAGAAAGCACAAGTACCCCACAATTTATATCCCGAAGATGATTGTCTCATACAACGAAATAATAAATTGAAAAGAAAAAGATGTTATGAATTTTGCTTTAATTTTAATTGAAAGAAAAGAATTATTTAAAAAAAGGAAATGATTGTTATTTTAAAAAAAGATATTTTTAGGGTACAGGGCGATATGATTCGCACAAGTACCCTACAATTTACAATTTCGAGGATGATCAACTCATACAACGAAATAATAAATTGTAAAAAAACTAGTACTATTTTGATTTTAAGAAAAAGAAAATAATAATAATAATAATAATAATAAAATCAAACAAAACACCCCCATTCAATCCCTAATTCCCGTATAGGGAAAGAAGGGAAGATCAGGGGGTCCTGGCGCGGTGACCAAGGCGGAGAGGAGGAGAGCGGAGGTCGCCGGCGGCCACGAGAGGAGGGAGAGTGAAGACCGAGGAGAGGCGCTGTAGGGTAGAGAGAGAGAGCGGCGGCCAGGTTAGGCGATGGTGCGGCTGAGTACGCGTGCAGGTGGCGCGGCTGTGCGTGTAGGCGGCAGGCTAGACCGGTGCCTGAGAGGAGGGAGGGCGGCGTCACCGCCTCTGCGATGAGGAAAGGGAAGAGAGAGAGAGGGGTGGAGTCGCAGCTGTTGTGGGTGTTTCCATGGCTTCTGGTGGTAACGACCGTGATCGGAGTAGGAAGTAGAGAGGCGCGCGGCCCTCGCCGCCGCCGCTGCTATGGCCACAAGGCGCCGATTACGACTGCTGCTTTCTCCATTGAAGGCTGGGGTCGAGGTTGATGAGGATGATGTGATAATGGTGGAAATGGTGGTGGTAGAGGGCGACGGTGCTGCTGTTATTTGGCCAATGGTGGTGATGATGGTGCTTGGGGATGATGATGGCGGGGCTGTGATGACTGTGGTAGTATGGTGGTGCAGCTACCGTCTTCGCGGCTGTGAGGCAGAGGGTGATGAGCGATGCGTCATGGCGGTGGGTGCGAGGGCAACCACGGGAGGCGCTACCCCGTTGAATTGTTTCTTCCCCTTTTCTGCTGCTGACCTTCTTTATTTTTATACAGTTGTATTAGGGTGTATCTAGGATTAATGGTGATGGATTATGATTGATTTTGTCTGATTGTGATTGAATAAATGGTGATGATTGATGCTAATTTATTCTAATTTTGATTTGATTTGATCTAATTTATGTTTGATGAAATTGTGCTTTATTATGCTTAATTTGATGAGATTATGATTGAAATTTAATTTTTTCTTTAATTTTTTTTTCTATTTTTTTATTTTTAAATAAAAATCCGGACAAAATACGGTGTTTACAGTTGCCCTTCTTTACTTGTTCGTTACTACTTTGAAAAGTTGTAGCTTTTGAATTAGTAAGGGACAAGTAAAGATATAAACACGTATTTTGTCCGAATATGATGATGGATGCTAGTGGGAATAATTGCAGTTTGCTGAAAGAGAAGCATGTTGCTGAAAGAAGTGCTTGTTGTTGAAAGAAAATGTTTGTCTTTGAAAGAAATGTTTGTTGCTAATAGAAAAGACTTGTTGTTGAAAGAAATGCTTGTTGTGAAAGAAATGCTTGTTGTTGAAAGAAATGTTTGCTATTGAAAGAAATGCTTGTTGTGAAAGAAATGCTTGTTGTTGAAAGAAATGCTTGTGATTGATTGAAAGAAATGCTTGCTGGTTGAAAAAAATGCTCGTTGTTGAAATAAATGTTCGTGGACTTAGATGCATGCTAGGTGTGTGTGTGAAAACTTGTGATTGATGTAGAAAATAAATCGAGGCAAGATAATAAACATCGAGGCAGGAAAAATAAACATTGAGGCAGGAAAAATAACATCGAGACATAAAAATAACATCGAGGCAGGAAAATAAACATCGAGGCAGGAAAAATAACATCGAGACAGGAAAAATAACATCAAGACAGAAAAATAACATCGAGGCAGGAAAATAAACATCGAGGCAGGAAAATAAACATCGAGGCAGGAAAAATACACATCGAGGCAGGAAAATAAACATCGAGGCAGGAAAATAAACATCAAGGAAGGAAAAATAAATATCGAGGCAGGAAAAATAACATCGAGGCAGGAAAAATAACATCGAGACAGAAAAAATAACATCGAGGCAGAAAAATAACATCGAGACAGGAAAAATAACATCGAGGCAGGAAAAATAAACATCGAGGCAGGAAAAATAACATCGAGGCAGGAAAGTAAACATCGAGGCAAGAAAGTAAACATCGAGGCATGGAAAATAAACATCGAGGCAGAAAAAAAAACATCGAGGCAAGAAAAAAAAAACACTGAGGCGTGAAAATAAACATCGAGGCAAAAAATGTCAAGTTGATGTGAGAAATGAAGATGTTGCATGTGGTGTGTGCTGAATGTGGTGATGATGATGTTGGCAAATTATCTTGGTCTCCTTGCAAGCTATGCAGACGATCTAGAAAATATGCTTGTAATGCATGATTAAAAGGGTATGAGATGATTTTAACTAAGAGGTAGATTTCCCCTGGCGTAAATTGTAACACCCTACTAGATAGCCCTTAGTGCTATAGTCATTTAGGGTCATTTCATAAGGGTTACTGTAAGCTCCAGAACCCTTCTGAAAGAATTAGGCATAATTCTCTTAGAGTTATGAAAGTTTTAATGATAACAAGGTAAGCCATAAGTATAAAAATTTTACTTAAGGTTTTGCTAATATGTGCGCTAAGTGTCTCAGAAAGCTTTAAATTATTGCAATACCATGAGTAAAGACCAAGACAAAACATCAAGTAGCCTCGAGATCAATTGATAAAATCATAGCGCCAAAGATATCAGAAAGGATGTCTCAGAAGCGCAGAAGGTGAAAACATGTTTCTAAGGAAAGAACACTATCGCCTCAGAAGGGTCTCAGAAGACCTTGCGACTAGTAGTTCTCAGATGGATCTCCCCTCAGAAGGTTCGCCTCAGAAGTCCGTACAACTCTCAGAAAGTTGGACTCAGAAGCAACCAAGTGTCTGAACTCAAGGGAGCGCAAGCAGTCTCAGAAAGCTCGCTACAACTAGCCAAGGAAGTGGGAACACGCGCACTGTGCAGTTCTAAAAAGTTCCTCATTTCGCGCTGACTGTAGCAGGGAGCCGTTCTGAAAAGGACACAGCCACATAAGCAAAGTGAAAGCTTCTAAAATTCGCGCCTCTTTGATGCCTATATATATGATTTCAATTCCAGAGCATTGTGACGAAATTCTTGCGCTAAAAACTCTTTATTAAACGTGCAAAAACTCTGCTGAATTGAAAATCATCTGCGAAAACTTTGAACTTTCTCAGAAAGACAATTTTACGAAATTGTTCTTCTAACTTTGCGAAAATCTTCTAGTTCTGTACTGGTGCAAATTCTTACATTTGTAAGTTAAATCTAGAAGTCTACTAAGGGTCAAATTAAGTTTGTAACTTAATCTTAGTAGTTGGTTTTCGAAGCAAAAACTACTTTCCGAAAAACGCTAAGTCCTTCTTTGTGTGAAGGCAAGTTTAAGTCCTCTGGTGTTTGAGGCAAAGTTCAAAGTCCTTAATTGATTAAGGCAAGGAAGTCCTCGGTTGTGAGGCAAGGAAGTCCTTAAGTGATTAAGGCAAGGAAGTCCTCTAGTGTTGGAGGCAAGGAAATCCACTTCGAGTTGTGAAGTGGTGGAAGTCCTTTACTTGGTAAAGGCATTATTGTCTGGGAAGGCACTTCAAGAAGAATATCCAAGAACTCTCAACTGAAGGTTGGGGACTGGAGTAGGTTGTTTATAACCGAACCAGTATAAAATTCTCTGTGTTAAGCTTTTCTCCCTTACTCCTTACTTGTACAAATCTTTGAGAAAAACTCTATCACAACTTTAATTAAGAGGTCTCGTGAAAACTTCATTGATTAAAATCAGAAAGCGTTTAAGAAACTCTAACTCAAAGTCATTTTCTTAAAACTGCTCAGAAAGGAACTTTCTCAGAAAGACTAAGTTCTCAGAAACTTAATCTTCTCAGAAAGCAATTTCCGCTGCAAACTTTAAAATCTACCTTCTGAGTAAAAACAGCTTTCTAAGTAAAAGTTTTAAGAAGTATTTTTTAAAACTTGCACGATTCAACCCCCCCCCTTCTCGTGCACACATACACTTTCAGTTACCTCCTGTTATCATACTTATACTTGTTTTTAAAATACTTGTACGCGGAAAATACGTGGGAGAATTTTTCGAAAATCGTTTGCGGAATATGAACATAAGGGCATAGCGCATAATATAACGATATTATATAACACGTGATATGGTCTGAATAATAACTCATAAAATAAATGAAATAAAACAAACATAGTCTCTCCAAACATACAATCAAGAAAGTAAATAGTAATAGGTGTCACCTCATGAGCCTAAAACTGAGACCCATGAGACTCCACAATACATATCCATAAATGAAACATAAAAGCCGGCTAACATGTGTCCGGACTCAGAAAGGGAAAATACCATAATGCTAAAATCCAAAAGAAATAAAATTCATAATGTAACAACTGGAAACAAAAGTATCTAGTAATAATAAAAGCTCTAATAAACTATAACTGCGCGGGCTCCTCATCCGCTCCGGTATCCTGCTGAACCTCATCATCTATAATGGGAGGAAAAACATAGGGTGAGTACTGGGAAGTAACTCAGTAGTGGAGCCGCTCCGGGTTTATTAATAAAATAGGTGTGACATGAATGCATTCAATTTCAATTATAAGTTTTAAAATCATCTTTCCCGGAACGACTTTCCTAAGTGCCTCTTGTTCATTTTATATCATATGCATACATAAAATATATATCATTATATAACTCTTGTGTGTGCTCTGCGTGTCATTCAATCATATGAGGGAACTTAGTCAATCATTACTCTATGTCACGGAAACCCTTAAGACTTAGACTTAACTTCTAACTTTACTTTACTCGGTTATATACTTTTCTCTTTTGGCCTGCCCACCCTCTGAACCTTTTCCTCCACATCACCAACCCCTAGGCATGAGCTCATCCTAAACTATATTGGGGAGAGGGGGTACTCACCTTCCTTCAGTGATAGAGTTGCATGTCGAGGTTGCCACACCTCCCTCAGCAACAACTACCACATGTCGAAGGTTACATGTGTTTTAATTGAATCTTGAACTTTAACTTTTTCACCTTCCCTCAGTAATGGAGTCGCATGTCAAGGTTTAACTCACCTCCCTCAGCCACAACCATCACATGTCGAAGGCTACTTATAATACATACACATTCACATAGTCATACATAATCATATAGCATCAAGTCATATAGTTCACATAGACATCACATAACATCATAACATTCATTAAACAGCATATTTATAGCATACAATGCATAATTAACTCATACATATCAGTTACATAAGTTGTAGAACGCATTAGGGTGCATAAAGGGTCAAAACAGTTCATTTTCGCACAAACAACACTATTGTAATCGATTACACGGGTTGGTAATCATGAAAATACATTTAAAACACTTTCCAATTTGTAAAACCTCTTTCTTTTTCAAAACCAATTTCATAAATCCACCCTTTCATGAACCCTAATGGGAAAAACAACGAACAACATTCAAAACTTCATCAATTCATTAATGTACATGAAATTCAATGACAATTAAAATTCCTAACCCCTACCTCTTGAAGACAATCCTTGTTCTAGACGAATCCCTAGCTTTACGAACGGCCCGACTCCAACGATGACCCTTTCCGGAGAAAAACAACCGGTAGAAACGTCCGGCTCGGTGAGAGGTTCAAGGATATATAATTATTTTTGTGATTGGGTGAGTATTTGTGGGTGTTTCTTAACGTGGAATGGCTATGGCTATGAGAGTTCTTGAGAGAGAAAGTTATGGAGGCTCTAGGATGATGAGAGAGAGTTTTCTGATGGAATGAGGTGGAAATTAGGGTTTATCTTCGTATATACTGAGCTAATAGGTTTTAAGAGTCATTGTGGGCCCGCCCGTCACTTAAAACATCCGAAAACACATTATGCGCGCTATGTAATCGATTACGTCGAATCCGTAATCGATTACAAGGTTTTGTAATCGATTACAGACCTCCGAAAAATACCCAAATATGAACTCGACTTGCTGTAATCGATTACCAAGGAGCTGTAATCGATTACTAGGCCTGGAAAATGCCCCAAAACACTTCTAAAGCTACTCAACTCATAAAATAACATACACACATACATAGCAACGTATCTTATCATCAAAACATACATCAAAACACATAACATGAATACTTTAATCTAGGGAAAACATGTTCACTCAGATCCAATTAAGTTCCAATTAAAGTCCATTACCCTTAATTTCCTTTAATTAGGACTTAATAAAGATCGGGGTGTTACATTTCCCCCCCCCCCTTAAAAGAATTTTGTCCTCGAAATTCGTACCTGTAAACAAAGATGGAAACTGGCGACGCATCTCGTCCTCCAATTCCCATGTGAAGTCTCCTAACCGACCTCCGCCCCAAGCCACTTTGACCAAAGGCACATCCTTCCGTCTTAACCTCTTTACGCTGCGGTCAACGATACTCATAGGGGCCAACTCAAAACACAAATCGTCCCTTAGTTGTACACTTTCCGGCTCTAAGACATGACTAGGATCGGAGATGTACTTCCTCAACTGAGAAACATGGAAAACATCATGCAAGTTTGAAAGGCTGGGAGGTAAAGCCACTCGGTAAGCGACTGGCCCGACACGACTCAAGACCTCGAAGGGACCAAGGTACCTAGGGCTAAGCTTTCTAACTTTCATGGCTCGTCCTATACCTGTCGTAGGGGTAACTCGCAAAAACACATGCTCGCCTACTGAGAACTCTAAGGGTCGTCTCCTCTGATCAGAATAGCTCTTCTGGCGGCTCTGAGCCACGAGCATCCTCTCTCTAATCCTCTTCACCTGCTCAGCCGTCTCTCTAACGAGGTCGGGTCCTAGAACACTCGCCTCACCTGGGTCATGCCAACATAGGGGTGACCTACACTTCCTCCCATACAAAGCCTCAAAAGGCGACATCCCTATGCTCGCTTGGTAGCGGTTGTTGTAGGAGAACTCTATTAACGGCAGCAACTTATCCCAACTCCCAAGATCATCAAGCACACATGCCCTCAACATGTCCTCCAGAGTCTGAATAGTCCTCGCCGACTGACCATCCGTCTGTGGGTGATATGTTGTGCTCATGCTCAACTCCGAACCGAGCGCTTTCTGGAAGGCTCTCCAGAAACGAGACACGAAGCTCGGATCACGATCCGAGACTATCGTCTTCAGCACACCATGCAGCTTCACCACCTCCCGAACATAGATCTCTGCCAACTTCTGTAGAGGGTAGGTCATCCTGATCGCCTGAAAGTGAACCGACTTGGTCAGCCAATCAACGATAACCCACACCGCGTCGTGCCCCGCCTGAGTCCTCGGCAATCCAGACACGAAGTCCATGGATATGCTCTCCCACTTCCACTCTGGCACACTCAGCGGCTGTAGCAGTCCTAGCATCCTCCTATGCTCCGCCTTCACCTTCTGACACACCAGGCACTTACTAACCCATTCTGCCACGTCTCTCTTTAGTCCCTGCCACCAGAACATCTTCCTCAAATCCTGGTACATCTTATCTATCCCAGGATGAATGGTGAAATGGCTCTTGTGAGCCTCCTCCAGAATCGCTCTCCGAAGGTCACCACTCGCAGGAACGCACACTCGCCCCTCAAACCTCCATAAACCATCTCCGTCCACCGCAAAACCCTGCAACCTTCCCTAGCAAACAGCCTTCAACACCTTCCCGAACTCCTCGTCCTTCTGCTGTGCTCTCACTATCTCCCTCAGAAAAACGCTCGACACCTGAAGATGGCTCACTCTCACACTGGTGGGGGTAAGGATAACTCCTAGGTCCAGGTTCCTAAACTGCTCTATCAACTGGGCCTCTCTGACCATCATGTGGGCTACGCTCACCGTCCTACGACTCAACGCGTCTGCAACCACATTCGCCTTCCCTGGATGGTAGTTCAGCTCAAAATCATAATCCTTTAGGAACTCCATCCAGCGTCTCTGCCTCATGTTCAGCTCCTTCTGATCAAACAGATACCTGAGACTCTTATGATCAAAGAACACCTCGAACCTGACCCCATACAGGTAATGTCTCCACATCTTCAGAGCAAACACCACTGCCGCAAGCTCCAAGTCATGAGTCGGGTAATTAAGCTCGTGTGGCTTCAACTGCCGTGAAGTATATGCCACAACACTGCGATGCTGCATTAGCACACAACCCAACCCCTTCCTTGAAGCATCACAGTAAACCTCAAAGGGCTCACTGGGGTCTGGTAGTGTAAGCACTGGAGTCGAGGTCAACCTTTTCTTCAACTCCGTGAAACTACTCTCGCACTCCTCCGACCAAACGAAAGCAGCATTCTTCCTAGTAAGCTTCGTCAAGGGTAATGCTATCTGGGAGAAGTTCGAAATGAACCTACGGTAATATCCGACTAACCCAAGGAAACTCCGAATCTCAGTCGCCGTAGTAGGTCGCTCCCAGCTCATCACAGCCTCTATCTTACTAGGGTCCACGGAGATGCCTCCCTTCGACACAACGTGCCCCAAGAACTTCACCTCCTCCATCCAGAACTCGCACTTCGACATCTTCGCGAACAGCTTCTTCTCGTTCAGCACCTCCAGCACCAACTTCAAGTGGCTCTCATGCTCCTCTCGCGTCTTCGAATAGATCAGAATGTCGTCAATGAAGACAACAACAAACCTATCCAAATAGGGCCTAAAGATCCTGTTCATGTAGTCCATGAACACCGCAGGAGCATTGGTCAGCCCAAAGGACATGACCGTGAACTCGTAGTGACCATAACGAGTCCTGAAAGCCGTCTTCGGGATGTCCTCATCCCTCACCCGAATCTGGTGGTACCCCGACCTCAAATCTATCTTCGAAAACACCTGGGCACCTCTCAGCTGATCCATCAAATCATCTATCCTAGGCAGCGGGTACTTGTTCTTGACGGTCACTTTGTTCAGCTGCCTGTAGTCTATGCACAACCTCATACTCCCGTCCTTCTTCTTCACGAACAACACCGGCGCTCCCCAAGGTGACACACTGGGTCTAACAAATCGCTTCTTCAACACCTCCTCCAACTCTCCGGGGGCCATCCTATAGGGTGCTATGGATATGGGTCCCGTCCCGGGTACTAAATCTATGGCAAACTCAACCTCTCTAGCTGGGGGAAACTCGGGTATGTCCTCAGGGAAAACCTCCGGGTAATCTCTCACTACGGGAAGCTCACTCAACACCTGACCCTTTACAACCTCACTAGCGGCGAGAAACATGTAAGCATCACTCGAAACACCACAACAGTTAAGCCTAATGGCACTAACGTACAGCTCTACAGGTGTGACTAATGCAGAAGGAACAGAAGGAAAGATCACAGATTTTGCATGGCAATCAAGCAAGACTCGATTGGCGGACAACCAATCCATGCTTAAGATAATGCCTAGACCTGTCATGGGCAAGCAAATGAGATAAAAAATGAATGTCCTATCGTCTATATGAAACCTACATCTCATGCAAACTAAACATGTCCTAAGGGGTGCAGCTGTAGGGGTAGATATTAGTAGGTCATAAGGCAACTCTGACATATGCAAACCTAGGATCCTAGCATGATCATGTGATATGAATGAATGTGTGGCACCGGAATCATAAAGTACAAATAAGGACTTTCCAGAAATCAAACATATTCCCAAAATGAGATCGTCTGACCGCTCTGTGCCCTCCGCTGTGACCGTGAAAGCCCTGCCCTGGTGCTGTGGCCTGTGAGAGGAAGAAGGTCGAGATCCTCCAGCTGGGCACTCCTTAGCGAAATGCCCCTTTGCGCTGCAACGATAGCATACGTTCTGACCGGTGCGGCACTGACCACCATGAAGCTTGCCACAAGTTGCACATGGAGGTGGGGCGGGCAGTGCTCTGGGCGCTGCTGGAGGCTGCTGCTGCTGTGGTGGCTTCTGCTGCTGCTGTGGCTGGCGAGCCTGGCCATACGGCTTAAAGCGAGATGAGGCAGGGCGGCTAGTCTGCTGTGGTGCCGGACCCTTCCTCTGAGCATCAGCCCTCTATGGTGCAACTGGGCGGCTGGTCTCCTCCACAATCCTGCAGGTATCCACCATCTCCCTGTAGTCTCTGATCTTCATGTGCTTGACCATCCTCTTGATGTCTCTGTTCAGCCCAGCACAGAATTTCATGCACTTCCAGCTCTCCTTCGGGTTCGCCTGGTATATCTCTGAAAATCGGATGAGCTCCTCAAACTTGGCGATGTACTCAGGTATGGTCATAGTGCCCTGACGGAGATCAAGGAACTACATTTCCTTGTCCTGGCGAACTGTCTCTGGGAAGTACTTCTCATAGAACATGTCCTTAAACATGTCCCATGTGATCGCTACACCCGCCGCATCAGAAGCGCGACGAGCGTCGTTCCACCAGGAACGTGCCTCCATCTGCAGCATGAAAGTGGCCAGCTGCGTCTTCTGCACCTCTGTGCACTGGACCACTGTAAAAATGTCCTCGATACCCCTCAGCCAGTCCTCGGCTACTGAAGGATCCGTAGTGCCAAGAAAAGGAGAGGGATTGGCCCTCTTGAAGTCAGCGAAGTAGGAACTGCCATTACCTGCAGGTGGTGGCGCTACGCACTGCTGAGTCATGTGGTCCACCATGCGGTTCATGGCCCTAGCCATCTCCATGAACGCTTCAGCTGAAACCCCGCTACTCTGCCCATTCTCCTCCGGGTGCTCCGTCTCCGGATCGTCTCTAGCACGTCTGTGAGGTGCCATGTCCCTATCACACAAACAAGAAATATCGAGTTGATCAGGCTCCACATTACAGTTATGTATGCATAGTTACTATGACAGTCAAACAGTACGATCACGCACCTCACCACTACACATAAGAGAATTGCGCGTGACACAACTAACGTGACATGCAATAAAAGCATAACAGGTCATTACCACAAGCCCTGTAAGGAAGGACCTGCTCTGATACCAAAATGTAACACCCTACTAGATAGCCCTTAGTGCTATAGTCATTCAGGGCCATTTCATAAGGGTTACATCATGTTATCATACTTATACTTGTTTTTAAAATACTTGTACGTGGAAAATACATGGGAGAATTTTTCGAAAATCGTTTGCGGAATATGAACATAAGGGCATAGCGCATAATATAACGATATTATATAACACGTGATATGGTCTGAATAATACCTCATAAAATAAATGAAATAAAACAAACATAGTCTCCCCAAATATACAATCAATAAAGTAAATAGTAATAGGTGTCACCTCATGAGCCTAAAACTGAGACCCATGAGACTCCACAATACATATCCATAAATGAAACATAAAAGCCGGCTAACATGTGTCCGGACTCAGAAAGGGAAAATACCATAATGCTAAAATCCAAAAGAAATAAAATCCATAATGTAACAACTAGAAACAAAAGTATCTAGTAATAATAAAAGCTCTAATAAACTATAACTGTGTGGGCTCCTCATCCGCTCAAGTATCCTACTGAACCTCATCATCTATAATGGGGGGAAAAACATTGGGTGAGTACTGGGAAGTAACTCAGTAGGGGGGCCGCTCCGGGTTTATTAATAAAATAGGTGTGACATGAATGCATTCAATTTCAATTATAAGTTCTAAAATCATCTTTCTCGGAACGACTTTCCTAAGTGCCTCTTGTTCATTTTATATCATATGCATACATAAAATATATATCATTATATAACTCTTGTGTGTGCTCTGCGTGCCATTCAATCATATGAGGGAACTTAGTCAATCATTACTCTATGTCACGGAAACCCTTAAGACTTAGACTTAACTTCTAACTTTACTTTACTCGGTTATATACTTTTCTCTTTTGGCCTGCCCACCCTCTGAACATTTTCCTCCACATCACCAACCCCTAGGCATGAGCTCATCCTAAACTATATTGGGGAGAGGGGGTACTCACCTTCCTTCAGTGATAGAGTTGCATGTCGAGGTTGCCACACCTCCCTCAGCAACAACTACCACATGTCGAAGGTTACATGTGTTTTAATTGAATCTTGAACTTTAACTTTTTCACCTTCCCTCAGTAATGGAGTCGCATGTCAAGGTTTAACTCACCTCCCTCAGCCACAACCATCACATGTCGAAGGCTACTTATAATACATACACATTCACATAGTCGTACATAATCATATAGCATCAAGTCATATAGTTCACAAAGACATCACATAACATCATAACATTCATTAAACAGCATATTTATAGCATACAATGCATAATTAACTCATACGTATCAGTTACATAAGTTGTAGAACGCATTAGGGTGCATAAAGGGTCAAAACAGTTCATTTTCGCACAAACATCACTGTTGTAATCGATTACACGGGTTTGTAATCGATTACTGTAATCGATTACACAGACTGGTAATCGATTACTGTAATCGATTACGCAGCTCTGTAATCGATTAACAGAGAGCAGCGTTTTCTTGCGATTGGGATTTCGGGCATCGTAATCGATTACGAAGTCGTGTAATCGATTACGAAGTTGTAAAATACGATTCTTGGGTTTCCAAAACACGTTTTTCAATAGCCATTGGCCAAAATATGAACCTAACATCATTCCAATCGATAGAAAACGTTGCCATACCAATTCCAATCATGAAAATACATTTAAAACACTTTCCAATTTGTAAAACCCCTTTCTTTTTCAAAACCTATTTCATAAATCCACCCTTTCATGAACCCTAATGGGAAAAACAACGAACAACATTCAAAACTTCATCAATTCATTAATATACAGGAAATTCCATGACAATTAAAATGCCTAACCCCTACCTCTTGAAGACAATCCTTGTTCTAGACGAAACCCTAGTTTTACGAACGGCCCAACTCCAACGATGACCCTTTCCGAAGAAAAACAACCGGTAGAAACGTCCGGCTCGGTGAGAGGTTCAAGGATATATAATTATTTTTGTGATTGGGTGAGTATTTGTGGGTGTTTCTTGACGGGGAATGGCTATGGCTATGAGAGTTCTTGAGAGAGAAAGTTATGGAGGCTCTGGGATGATGAGAGAGAGTTTTCTGATGGAATGAGGTGGAAATTAGGGTTTACCTTCGTATATACTAACTAATAGGGTTTAAGAGTCATCGTGGGCCCGCCCGTCACTTAAAACATCCGAAAAGACATTCTGCGCGCCATGTAATCGATTACGTCGAATCCGTAATCGATTACCGTAATCGATTACAAGGTTCTGTAATCGATTACAGACCTTCGAAAAATACCCAAATATGAACACGACTTGCTGTAATCGATTACCAAGGAGCTGTAATCGATTACTGGGCCTGGAAAACGCCCCAAAACACTTCTAAAGCTACTCAACTCATACAATAACATACACACATACATAGCAACGTATCTTATCATCAAAACATACATCAAAACACATAACATGAATACTTTAATCTAGGGAAAACATGTTCACTCAGATCCAATTAAGTTCCAATTAACGTCCATTACCCTTAATTTCCTTTAATTAGGACTTAATAAAGATCGAGGTGTTAAATAAATTACATCTCAATTGCCCCAGTTTTGATGAATGCATGGATGCATGTAACGTGAATGTAATATGCATTGATACTAGAGACACGACAAATCTCGCCATATTATGATGAATGACATGCTCTAAATGCAAATGGCGTCATAAAAATTGCCCCAGTATATAGTACTTGATCACTGTCCTTTTAGATGTTTTTTTTTTTTATTGATTGAACCAAGACGTTCTGTGTTGAGAGCTCGATCCCTTTGATGGTTGTTTGGTGATTGGATTGGGTGGATGGTAGTAGTCGCGATGAATGGAGGTGATTGTGGTGGGTGGTGTGGGACCGAGCGGTGATCTGAGAGAGCGAACCGAGAACTGCAGAGAGAGACAGAGGCTTCTCTCCGTGCCGGCTAGTGGGACGCGAGGCGCCACAGAAGGCGGAGCTTGAACGGGTACTGATGGAGGAAAACGTTGCAGATCTGATTCGCCTCTGGAGTTGGTCGCGGCTACTGCCATTGTTGCTGTTGTCTCCCTGTCGTTGTTGTTGCTGATCAGAGGCTTGATGATGATGACGACCGAGATGGAGGAGTGGTCGTGCATCGCAGTGATGACGAGCCGGCAACGGTGGTGGGCGGCCCAAGGGGTTCTGTTTTGTTGTTGCTCTTTCTCCTCTTTGGTTCTCCTAGCAAGTGAGTTTCTTTCATTTGGTATGTCATTATCTCTGTCTTCTTTTCGTAGCCTTGAATCTTTAGTCTTTCTGGAATTGACATTTTTGTTTGTGATAAGCAAGCATCTTTTAGTATTTTTTTTTCGCTCTAATTTTTGCCTAGATCGCCTTTTCATGTTTTCGATCTAGCGAGCTTTTGTTTTTTTTTTTGTTATGCTCTAAATTTTGCCTAGACCGCCCTTTTGGATTTTCAATCTAGCGAGCTTTTGTTTTTTTGTTTTTTTTTCTAATTTTTCCTAGACCGCCCTTTTGGAATTTCGATCTAGCGAACTTCTAGATCTGATTTTGACTTGATGTAGTTGATTATGCATGCTCAAGAAGGATGAGTTGTTTAGTGGTGGAAGATTATGGGAAGTGTGAAACAAATGGTAGAATGAAGGGCTTCAATTTAGAGATGGATGTAGGGGGTAGAATTAGGTTTTGTCATGAGGGATGTGTGATGGAAATGAAGGGCTTGGATTTAGAGATGGATGAGATAAGAAGTATGTAGGGGGATAAGAGTTATGGGTTTGTTATGAGGGATGTGTGATGCAGATTTTATTTGAGTACCCATTTATCAATCTCTTGATTATGATGATTAGAATATACTTCTTATGCTATGCCATGCCATTGGATTGTTGATTCTCGATCTTCTATGACGATGACTTTTCTTCTGTCGTTGAACCTCAATTTGCCCCAGTTTGACATCGTTTGAACCTCTGCTAGATCGCCCTTCCAGGTTTTCAATCTATCTTGCTTTTTATGGCTCTGACTTTTGCCTAGACTGTTTCTTGTGATTTTTGGTCTAGCGAGCTTTTTATTTTTTTATTTTTGAATAGGCCAACTTTGTTGGCTCTTTTAATGTGAGGTCATTCTTGCTTCAACGCTTTTAGTCAATGCCAAAACATTCAGAGGTATAATGGTTATTGTCTAATCGAGGTTCATCTTGCTTTTCCTTTGGGCGTCGCAACTATTTCACCAAAAGTTAATGAATTTCCCTCATCAAAGATTAAGTTGGGCTGCTTGAAATTTTTCCTTGGTGATTAGTTGTTTGCTCATCTGTCACTATGTTGAATCCATTGGCAGGTCAGTTGCATAACTTTGAACTCCCATGAAGACCATGATTTTTCAAGGTCATCATAGTACAAAGATTGATACCTGGGTTCTCAAAAATCATCTGCATATGGTGTGTTTGTGTGAAAGGATGAAGAAGTGGCTTTAAGAACGGCAAAGAAGATGATGTGGAGAGGGAGTGGTAGGGTGACAAGGTGAGGAGAGCATGCATGTTTATGATTGAAGTCAAATTCAAATCTTTTTTGTTTTGTTTTGTTTTTTTTTTTTTTTTTTTTGCTTGCTTATTGACAAAAAGTTTTGTTTGCTTTTAAGACTCCATTGAACTGATCGTTGTAAAGCATCAAGACTACGAATGATGTACACGAATTTAGAGACCTTCTTGTAATGTCGCCCACTTGCTTCACAATCTGCTTGGTTCTTTTGCGCCCCTTCTTTGTCTCTGTCTAGTGTTGTTGCTTGGATCAATCAAAAATTTTCATTTTTTTTAGAACGTTGATTCAAGACTGAAGTGGGGCGTGCGTGCATGAGAGTTTTTTTTTTTTTTTTTTGAGGAAATGTATGCATAATTATGAAAATGCAGGTTATGGTTGTGTATTGTTCTTTTTTCTTTTTCTTTCTGAGGAGGAATGCATGGATGAATGATATGTCTACTGTGAGAAAAATGAGTCGTGAAATGGTATGCTATGGATGCATGCATGCATGAAAATGAATGAAATGATTATGAGTATGCATGTTTTCTATTTTTATTACTCTTTTTGCATGATGTATGATTATGAAAGAAATGTTTATGATTATGAAATTGGATGATTTTTATTTTTATTGATGAATGGAATGTTTATGAATGGAATGTGTATGACATGTTTTTTTGTTACTAATGCATGATTATGAATGAAATGTATATGATTATGAAGATGCATGATAGTTTTTTTTTTTTTTTTTTGCATGATGAAAATGGTTATGAATGAAATGCACATGACTATGAAGATGCATGAATATGATTATGATCGTGCATGATGATTTTTTTTTTTTATGCATGATGCATGTATGAGACAACATAATGTTAAGGAGAGACCAAGAGCTGCCCTTTCTATCTACACTATTAGTACATCTTTTAAAGAGAATAATACTAATAGCGAGATACAAAGGTGAGTGTATTATGCATGAGATGCAGGGTAAGAATGTAGTGCATAGTCAAATATGAATATTAAAACAGATAAAGGAAAAAGAATGCTCCTTTGTGTTCTAAAATAAGGTAGAGCCTATGGTTAAGTTAAACTAAAGGATACCCTAATTTTGGCAATGTGCTAGAGTTGCGCTAGTGATGGGTTGGATCTAGACGCCTAATCATGGTCCCCAAGTTGCCTTTATCGATGAGATAAAATTCCGATTCTATGGAATTAACCACAGGGACATTTAATATCACAAGTGTAACACCCCGCTACTGAGGGGTGTCCGTGCGAAGGGCACTATCCCAACGAACACGCTACTAGAGAATAGAAACTAAACAATATCATAAATACATGAACTGGTAACTGAATTATATAAACTGATAACTGAAATAACTGTTCATTAAGACCTTAACTGTAACTGTGACTGGGACATATAACTGAAAGGAATCCTGCCTCTAACGTCTGGAGCAAAACTGTACATGATTTATCCGACTGTAAAATTTAAACTAAGCATAAACTAAACATAGACTGCTAAGACTCCACGGACAATGCAGAGCTCACCAAGGAAACCAACTGCAACCGACCTCTACTGGATCAACGGTCCCTCGTCTGCCTCCTGATCGAACACTGAAACAAAATGCCGGGAGTGAGTCGCAAGCTCAGTGATGGGGTATCATGCATGTCATGCAACACATACTGTCATGTTATCAATCACATATACTTGTCCTATCTACGTAGCTGCACCTCTCTGACGACGGACGCGTACCGCCGGAGATATCCGCACTCGAGCCCCCATGCTAAACTGATAACTGATAAATGACGAAACACGAGTCGCCCTGCTGTAACTTATAACTGTGACTCACTACCACGAGAGTGTAGTCATCACACAATTCTACAATCATTCTACTCATACACTACATGTTATCATTCTGATCATAAATCATAGGGTTCTAACATGTTTCATATCATAGCATAGCATAGCATAAATCATTCAAGCTTATAGGAATAATCATAACGCATATAATAAATATAGTCATAACGCATAACATCATAATGTTGTAACGTCAATACAAAGGGACCTAGAAGCCAATCACTCTTTCCTGTTATGTTATCTATTAGGGAACTTATCTATCTGAGCATATCCTTTATTAAGACCTGTTATCCTTTAGGGAACATTTCGACTAAGGTACGTTATCTTACTAAGGTATATTATCTGTCTAAGGTATATTATCTGTCTAAGACGAGTTATCTTACTAGGGCTTACAATCTTACTAGGTCACGTTATTCTACTAAGTTATATTATCTTAATGAGTTACGTTATCTTATTATGTTATATCATCCTAATAGGTTATGGTGTTTTACTAGGTTACATTATCTCACTAGGTTATATTAATTACTAAGTTATATTAACTCACTAGGTGGTATTAATTACTTGATTATATTAATTTCTAGATCATATTAATTACTAGTTTATATTATCTTATCATGTCATATTATCTTATCACGTGAGGTTATCTTACTAGGTTATACTATGTTACTATGTTATATTATCTTACTATGTTATATTACCCTACTAGGTTATGCATGTGTTCTAACTAAAGCAGGTTATCTTCCTAATCATATCATTTACCTAAGCACGTTATGGACCTACCATATTATCTATCTAAGCATGTTATCTACCTATCATATTATCTACCTAAGCATGTAAACATAAACATAATCTTAAATGTAAATATAAATATAAACATAAATATAAATATAAATATAAACATAAACATAATTATAAATATAAACATAAACATATAAACATATACAAATGCTACTATGTGGCAGCCACGACACATCCACCCTAAAACCTCCACTCACCTGGAAAGTCCTGAGACTGGAAGGCACCAAAGTCCTGAGACTGGAAGGCACCGCTAGCTCCGGCTCCAGCTATCGGCACCGCGTTTGCACCTGGCGTGCAAAAGACCCATCAGGACCGCACAAAAGAAAACCAAAACTTGAACTAGGCTGCGCACTGAACCTTCGCTAGCGAGCAATACCTTCTCGCTAGCGATGGCACACTCGCCAGCGAGCTCTCACAGCTCGCTAGCGACCAGCACGCTGACAGGGGCAAAAACGTCTTTTCACTCACCGTCGGGAACTTGCTCTTTGCAGAGTATCCCCAAAACGTAAAACTCACACTATCCTCGATAACCAAGGGCGCCCAAAGCACTGCTCTGAAAAAGGCGAAGTGTGAGGTGTGAGGGAAAAGAAAACATATCGTCTCATATATATAGGGTGAGGAAAGAAAGGCTGAACAAGTTGTGACCGATGTGGGACTTCGGTCTGGTCGCTAGCGCCTAACACATAGTCGCTAGCGACCAGCTCTTCGTTAGCGGGCAATGGCTGCTCGCTAGCTAGCACCTTCTGTCAGTGTAACACCCCGCTACTTAGGGGTGTCCGTGCGAAGGGTATTGTCCCAACGAACACGCTAACGTATGCATATACTCTTAATAAAAATAGATTAACTGAAAATAACTATAAACTGATATCTGTATATAACTGTATAAAACTGATATAACTGTATAACTGTGTAACTGTATAACTGCTGAAAATATCTGAAACGTAACTGAAAGGTAACCTGCCTCTAAAGTCTGGAGCAACTATTACAACTGAAACTGGAATGTCTTATGAAAAATAATAACTGAAATAAATCCAAAATAATAACTAAAGGGCTCCACGAACGAAGCGGAGCTCACCCAGGATATCAGTTGACACGACCTCTAGCGGATCAACGGCTCCTCGTCGGCGGCGGGATCGTACTCTGAAAATGGTTGATGAGGGGTGAGTCATCGACTCAGTGATGGGGAATATGCATGCAATGCAACATTCACAACACATACATCACGAACTAGCATGTTATCAATCACACAAACAATATCCTGTCTAGCTGTCACACTAAAGCCTGCATACCAAGCCTCTGTACTGTATACTCTATCTGTAATCTGTCACCCCAGCGCTCAGCATGGGTATAATCAATCTGACTCAGCGCGCGGCATGAGTTTACTCATATCTGACCCTCGTGGGGTATGTCTGTATCTGTAACCAAGTCGTCCGATAACCGGGATCGGAACGTACTTGGCGGGCTCGGGCGACTCACCGCTAATTAGTAAACCATACTAAGATACCGGGACTGACCACCGGCCATAGCGTCTGACGTATACTAATCAGGGGCGGCGTAACTATTCTAGACAATCAGCACATAACTCGCTCAAACAATCATACATGTCATAAATTCTGCTATTAGTCGCATGTTATATCATAAAGCAGTAAACAGCCAACCAATCAGCAATTCACAAAAATAGCATGAAAACATAAGTCTTTCCTATTCTACTCTAACCACCTAACATGTTACAAATTCTACTACTACTCTACATACAAACACATGCATAATAACTGTATTAATATCTTTCCTAATTATCTAATTATCAAACATAAATATATGCTATGAATGCTAAACTACATGCAAGACCTCCACTCACCTGGATAATCCTGACTCTGAGAAGCACCGTCGGCTCCGGCTCCAGCCAGTGGCACTGCGTTCGCACCTGAAGTGAAAAAAGGACCCATTAGGACCCCTGAAGAAAAGAAAAGTGAAAACTTGAACTGCTGCTGCGTCACGCCATCGCTAGCGAGGTACTGCCTCTCGCTAGCGAGGGGTCGGTCGCTGGCGAGCTCCTCCTGCTCGCTGGCGACCCTCACGCAGAAAAAGGAAAAAACTGACTTTTCACTCACCGTCGGGAATTTGCTCAAGCAGAGTATCCCCAAGACGTCGAAACCTCACTCCGACAGAGTTCCTTTACCGAAAAAAAGGAACGCCCAAAAGCACTGCTCTTAAAAGGCGTGAGAATGAGGTGTGAAGAAAAGGACTCAACTACTACTCATATATATAGGTGAGGTGGGGGGAAAGCTGACATCATGCTGCGTCCGATGTGGGACTTCGGACGGTCACTAGCGACTAAGATACGCTCGCTAGCGACAGGCTCCTCGCTAGCGAGCTCTGGCTGCTCGCTGGCGATAGCCTTCTGACAGCAACTCTGTGACGCTCGTTCTGTACGATGTGGGACTTGGTCCCGTCGCTGGCGACTTACTGGTGGTCGCTGGCGACCGTCTGCTCGCTAGCGAAAGCTGACATGCTCGCTAGCGAGTCCCCTCTGACAGAATCTGCTGACGTGTTTCTGACGCGTCCTAAAGAGAGTCCTTCCTAAGGGACACTGTGATACGGGGTATCACAGTCGTATCACAGTCAGCAACGTCTTGGCGTCCGTTTTGAACGATGTGGGACTTGATCCCTTCGCTAGCGACTTGACTGCGGTCGCTGGCGATCAACTACTCGCTAGCGGGAGCTGACTGCTCGCTAGCGAGTCCCCTTTGACAGCAACTTGCTGACGTGTTTCTGACGCGTCTTGAGAAAAGTCCTTCCTAAGGGACACTATGATACGGGGTATCACAACAAGATGGCAATCCTTAGTTTCGGTAACAACTTGAGCGGTGAGTCATCGACTGTCAGGAAAGCATAAGTCTCACAAGGTCAACGATAAAACACCTTCTAGTCCTATGGGTTTCTAAGGCTCGGGTATAGAGTTGTGTTTGTGATGGTGCTCAGTGTGTGAGGAGCTTTTGAAATTTAAACCCAAACAACAATTCTAGCACAAGGTTTGCATATAAAGAGAAAAAAAACACAATGACAAGAAAAAAAAAAGATTAAAAAAAAAGTAAGTGTAAAGGGGGAAATTAAATATTACAAATTGTAAATATTTGCATAACTTACTCTAATAGGCTTGACTCTCTAGAGTCTCCAGTGGAGTCGCCAAACTGTCACAACGTCCCCGAGGGGTGTCGTGACTAAAAATGGAGAAAAATGGAGTCGCCACCAATTTTAATTATGGAAAAATTGGAAAACCTTTATTTTGTTGAAAACTGGTCTTTTTAGAGATAAGGTTCGGGAGTCGAATTATGATTAGGGAAGGATGAGAATTTAATCCCACTGCACCCCTAATACATCCGTATAAATACGGTTACCCTAGAGCAAATTATGCAAATCTATATTTATAATTTAATAACATTTAATTTCCCCTTTAAATCGAAATAAATTAAACTAAACACATAAAGAAGGAACAAAATGATTTAAAATTTAATTTTGGGTTGACAGGTTGTAGCCAGCGCCGACGTATCCTCTGGTGCAATGAGGAACTCAAACCCACGTCGTTCTTGTAGAAAATAATTGTGTGTTGGTATTTTTTAGAAAATGTTGAATCCAGGGCGAGTTATGAGTCGCACAAGTACCACACAAATCTATTATTTCGAGGATGATTATCTCATACAACGAAATAACAAATTGTAAAAAAGATTTGTGAATTTTTCTTTTGATTTTGATTAAAGAGAAAGAAATAAAGAAAGTTTGCTTTCGAAAATGAAATAAATTGTCATTTTAAAAGGACCTTTAGGGTACAGGGCGATGTGACTCGCACAAGTACCCCACAATTTATATCCCGATGATGATTTTCTCATACAACGAAATAATAAATTGTAGAAAGGGATTTTTAATATTTTGATTAAAAAATAATAATAACAGAGAAGGCACAAGTACCCCACAATTTATATCTTGAGGATGATTATCTCATACAACGAAATAATAAATTGTAGAAAGGGATTTTGAATGTTTTGATTCAAAAGAATAACAAACAGAGAAAGCACAAGTACCCCACAATTTATATCCCGAAGATGATTATCTCATACAACGAAATATTAAATTGAAAAGAAAAAGATGTTATGAATTTTGCTTTAATTTTAATTGAAAGAAAAGAATTATTTAAAAAAAGGAAATGATTGTTATTTTAAAAAAAGATATTTTTAGGGTACAGGGCGATATGATTCGCACAAGTACCCTACAATTTACAATTTCAAGGATGATCAACTCATACAACGAAATAATAAATTGTAAAAAACTTAGTACTATTTTGATTTTAAGACAAAGAAAATAATAATAATAATAATAAAATCAAACAAAACACCCCCATTCAATCCCTAATTCCTGTATAGGGAAGGAAGGGAAGATCAGGGGTGCTGGCGCGGCGACCTGGGCGGAGAGGAGGAGAGCGGCGGTCACCGGCGGCCACGAGAGGAGGGAGAGTGAAGACCGAGGAGAGGCGCTGTAGGGTAGAGAGAGAGAGCGGTGGCAAGGTTAGGCGATGGCGCGACTGAGTACGCGTGTGGGTGGTGCGGCTGTGCGTGCAGGTGGCAGGCGCGACCGGTGGCCTGAGAGGAGGGAGGGCGGCGTCGCCGCCTCTGCGATGAGGAAAGGGAAGAGCAAGAGAGGGGTGGAGTCGCAGCTGCTGTGGGTGCTTCCATGGCTTCTGGTGGTAACGACCGTGACCGGAGTAGGAAGTAGAGAGGCGCGCGGCCCTCGCCGCCGCCGCCGCTATGACCACAAGGCGCCGATTACGACTGCTGCTTTCTCCACTGATGGCTGGGGTCGAGGTTGATGACGATGATGTGATAATGGTGGAAATGGTGGTGGTAGAGGGCGGCGGTGCTGCTGTTATTTGGCCAATGGTGGTGATGATGGTGCTTGGGGATGATGATGGCGGGGCTGTGATGACTGTGGTAGTATGGTGGTGCAGCTACCGTCTTCACGGCTGTGAGGCGGACAGTGATGAGCGAGGCGTCATGGCCGTGGGTGCGAGGGCAACCACGGGAGGCGCTGCCCCGCTGAACTGTTTCTTCCCCTTTTCTGCTGCTGACCTTCTTTATTTTTATACAGTTGTATTAGGGTGTATCTAGGATTAATGGTGATGGATTATGATTGATTTTGTCTGATTGTGATTGAATAAATGGTGATGATCGATGCTAATTTATTCTAATTTTGATTTGATTTGATCTAGTTTATGTTTGATGAAATTGTGCTTTATTATGCTTAATTTGATGAGATTATGATTGAAATTTACTTTTTTCTTTAATTTTTGTTTTTTTCTATTTTTTTATTTTTAAATAAAAATCTGGACAAAATACGGTGTTTACACTAGATATAGGGAATTACACATACCAAATAAAGTAATTACAAATACCAAGTAAAATGAATTACACATACTAGATATAGGGTATTACACGCATACTAAATAAATAGTATTACACATACCAAAATAAAGAGTATTACACATATCAAGTAAAAGGGATTACACATACTAGATATAAGAAATAATAACTAATAAACCTCGATATATGGAGCATTGAGGTCTAAATTATTATTAGTATGTTGATCATCGGAATCATCCATTAATAAGTTGTGTCTTTGAAGACGTTTCCTCTGAAAAAAAGAAAATATTGAATAACAAAAGCATGGATTAATCGAATAGCAATAAGAAATGCAATTTGAATGAAAAAAAACAAATGTTGCAGTTCATCAAATAAAAACAAAAAGAGTGAATATCACTTGGGTTCTCTACCCAAATAGAACCCAAATACTCTGTGTGCAGTTCATCAATAAAAACAAAAGGAGTGAAAGCTATTACCACGATAAGAAAACAGTGCGATGAATATCATATGGGTTCTGCACCCAAATACATGACTTGTTTATAGTAAATTTTCAATTGTTCGACTGCGCATGATAGTATAAAATTAGGGTGAAAATATTGTAATAATGAATCCTGATTGTATATGATATTTATTATATTTATTGCTTGTTAATTATTATATTTTTTTTATATTTCGATAAGTATCTATAGTTATTTTTGGAATATACTTAGTTGTATTAAATTGTTGGCTGGTCATTGGCTGATTGTTGATGTACGACCAGACTTTTTGTTTATACATTTATATACTTACTGTTATATATATATCAGTATTATATATTATTATTATTATATATTATGATTTACATTCTGAGCTATATATATATATATATATATTAGTATTATATATGTGTTTTTAATGTTTATCCTTATTAATTATTGTTATTATAATTATGGCATTCAAGAATTTAACTAATTATGTGCTTAATATTTTTATTGATAATGTAAAATCTCAAGAGCATATATTCATTAATGCATACAAATGATAAATAAAAGTAACTAAGAAACATCACTCGCCGTCAGGAATGCTTTTCCTTGGTTAGTGAAATGTAAATTCCTGTTTTGTCGTCACGATGTTATGAGTACTATCATGATTGGGAATTCCCTAAGAAAAGACCTTCGATTTTTTATGTGGGACAAACAGTTCAACGTAAAGTGGAAAGATAATTCATAAGAAAAATTGCATTGCATGCATGTTTGCTATTAAACTATTATGAATTATGATGTGATGATATATTGAACTATTACTTTGATAATGAAAGATGGGTAGTCAAGTTAATTTCCGTGGTCGACACGGGGATCATCATCATCATTAGTTCGAAAATAATTTTTAAATGTGTGCTCATTATCTAATGAGAATTTTAAATTCTCATTATATCTACTTTCGTGATGATTCCAGATTCACCGCAGTGAAGCTTCAAGGAAGGATGAATCATTCTGTTATTTGTAATATATATGAAATATACATAAATAAGTCGTGTTGTCTGCCATGTGTGTACTATATAGCCAGTGGCCGTATTGTAAAAATAACTCTTGTAAAATTATAGTGTCTTATTGTTACCTTATACAATGAGCTTTATTATGAACGGGTGTTACACAAGAAACTCTATTTGCTGAGAATATTTTAAAAAAAATTCGCAGCAAACAAGCTTTTTTTCTTGTAGTATCATTTTTTAATAAGTGTATATTAACTTAAATATGCAACTGATTACATGATGAATGGAGTACAACATTATTAGGCCATTAGGCATATATAGTTGCATTCAAACATCTAGATGAAAAAAATTACACACAAACATGGATGAAATAGATTTAATTTTGATAAGTACATACTAATTTTTTTATTCATTATATGCAATCCATATTGACTCATAATTCAATAGTAGGCCATTTTTTTTATACAAAGGAAAAAAAGGTCAAACTATTTTAATAATGTAAACATAGAATACGTTACATGGATAACAACTAAAGATATGTCAACGAGTTTTTTGGACTTGATTAAATGTTCTTCATATCCCTTAAAAGCATTAATTAATAATTCAGCACTCATATTAGGTTTCAGCATATACTTTTGTTTTTACTGCAACATCACGCCATTAGGCATGGTTGTGATTCATCATGGACAGAAAAATAAAAGTGAACATGTAATATATATTAAGAAGTATGCATGGTTGCTTTATTTTTCATAAGAAAAATGTTTTCTAAAATAAGGGTAAAATAACATTAGATAATACTAAAAAGTAAAAAAGGATAAAATCAAACATTTTTATCTCTTTTAAGTTAAATTTTCTTATTGATAAAAAGTTAGAAAAAACCACAGCATAATATTGTGTCATTACGTACATTAATATTATTTATTAAGGGTTAACTACATATAATATTTTAAATTTATTTGATGAATTTAATTTCTATCCACCAAAAATATAAAATGCTTAATTTTTCATAATCAATCAGTGGAATCAAATCATTTCGTTTGCATAAATTTTTAATCAAGTAATGGACTAGCTAAGACTCGCCTACTTGTTAATCTGCTTATATGATAATTTATGGTTGATGGATACTTTATGTTTATGTATATGAGTTTAATTTTAATGTAATGTATTTATTTTATATTATCGTCCAATCAAAATATTCCATGCATTTGTATGACTTTTCAAGTAGTGAGAGAGAGAAAATACAATTATGGTTGACGTGTCAGCACATGATTGAATGACTGTGTAAAAGAACGATACGCTGACAGTGGATGAAAATTAAATCCTATGTATATTATGTAAATAATGTTTGTCGTACAACAGAAATATGTTCAACTATAGTATCCAACGCGTACTATACATAATACGGAATGTGTGTTATACGTATGTGTGATATATATATAGCACACATTACGTATTATGTATAACACACGTTGGATACTAGTTGGACATATTTCTGTTGTACTTCAAATATATATATTATATCCACTTGTAAAAAAAAAAAAAAAAAACAGAAGAAGAAGATAGACCCACTACTTCATCAAGAATATATATATGCGTTCGAGGTTGAGCAAAATAATTTGAGTTTTGATGATCTTAGATTGACCAATGTAATTGATTGACTAGGTGGTTTGTCAACGACTCCTGATTATTAGTAGAAATTAAAAGCATGGGTTAAGATCACATGCTACAATAAATACAATAAATATCCATCCAGCATATACTATTCGATTTTAAGTAGTTAACCTATATGATCACGGTTTTCCTTTCAAGGAGATCATATTAACTCATAGTAACCTATAGTTACATTAAGAAAAAACAACAATAATGAAAATTTTGATCCGTTTCTCACATGAAATGGAGAAAAAAAAATGAAAATATGATAATATAGAATCGAACTTAAAATGAACTCTACACGTAATAATATATAAGTAAAAGATTTTATAATAATATTAATATAATTATAACTTTTAATTATATCTTGAATAATTGATACATTAATACTAATTAATTATAAAATTCACTCTAAACCCGAGTTTTTATTAATAGTACTCTCTGAAAAATAAGAAAAGGAAAAAATGCTGAATTATGACAACTTTTGATTACTAATGTTAGAGATTTACTTATATAATTTAAGCAAAGTAATAACTAATAACGTTCCACATTCATTTGATTCCAATGTGCAATAAAAGAAATTATTGCCATATTAAAACATCATGATCATGTAGGTTATTACTTATTAAGGTAGCATCATTCCTTTTTCATTGATAGTGACAATTTCGAATTAATTAATTATTTTTGGAGAATTACAACCTTCTTTGTTTTGTACAATTCAACTAATTTATTTATAATCCTGTTTCTTTTATCTCAGATGAAAATCAGGACGGATCTGCCTACAAAATTGTCGGGCTTATATTCTTAAAAAAAATTAATTTTTTTTAATATATATTTATATATATATTGTCTCTATTGTATCATTAAATTTAAGCTCATATTATAATTAAAAAAATCTTATAAATTTTATATTATAATTATCTATACTATTATATGAAAAAGGATTGTAAAAATTAACTAGCTTTTTAATATCCACACTCATTTGGATAGTTACATTTTTAAAAACTAGATATATAAATAAAAAATAATAAACCAATAGCATCTCTTCTAGTCTAGTTCCTTAGGATTGTAATAAGTAACTACCTTTTATATTTATAGTAATTAGTAGTTTCATTCTTAAAAACTAAATATTAAAATTAAAAATAAATAATAAATAATAACTTTTTTTGTTATCTATCTATTTAATTTTAATTTATATTATCATTAAATTAAATTAAAATTAAATAAAAAATAAAAAAAATAACTTGATGGGAAGAAAATGCCGAACAAAATACTAGTATATATAATAAGTAATATAATATTTTTTATCGTAACGATACAATTTGCTATATCCACCACGGTCCATAGATGAAAATGGCACTGTGATGTTGAAGGAGAACAAAAGGGACAGGACAAAAACTTGTGTGTCATGGTTGCAAATTTGCAATGGAATCATCACCACAAGGCCACGCACACAATAATACATATATACAATTAGGAATATATCTCAACATCATGAAAAGGTCAATTTGAAGCATATGTTTTTGTTTTTTGGACCATTATGTTTGCAGTTTTTCTTCCTCGTATATTTATATATGATTACTATTACTATCCTGAAAATTGTACTTGCTGGCCAAGTTGACATTTGAATTTTTTGAATCATGAGAAATAAAATTATTACCCACTTACATTATTTTGTTCTTGTCATCTATTTGTCTTCATATATCATTATTATGTTAAACTTATGCAAATTCATCGGTCTTGTCTTTTAATTCTTTTGATATATCTCAAAAACATAATAAACAATAACATGGATTTAGTTTTCATCTAATAATAGTAAAAGTTATTTAATATTGTCAATCAATATATAAAAATCTAATAAAATGACCTACTATAATTAATATAACTACTCTCAATGATTTCACATCTTTCACAATTTATATTATTTTACACCATAGGTGCATAGAAATTAATCTCATATATATAATATATACTTTATATCTTTTCATTTTATTTTGTACTAATTTGTCAATGATAAATTCACTTATTTATTGAACCACAATATGCCATACGCGAGATTTGCAAGATGAGAAAATAAGCGATTAATCACTCTTGTATTATTAAGAGGAATTCACAAGCAATGATAATTATTGATTTTTAGCATAGCTGTCAAAATTGGCCTCATAAAGATGGGCTAGTCCACAAAGCCCCAAATTCAGCCCCCACTTACATTGACATATGGATAAGGGGATTAATGTGGACTCATAGTCCATTTAACTCACTAAATCTGTGAGCTGACCCCTAGTGTAACATCCTAAATCTAACAGCAGAAAATATGAGAAACTTTTTTTTTTTTTTGAATATGCGAACGAAAGACGAAACAAAGTAAACCATACCATAGATAGAAAGATGGAATAATAAAACTGAATTTAAACATCATCCAAAATAGAGGGGAGAAACAGAACCCCAAAAGTACGAAGTACGACGGTAAGAAAATTACAACCATAGTGTATCAAAACAGGTCGAAACAATGACCCTTACAACCAGAATGTGTCCATTGTAAGCTCCAGAACCCTTCTGAAAGAATTAGGCATAATTCTCTTAGAGCAATGAAAGTTTTAATGATAACAAGGTAAGCCATAAGTATAAAATTTTTACTTAAGGTTTTGCTAATATGCGCGCTAAGTGTCTCAGAAAGCTTTAAATTATTGCAATACCATGAGCAAAGACCAAGACAAAACATCAAGTAGCCTCGACATCAATTGATAAAATCATAGTGCCAAAAGATATCAGAAAGGATGTCTCAGAAGCGCAGAAGGTGAAAACATGTTTCTGAGGAAAGAACACTGTCGCCTCAGAAGGGTCTCAGAAGACCTTGCGACTAGTAGTTCTCAGAAGGGTCTTCCCTCAGAAGGTTCGCCTCAGAAGTCCGTACAACTCTCAGAAAGTTGGACTCAGAAGCAACCAAGTGTCTGGACTCAAGGGATCGCAAGCAGTCTCAGAAAGCTCGCTACAACTAGCTAAGGAAGTGGGAACACGCGCACTGTGCAGTTCTGTAAAGTTCCTCATTTCGCGCTGACTGTAGCAGGGAGCCGTTCTGAAAAGGACACAGCCACATAAGCAAAGTGAAAGCTTCTAATTTCGCGGCTCTTTGATGCCTATATATATGAGTTCAATTCCAGAGCAATGTGACGAAATTCTTGCGCTAAAAACTCTTGATTAAACGTGCAAAAACTCTGCTGAATTGAAAATCATCTGCGAAAACTTAGAACTTTCTCAGAAAGACAATTTTACAAAATTGTTCTTCTAACTTTGCGAAAATCTTCTAGTTCATTATTGGTGTAAATCCTTACCTTGTGTAAGTTATATATAGAAGTCTACTAAGTGTAAAACTAGGTTTGTAACTTAGTCTTGGTAGTCGTTTTCGATCAAATCAAACTTTCGAAAAAACGCCAAGTCCTTCTTTGTGTGAAGGCAGTTTTAAGTCCTCTGGTGTTTGAGGCAAAGTTCAAAGTCCTTAAGTGATTAAGGCAAGGAAGTCCTCTAGTGTTGGAGGCAAGGAAGTCCTCTAGTGTTGGAGGCAAGGAAGTCCTCTAGTGTGAGGCAAGGAAATCCACTTCGGGTTGTGAAGTGGTGGAAGTCCTTTACTTGGTAAAGGCAGTGTTGTCTGGGAAGGCACTTTAAGAAGAATATCTAAGAACTCTCAACTGAAGGTTGAGGACTGGAGTAGGTTGGTTATAACCGAACTAGTATAAAATTCTTTGTGTTAAGCTTTTCTCCCTTGCTCTTTACTTGCATAAATCTTTGAGAAAAACTCTACCACGATTCTAATTAAGAGGTCTCATGAAAACCTTATTGATCAAAATCAGAAAGCTTTTAAGAAACTCTAACTTTAAGTCATTTTCTTAAAATTCCTCAGAAAGGGACTTTCTCAAAAAGACTAAGTTCTCAGAAAATTAATCTTCTCAGAAAGCAATTTCCGCTGCAAACTCTTAAATCTACCTTCTGAGTAAAAACAGCTTTCTAAGTAAAAGTTTTAAGAAGTAATGTTTTAAAACTTGCACGATTCAACCCCCCCTTCTCGTGCACACATACACTTTCAATTGGCATCAGAGCTCGGTCCTTAAGGGGTTGAGCACTTCGCAGTGTCAAGGAAAAAGATCCACGAAGGGAAATATGAATTCACCAGCTGCATTCATATCAGATGGGGCTTCAATAAACAGACCTCCGATGTTTCTCGGAGACAGCTTCGACTACTGGCGTGACAGGATGACGCTGTTCATCAAGCACACCAGTCTGGACTTATGGGATAGGATCGAGAATGGAGACTATCAGCCTCTGCAGACAATTACAGAGGATGTTGTAGTTGCAACAGACGCTGAGCCAGGAGTGGCACCTCCAGCACTCAGAACCTATACAAGACGGGTCCCTAAGGACGAATGGACTCAAGAGATGAAGGAGAAGATACAACTCAACTTCAAAGCCAAGTATATTCTCCTCTGTGCTTTACCCAAGGTAGAATATGACAAAATTGTGTCATGTGATACTGCACAAGAGATTTGGGAAAGACTTCATATGCTGCACGAAGGTAATGACGAAGTCAAGGAAACAAAAATCTCAATGCTCGTACACAAATACGAGTCTTTTAGCATGCAGCCTGAGGAAACTATTGACAGCATGTCAATAAGATTTCTCCATATCATCAATCAGCTGAAAGTCTTGGGAAAGACTTATTCAAACGCTGAGATGGTAAGAAAAATCCTCAGAAGCCTTTCTGCAAAATGGCGTCCTAAGGTCACAGCAATCCAGGAAGCCAAGGATCTAAACCAGCTGGGTTTGGATGTACTATTTGGTTCGCTCAGAACGCATGAGATCGAACTGGAAGGGTTGCTCGGAGGACCATCCGCTTCCTCCAGACCTCAGAAGGGATTGGCTCTGAACAGTCAAGTCAGAAAGTCTTCCAAAGCTTTCAAAGCTGAAGAAGCTTCTGAGTCTGACAATGATGAAGGCTCAGAATCCGACGAAGACGACATCTCTCTCCTAGTAAAGAAAATGAAGAAAGCCTGGAGAAAGAGGCCAAACAAAAGCAAGGAATTCACTCCTAAGAAAGGAAAGTCAAAGCCTTCAGATGCCACATGCTTTGGATGTGGAGAAAAAGGCCACTTCAAGACGGAGTGTCCACAAAACAAAGGGAAGAAGAAATTCATTCCCAGAAAGAAAAAGAAGGCAATGGCTGCAACCTGGAGTGATTCAGAAGACGAAGCTTCTGAAGTAGCAAGTGAGGAAGAAGAAGCTAATGTTTGCTTCATGGCAGGAACTGACTACATTATGGAAACAGAATCTGAGTCAGAAGAGGTACAAAATTCCCCTCCTCTTTCATACTCATACGATGAGCTCTCAGAACTCTATTATGATCTTTTGAAAGACTCAAACGAGTTAGCTAACAGTTTCAGCGACCTCAAAAAATCTTTTAAAAACATAGAAGCTGAAAATGTAAGACTAACTCAAGAAGTTCAGAACCTAAGGCTTGAAAGAGACGACTTCAAAGGTAGATACCTTGAAAGTCATGACCTGTATCAAGCATTAGAAAGTTTGTCTTCAATCACAGTAGAAAAGGCTGAAAAGGCCATGATCGAACTGCAAAAGACAAATGAACTTCTAACCTCTGACTTAGTTAAGATGGTAAATGGTGAAAAGATGCTAAGTCTTTTGCTTGGGGGTCAAAGACCCTATAAAGACAAAAGCGGTCTTGGATATGAAGAAGTCTTTGAACCACATAATCTTGATCCACTCTTAACTAAATCACCCTGCATGTGCATTGCATGTTTTAAGAGTGGTCATGGTTCTGAAAAATGCCCTATGTTGAAAAAAGGAAAAATCTCTAAGCCTCAGAAGGCTAAGAAGAAAACTCAGAAAGCAAAACCTTCTAAGAAAACTAACCCCTCTCAGAAGGGTAAAACTTCTCAGAAAGCAAGTGCTTCTGAAAAGGGAAAACAAAAGGTTTCTGATTCTCAGAACCATAACCCCTCTAAGAAAAGAAGGCAAAAGTCCAAGAAAGCTAACAAGCAAGGACCCAACAAAGAATGGGTACCTAAATCTATTAACTTTGTGACTGCAGGTACATCATCAAGCGCTGCTCCACCACCACGATGAGCAGTGGTACCTTGACAGTGGCTGCTCAAGGCACATGACTGGAAGCAAGCACTAGTTCAGAAGCCTCAAGCCCAAAAAAGGCGGAACAGTGCGATTCGGTGATGGCGCTAAGGGAAGAGTCACTGCAATCGGAGATGTTGGTAAGGATTCCTCTCACCAAATCTCAGATGTACTTTTGGTCGATGGCTTAACTCACAATCTATTAAGCATTAGTCAATTTTGTGACAAAGGCTTAAAGGTTGAGTTTTATGCCAAGTATTGTCATGTGATTAATCTCACAAATGACAAGATCGTTCTGGAAGGAAAACGTGTTGGTAACATCTATGTTATCCATCTGGATGATCTAAAGGATCAAAACGTGGAGTGCCTTGTCTCTGTCCAAGAAGACAAATGGCTATGGCATAAGAAACTTGGTCATGCCCATATGAGACTTCTTTCTGAACTCTCTCAGAAAGGACTTGTAAAGGGCCTTCCCAGAATTAAGTATCAGAAGGATGCAACCTGCGACTTCTGTGAAAAAGGGAAACAGACCAAAGCTTCTTTTCCCAGTAAAAGTGGTATTTCTACTCAGAAACCACTGGAACTGCTCCACATGGATCTCTTTGGACCAACCAGAACGGCTTCCCTTTCTGGAAAACGCTATGGTCTTGTCATAGTGGATGATTACTCCAGATTCACTTGGGTTTTCTTTCTAGCCTCTAAGGAAGAAACTTTTGAGAAGTTCAAAGCATTTGCAAAAAGAGTTTCAACAGAAAAGGATTCGCACATTCATGCCATAAGATCATATCATGGTGGTGAATTTGAGAACCATGCTTTTGAAAAGTTTTGTGAAAATATGGGCATTGCTCACGAATTCTCATCTCCCAGAACTCCTCAACAAAATGGAGTGGATGAGAGAAAGAATCGAAGCCTTCAAGAGATGGCAAGAACAATGCTTTTAGAAAGCGGACTTTCAAAAGGTTTCTGGGCTGAAGCAGTTAACACTTCATGCTACATTCAGAATCGAGTCTTTCTGAGACCAATTCTGAAAAAGACTCCTTACGAGCTATGGAAGAATAAAATACCAAACATTTCTTATTTCCATGTATTTGGTTCTTCTTGTTTTATTCTCAACACAAAGGACAAACTCTCTAAGTTTGATCCTAAGTCCGATGATGGATGTTTCCTAGGATACTCCTTAGTCTCTAAAGCTTACAGAGTATATAACAAAAGGAGTAAATGTGTTGAAGAGACAATCCATATTAAGTTCAAAGAACTTAGTAAGGACATGTCTCAGAAAGATGCAGACTTAGAAGATGAGTTTGAGAAACTCAACATCACTTCTGAGAAAGCCAAAAAGAAATTCTTATAGATGATGAGACTGACTTCCAACCCATGGAACAACCATCTCCATCTAAAGAAAAATCCAGTAGCATCATCGAAGCTCCAGAACCTAGAGAATCTACTTTTCCAAATACAATAGAACCTAGATTCTCAGAAGGTCAAGCTTCTGATGACTCAGAAAGAGAACCCTCTGTGTCTCCTTCTCAGAATCCTACTCCTAAAGGATTAGAGGTTCAAGAGACTGAAGAACGTCTCTCAGAATGAAGTCTTGGGTGATCCAGAACGTGGCGTAAGAACCAGAAGGAACTATACAAATCTTGCTATGGTTTCTGAACTTGAACCAGACTCCATAGAAGAGGCGTTAGATGATCCTAGCTGGGTAAATGCCATGCAGGATGAACTTGACCAATTCGAGAGAAATCAGGTTTGGAAACTAACTCAGAAGCCCAAAGGCAAGAGTGTCATTGGGACTAAATGGGTGTTTCGAAACAAACTTGATGAAAACGGTCAAGTCGTGAGAAACAAGGCCAGATTGGTTGCTCAAGGGTACAACCAACAAGAAGGGATAGACTACGATGAAACTTTCGCTCCAGTCGCAAGATTGGAAGCTATCAGAATGTTGCTAGCTTTTGCTGCACACAAAGGTTCAAACTCTATCAGATGGACGTTAAGTCTGCCTTCTTGAATGGATACCTTTCTGAGGAAGTTTATGTAAAACAACCTCCTGGTTTTGTGAATGATGCATTCCCGGATCACGTATTTAAGCTTACAAAGGCTCTCTATGGTCTGAAACAAGCTCCAAGAGCTTGGTACGATAGATTGAGCTCTTTCCTGCTTAAAAACGGATTCTCAAGAGGGAAAGTAGACACAACTCTCTTTACACTCTCAGAAGACTCTGGTTTCTTGATTGTCCAGATTTATGTTGATGACATAATATTTGGCGCAACCAATTTGCAAAGAATTCTCCAAGCTTATGCAAGGTGAATTCGAGATGAGCATGATGGGAGAATTAAAATTCTTCTTAGGATTGCAAATCAAGCAAGAGTCAGAAGGGACAGTTATTCACCAAGAGAAGTATACCAAGAACTTCTGAGGAAGTTTCTGATGGATAAGGCCAAACCCATGAGCATCCCATGCATCCCTCTCAAGTAATTGATTTGGATGAAGATGGTGAGAAGTCTCAGAAGCAACTATCGAGGGATGATTGGCTCACTTCTCTACTTAACTGCTCCAGACCAGATATCCAACTCAGTGTTGGGATCTGTGCTAGATTCCAGTCTAAGCCTAAGCAATCACATTTAACTGCAGTTAAACGAATTTTACGATATTTAAGTGGAATACTAATCTTGGTCTTTGGTACGAGAAAGGTTGTTCTTCTGATGTTGTAGGATATGTGTGCTGACTACGCTGGAGATAGGATCGATCGCAAAAGCACAAGTGGCTGCTGGCTGCTTCTTTGAAATGCTTGATCACTTGGTCCTGCAAGAAGCAAAATACGATCGCCTATCAACTGCTGAAGCTGAATATGTGTCTGCTGCAAACTGCTGTTCTCAGATGCTCTGGATTAAGAATCAGCTACTTGATTATCAATTAAGGTACACCAAAATTCCTATCCTTTGTGATAATACAAGTGCTATCAACTTAGCTAAGAATCCTATTCAGCATTCTCGATCCAAGCACATTGATATAAAACATCATTTTATTCGGGATCATGTGCAAAAAGGCGACATTGAACTCAAATTTGTGAATACTGAGGATCAAATCTCAGATATATTTACAAAGCCTTTACCCGAGGATCGTTTCAATGTTCTGAAAGGATTTCTTAATCTAAGACGTTTCTAAGTACTTTGAAATTAAAAACTTTTTCTTAGAAACCCCCCTTAGTCCTAGTTTAGACTCTGAGACAAACATAGAACTAAGCTTCTGAGCTAGAAGTAGGAAAACACAGAAAACTCTATCTGAGAAAATTTGTTCTCAGAAGACTCATCCCTCAGAAAGGAGATCTTCTGAAACATTTCTCAGAAGGAGCATTTCTCAGAAGGACCACTTCTCTCAGAAGGGTACCTTCCGAGAAACAAGTTACCAACGGTAACTTTTGGATAAGCGTCAGAAACGGCTAGTTACAAGCCAGTTCTATAAATACTCATGGCATTGTTCCATTTGAGCACTTTGCGCTTAAANGTTGTGTTGGTGTTGCATCTGAGCAGCTTCTAGAGTCTCAGAAGGTTGATCCAGAGCCTTCTGGACGTCACGCATCGTCTGAGCCAATGACTCAGCAGTTACAGTAGCAACTTCAGTTGTGGTTGCCTCGAAAGTTCCGCCATAGAAACCTCAGATGGCTTCTTCTGGGGCTCTTTCTTGGAGCTTCCAGCATCTGGAGTGCGATGCTCAATGCGAAATCGTGCCGCATCTTCTTCCTCGGAAGAGGAATCAGCGACATTTCCTCCATGCCCCTGAATGTCTTCTCTGGTGGGGGAGACATTTCCAGATGGGGAGGAGTGATGAGAAGCTTCAGCTTCTTCGTCAACAGCAGCAGTAGTAGCAGCAGCGGTGGTGGCAGCAGTAGCAGTAACTGCTACAATTTCTTTACCCGTCGTTTGGCGGGCTCTGTTTCTTGGTGGTTTTTATCCCCACTCCTTTGTGAGTTTTTCCCTGATATTTCAAGGAATGTAGGAGTTTAGTTTTAAATTTGGTGGGTTTAAAACCATCAACAGAATCAGAATAGGAATTGAAGTAGAAGAAGAGTGAAGAAATGAAGGTGGAGTTTTAGAGTTAGCTTTTACCAAACGACCACGTTTTCTTTTCCCTTCTGGTGGCACGTCTGGGACTTGGAGAGTGGAGGTGCTTTCCTTTTTCTGGTCATGGGTTGCTCATATGTTGTTTCTTCTGAGTCTTCAGCAGCCTCAACAATCGTAGGTGCCTTCTGAGGAGTCTTCTAAGCTTCCTCAGAAGCCATACTCCGTGTCACCCTTGTTGGAGAAGGATGAGTCACCTTTTGCTTCTTCTTCTTCTTTTCTGGAGGATCGGAAACCTTTTCCTTTCCTTTTCAGCCTTAGAGGGCTGGATGGGACCATCAGCTCCCTTAGAAGGCTTTGCTTCCTCCTTCTTCTTAGGTGCCCCGTATCTGGTACCTTCTTCTTCTTGATGTTGTTGAAGGTGACCATGGAGAACTTACTGTGGTTGAAGACGTATTCATAGTCTTCAAGTGGGAAGGAGAAATGGTTGAGGATTCTGGTCAGAAGGCTTCCGTAAGGTAGACTTGTGAGAGCCCTCTTTGGATGAGCCTGGTGCATCATGTAGTTGAGCACCATCCTCCCAAAACTCTTTCCTTTTTCAGTAGGTGGTACAGCAGGCAGGCGTCCATGGTGGTAACGTTCCCCATGTCTCCAATCCGAGGGAGAAGGTGTGTTGCACAACGGAGAAGATGATTCGAGCCTCTTGCGTGAGGTGAGGTACCTTTACCCCCTTGAGTGGTAGGCTGTTGCTACCAGTCAGAAGTGTCACGACTTCTTCTTCCGAGTCATCTACCTCCTTGACCCATTCTGGTCGTCGGCGATGACAGCGCCACCATTCAAGGTCTTGAAGACTTTGTTGATGTCAGAGGAGGAGAAGCGGATCTGTTGGTCACCAATCTTGCTCTTGACCCCTTTGTTGGTGAACCTTTCTATTTGCGAATAGAAAGCTCTTACCACATTTGGGTAGCACACGTCCTCGGAGCTCATCATGGCTGGCCATCCAGGTTGCTTGAGGAAGGTGAATTGGATTTCGTCCACCTGATTGTAGACATTGAGAGGCAATACCCTTCCCATGGCAAGATTCCGTGGGAGATAAGTCTTGTGGAATAGGGACTGCATTTCCTCATTGTCATAGAGAATATCTTCGGATATCTCATTGAGATTGTTTCTCATTAAGCCTTTGATTTTCCAGAGACGGCCATTTGAAAGAAAGGTTTGAGGTTTGAGAAGAGATAGAGAAGAACAAGAGAGAGAGAGAGAAAGGGCAGATGAAGATTAGAAAGCGAGGAGAGGTTTTGGCAGAGTTTGGTAAGTTTTTGAGCGTAAAGTGCTCAAATGAAACAATGCTATAAGTATTTATAGACATGGCTGATAACTAGCCGTTTCCTGCCACTTATCCAAAAGTTACCGTTGGTAACTAGTTTCTCGGAAGGTACCTTTCTGAGAGAGGTGGTCTTTCTGAGAAATCCTCCTTCTGAGAGATGTTTCAGAAGATCTCCTTTCTGAGAGATGAGTCTTCTGAGAACAAATTTTCTCAGATAGAGTTTTCCTACTTCTAGCTCAGAAGCTTAGTTCTATTGTTCGTCTCAGAGTCTAAACTAGGACTAAGGGGGGGTTTCTAAGAGAGAGTTTTTTTTTTTTTAAATTTCAAAGCACTTAGAAACATCTTAGATTGAGAAATCCTTTCAGAACATTGAAACGATCCTCGGGTAAAGGCTTTGTAAATATATCTGAGATTTGATCCTCAGTATTTACAAATTTGAGTTCAATGTCGCCTTTTTGCACATGATCCCGAATAAAATGATGTTTTATATCAATGTGCTTGGATCGAGAATGCTGAATAGGATTCTTAGCTAAGTTGATAGCACTTGTATTATCACAGAGGATAGGGATTTTGGTGTACCTTTTTTGATAAGTAGCTGATTCTTAATCCAGAGCATCTGAGAACAGCAGTTCGCAGCAGATACATATTCAGCTTCAGCAGTTGATAGGGCGATCGTATTTGCTTCTTGCAAGACCAAGTGATCAAGCATTTTCCAAAGAAGCAGCAGCAGCCACTTGTGCTTTTGCGATCTATCCTATCTCCAGCGTAGTCGGCATCGCAGTAACCTACAACATCAGAAGAACAACCTTTCTCGTACCAAAGACCAAGATTAGTAGTTCCACTTAAATATCGTAAAATTCGTTTAACCGCAGTCAAGTGTGATTGCTTGGGCTTAGATTGGAATCTAGCACAGATCCCAACACTGAGTTGGATATCTGGTCTGGAGGCAGTTAAGTAGAGAAGTGAGCCAATTATCCCTCGATAGTTGCTTTCAGAGACTTTCTCACCATCTTCATCCAAGTCAATTACTTGAGAGGGATGCATGGGAGTGCTCATGGGTTTGGCCTTATCCATCAGAAACTTCCTCAGAAGTTCCTTGGTATACTTTTCTTGATGAATGACTGTCCCTTCCGACTCTTGCTTGATTTGCAATCCTAGGAAGAATTTTAATTCTCCCATCATGCTCATCTCGAATTCACCTTGCATAAGCTTGGAGAATTCTTTGCAAAGGCATTCATTGGTTGCGCCAAATATTATGTCATCAACATAAATCTGGACAATCAAGAAGCCAGAGTCTTCTGAGAGCGTAAAAAGAGTTGTGTCCACTTTCCCTCTTGAGAATCCGTTTTTAAGCAAAAAAAGAACTCAATCTATCGTACCAAGCTCTTGGAGCTTGTTTCAAACCATAGAGAGCCTTTGTAAGCTTGAATACGTGATTCGGGAATGCATCATTCACAAAACCAGGAGGTTGTTTTACATAAACTTCCTCAGAAAGGTATCCATTCAAGAAGGCAGACTTAACGTCCATCTGATAGAGTTTGAAACCTTTGTGTGCAGCAAAAGCTAGCAACATCTGATAGCTTCCAATCTTGCGACTGGAGCGAAAGTTTCATCATAGTCTATCCCTTCTTGTTGGTTGTACCCTTGTGCAACCAATCTGGCCTTGTTTCTCACGACTTGACCGTTTTCATCAAGTTTGTTTCGAAACACCCACTTAGTCCCAATGACACTTTTGCCTTTGGGTTTCTGAGTCAGTTTCCAAACTTGATTTCTCTCAAATTGGTCAAGTTCATCCTGCATGGCATTTACCCAGCTAGGATCATCTAACGCCTCTTCTATGGAATCTGGTTCAAGTTCAGAAACCATAGCAAGATTTGTATAGTTCCTTCTGGTTCTTACGCCACTTTCTGGATTGCCCAAGACTTCATTCTGAGAGATGTTCTTCAAGTCTCTTGAACCTCTGATCCCTTTAGGAGTAGGGTTCTGAGAACGAGACACAGAAGGTTCTCTTTCTGAGTCATCAGAAGCTTGTCCTTCTGAGAATCTAGGTTCCATTGTATTTGGAGAAGTAGATTCTCTAGGTTCTGGAGCTTTGATGATGTTACTAGATTTTTCTTTAGATGAAGATGATTGTTCCATGGGTTGGAAGTCAGTCTCATCATCTATAAGAATCTTCCTTTTGGCTTTCTCAGAAGAGATGTTGAGTTTCTCAAATTCATCTTCTAAGTTAGCATCTTTCTGAGACAGGTCCTTACTAAGTTCTTTGAACTTAATATGGATTGTCTCTTCAACACATTTACTCCTTTTGTTATATACTCTGTAAGCTTTAGAGGCTGAGGAATATCCTAGGAAGTATCCATCATCGGACTTAGGATCAAACTTAGAGAGTTTGTCCTTTGTGTTGAGAATAAAACAAGAAGAACCAAATACATGGAAATAAGAGATGTTTGGTATTTTATTCTTCCACAGCTCGTAAGGTGTCTTTTTCAGAATTGGTCTCAGAAAGACTCGGTTCTGAATGTAGCATGAAGTATTAACTGCTTCAGCCCAGAAACCTTTTGAAAGTCCACTTTCTAAGAGCATTGTTCTTGCCATCTCTTGAAGGCTTCGGTCTTTCTCTCAGCTACTCCATTTGTTGAGGAGTTCTGGAGAAGAGAACTCGTGAGCAATGCCAGATTTTCACAAAGCTTTTCAAAAGCATGATTCTCAAATTCACCACCATGATCTGATCTAATGGCATGAATGTGTGAATCCTTTTCTGTTGAGACTCTTTCGCAAATGCTTTGAACTTCTCAAAAGTTTCTTCCTTAGAAGCTAGAAAGAAAACCCAAGTGAATCTGGAGTAATCATCCACTATGACAAGACCATAGCGTTTTCCAGAAAGGGAAGCTGTTCTGGTTGGTCCGAAGAGATCCATGTGGAGCAGTTCCAGTGGTTTCTGAGTAGAAATACCATTTTTACTGGGAAAGAGCCTGGTCAGTTTCCTTTTTCACAGAAGTCGCAGTTGCATCCTTCTGATACTAATTCTGGGAAGGCCTTTACAAGTCCTTTCTGAGAGAGTTCAGAAAAAGTCTCATATGGGCATGACCAAGTTTCTTATGCATACCATTTGTCTTCTTGGACAGAGACAAGGCATTCCACATTTTGATCCTTTAATCATCCAGATGGATAACATAGATGTTACCACACGTTTTCCTTCCAGAACGATCTTGTCAGTTGTGAGATTAATCACATGACAATACTTGCATAAAACTCAACCTTTAAGCCTTTGTCACAAAATTGACTATGCTTAATAGATTGTGAGTTAAGCCATCGACCAAAAGTACATATGAGATTTGGTGAGAGGAATCCTACCAACATCTCCGATTGCAGTGACTTCCCTTAGCGCCATCACCGAATCGCACTGTTCCGCCTTTCTTGGGCTTGAGACTCTGAACCAGTGCTGCTTCCAGTCATGTGCCTGAGCAGCCCACTGTCAAGGTACCACTGTCATCGTGGTGGTGGAGCAGCGCTTGATGATGCACCTGCAGTCACAAAGTTAACAGATTTAGGTACCCATTCTTTGTTGGGTCCTTGCTTGTTAGCTTTCTGGACTTTTGCCTCTTTTCTTAGAGAGGTCATGGTTTTGAGTCAGAGACCTTTTGTTTGCCCTTTTCAGAAGCACTTGCTTCTGAGAAGTTTTCCCTTGAGAGGGGATAGTCTCTTAGAAGGCTTAGCTTTCTGAGTTTTCTTTTGAGCTCTGAGGCTTAGAGATTTTTCCTTTTTCCAACATAGGACATTTTTCAGAACCATGGCCACTCTTAAAACAAGCTATGCACGTGCGAGGTGATTAGTTAAGGATGGATCAATATCATTTGGTTCGAAGATTTCTTCATAACCGAGTCCACTCTTATCCTTGTAAGGTCTTGACCACCAAGCAAGAGTGTCATCATTTTTCACCTTTGACATCTTAACCAAGTCAGAAGTGAGAAGCTCATTTGTCTTTTGTAATTCTATCAAAGCCAGTTCGGCTTTTTCAACAGTTACAGAAGACATTGTTTCTAAAGCTTGATAGAGGTTGTGACTTTCAAGATATCTATTTTTAAAGTCATCTCTTTCAAGCCTTAGGTTCTCTACTTCTTGAATTAGTCTAGTATTTTCAGCTTCTAAGGATTTAAAAGACTTTCTTAGTTTGCTGAAATTGTTAGCTAATTCGTTTGAGTCTCTCAGAAGCTCTTCATAGAGTTCTGAGATCTCATTGTATGATAATGAGAGAGGAGGAGAGTTTGGTACCTCTTCTGACTCAGATTCTGTTCCAGAATATAGTCAGTAACCGGCCATGAAACAGACATTAGCTTCTCTTCACTTTCTGACCTAGAGTCTTCCTCTTCTGAAATCACTCCATGTAGCAGCCATTGCCTTCTTCTTCTCTTGGGAATGAACTTCTTCTTCCTTGTTCTGAGGGCACTGCGTTCTGAAGTGGCCTTTTCTCCACAGCCAAAACATGTGGCATCAGAAGACTTTGACTTTCCTTTTCTAGGTGTGATCTCTTTGTCTTTGCTTGGTCTCTCTTCCAAGCTTTCTTCATTTTCCTTACTAGAAGAGAGATGTCATCTTCATCGGAATCTGAGTTTGATCGTTTTCAGACTCAGATATTTCTCAGCTTTAGGGCTTTTGAAGTCTTTTTGATCTGACTTTCAGAGCCAGAGCTTTCGAGGTCTTGAGGATGAAGATGGTCCTCCAAGTAGTCCTTCAAGCTCATCTCGTGAGTTCTGAGTGAGCCAAACAATACATCTAAACCCAGCTGATTTAGATCTTTGCTTTGGATTGCTGTCACCTTTGGCGCCACTTGGCAGAGAGGCTCTGAGAATTTTCCTCACATCTCAGCGTGGAGTAGGTCTTTCCCAAGACCTTAGCTGATTTATGATGTGGAGAAATCTTATTGACATGTTGTCAATAGTTTCCTCAGGTTGCATGCAGAAGGACTCGTACTTATGTACAAGCATTGATACCTTAGTTTCCTTGACTTCATCATTTCCTTCGTGCAGCATGTGTAATCTCTCCAAATTTCTTGAGCGGTATCACACGACACAATCTTGTCGTATTCTACCTTGGGCAAGGCGCAGAGAAGAATGTATTAGCTTGAAGTTGAGTTGTATCTTCTCTTCATCTCTTGAGTCCATTCATCCTTAGGGACTCGTCTGTATAGGTTCTGAGTGCTGGAGGTGCCGCTCCTGGCTCAGCGTCTGTTGCAACTACAGCATCCTCTGTAATTGTCTGCAGAGGCTGATAGTCTCCATTCTCAATCCTATCCCATAAGTCCAAACTGGTGTGCTGATGAACAGCGTCATCCTGTCACGCCAGTAGTCGAAGCTGTCTCCGAGAAACATCGGAGGTCTGTTATGAAGCCCCATCTGATATGAATGCAGCTGGTGAGTTATATTCCCTTCGTGCATCTTTTTCCTTGACCTGCGAAGTGCTCAACCCTTAAGGACCGAGCTCTGATGCCAATTGAAAGTGTATGTGTGCACGAGAAGGGGGGGTTGAATCGTGCAAGTTTAAAATTGCTGTTAAAACTTTACTTAGAAAGCTGTTTTTACTCAGAAGGTATGATTAAGAGTTGCAGCGGAAAATGCTTTCTGAGAAGATTAAGTTTCTGAGAACTTAGTCTTTCTAAGAAAGTTCCTTTCTGAGAGATTTAAGAAAATGACTTAAGGTTTGAGTTTCTAAAAGCTTTCTGATTTTGATCAATAAGGTTTCACGAGACCTATTAATTAAAGCTGTGATAGAGTTTTTCTCAAAGATTTAGACACGTAATGAGTTAGGGAGAAAAGCTTAACACAAGGGATTTTATACTGGTTCGGTTATAACCAACCTACTCCAGTCCTCAACTTTCAGTTGAGAGTTCTTAGATATTTTCTTAATGTGCCTTCCCAGACAACACTGCCTTACCACGTAAAGGACTTCCACCACTTCACAACCCGAAGTGGATTTCCTTGCCTCACACTAGAGGACTTCCTTGCCTTAAACAATTAAGGACTTCCTTGCCTTAAACAATTAAGGACTTTGAACTTTGCCTCAAACACTAGAGGATAAAACTGCCTTACACAAAGAAGGACTTAGCGTTTTCGAAGGTTTGTTTTGATCGAAAACAACTACTAAGACTAAGTTACAAACCTAGTTTTACACTTAGTAGACTTCTAGAATAACTTACAAATGTAAGAATTTACACCAATTAAGAACTAGAAGATTTTGCAAAGTTAGAAGAACAATTTCGTAAAAATTGTCTTTCTGAGAAAGTTCTAAGTTTCGCAAAATGATTTCAATTCAACAGAGTTTTGGCACGTTTAATCAAGAGTTTTGCGCAAGATTTCGTCACATTGCTCTGGAATTGAACTCATATATATAGGCATCAAAGAGCCGCGAATTAGAGGCTTTCACTTTGCTTATGTGGCTGTGTCCTTTTCAGAACGCTCCCTGCTACAGTCAGCGCAAAATGAGGAACTTTTCGGAACTGCACAGTGCGCGTGTTCCCACTTCCTTGGCTAGTGTAGCGAGCTTTCTGAGTCTGTTTAACTTCCTTGAGTCCAGACACTTGGTTGCTTCTGAGTCCAACCTTCTAAGAGTTGTACGGACTTCTGAGGCTAACCTTCTGAGGGAAGACCCTCTGAGAACTCCTAGTGCGAGGTCTTCTGAGACCCTTCTGAGGCGACAGTGTTCTTTCCTCAGAAACATGTTTTCACCTTCTGCGCTTCTGAGATATCCTTTCTGATATTTTGGCGCTATGCTTTTATCAATTGATCTCGAGGTTACTTGATGTTTGTCTTGGTCTATGCTCATGGATTGCAATAATTTATAGCTTTCTGAGACACTTAGCGCACATATTAGCAAAACCTTAAGTAAAATTTTATACTTATGGCTTACCTTGTTATCATTAAAACTTTCATGACTCTAAGAGAATTATGCTTAATTCTCTCAGAAGGGTTCGGAGCTTAACATTAGGTATCATTCTTTGGTTACTAAAATTAGTGACTAAAAATGAGAGCCATTGTCAAAGTAAGCCAATGGACTGGTCAATCCTAGTCACTAGGAGGTTTAATAACAAAGATATTAATGGCTATTTGGTCAATTGAGGTAGAGCTCATTTGTCTTACTTTTATCTAAACCTTCCTAGTGACTAAAATGGAGCCATTGCCAAAGTAAGACAAATGAAGCTCAATACACTTAATTAGGACAAAATAGGCTCATTACATATCCTTAGGTTATCTACAACATCCTAGTGACTAAAATGGAGCCATTGACAAAAGTAAGACCAAATGAAGCTCAATACACTCAATTACGACCAAAATAGACTCATTACATCATCCTTTGTTTTATCTAAAACTTCCTAGTGACTAAAATGGAGCCATTGACAAAGTAAGACCAAATGAAGCTCTATACACTCAATTAGGACAAAATAGCAAATTACATCATCCTTTGTTTATCTAAACCTTCTAGTGACTAAAATGGAGTCATTGACCAAAGTAAGACCAAATGAAGCTCAATACACTAATTAGGACCAAAATAGGCTCATATCATCCTTTGGTTATCTACAACTCCTAGTGACTAAAATGGAGCCATTGACAAAAGTAAGACCAAATGAAGCTCAATACACTCAATTACGACCAAAAATAGGCCTCATTAACATCATCCTTTGTTTATCTAAACCTTCCTAGTGACTAAAATGGAGCCATTGACCAAAGTAAGACAAAATGAAGCTCAATACACTCAATAGGACCAAAATAGCAAACTACATCATCCTTGGTTATCTACAACTTCCTAGTGACTAAAATGGAGCCATTGACGAAGTAAGTCCAAATGAAGCAGAATACACTTAATTAGGACAAATAGGCTCATTACATCATCCTTTGGTTATGTACAACATCCTAGTGACTAAAATGGACCATTGACCAAAGTAAGACCAAGAAGCTCAATACACTCAATTAGGACCAAAATAGGCACATTGCATCATCCTTTGTTTATCTAAACCTTCCTAGTGACTAAAATGGAGCATTTTACCAAAGTAAGACCAAATGAAGCTCAATACACTCAATTAGGACCAAAATAGCCTTATTACATCATCCTTTGGTTATCTACAACTTCCTAGTGACTAAAATGGAGTCATTGACCAAAGTAAGACCAAATGAAGCTCAATACACTCAATTAGTACCAAAATAGGCACATTACATCATCCTTTGTTTATCTAAAACTTCCTAGTGACTAAAATGGAAGCCATTGACCGATAGTAAGACCAAATGAAGCTACAATACACTTAATTAGGACCAAAAAGGCTCATTACATCATCCTTTGTTATCTACAACATTCCTAGTGACTAAAATGGAGCCATTGACCAAAGTAAGACCAAAGGAAGCTCAATACACTCAATTAGGACCAAAATAGGCCATTACATCATCCTTTGGTTATCTAAAAACATCCTAGTGACTAAAAATGGAGGCCTTTGACCAAAGTAAGACAAATGAAGCTCCATACACAATTAGGACCAAAATAGGCTCATTACATCATCCTTTGTTTACTAAACCTGTCCTAGTGACTAAAATGGAGCTTGACCAGAGTAAGACCAAAGAAGCTCAATACACTCAATTACAAGCACCAAAATAGCTCATTACATCATCCTTTGGTATCTACAACATCCCTAGTGACTAAAATGAGCCATTGATAAAGTAAGACCCAAATGAGCTCAATACACTCAATTAGGACCAAAATAGGCACATTACATCATCCTTTGGTTATCTACAACATCCTAGTGACTAAAAATGGAGCCCATTGACCAAAGTAAGACCAAATGAAGCTCAATACACTCAATTACGACATAAATAGGCTCATTACATCATCCTTTGTTATCTAACCTTCCTAGTGACTAAAATGGAGCCATTGACCAAAGTTAAAGAACCAAATGAAGCTCAATACCACTCAATTAGGACCAAAATAGGCCAATTACATTCAATCCTTTGTTATCTAAACCTTCTAGTGACTAAAATGGAGCCATTGACCGAAGTAAGTCCAAATGAAGCAATACACTTAATTAGGACAAAATAGGCTCATACATCATCCTTTGGTTATCTACAACATCCTAGTGACTAAAATGGACCCATTGACAAAGTAAGACCATAGAAGCCAAATACACTCAATAGGACCAAAATAGGCACATTACATCATCCTTTGTTTATCTAAACCTCCTAGTGACTAAAATGGAGCATGTTACCAAAGTAAGACCAATGATGCTCAATACACTAATTAGGACCAAAATAGGCTCATTACATCATCCTTGGTTAGCTACAACATCCAGTGACTAAAATGGAGCATTGACCAAAGTAAGACCAAATGAAGCTCAATACACTCAATTAGTACAAAAATAGGCACATTACATCATCCTTGTTTATCTAAACCTCCTAGTGACTAAAATGGAGCCATTGACCGAAGTAAGACCAAATGAAGCTAATACAACTCATTAGGACAAAATAGGCTCATTACATCATCTTTGTATCTAAACCTCCTAGTGACTAAAATGGAGCCTTGACCAAGTAAGACAAATGAAGCTCAATACACTCAATTAGCACAAAATAGCTCATTACATCATCCTTGGTTATCTACAACATCCTAGTGACTAAATGGAGCCATTGACAAGTAAGACCAAATGAAGCCAATACACTCAATTAGGACCACAATAGGCTCATTACGTTATCCTTGTTTATCTAAACATCCTAGTGACTAAAAATGGGACGCCATTGACAAAGTAAGACCAAATGAAGCTCAATACACTCAATTAGGACCACAATCGGCTCATTACATCATCCTTGTGTTTATCTAAACCTTCCTAGTGACTAAAATGGAGCCATTGACCAAAGTAAGACAAATGAAGCTTAATGCACTTAATTAGACCAAATAGGCTCATTACATCATCCTTTGGTTATCTAAACATCCTAGTGACTAAATGGAGCCATTGACCAAAGAAGACCAAATGAAGCTCAATACACTTAATTAGCACCAAAATAGGCTCATTACATCATCTTTGGTTATCTACAACATCCTAGTGACTAAATGGAGCCATTGACAAAAGTAAGACCAAATGAAGCTCAATACACCCAATTACGACCAAAATAGGCTCATTACATCATCCTTTGTTTCTCTAAACCTTCCTAGTGACAAAATGGAAGCCATTGACCAGAGTAAGACACAATGAAGCTCAATACACTCAATTTGCACAAAATAGGCTCATTACATCTTCGTTTGGTTATCTACAACATCTAGTGACTAAAATGGAACCATTGATAAAGAAAGACCAAATGAAGCTCAATACACTCAATTAGGACCAAAATAGGCTCATACATTATACTTTGTTTATCTAAACCTTCCTAGTGACTAAAATGGACCCATTGACAAAGTAAGACCAAATGAAGCTCAATACACTCAATAGGACCAAAATAGGCACATTACATCATCCTTGTTTATCTAAACCTCCTAGTGACTAAAATGGAGCCTTTGACCAGAGTAAGACCAAATGAAGCTCAATACAACTCAATTGCACCAAAATAGGCTCATTATATCATCTTTGTTATCTAACCTTCCTAGTGACTAAAATGCAGCCATTGACCAAAGTAAGACCAAATGAAGCTCAATACACTCAAGTTACGACCAAAATAGGCTCATTACATCATCCTTTGTTTATCTAAACCTTCCTAGTGACTAAAATGGAGCCTTTGACCAGAGTAAAGACCAAATGAAGCTCAATACACTCAATTAGCCACAAAATAGGCTCATTACATCATCCTTTGTTATCTACAACATCCTATGACTAAAATGGAGCCATTGATAAAGTAAGACAAAATAACTCAATACACTCAATAGGACCAAAATAGGCTCATTACGTTACCTTGTTTATCTAAACATCAGTGACTAAAATGGACCATGACCAAAGTAAGACCAAAGAAGCTCAATACAACTCAATTTGGACCAAAATAGGCACATTACATCATCCTTTGTTTTATCTAAACCTCCTAGTGACTAAAATGGAGCCATTGACCAAGAGTAAGACCAATAATGAAGCTCAATACACTCAATTAGGACCAAAATAGGCTCATTACATCATCCTTTGGTTATCTACAACATCCTAGTGACTAAAATGGAGCCATTGACCAAAGTAAGACCAAATGAAGCTCAATACACTCAATTAGGACCAAAATAGGCTCATTACATCATCCTTTGTTATCTAAACATCCTAGTGACTAAAATGGAGCCATTGACAAAGTAAGCCAATGAAGCTCAATACACTCAATTAGGACCAAATAGGCTCATTACATCATCCTTTGTTTATCTAACCTTCCTAGTGACTAAAATGGAGCCATTGACCAAAGTAAGACCAAATGAAGCTCAATACACTCAATTAGGACCAAAATAGGCTCATTACATCATCCTTTGGTTATCTAAACATCCTAGTGACTAAAATGGAGCCATTGACCAAGTAAGACCAAATGAAGCTCAATACACTTAATTAGGACCAAAATAGGCTCATTACATCATCCTTTGGTTATCTAACATCCTAGTGACTAAAATGGACCCATTGACCAAAGTAAGACCAAATGAAGCTCAATACACTCAATTGGACAAAATAGGCTCATTACATCATCCTTTGTTTATCTAAACTTCCTAGTGACTAAAATGGAGCCTTTGTCCAGTGTAAGACAAATGAAGCTCAATACACTCAATTAGCACCAAAATAGGCTCATTACATCATCCTTTGGTTATCTACAAATCCTAGTGACTAAAATGGAGCCATTGATTAAAGTAAGACCAAATGAAGCTCAATACACTCAATTAGGACCAAAATAGGCTCATTACATCATCCTTTGTTTATCTAAACCTTCCTAGTGACTAAAATGGACCCATTGACCAAAGTAAGACCAAATGAAGCTCAATACACTCAATTAGGACCAAAATAGGCTCATTACATCATCCTTTGTTTATCTAAACTTCCTAGTGACTAAAATGAGCCATTGACCAAGTAAGACCAAATGAAGCTCAATACACTCAATTAGGACCAAAATAGGCTCATTACATCATCCTTTGTTATCTACTTCCTAGTGACTAAAATGGAGCCATTGACCAAGTAAGACCAAATGAAGCTAATACACTCAATTAGACAAAATAGGCTCATTACATCATCCTTTGTTTATCTAAACCTTCCTAGTGACTAAAATGGCAGCCATTGACCAAAGTAAGACCAAATGAAGCTCAATACACTCAATTACGACCAAAATAGGCTCATACATCATCCTTTGGTTATCTAAACCTCCTAGTGACTAAAATGGAGCCATTGACAGAGTAGACCAAATGAAGCTCAATACACTCAATTAGGACAAATAGGCTATTACATCATCCTTGGTTATCTACAACATCCTAGTGACTAAAATGGAGCCATTGACCAAAGTAAGACCAAATGAAGCTCAATACACTCAATTAGGACCAAAATAGGCTCATTACATCATCCTTTGGTTATCTAAACATCCTAGTGACTAAAATGGAGCCATTGACCAAAGTAAGACCAAATGAAGCTCAATACACTCAATTAGGACCAAAATAGGCTCATTACATCATCCTTTTGTTTATCTAAACCTTCCTAGTGACTAAAATGGAGCCTTTGACCAGAGTAAGACAAATGAAGCTCAATACACTCAATTAGCACCAAAATAGGCTCATTACATCATCCTTTGGTTATCTACAACATCCTAGTGACTAAAATGGAGCCATTGATAAAGTAAGACCAAATGAAGCTCAATACACTCAAGTAGGACCAAATAGGCTCATTAATCCTTGTTTGCCTAGTGACTAAAATTGACCAAAGTAAGACCAAATGAAGCTCAATACACTCAATTAGGACCAAAATAGGCACATATATCATCCTTTGTTTATCTAAACCTTCCTAGTGACTAAAATGGAGCCTTGACCAGAGTAAGACCAAATGAAGCTCAATACACTCAGTTAGCACAACAATAGGCTCATTTCATCATCCTTTGGTTAATCAACAACATCCTAGTGACTAAAAGGAGCCATTGACCAAAGTAAGACCAAATGAAGCTCAAGACACTCAATTAGGACCAAAATAGGCTCATTATATCATCCTTTGGTTATCTACAACATCCTAGTGACTAAAATGGAGCCATTGACCAAAGTAAGACCAAATGAAGCTCAATACACTCAATTAGGACCACAATCGGCTCATACATCATCCTTTGTTATCTAAACCTTCCTAGTGACTAAAATGGAGCCATTGACCAAAGTAGACCAAATGAAGCTCAATACACTTAATTAGGACCAAATAGGCTCATTACATCATCCTTTTGTTATCTACAACATCCTAGTGACTAAATGGAGCGTTGACCAAAGTAAGACCAAATGAAGGTCAATACACTTAATTAGCACCAAAATAGGCTCACTACATCATCCTTTGGTTATCTACAACATCCTAGTGACTAAAATGGAACCATTGATTAAAGTAAGACCAAATGAAGCTCAATACACTCAATTAGTACCAAAATAGGCTCATTACATTATCCTTTGTTTATCTAAACCTTCCTAGTGACTAAAATGGACCCATTGACCAAAGTAAGACCAAATGAAGCTCAATACACTCAATTAGGACCAAAATAGGCTCATTACATCATCCTTTGTTATCTAAACATCCTAGTGACTAAAATGGAGCCTTTGACCAGAGTAAGACCAAATGAAGCTCAATACACTCAATTACGACCAAAATAGGCTCATTACATCATCCTTTGTTTATCTAAACCTTCTAGTGACTAAAATGGACCCATTGACCAAAGTAAGACCAAATGAAGCTCAATGCACTAATTAGGACCAAAATAGGCTCATTACATCATCCTTTGGTTATCTACAACATCCTAGTGACTAAAATGGAGCCATTGACCAAAGTAAGACCAAATGAAAGCTCAATACACTCAATTAGGACCAAATAGGCTCATTACATCATCC